>OU342740.1:95087172-95687172 GCA_910589775.1 Avena eriantha | reverse complement strand
ATACCATTACGGCAAGAACCAAATTGTATAAATAGTAGTAATAATATTTTAGGATTATATCCTCATACTTCACTCAACAAATCATCAAGCTGAAGCGGAAAAAACAAATCCGAGTACGAATTAAGAGTCAAATCAACATAAGATGCCACAAAAATAAGCACATTCCCGCCCACAGATCTCAGTGATCTCCATCCCTCAAATCTCTAAGCAAGGTTCATTGCCTCTATCATCATCCTCATCGACGTAGTAGCCTCCATATGGATGTACCTGACAACCTAATCAATAATTGGTGTGATACCCTAGCGGTACTCAGCAAGTCTTTATGCATCTAAAGGGGACAACATGAGGGTGACGCAATTGTAGTTAAATATAAATAGCTAATAGTTCTATAGAGACACACTACAACATCCTCCTAACCAAATATAGACGGGTGCTCGTTAATTATAAACCAACGTGCTCCTTCTCACTTACTAAACGAGAAGACGGAAGAATACCCCATCTGTTGGAAACTTTATTAACCATTCCATGAATGTTGCGATAATTACTAGTCATGTTTTAGTCAAATTAAACATGGTAATTTAGTTATCATTGTCTATGATCGAGAAACTATGCTCCAAGTCATCCATAACCGTGGATATGGTTTTTAGAAAGATTTAACCTGTAGGGGTGCACAAATAGCAACACACGCACGCTTAACCCCGAAAAAAACAAATGAAAAGCAATGAGGCATCACGAAAAAGCATTCACCAGATTCCAAAATGATTTCAGGGGGCCACCCCACTAAGCAACCGTCAACTAAATCAGTCAGCTCCGAGACAAACCCATGGTTTGCAAGAATAGTTGTAAATGACTAGGAACCCGAAAGTGTGACTAGGCTTGTCGATACCGCATAATCGTGTCATGATTCAAAACAGTACAGGTAAATACTCCAAGCACAATAGTAGTAAATAAAGCAGTAAAGCATGGCATAAGTACAGGATAGTAGTAAAGCCCCAAACTATTTTTTGGCCCCAAGAAATAAGATGTGAATCAAGATCAGGCAAGGGGGATCCATAAAATCTCCCACATGTGGATAGTGTGATAGTCAAGGAACATGCATCAAGTACTCGGATCCTATGGGACACAAGTGAGTGGTTGAAAGCCAAATAATAGCTATTACCCACTGGTGCCTATTTCTTTAGTTATCTCATTACTACACAGTTTAAGTTGTTTAGATGCCTCGTTATTCACAACAGACTCGCACAAACCCTACACATGCAATTCTATGACTCGCATGGCTCAAAAAAATCTTATAGTAATGGTTGATAGGATTGAGGGTACAAGCTTCAGTGGGGTTTAAAAGTAAAGGATGTGTCGTTCATGAGATTGCAATTTAATTCGAACCGTGACACAATGATGCAAGAATAAATATAGAGGCATAGGTGCTATATATAATGCAACTATGGGAAATTGCTAGACTATTAGATCAGAAGTGGAATAACTAGAATCCGGGTAGTACTCTTGGGTTTCTTGATAACTCCCTTGCTCGATGTCTGTCCAGAATAAAAACCAAACACACAAAGGGCCATAATAAATAAAGTGCACAATCATATGAAATATATGCAACAATCAAAACTAGGTATTCCATGATGGAATGATGCACAATTGCATGGTATAACATAGTATGGCATGGGTGAGCTGTAGGAACAAGAATAAAGCATTTTATTATTTATTTAATCATGTTTTACTCCCATATACTTTGCCGTATACTTAATATTTATATGATGCATTTTTAAATTGATATCATGGGTTGCATAGTTGGAACGGTCTCGTCATGGTGATCAATTTAGACATGTTATTTTTCAAATTTGGAATTACGGAATTAAAGTTATGAATTTATTAAGAAATGGAATTTAATGGTAATTATTAATTCGAAAATTATAATTTCCCAGAAATTAATTCAAATAGCATATTCATATTCATCGCATTTTTCTGATTAGAAAACATATATAAAACATTATATTTGCATTTGCCAAATAAAAGATATGCAATATTCAGATAAAAGCATTTTTATTCCTTTTATGGTTTCCCTTTTACTCTTTTGTTTTCGAAAAAGGTGGAAAATTTTCTTACCAGAGCTCAGCTAGCCATACACACTGACATGCCAGGCCAGGGTGCTGTTGACTGGGCTACGGAGGTGAGGTTGTGTGTTGAGGCTGACGGGTGGGCCTGGCTAGTATTGCAAAATGAAAGAAAAAGGGCACTGGTGTGGTTGAACCCGGGATCTATTTATGAGACCCAGTCCGGATGTGGCCTAGTGCCACAGGGTTGGCCTATGCTTGTTGTTAGAATACAGGCTCGAGAGATATTGTTTTAGCTGCTCCTGCAGTTTTCTCTAGTGAAACTACACCAGGTCGTGACTGGAACTGACAGAGACGCAGATGCGGCTGTGGTGGGGTGATCTTGCTACCAGGTTTGCGAGCGTGACAGTGCACTGCATGGGCCGTCCTTAGGATCGTTGGATAGCTGAAACATCCAGCTACATCTTCGTTTCATTAAGGGCGGCAGGCGTGGGCTGTGTGCAAACGGCACAAGCAACGAACATCAGCGCATACGTAACGACGCTAGACACGACTGGCGGTGGCTCTCGTCGATGACGACATTCGAGGAAGGTGCAGCTGCGAGGTCTGGCTAGGAAGATGAAGATCGTCACGATGCTCCTCCACAAGTGCACAAGCGCAAGCGGGGAGGTCAGTGGCGAGGTTTAATGCAGGTGAGGCGTGTTCGTGACTACGCGCACGTAGCTTTCTAGACGGAGGGCGGCAGCGATCTACGGCCAGAGGGGGAGGTCGGAGGTGTCTAGGAAGTAACTATGCTCACCCTAGGGTCGCCGGTGTAGGCGTTCATGTTTGAGGATAAGCGGGCGATGACATGACTCGCGTCCATGGCAGCTCGGGCTCCTCGTGAGTATGGTGTCAGCGGCTGCTTTTGTCAAGCTCTAGCGGTTGCGGTGGTACAGGAGGATGGAGGGGAGGTGGTGGAAGCCGCTCCTATCGTGGCTTGGAGATCAACATATCAAAGGGGAGCTTCTAAGGCCAAGCTAGGGTTTGGGAGTGGCCATGTGAGAGGTGCAGCTCGACTTGGAGAGGAAGGAAAGGTGCATGGGCATCTAGATCTCGATCTGGGGCTTCCTGAGGTGGCTGGTTAGGTAGGAGATAAGAGGAGGGGAGGAGGAAGTCCATGGGGTGGTCTCACTTTTTGCAAAAGGATGAGAGGGACTCGGGTAGGGATCTTTTCCTCCTTCTCTTCTTTCTTGTTCTTTAGGTAGAGATGGAAAAGGAGTGACCAGAGGAGGAGGGGAAGTTTCGGTTGGGAACCTTCTTGAGAAGCAAGACAAGAGGGGAGGACTTTTAGGAGGGGACGTGGAGCTTTAGAGTTCTATTGTGCCATGTCATGGGGGCGTAGCATGTATAGGTATGTAGATGTGAGTAGAAGTAGTGTAGGTTTATTTATTATTTTTATTTTCCAAACTTTGTTTGAATTCAAAATCTTGCAAGCTTCTCACGAAACCAAAAGAGATCAAATAGAAGTAAGATGGTGAGAATGGTGGCAAGCTTGCATGACCCATGCATGGTTAATAAATGCCCCACTACTATTTGTGAAAACAACTATTTTCCATCAGGGTCACTTATTTAAACATGCATCCAAAATTTAATAAGAGCCTCACCAAAGAATTATGGAGCTTGCCTTACCATATGGAATAGATGAATAAGAATCATAGATGAATATAAGGTGTCTAAGCTAGTGTGTGTAATCCACTAAACGAACAACAAAGCCAGAAATATATCCAAACATGATCATATTTCCAAATCCAACCCATATGGAGATTAGAATGATTTCCACGCACATAGCATGCAAAGGTGGCCATGTGGCTTCCCATACCCAATATTGTGAAAACAACATGTATCATATATGGAAGCTTGTAGAAAGAAGTGGATCCTCCCCGACATATCAGCTAGATTAAAATAGCAAAGAGAAATGCAATAGCTCATATATAATTAGGATGGTGGAATTGATGTAGAGCCAAAGAAAGGTGGTGGAGTTCGAAAATATATGCCCCCATCTCAACTTGGGCATCAATCAATGTATCAAGAACCAAACAGGCAAATATAATTAATACGACAAATGCATATGAGAGAAGAGCCAAATGAAAATGGGTTTTATATGATGCTCAAATGCAATGTGGCATGGTGACATGAGCATGATATAATGCAATGCAATTAATGATATGTAGGAAGTAGCATTATGTAGAATAAACCAAGTAGCATTACAATTGTTAGATAATTGGGATGCTACATCCATGGCCGGAGACTCCGAGGTCCAGGGCGGAGACTTCGGTCTTGGTCTAGTAGCTTCTTGCGTCTTCTCTTCCAGGCTTCTTGCTTGGGGTTCTTGAATCTAGGGTCATCTTTTCCTCCTCCTCTTGGCATCATGGTCATAGGTCTAGTCATACGATCGACATTTGTTTCAGGTAGGATTCCATTCACATGATGCCAACAGAAGGTAAGAGATGGAAGGAATTGACCTTTGTAGGAGCGGTTGTTGTAGAATGAGGCGGACCAATGGTGATTTCCATATGTTGGGCTGCATCATCTCCCCCCGCTTGAAAACGACTCGACCTCGACGATGTTCTTTCATCATGCAAGAAAGGACGTGTGCCCTTGGACTTGTGCTTGTTCGCGGTCGGATCACCGGTGTCAAAGCCTTGTTCAAAGATGTTGAAGAGCTTGTAGATGTTCTTTCCATCATGTTGTGGTTGGATATTTCGTATCATGTTCCTTGTAGGTGGTGGTCTATCTTGGGTACCTAGCAAAACCGACAATAAAGAGAGAGAATTGTATGATGAATTGTTAGTATGGGACACACTCAAATATCTCATCTCACATTTGGTGGTTGCAACATGGCACTCATGATTTTTTCACTCATTTTGGGCTTGTGGCACTCTCTCTCGTGATGTGGTTTACTCTCTCACCACTTATCGCACAAGGGTCCTTAGCTTTCTTTATCTTGTGTCTGTATGTCATGTTGGATCCAATAACTTGGCTTAGCGTCATAGGTTGGATCACGAACGTCTTGTCGTTCCACTTGAAGGAGTATTGGTTAGTGCTACCATGATGTAGAGATCCTCTATCGTATTTCCATGGTCTCCCAAGTAGCATTTTACCCACAGACATTGGCACGACATCACACTAGATGGTGTCTTCATATGGGCTAATCTTGAAGGAGACGTTGACCTTGGCTGTTATCTTCATTGCTCCATTGTCATAGCCATTAGACATGATAGGGGTGGGGATGCGCTATGCATTCAAATTGAGTTTCTCACAAAGTTCTGTACTTGCAAGGTTGTGGCAACTACCTCCATCGATGATCACCTTTATGGACTTTCCATCAATTCTGGCACGAGTTTGGAAGATATTGAGGCATTGGTCCTCTCTTGGTATGGATTTTCTTGTCAAGACTTGAGAAATGACTAGGGAAGGGCTTGGATCATGCTCGCATATATGGGTGTCATCCGCTTCCATCGCGGCTTCCCTTGCAATTGCTCTTTGAGCCAAAGCCTCATATTCTTATTCACTCACGGAATAGGTTGCTCCATTCTCATCTGTAAGCATAACTCTTGTGTTTGTGCACTCATATGACTTGTGACCCTTCACTCCACACTTGAAGCAAGTAACTTGACTATCGGATGTTGTGTTGGAGGAGGATGCTATCGCGGGTTTTTCTTGCTTGGATGAGCTTGATGCTTGGTTTGTTGGCTTGGCGGAGGCATTGGCATTTACGGAAGCAAAGTATGCATTGGTCTTCTCATAAGCATTTTATTTTTGGAAGTGACGCTCGCTTTGGTAGCTTGATGGAGGAGCTTGGTGAGGTTCTTGTATGGTTGGAAGTCAACAATTTCCTTATTGGGTGGCTCACACCATTGAGGAACCTTGCTATTGTTTGCTCTTCGAGTTCTCTCACATCGGCTCGCATCATAGTCTTTTCCATTTCCTTGTAGAACTCTTAAATTGACCTTGTGCCTTGCCTCAAATTATGTATCTTGTTGAAGAGATCTTGTCTATAGTGCTCGGAAATGAATCTTGTGTACATCACTTCCTTCATCTCTATCCAAGTGGTAATAGGATATTCTTCTTGCTTCTCATGGTGCTTTTGGTAATCTGCCCACAAAACAATGGCATAGTCATCAAACTCAAGGGATGTCATTGCAACTTTCTTATCTTCAGAATAGTTGTGGACTCAAAAGATCTTATCAACCTTGAGATCCCAATCAATGTATGCATCGACGTCTTATTCTCCCTTGAACTTGGGCATAATGAACTGCTTCCCAAACTTACCATCTTCATGCACATGGTGGTAGTTGCGGTGTTCTTGTCTCATGATTGCTTCACTTGGTGCGCGTGGTAAAGGATGAGGATGAGCTTGATTTTCTCTAGGCGGTGGTGGATGAGGAGCTTGATTCTCAAAGTCTCTTCTACGCCTTTGCTCAGGATCATTTGCATTCATTGGTTGTTGATGACGATGATGGGGTTGAGCATAACAGTTGTTGCGTCTAGCGCGACATGCATCCTCATCATCATCACTTGCATCCCATTATGGATCTCGATTGATGTGTCGTGGTTGGAGATGGTCATGGTGCGGGTGATGATGCCTATTGTTTCAATGGTCTTCACCAAGATGTTCTTGTTCATGTCGAGGTTGTGCTTGTATTATTTCTTGTTGCGGTGGGCTACCATGTCCTTCTTATTGTCGTGGTAGAGCATGATGATCATGGTGCCGATGATGTCTTGCATGGTGCGGTTGTTGAGCTTGTGGGTCAACCGCTTGTTAATGTTGGTGACGAGCTTGGTGTTCCCCGTTATGGTTCTCCATGATGGGATTGTGAGTGATACCTTCGATCCGGATTACGGATGTAGTATAGCTTCTTTTTCCCTAGTAGACCTAGGTTATCGAATCCTCGGGAAGCAAATGCGTAGTGAAGTTACTTTAACGGACCTTCGGGAGTTTTAGAATTACTTTTGTGTTTTTACTGGACCAATAGCTTGCGTCTTTTTGTTGTTGATGATGATGGAGAGAGAGGGCCTAGGGTGTTCAGTTTCACCTGTAGCTATGCAAAACATCTGATGGAAATAAAAGATAGAAATAAAAGTATGTGTGTATTTGTTAGAGCAAGATAAATTATATGTGGGTAGTGCATCCATAATTGATATTGCCTCTGCAACCTCTTATAGGAATAACCTACTAGTCTCATCCATAGAAGAAAGAGAACTAATGATATGCATAGTGATGTCACCATTAATCCCAAGCAAATCCCTCACATACAGCCGTACTACCCCTTCTATCACTGGGGTTCCCAACCAGCAGATCAGTCATCACTCATAATCCATATACCTGGCTCAACCCTCGGGGTCTTGGGTACCTGACAAGTCCTTGGATTGAGGCAAGAGAGGATACAATAATCATCATGTCATACAAACTAATACATGATCCCATCTATAATAAATCACATGCATAATTGCTACATGGCTAGGCCGAAGCCCTTAGCCCAAGGAGAATTACTCACACCTAGAAATGAGATCAACAGTCACAAACATTGTAATAAAAATCATAAGATTGATAGCAATAGTCTTACAATGTCGCCAATCGGAGAAGAGATCTACTATTACAAGTGGTGGAATATGTCTATGGAGATGGAGAAGGGTTTGGAGATCTGGAGGCGGCTGGTGATCTGTGGTAGAGACTTTTTGCGAGGTCTGGGTTGTTTTCTCATGGCCTAAGGCTTCTTTATATAGGGGTACCTTCACGAAAGTTCTTATGTTTGACCTAACGGTGGTGGCGCCAACTATACGACCGGAGCTATAAGGTCAGAATTTTTGCTCCGGCCGTATAGTTGGTCGTTAAAGCGTCTGCCTCCGTTGTACGGCTCCTAGTTTCTTCTGGTTGTTGGAAATATCGTATCTTTGAATTTAATGTAGTGATTCCCTCCTTTAAACGACATTATCTGCGCATGAAAAATACAAAAGAAAGGATTGCATACCCCTCTGAATATTATCATTAGTGGTAGGGTTAAGAGAGATATTTCATCAAGAATATGATTAATATCCAGTTTAAATGTGGACGTACATGGCTATATTTCAGAGCCATCAGTGAGCGCGAAGCATCGCCATGACAACTTGAGGACCGCGTAGGAGACGAACTTGACGAGCTTGAATGATATCCATGACGCTTGGCAAGATTAGCAATAGCTTTGTGAAGAGCTTGGAATTGAGCGTGATGCTCCGCTTGGCGTTGGTGGTCACGGTAGTCGGACTCTCGACAATTTTCATCAAGCCAGTTCTCAAGCCTGTCAAATTGGGCATTGAATTCTCAGTGTTGCACCCATAAGTTGTGGCGTGTGGCGAAACCTTCTTGGTTGTTGAAGTTGCCATATCCGCTAGCTCCACTTCCTTGGGACATGTTGTATAGCCACAATTGCAAGGAAGGGTGATATTTGTGGTATGGTATGTGCTACCTTGCCTCACCGAGTCAAAAATTGGAAAGGTTATTCTTACCTAGAGCAAAGCAAGTAGCGATAAACAAGACACACACACACACACTCAAAGGCCTATGGTGGAAGGTTAGGAAAGTGGATGCCAAATGGAACAACCAAACAAAAAGGATATTGTCAAAAGTGGGTAAAATCCAACAACAACAAAGTCAAAGGAAAAGGTCAAAAAGGGTGACGAGAACCTATGTCTATACACATACGGTGGAGATTAATGTGTCTAGCACGACTATGAAAAATGAGCAACGAAAAAAATTGGTCCTAACAAAGACTAATGCTCGGTGTCGTTCCAACGCTAGGTGAAACCATAGCACGTTTGCACAAAGATGGAGAATCAACTGAATTGCATGCTTGCCTTGCTCTTACTCGCACTCTTTCTTATAAGCTTTGGACTCTCTTATGCATTGGTATCTTTCTCTTTTTCTTTTGTTTAGAAGCTTTTCTCTTTTCTGTTTTTTTGATGTATCTCTTTTATTTCTATGCTATGGTGTCAACTTTGGCTATTGCCTCTACACTATGACTACGCTAGATCAAGCACACCTGGCAAACACAATATGAGCTATTCTTGATAGGTTACATAACACATAAAGGAATAAAGGGGGTTAACAAAGGTGGTGCAAGTTATACCTTGTGGTGATGACGAACTTGCAACCGTCGATGGAGGGATGGTTCGAGTTCCGTGGTGTCAATGTCGAGCGTGAGGCGTTGTTGTGTAAGCTTTGTTAGAATGGCATATATGCACACGAAACACAAACGTCAAAATGAAATCAGTCAAAAGGGAAAAGAGGGAATTTTTTGTTAGGGACGGAGACTCCAGGGTATGGGGGCGGAAACTCCAGGGAGGGGGCCAGAGACTCCGGTGTCTGGGGTGAAACTCCGGGGGGCGTAAACTCTGGTGCTTCTGGTCGGAGATCTAGTGTCCCGACCAGCACCACGAACAACTCGTGTTCTTGAGCAGAAATCCTAGCCTACAATCCTCAAATCCAGAAATTTTCGACCAAATTGGGCTGGGAAATGTAGGCAAATGGTAGACCAACTCCAAAGACAAGTTTCTTATGGATCAAAACCACCATCAACTCACAAAAATGAGAGATCAATCCAAAAGCAATTTGGGGCAATATTTTTGGTATTTTCAAATTTATGGTGGAAGCTGATGAACGAAGTCAAATCCATGGCAACAAAAAGCTTTTGATACAAGTTTGTTATGGGGCTATTGGGTGGCCTGATCTTCACGGATTTGATGTGGGGAGAGAGGGGCACCTGATGAGCATGATGAACACAATGCTAATGCAAGGTAAAGATACAAACACACACTATTCGATTTGCTCCCATTGGTTGAAATAACCAATCTAATAGAATCCTTGGAGAGATACATTGTGGTAGAATCACTAAAGGAGATATCGATAAGAGGATGATAAAATCCAAATCAAGGAGAGAGTGGCAACCAAGTAGAATCCCAAAGGTGAGAGACCAAGCACTACTAGAATCCTTAACAAGGAGAGACCAAACACTTGAGGAGGGTCTTGATGACTTGGAGAAGGGCAGCGACTCCAAGGCCTTCCACAACTATTAGATAATATATTGAGAGGGGGTTCCCATCTAGGGTTAGGCACATGTCTTAATTTATCATCATCTCTAGGGTTTCAAGGAGGGAATGGGGCATATGTATAGGCCAGCCACGCGCTAGGGGCATTTTAGGAATAAAGGGGAGTTTGGGGACTTACATGGGCTAGGCCCAACTCAAGGCGCGTTGGCATGTTTCACTTACACCGAAGACTCCGAGGTTGAGGAGCCGGAGATGTCGAGGTGCCCAAAGACTCCAGGGTCATCTTTAGTCTCTAGGACAGTCTCCGGGGTGGAAGACAGAGAGTTCTAGGCGATGATCAGGAGTCCTATCCGAAGTCCTTTGGGCGTTGGGCCGGGGACTCCGAGGTCCAAGGCCAGAGACTCTTGGGTCTAGGGGCGGAGTCTCCAAGGTCCAGGGGCAGAGACTCCGGTGCTGGTCCAACATCTTCTTGTGTCTTATCTTCCAGACTTGTTTCTTGGGGGTCTTGGATCCAGGGTCATCCTTGCCTCCTCCTCTCGGCATCATGGTCACGGGCCTAGTCATATGATCAACATTTTTCTCAAGTAGGATTCCATTCACATGATAGCCAACGGAAGGTAAGAGATGGATGGAATTCACCTTTGTAGGAGTGGTTGGTGTAACATGAGGTGGACCAATGGTGATTGCCATATGTTGGGCTGCATTAATATTAGTATTTCACTAACAGACTTAGGATTATTTACCATGTAAATGGTGCCACTGTTGATGTTGGTAGGTCTTCTAAAAGAGTGGAAAATATTTAAAAAGAATTTGCAAATGTAATTGGCATAAAATAAAATAGTGGAAATGTATAGCTCAAGTATATAGAAGAAATACATGTTATGGATGTATCCTTTGCTTGTTAAAACGATGTAATTCCTCAGTATTAGATACATGATTGGTTGGTATGAAGTGTGATACAAAAACAATTCAATGCAAGAAATATAATGGCCTAAGTAACTAGCAAGAGAATATGGTGATGATGCTCATCAACAAAAGACAAAGTGTTATTGTGTTTGATAATTGTTATTATGTTTCCGTATTGTGAGAACAATTGTTGTTCAAATGATTACTGTATTCCATAGACGATGGATGAACCATTGTAAATCTTGTTGGTGAAATAACATTCACAACACCAATTCTAAAAGGTCGTAAGACAAAATAATTAGAATTTCACTTAAGTGTGACACTACCGTTTAAGTTATATTAGAAAGAAGGACATGAAGAAACTCCATGTTGATGGAATTTGGGAGTCAATTGTTTTCAAATATATTGATGATCGTAAAATTTTCCTATAGATGACTAAAACTCCATTCACAGGCCAAAATATAATGGGTGGCTAATTTATTTGGGATCATACATGTTGATGTACGTGGTCCATTATGTGAAACCATGAGTGGTGGATTACTCTACTTCGTATAATTTCACTGAGGACTTGAGTAGATGAGGAACAAGTATGAAGTAGAAATCATCTATTTAATGAGGAACAAGTATGAGACATTTGAAACATGTTCAAAGGTTTTAGTGTGAAGTAGAAATCATCATAACAAGAGAATCAAGAGTTTATGATTGGATCATAAATTGAGAGATTTTAGTTACAAGTTCAGCAAACATCTGAGAGTTGAGAAGTTATTTCATAGACTTGAATTTCCTGAAACACCATAGTAGTATGGAGTATTTGAGAATGTAATCGAACCTAGTTTTACTTGGTAAGATCAAAGATTAAAATGCCATTAAACTTTTAAAGATTACGCTATAGTGACTACCGCTTTTACACTAAAAAGAGCAACATCATGATCTGTTGAAATGCACCATATTAGTTGAGGTAAGGGATAAAATCCATGTTTTCTTTTCGTTAATTTTGCTATGCAAGGCATATGTAAAATGTTTCCAACTAAAGTCCGATAATCACATCTTTGTAGGTTATCCCAAATAAACTGTTAGGTATTCCTTCACCATAACACTAAAGACAAAAGTTTTTGTCACTAAGAACGGCAAGTTCCTTGAGAAGGAATTTTTGTGAAATGTTAAGTGGGGGACAATAGAATTTTGATAAGGTTGATTAACCTGAGCAACATATGCTAAGTAGCGTAGCGCTCGAAAGTGCTCTAGATATGACTGCAATGCTCATGGCTCTCGTTCATGTAAATCTTGTAGTCCCAGAGATCTACGTTCCTATTCAACCATGTGGGTCAGGTAGAAAGATTTGAGGACAAATATTGGACCATAATAAACCAACTATATAAAAAGAATCAATGATGGGCCCTGGCACCGTTAAAATGGCTAGAATCCATAAGTATATGTGATAGTATCCATATACAAAAATCAACTTGTGAACTTGGTAGACCCTCCAGATGGCATGAAGCTTTTCAATCAGATGTGGATCTATAAATAGATAGACGTGGATGTTCACATATGCGGAATGGTCGACATGTCAGAGAGAATCTTACGATAGTGTTCAAAGCGTTAACTGCGACAAGATTTGATCTTTCGTAGTGATGTTTAGTCTGTGTGGATTAGTGTAGCAACCACTACATATTTCAATTTTGAGATATGGTAGTTTAACAAACGAAACAAAGTTTTTCAAATAGAATGGTTACCTAGGATGTGTAAATGACACTATCAAAAGGGTTTTGCTAATTTGAAGGGTGCTAAAAGGCATGTGAACTTCCATGGTTGAAATAAGCATCACGAAGTTAGAATCTTCACCTGATGAGACTGTTAAACAGTTTAATTTCATCAAAAACGACAAAGATGCTTGCATTGAAAAGATAGTAAGTGGGAGGGCTAAGACATACTTCCAATGCTTTTTTTAGAAAACATTTTGTTGCTTGGAAATGATGTATCTTTTATTTGACGCAATTTAATATTTTTATTAAAATTTGGATTTTGATGAAAGACTTGGGAAAATCATAGTATTAGACACTAAGGTACATATAGATAGATTGAAGTACCAATATAGTTATGGCAAAGTACATAGATGAAATATTGAATTAGTTCAATATGTAAAAGACAAGAACTTTAACCTCATGAATGATTTCATCAATCGTGTATACTGTGATAGGTACATATCCAGATAAGTCATGTGCTATAAATGTTATGAGCATATACCAGAGTGATTTATAAGATGATCACTAAAAAGATAGTAATGATATTGTTATGTTCTTTGGAAGAAATAAAAATATGCTCGGTATTAAGAGGTGACAGAATAGTTCATTGTAATGTGTTACATTGATACTAGCTTTGTTGCATAGAAGTAAAGTTTATCTCAGTTTAGGCTATGTGTTAAGTAATAAGGTGGCATAGTGAAATGGAAGAATGTTCCATGATGGATTTGCATAGTTTCCAAAGTAATTACATTGTGATAGATACTACAATGAAGAGTGAGTATATGACTTCTCTAGCAATAGAAGAAGGAGGGCATTTATGTCAAGGAGTTTGTTCTCAAACTAGATGCAGTTCTAAGCAGGCTATACTGTGAAGATCTATTGTATCACAATAGTGTCAACACAGTTTTGGCTAAGGAATTGAGGTCATAGCAGAAGACTAAATTTATAAAATGTCATCTCACTGGAGAATGAGTGATGTGTAGAGACGCAAAGACATGCAACTACACACGGACATGAGAGTGCCAGAACCAGAGATTATATTTGAAGGGGTTCGTAGGAGAAAAAAAAATTGACTATCTTAACACCAAACTGCTCAAGATCTATATATGAGTAATGGCGTAATAGAGAGAGGCTTTGGTAACATACCCTTGTAGACCGAAAGTGTTCAACATTCATGTGTAATCTGGATGATGTAGTTGTACTCGTCTAACCTCAAGGTCGCAAAGCTCCTCGCAAGTCACCCCTTGTCCTTGCATGACGATCCAGGTGCCACTAATGGCAGCACCCCGAGGTCTTGCAGATGTCCGGTGCTCGATGACGATCCCTGCTCTCCTTGACCCAGCCAAGATTGTAGAAGTAGATCTTTTGGTCGAAATCTCCGCATCACAATGGTGTTTTGTAGTGAAGCAGTCTCTCGCTCGTACAGACCTTACTTGGGGCCAAGTTGCAAGAGAAGATAGAGAGAGAAAAATTCTAAGGAAATTTCCTTACAAATTATTGGGTTCCTTTTCCCTCCCATATAGACCTCTCTATATAGGGAAAAAGTGGGCACCCCCAACTACTAAAGTCACGTGCTGGGACTAAAGAGAGGTGGAGGTGGGGAGGAGGCGGGCCAAGGGGAGAGGCCAGCAGGACGGACGAGGGTCGGCCCCACTTGCGACCCATGGCAGCCTGGTGCCAGGTGGGCTCCACCCGCACGCCCTCCAAGGCAGCGATGGCGGGTGCTCCTCATGGCCTTCCCTCTTAGGCATTGTTCCTCGGGAACTTGGCCCAATAGGGAAGTGGCCCCATTAAATTTAATTTAAATATTATTTTATTATTAATTACAATAATTAATATAAAACACATATTCATTAAATCTATTTTGATCCAAACCCCTTCAGGTTAATAACAATATCCTTTGGAATTACCCCAGAACTATTCTGGTTCTCTCGGGGAACACTTCTAGTCTTTCCTTCTCTTTCTTCCTGTTATTCCATCTATTTCAGAATGATCTCTAGGCCTCGTAAAACCCTTAAGTGTGTTACCCTGCGGTTCAAGAACATCACAGACATGATTGATATGACTCTCGAATAAATGATCAATAGCGGTATTGGGATGACCATAGTTAGCCCTATGCATTCCATGATTTCAACGTCGTTTGAACCGAGTTCTGCTCCCTTTGTTACATCGATACATGACTCATCCGAGATCTAATCATTGCTTTCATGATACCTTGTTCAATCTTGTTACCGACAAGTGTTGCTTTAGTCGTTCCCGTGATATTCCATCCTCGTGACCTAGTCACACACTACACAGCTTATTGATGTGATCTCACCAAGTGGGATGATGTATCTTCCCCTCATGCAGTGAACAAATCCTGATCTCGATGCATACGCCTCAACATGCCCATTTGGAATACCCAACATACACCTTTATGATCACCTTGTTATGGTGTGACGGTTGATGTAGTCAAAGCATCCGCGGGTGACAGTGATGAAACATGATCTCACGATCTAAGGATTAGGATACTTCGTTTCTAACTATTGCAACTATGAACTTCATGACATATGTTGTTGCAATACTTATATGGGTAATGTCCATCACATCATTTAACCAATGACATGACTTCATTGTCAATTGGCATAAATTCCCCATGATCAGGAAACCTTGATCATCAGTTGCCCAATGAACTAGTTGTATAGAGGCTACTAGGGATTGTTTGGTTTGTTTATATATGTCACATCCCAAAAACTTTAATCGAGGTTATCAAGTTATAATCACCCAATTTAGGGTTGACAAAAACTTTTATTAAGAAAATGAATATGAATGCATGTGTGTTTGCATTAGTATAGAATTAAGTGTATATGCCATGATTGATTGTTCTAAATGATGTGAAATGGTTTAAAGGTGAATGCTACATCATCTAGACCATTTACAAACAAAAGCAAAAGAAAAAGAAATCAAAAATGAATAAATAAAGCAAATGGTCATTTTGACCCATTTGCAACCACTAGACCATTTTGAGTGTTCCTAGAAGAAGATTTCTAACAGAAACATTTCCAACACTTTTCACCCCTCGCTAGACCAAGTAAAAGTGTATCAAGGCCCACTTTACAAACTTACAAAAATATCTAGCAAATCAATTTAATGGACAATGGAAAAGTGAATCTATTTCATATGTTAAGATCACACTTTTTCAAAAACCTACCAAATCAATTCCCCTTGACCTATCCAAGCAAGCATAGACACTCAAGCTTGTTTTAAGATCATTCAAAAAATTTGAATCAAAAATTCCAAAATAAATTTCATGCGGGCATTAACATAAACACCTTGTCTACACAGAATTAACCTCTACCTAACTTCACAGTTGTGCACAGTAAACCTCGACCATTTGGTCCCCTCTGCTACCCTTTCAGTCTAACCAGCACCCAGACCAACCCCCTTCGCCGTGGAGCATAGTGGAGCGCCACCCGAATTTGGTCATCACTCGTTGACCATGGCCAGCTCGCAGTAGACCGCCCCGTGCCCATCCAGGATGCCCAGGAGCTACGCCGCACTCTACCCCCACCCCGTGTCCACCCCATGGTTGAAGCCAAGCCCTGTACCACCCTAGTCGCACCGTGCACTGCCTCTCTGCACCATGTCCAGAGCGGGCTAGAGCGTCGTGCTCGACCAGCCCTGCCAGCTCGCGCCTTGCCCTCACCGTGCACGTGCAGCCTCGCCATGATCACGCCACACCGGCAGACACCCCCGTTCACCGCCGCGCGACCCGTAGTTGCCGCACGCCGCCGCAAACACTTCTGCCACCGCTCAGAATACCGCACGCTCCCGACTGAAACGCATGGCCCCACGCCGTGCCATTACGCCCATAAGAACAACTAGGGAGCACCACACCACCTATGCCCTCGCCTGTGTCGTTAGCCGCCTGTAGCGACGCCACCGTCGAGCTCACCACCGCACCGCTCGGTCCCCTCGTCGCGCTATAAAAGGAGGCCACCCCCGCCTCCATTCTTCACACCAATCCAGTCCCCACCTCTCACTGACCTTCCCCACTTCTCCCCGGAGCAAGGCGAGCACCACCACGCCGGAATTTCACCGGAGTCTGCTGTTGCTAGAGGAGAAGGACGCCATCGATTTCGACCACCCCAAGCCCTGTCGTGACCGCGCCTAGCCTCGCCGTCATCTACCATGTCGATTGCCCCTGTCACCGATGTAACAACCTCGGACCCTACGCTCTAAGTTCAAGCCTGGATGGACCAAAAGTGGTTAAAATAGTACAGCGGGGGCCCAGGGGCCACCCACGTGTAGACCCGTCGGCCGTCCTAACCACTTCCAGAACATCGAGACAAGAGCGAGCGACGTAGGCAACAAGCGAAGAGATCAAATACATACACAAGTGAGTATGTATGCAAGCTACCTTACAACAGTTCTCAGAGCCATACCATCTAAAAGAAATAGAAATATTGCAACGCCATACGGCAAGATCCAAATATCCTATATAGAGATAATAGTGTAGGATAGCTCCTTATACATCAATCAACAGAATATCAAGCGGAAACGGGAAACAAGATCCGAGTACGGACAAGAAGCAAATCGGCATAAGATGCCACATAAATAAGCACATCCCGCCAACAGATCTCGCGGATCCCCATCCCCGGAATCTCTACACCGAGTGATCGTTGCCAACATCATTTGTCTCCTCCACCCAGTATCCATCTTGCGAATACACCTCTTCATCTAAATCAAACAATTTATCGTGTGAGACCCTAGGGGTACTCAGCAATTCTTTATGCCTCTAAAGGGGACATAACCTGGGGTGACGCAATTGCAGCAAAAGATAACACTAACCAGCCTATAGATACTCGCTAACCATCCGCCTAACCAATGATAGACGGATGTCCGTTAATTAGAAACAACAGTTATAACAGTGTATATTAACAGATCCATCCTCCTTCTCGCTTACCAACGAGAAAGCGGACGAACAACCCATCCGTTGGTAGTTTTATTAACCATTTCATGAGCATTTCACTACTTACTAGTCAGGTATTTAGTCAAATTAAAAGCGGTACTTTAGTTATACTTGTCTATGATCGAGAAACTCTGCTCCAAGTCGTCCATAACCGCGGACACGGCTTTCAGAAAGATTTACCCTGCAGGGGTGCACAAATAGCAACACACACACGATCGACCTTGGAAAAACCAAATCAAAACCCAACGAGGCTTTCACGACAAAGCATTCATAGGATTCATAAAATATTTCAGGGGGGCCACCCCACTAAGCTACCCGCAACGAAGTTGGCCGGCTTCGGAACGGACCCAGGGTTTGTGTGGACGGCGGTAAATGACTGGGAACCCGAAAGTGTGACTGGGCTTGTCGATACAGAGAAAACGTGTCACGATCCAAAACAGTACAGGTGCTCCACGCACAATCTTAAATAAAGCAGTAAAACATGGCATAAGTACAGGATAGTAATAAAACCCCAAGCTACTTGTGGCCCCAAGAAATAAAGTGCGAATCAAGCCCATGCAAAGGGGGATTCAAAGAGTCTCCCGTATGTGGATAGTGCGAATAGTCAAGGAACAGGAATCAAGTACTCGGGGTCCTACGAGACACAAATGAGCATGAAAAACCAAATAGGAGATATTGCTCACCGGTGCCTCTGTCCTTAGTTATCCCATTACTACTCAGGTTAAGTTGTTTAGGAACCTCGTTATCCTTCAGACACTCACATACCCTACACATGCTGTTCTACGACTCGCATGGCTGAACCAACTCCTGTAGTAATGGCTCATGGGATGGAGGAACAAGCTCGACGGGGTTTAAAAGTAAAGGCTATGGAGTACTTGGGATTCAATTTAATGCAATCGCGACTCAATGATGCAAGAATAAGATAGAGGCAATAGGTACTATATGTATGCAAGCATGTGGTAGTGCTTGCCTGGCAGCTTAGTTGAAGCGAGAGATGGATCCGGGTAGTACTCCTGGGATTCCTGATATTTCCCCTGCTCGGCGTCTATTCGAAAAGAAGAACCAAACAAACAAGGGCCAACATAAATAAAGTGCACAAGCATATAAATAAAATGCGACAAGCAAACAAGCATGCCATGATGAATGATGCACAAATTACATGGCAATAGTGTAGCATGGCCAGGGTGAGGTGTGGGGACAAGAATAAACCATTTTATTAATTATTTGGTCAAGTTTTATTGCCATAACCAGAGACGCAAAGACATGCAACTACACACGGACATGAAAGTGTCAGAACCAGAGATTATATTTAAAGGGGTTCGTAGGAGAAAACAAAAATTATTGACTATCGTAACACCAAACTGCTCAAGATCTTATATGAGTAATGGCGTAATAGAGAGAGGCTTTGGTAACATACCCTTGTATACCGAAAGTGTTCAACATTCATGTGTAATCTGGATGATGTAGTTGTACTCGTCTAACCTCAAGGTCGCGAAGCTCCTCGCAAGTCACCCCTTGTCCTTGCACGAAGATCCAGGTGCCACTAATGGCAGCACCCCGAGGTCTCGCACATGTCCGGTGCTCGATGACGATCCCTGCTCTCCTTGACCCAGCCAAGATTGTAGAAGTAGATCTTTTGGTCGAAATCTCCGCATCACAATGGTGTTTTGTAGTGAAGCAGTCTCTCGCTCGTACAGACCTTACTTGGGGCCAAGTTGCAAGAGAAGATAGAGAGAGAAAAATTCTAAGGAAATTTCCTTACAAATTATTGGGTTCCTTTTCCCTCCCATATAGACCTCTCTATATAGGGAAAAAGTGGGCACCCCCAACTACTAAAGTCACGTGCTGGGACTAAAGGGAGGTGGAGGTCGGGAGGAGGCGTGCCAAGGGGAGAGGCCAGCAGGACGGACGAGGGTCGGCCCCACTTGCGACCCATGGGAGCCCGGCGCCGGGTGGGCTCCACCCGCACACCCTGCAAGGCAGCGATGGCGGGTGCTCCTCGTGGCCTTCCCTCTTAGGCATTGTTCCTCGAGAACTTGGCCCAATAGGGAAGTGGCCCCATTAAATTTAATTTAAATATTATTTTATTATTAATTACAATAATTAATATAAAACACATATTCATTAAATCTATTTTGATCCAAACCCCTTTGGGTTAATAACAATATCCTTTGGAATTACCCCAGAACTATTCTGGTTCTCTCGTGGAACACTTCTGGTCTTTCCTTCTCTTTCTTCCTGTTATTCCATCTATTTCAGAATGATCTCTAGGCCTCGTAAAACCCTTAAGTGTGCTACCCTGCGGTTCGGGAACATCACAAACATGATTGATATGACTCTCGAATAAATGATCAATAGCGGTATTGGGATGACCATAGTTAGCCCTATGCATTCCATGATTTCAACGTCGTTTGAACCGAGTACTGCTCCCTTTGTTACATCGATACATGACTCATCCGAGATCTAATCATTGCTTTCATGATACCTTGTTCAATCTTGTTACCGACAAGTGTTGCTTTAGTCGTTCCCGTGATATTCCATCCTCGTGACCTAGTCACACACTACACAGCTTATTGATGTGATATCACCAAGTGGGATGATGTATCTTCCCCTCATGCAATGAACAAATCCCGATCTCGATGCATACGCCTCAACATGCCCATTTGGAATACCCAACATACACCTTTATGGTCACCTTGTTATGGTGTGACGGTTGATGTAGTCAAAGCATCCGCGGGTGACAGTGATGAAACATGATCTCACGATCTAAGGATTAGGATACTTCGTTTCTAACTATTGCAACTATGAACTTCATGACATATGTTGTTGCAATACTTATATGGGTAATGTCCATCACATCATTTAACCAATGACATGACTTCGTTGTCAATTGGCATAAATTCCCCATGATCAGGAAACCTTGATCATCAGTTGCCCACTGAACTAGTTGTATAGAGGCTACTAGGGATTGTTTGGTTTGTTTATATATGTAACATCCCAAAAACTTTAATCAAGGTTATCAAGTTATAATCACCCAATTTAGGGTTGACAAAAACTTTTATTAAGAAAATGAATATGAATGCATGTGTGTTTGCATTAGTATAGAATTAAGTGTATATGCCATGATTGATTGTTCTAAATTATGTGAAATGGTTTAAAGGTGAACGCTACATCATCTAGACCATTTACAAACAAAAGCAAAAGAAAAAGAAATCAAAAATGAATAAGTAAAGCAAATGGTCATTTTTACCAAAATCAACCACTAGACCATTTTGAGTGTTCCTAGAAGAAGATTTCTAACAGAAACATTTCCAACACTTTTCACCCCTTGCTAGACCAAGTAAAAGTGTATCAAGGCCCACTTACAAACTTACAAAAACATCTAGCAAATCAATTTAATGGACAATGGAAAAGTGAATCTATTTCATATGTTAAGATCACACTTTTTCAAAAACCTACCAAATCAATTCCCCTTGACCTATCCAAGCAAGCATAGACACTCAAGCTTGTTTTAAGATCACTCAAAAAATTTGAATCAAAAATTCCAAAATAAACTTCATGCGGCCATTAACATAAACACCTTGTCTACACAGAATTAACCTCTACCTAACTTCACAGTTGTGCACAGTAAACCTCGACCATTTGGTCGCCTCTTAACCCTCTGGTACCCTTTCAGTCTAACCAGCACCCAGACCAACCCCTCTTCGCCGTGGAGCACAGTGGAGCGCAACCCGAATTTGGTCATCACTGGTTGACCATAGCCAGCTCGCAGTAGACCGCCCCGTGCCCATCCAGGATGCCCAGGAGCTATGCCGCACTCTACCCCCACCCCTGTCCACCCCATGGTTGAAGCCAAGCCCTGGACCACCCTAGTCGCACCGTGCACTGCCTCTCTACGCCATGTCTAGAGAGGGCTAGAGCGTCGTGCTCAACCAGCCCCGCCAGCTCGCACCTCGCCCTCACCGCGCACGTGCAGCCTCGCCATGATCACGCCACACCAGCAGAGACCCCGTTCGCCGTCGCGCGACCCGTAGTTGCCGCACGCCGCCGCAAATACTTCTGCCACCGCTCAGAATACCGCATGCTCTCGACTGAAACGCATGGCCCCACGCCGCGCCATTACGCCCATAAGAACCACTAGGGAGCACCACACCATCCTATGCCCTCGCCCGTGCCGTTAGCCGCCTGTAGCGACGCCACCGTCGAGCTCACCACCGCACCGCTTGGTCTCCTCGTTGCGCTATAAAAGGAGGCCACCCCCACCTCCATTCTTCACACCAATCCACTCCCCACCTCTCACTGACCTTCCCCACTTCTCCACGGAGCAAGGCGAGCACCACCGCGCCGGAATTTCACCGGAGTCCGCCGTTGCTAGAGGAGAAGGGCGCCATCGATTTCGACCACCCCAAGCCCTGTCGTGACCGCGCCTAGCCTCGCCGTCATCTACCATGTCGATTGCCCCCGTCGCCGATGTAACAACCTCGGACCCTACGCTCTAAGTTCAAGCCTGGATGGGCCAGAAGTGGTTAAAATAGTACAGCGGGGGCCCAGGGGCCACCCACGTGTAGACCGGTCGGCCGTCCTAACAACTTCTAGAACATCGCAACAAGAGCGAGTGACGTAAGCAACATGCGAAGAGATCAAATACATACACAAGTGAGTATGTATGCAAGCTACCTTACAACAGTTCTCATAGCCATACCATCTAAAAGAAATAGAAATATTGCAACGCCATACGGCAAGATCCAAATATCCTATATAGAGATAACAGTGTAGGATAGCTCCTTATATATCAATCAACAGAGTATCAAGCGGAAACGGGAAACAAGATCCGAGTACGGAAAAGAAGCAAATTGGCATAAGATGCCACATAAATAAGCACATCCCGCCAACAGATCTCGCGGATCCCCATTCCCGTAATCTCTACACCGAGTGATCGTTGCCAACATCATTTGTCTCCTCCACCCAGTATCCATCTTGCGAATACACCTGTTCATCTGAATCAAACAATTTATCGTGTGAGACCCTAGGGGTACTCAGCAAGTCTTTATGCCTCTAAAGGGGACATAACCTGGGGTGATGCAATTGCAGCAAAAGATAACACTAACCAGCCTATAGATACTCGCTAACCATCCGCCTAACCAATGATAGACGGATGTCCGTTAATTAGAAACAACAGTTATAACAGTGTATATTAACAGATCCATCCTCCTTCTCGCTTACCAACGAGAAAGCTGACGAACAACCCATCCGTTGGTAGTTTTATTAACCATTCCATGAGCATTGCACTACTTACTAGTCAGGTATTTAGTCAAATTAAAAGCGGTACTTTAGTTATACTTGTCTATGATCGAGAAACTCTGATCCAAGTCGTCCATAACCGCGGACACGGCTTTCAGAAAGATTTACCCTGCAGGGGTGCACAAATAGCAACACACACACGATTGACCTCGGAAAAACCAAATCAAAACCCAACGAGGCTTTCACGACAAAGCATTCACAGGATTCATAAAATATTTCAGGGGGGCCACCCCACTAAGTTACCTGCAACGAAGTTGGCCGTTTTCAGAACGGACCCAGGGTTTGTGTGGACGGTGGTAAATGACTAGGAACCCGAAAGTGTGACTGGGCTTGTCGATACAGCGAAAACGTGTCACGATCCAAAATAGTACAGGTGCTCCACGCACAATATTAAATAAAGCAGTAAAACATGGCATAAGTACAGGATAGTAATAAAACCCCAAACTACTTGTGGCCCCAAGAAATAAAGTGTGAATCAAGCCCATGCAAAGGGGGATTCAAAGAGTCTCCCGTATGTGGATAGTGCGAATAGTCAAGGAACAGGAATCAAGTACTCGGGGTCCTACGGGACACAAATGAGCATGAAAAACCAAATAGCAGATATTTCTCACCGGTGCCTCTGTCCTTAGTTATCCTATTACTACTCATGTTAAGTTGTTTAGGAACCTCGTTATCCTTCAGACACTCACATACCCTACACATGCTGTTCTATGACTCGCATGGCTGAACCAACTCCTGTAGTAATGGCTCATGTGATGGAGGAACAAGCTCGGTGGGGTTTAAAAGTAAAGGCTATGGAGTACTTGGGATTCAATTTAATGCAATCGCGACTCAATGATGCAAGAATAAGATAGAGGCAATAGGTACTATATGTATGCAAGCATGTGGTAGTGCTTGCCTGGTAGCTCAGTTGAAGCGAGAGATGGATCCGGGTAGTACTCCTGGGATTCCTGATATTTCCCCTGCTCGGCGTCTATTCGAAAAGAAGAACCAAACAAACAAGGGCCAACATAAATAAAGTGCACAAGCATATAAATAAAATGCGACAAGCAAACAAGCATGCCATGATGAATGATGCACAAATTACATGGCAATAGTGTAGCATGGCCAGGGTGAGGTGTGGGGACAAGAATAAACCATTTTATTAATTATTTGGTCAAGTTTTATTTCCATAAACAGTTCTGATTTTTAATAATGACATGATGCATGCTTCAATTCATATCATGGATTGCATAAACAGAACGGGCTCATCACGCTGATCGATTTAGACATATTATTTGTCAAATTTGGAGTGATAGAGTTAAAGTTATTACTTAATTAAGAAAAGGCATTTTTATTGCAATTAAACAATTTCGAAAATTTTAATTAGTCAAACATTATTTTGGATGGCATATTTGAAATCCTCACATTTCTCTGATTCAAAAACATATATCATTTATATTATCTGGATTTATTAATAAAAAGTTATTAATTTCTGGATTTAAAACAGATTAAACAATTTCTGGAATTATTTTTATTAAACAGATAAAACGTGCAGGTTTTTATACCCAGAGGAACTTAGCCCGAGTCACAGACAGGTGGCCCTGTGCTGTGCTGGCGGAAACAGCGCGGCAAGACTTTTCTCACCCTGAGCTTAGCCAACCACAGCAGTTGACAAGCGGGCCCATGCCGCAAACGGCCCCACGCGCTAGTGGGCGAGAGGCGGCAGACATGTGACGCGGACGGGGACTGTGGGTTGAGGTTAGAGAAAAGCAGGAGCCTTTTTGTAAAAACGTCACAGACGCTGACAGGTGGGGCTCAGGTGGAGCGCGGGTATAGAAAAACAAAAGGAGCAGGGGGTTATCTGCAAAAGTGCCCCCACGATACTGTTTTTCTTCTAGGCGTTTCTGACGAAACTGACAGAACGACGTGCGGCGCGGTGGGGGTTCGATCTCACGATCTATCGCGCACGCGTAGGCGGCAGCGACCGCTACGGCTGGCTCGGGTTGCTGGTGGAAAGGAACTACGCGGCAAGGTGTGTTAACTACGGCGCAACGACAGGCAGACGCACGTGAACACGATGCACGGAGGGCGTTCGGCAGCTGGCCTGGCGCGTACAGGAAACAAAGCTCAGAGGGAGGATGTCTGGGGGCATCGGGGGCTCACCATGGGGCTGTTGGTGGTGGCGGTTTGGGCAAGAACGCAGAGGATCGCCGGGGAAGCTGGAGACCGGCGGGTTAGGGTTTGTGTCGGCGTCGTTGGCGTGCGGCGTGTACCGGCCACCTTCTCCTCGCTGCTATGTATGGGGGCGGCGCAGGGGTCCTCATGGCCTTCCTCGACAGCCCACACACCATGCCCGCCTTCTGTATGTTGGTGGTTGGGGAGATGCCGACGGAGATGTGAACAGAGATGGACGAGAGGGTCGGCAGGGTAGATGGGGAAAGGGCTACGGAAGGGCAAGGCCTGGGGTGGATCTGGGGCGACGCCAGGGATGAGAGAAGGGGTAGATAGGGACGGGAGGGGAGATGCCGTGGGGAGGCTCGGGATGGTAAAGGTGGTGGCCACCTTTTTCCTCCCCCTCCTCACATGCTTGGCTAGGATCGGGCCTAGGGGGGTGGTGGCTGCAGCTGGGCCAGGCAGAGAGGAAGGGTGGCTCGGGTAGGACTGGCTTGGCAGCGAGAAAGAGAGAGGAACCGAGAGGGGAGGGCGCTCGGCTAGGGTTAGGGCTAGAGGGGGGCTCGGCATGGTAGAGAGAAAAGGTGGGGTGGTGGCTAGGTTAGAAAGGAGAGGGATAAGGAGAGGTAGGGGTAGGGTAGGGTAGGTTTGGGGTTTAGGGTTTTTGGTGCGCATGGCAAGGAAATAAAAGATCAAGATGGTGAGGGTGAGTTTAAGACAAAAGGAGGCTCCACTTGTATATGCATGCCCTAGGGCTCAACAAAAACAAAAGTGGAAGTGCCCTGAGAATGGTGGAGAAATAGCAAAGAGCACACTTGGCTTGATCCCCAAAAGACCATGACCCACTCAAAAATCCAAGAAAAACCAAAGAAAAGGGGATGGTGGTGATCTTGCATGGCCCATGCATAGTCAATAAATGCCATGTTTATCCTTGTGAAAACAATAGTAAGTCTCATGGCATTTATTAACATGCATTCCCAAAAATATGGATCTAAGGCCAAGCCAAAAGAATTAAGGTGGATGTTCCATGTGGAGTAGATGGAGGATGCCCATATTTGAATAGAATTTGAACTTGCTAGTGTGTATGTTCCACTAGATGCTTAATAGCCTAAAAAATATCCCAATGAGCATACATTCAAAATAATCCATAAGGAAGCTTGACAAGGGATTCCACTCACAAAGCATGCAAAGGTGGCCATGTGGCTCTCCACATATCAACAATGTGAAAACCACATGAGGCATATATGGAAACATGTGGAATTAGAAGTAGATCCATCCCAACCCACATGAGCTAGAGGTAAACCCAAATAAAATGCAAATCTCACATAGTAGGGTGGTGGAATAATGGGGTGTTGACAAGAAGGTGGTGGAGTTAATAAAAGATATGCCCCCAACTCAACTTGGGCATCAAGCATTTATCAAGATCCAAATACAATATATCAAGAGGCAAATACAATTAATAATGCATATGAGATAAGAACCAAAAGAAAAAGGGTTTTATATGATGCTCAAATGCAAGGTGGCATGATGACATGAGCATGATATAGTTATGATGCACAATTATATGTAGGAAGTAGCATTTTATTATGAGACCATGTAGCATTACAGCTGTTAGACAGATGGGATGCTACAGCCGACCCTAGCTGGAGCCCAGGTGAGCCCCGCGAGACCTCCACCGTCGCACTAGGTTAATTTCTCGATGGAGCTGTTCGTCGTCGACGATGACGCATGGCCGTTAGATTAGAGTTTGATCGCACGGTCCAGATGCTTAGATACTGTTTCGTGTAGAGTGAGTCACTGACTGGTGGACCCCGCCTGTCAGTAGCCCGTTGTGTTGTGTAGTGTAGCTGGGACGGCCCATTTAGCTTCCCGCGCTGGCCTGGAAATTCAAATAATTGTTTTTCCATTTTAGTTTAAACTAGTTTCTATCCACATATTGAAAAATCAATACAGAGAGTTTCACTTAACCAAATTGCATGATTCAAATTTTTCTAGAAAGGAAATTAAATTATCTATCCAAGCCGGTTGGGATTAAGCCATTTGGAGTTAGAGATAATCTATAGCAAAAATAACAAGACAGAGACTTTTGCAACTTCAAACATTTTTTCAAAAAACAACCATAATAGCTTTTGAGTTGATTCCAACTCTCAAAAATCAAATTTGATAATATCTATCTGAATATGTAATAATATCTAGGTTTGCATGCAGTGACATTGGACTAGTACCAAAATAATTCTATTAGGGTATTTCTAGTCACTTTAAATGTATTAAATAATAATCTTAAACATTATAAAATGTGACCAACCCTTTAAAACACATTCCCATGTATTAGAATATGTGGTGATGACATGTGTCCACATGATCCCATATTTTAATTGGAGGATATTAAATCTTAATTAATTTCAATGAGTAGAAATTACTTTTCTAAAATAAAATGAATAAAACTAGTTCTTTATTTTATGTGATGATTGTGATGATGCTAGATCATCAAGTGTGAGACTTAGTGTTCTAAATACACTTAGTTAAGTATTGATTGGTGATTGTGTACCCTGTTTTCGTTTATAGAGAATAGTACCAACCAAGTCTACGAGGAGGAGGAGTTCTACCCCGAAGAAGACGAAGAAAACTTAAATCACTACACCAATCAAGGCAAGCTATTATGAACAAGTTAGAACTTTGCAAGTCAGTCTTGAAAATGAACCTAAGCAAGATGCATTAGGCATGCTTTGGTTATATACCTTTGATTATGACAATCCCAAGTTTTACTCGCAAGCTTTATTAGTTCACTTTACTAAAGTTCTTTACTTTTAGTATAGATAGCATAAAGAGTATAAAAATAGGCCTATCTAGTTATACTTAGATGTCATTCTATGGCATGAGATTGAATATTAGCACCCCTCATTAGTGAACACTCTTAACTTAGTGGCTAGTGCTAAGCATAAAAACTTGATCACTTTAGATGGGAATACTTGGTGAAAATGATTATGAAAACCTTGGAATGATGCTTCATTCTATTGAAATGTTTTGACATGTGTTGAGAAATACAATGGTTTGATGATGAAACTGTTGAGGCATGAGCCTTAGCCCTTTACAAAAACTGATGGTTGGGTTCGGATGCGATACCTTTCCAATTTACCGTACAACCACAATACCTAAATTGGGTAAGGCTTAGCCGGAAGCTTATATGCATTACTATGGGTTCCCCCGCGGAAGAGGTTTGAGTTGAGGCTACCTCTTGATGTGTGTACACCTATGCAGTGCCCAGGATGGAGATGACCATGGCTGGGAGGCCAAGCTCATAGGGGAGATGCCTATACTAGAGTGTGTAATTGAAAGGTTATGATTGATTATCCACATACTAAGTATGATGATTCAGGGTTATTCCTGATGGATGTATCGAATTTTGTGGTGAAAGTGTACCACCTCTATAGAGTGTCAAACTATTCGAATAGACGCGTCCATGGTCATGGACAGTTGGAGTGTCCATACTGTTCCGTCGTCAGATGTTTTCAAAATGACTTGTGAAGTGAATCATGACTCTGACTTGACCACAACAGGGTTGTGAATATGAAAACTAGGTTCCCACTTAAGTGATTTAGAACATTAAATTAGTTATATTTACTTCTAAACTCAGTTTAGATAAATATGGCTTTTTTGCAAATAAACCTAGAGCTTAAGATTCCTACTAGAACTACCTTATTTGTTAGCGATAGTTTGCGAGTACTTAAAGAGTACTCGTGGATTTTTCCCTGGCTATTCCCGTGGCCAGATTATGAGGACGACAACTAGGATCATCTCCCATTTTCTGCATTTCATGTGACACTAAAGATGGAGACCACGATTACTCTTATTATTCCGCTACTTGTTTGTATTAAGACTGGATCATGAGATCCTTTATTTGTGTAAGACCTTATTATGGTTTGTAATGGATGATGTACTGTGATATCCAATCTGTTATGTCTCGCAAAAATGGTAATCCTAGGATTCTGATGTATGGCATAACAAGCATCTGGGATTAAAAATCCAGGTGTTGACAAGTTGGTATCAGAGTCATCCTGACCATAGGAGACCCTAGTTAGAATGGACGTCCGTACAAAAGCTTAGTTTCAAAAACAAAGAAGTGGGTATTTATGAAAACCTATTCCCACTCTTATCCTTGATTCTTTCAAAAAAATTATGCTCCTCAAAAATTCTTACATTCTTACATAAAATTTGACACACTTGATCACATCACTAACTTACTCATCCTAAATTCTTATAGATGGAAGTTCAGTATTGCAAGTTCTACTAGTTGGGAAACGGAGGCCAACTGATCTTTGAGAGGGATCTAGATGCACTGTCAGAGTCTTTGAAGCGCCCGACCAAAATTCTTCGGAGCTCAACTCAATGATGAACCAGGAGGAGATCTACAATGGCTGATAGTTGCAGATCTCAGAGGCAAGATGGAAGCACCCCTTTCTAAGAAGATTCAATTCACCGTGCGAGAGAACAATGGCTAGATGGATTAGCCAGGGCAATGCATGAAGCTCTCGCCCGTCTTTGCGGAAAAAACATCAACTTGATCCAGGGAACACGCTTTGCTCACTTCGCAAGGCGTGATTCTATGGGAATGCCATTGGAGATGCCAAGTCACCCGGAGATGAAGCACCAGGTGGAGAATCTTGAATTTTAGCTGTATGATAGACAGAAGAAATTGGACAATGCTCAAGCTTAGGCCAACCACAACCTTGCCATTGCCACCAAGAAGGACCGGACTCTCGCCATGCTCGTCAAGGATCGCCAATCACTTTGTCGTTAATGCGAGAAGAAGGATCGCACAATCACTTGTCTTCGCAAGAAGGTGGCCGACCTCGAGAAGACCATCCATGAGAAAGAAGTCCAACTGGAAGGAAAGGAAGAGGAAGAAGGTGAAGACATCCAGGGATATCTTCACTCGTACCTCAGTGATGACAACGACTACCTGGAGGATGATGCCATGGATTTCTACACTGATGATGATGATTCCGACTTCATTGATGATGATTAGATGCACTTGATCACTACTGTAAGAATGAGTTGTATCGGTCCCACTGTATCGAAGTTTCACATAATGGTTCCTAAAACCATCTGTTTTTCATTTGTGTGTGGTGTGTGTTTGTATGGTGTGCTTTGAAGGAATGAATGAGAAGAAGTTAGTTTGCAAAACCTGAGTCAAACTCAAAGTTTAAAGATTTTGAAACAAAACCATGAACCTTAGAAATTTCCCTCTTATCTCATTATCTATCTCAATCTTCAGATGACTCGTGGAAACCCCAGAGGAAGCAGCTCATCGCAGGACCCGATGTTGCAGATTCTTCAGATGCTAGTTTCAGACCGTGAAGCTAGTAGAGCAGAACGCCAAGCCAACCTAGCCACTCTTCAACAGATAGCTCAGATGGCCCACTATAATCAAGGCCATGGAAATCAGGATCACCATGGATCCAAACTCAAGAACTTTCAAAATACCAGCCCACTTATCTTTAGTAAATCTGAGGATCCCTTAGATGCTGATGACTGGCTGCAAACTATGGAGAACAATCTGGAAGTAGCAGGAGTTGAAGCCAACGAGAAGGTAATGTTTGCCACCCACTATCTAGTAGGAAATGCAAGAGCCTGGTGGAATAGCACACGTACTATGCACAATAGTAAGGTGATAAAGTGGGAAGCATTCAATATCAAGTTTAGCCGCACCCATGTGCCCCAAGGTTTAGTCACTAGAATGAGAGATGAGTTCACAGAACTGAAGCAAGGAAGGATGACAGTAGTTGAGTACCGTGACCAATTTCTGTCCTTAGCTAGATATGCCCCTGATGATATCAATACTGAAGCCAAGAAGAAGGAAAGATTCCTGAATGGATTGCATGATGAGATGCAGACTGTTCTAGTCAACATCCGTTTTGAAGATCTAGAAGAGCTTGTAGACTCTGCCATCCAGATGGAAGGAAAGATCAACCAAGCCAATGACAATCGCAAGCGCCGAATGATGCACTAGAGTGGATCCAACTACAATCAAAAGTACCGCCCCAACCCGTCTGCAGGATATGCCCCAAGAAACAACCGACCCCCAATGTCCCGTCCAAGCTACCCCAATCGTAGCGGTAGAAATATGAAGTTTGGAGGAAACCACAACAACAAACCTGGCAACTCCAACAACTTCAATCGTGCACCGCCCAAGTACAACAACAACAACAATAACAATAATACTAACCCAAGGACAGGAAGCAATGTTGTGCCTATTGCAGCCAAAGACAAGACCCAGATTACTTGCTTTGAATGTGGAGTCAAGGGTCACTACTCCAATGAATGTCCCAAGAAGCTTGCAGCCACCACCAATGCGAATGCACCCGCTCAACAACAGCATCGTGTTCAGCATGGAAGGAGATTTTCCCTAGGGAACCTACTCAGCCACAACGGCCGTCTGTTCCACATGAATGCTGAAGAAGCCCAGGAAGCGCCAAATGTCGTGCTGGGTATGTTTTCTATTAACTCAGTACTTGCAAGAGTGTTGTTTGATTCTGGAGCATCGCACTCGTTTGTTATGCACTAGTAAGATTCAACCAACAAAATTGAAGCATGTCATGATAGTTCAAATACCTGGTTCAACCACCAAAGCTAGAAAATTTTGCAAGGCTGTACCTATCAGAATCCATGGAATAGATTTTTATGCCAATCTAATAGTACTTGGAACCAAAGGTTTGGAAGTAGTACTGGGAATGGATTGGATGTCAAAACATAAAGGATTAATCGGCTGTGCCAAGAAAGCCATAACCATGACCAGTAGCTCTGGAGTATCAGTAGAGCATGTATCTGAAACCTTGCCTCGTCAATTCAAGTGCAACAAGAGTTTAGCCCAACCAACCAAGTGAGAGTAATCTATGAATACCCCGACGTATTCCCGGATGAATTACCCGGTATGCCCCCAGATCCGGATATCAAGTTCAATATTGAACTAATTCCGGGAACCGAACCAATAGCTTAGAGACCTTATAGCATGAACCCATTTGAAATAGTGGAGCTGAAGAAGCAAGTTGATGCTATGCTGGCAAAAGGTTTGACTCAACCAAGTGCATCGCCATGGAGATCGCTTGTTTTGTTTGTGGACAAGAAAGATGGAGGTAACCATTTGTGCACGGATTACTAGAAGCTGAATGATGTCACCATCAAGAACAAGTACCCACTGCCAAAGATCAAGGATCGGTTGGACCAGTTGACTAGTGCCAGAGTGTTCTCTAAGATTAATCTTAGGACTGGTCATCACCAACTCAAGACCACCTTTACCACCAGATATGGATTGTATGAGTATACGGTCATGTCTTTTGGGTTAACCAATGCCCCCACTTATTTCATGAATCTGATGAATAAGATTTTTATGAACTTTTTGGATAAGTTTGTCGTTGTGTTTATTGACGATATTCTTATCTATTCCTAGTCAGAAGAAGACCATGATCTACATCTGAGAACCATCCTTGAAACTCTTAGAGAAAATCAGTTGTATGCCAAGTTTAGCAAATGTGAGTTCTGGTTGAAGGAAGTAGGATTCTTAGGACATATTGTGTCGGCAGGAGGAGTGCCTGTTGATCCCGCCAAGACCAAAGATGTTGAAGCATGGAAAACCCCAACCACTCAAACCCAAGTCCGTGCATTTCTCGGATTAGCGGGATATTATCGCAAGTTCGTTGAAGGATTTTCGAGCATTGCCAGACCGATGACCCCACTATTCAATAAAGATAAGAAGTTTGAATGGACAGAAAAATGTGAAGCAAGTTTTCAAGAGCTCAACAAGAGATTGATTTTAGCCCCAATATTGATTATGCCAGATATCAAGAAGCCTTTTGATGTGTATTGTGATGCATCCAATATTGGTCTCGGATGTGTGTTGATGCAAGAAGGCAAAGTCATAGCATATCTATCCAGACAACTGAAGTAGCATGAGCAAAACTACCCTACCCATGATCTCGAACTAGCAGCCGTAGTTTTAGACTTGACGACATGGCGTCATTACCTTATGGGTATCCGCTGTGAGATTTATTCGGATCACAAGAGTTTGAAGTATATTTTCACCTAGAAGGAGTTGAATATGAGGCAAAGGAGATGGATAGAGTTAATCAAGGATTATGACCTTGACATTCACTATCACGCCGGCAAAGCCAACGTGGTAGCAGATGCTCTTTGCAGATTGTCGTGTTGGTTAAACACCGTGATTAAAGAAGCCCAACCAAGTTTGCATGAGGAGTTGGAGCAGTTTAGAACTGAGCTAGTTAGCAAAGAATTTTTAGCTAGCATAGAACTTCAACGCACTTTGATCAGTCAGATCAAGGAAGCCCAGAAAGGAAATGCAAGTATCGATGGAATCAAGCGTCGTATCGGTACAGGGAAGCTACCTGGATTCACCGAAGATGAAGAAGGATTTTTGTGGTACAAAGGACATATCTGTGTGCCAGCAGATTCTGAGCTAAAGCAAGTTATCATGCAGGAAGCTCATGATACTCTTTATTCTATCCACCCCGGAGGAACGAAGATGTATCAGGATTTGAAGGAGCAATTTTGGTGGCACAAGATTAAGAGAGAAATCGGAAGCTACATCGCCAAGTGTGATATCTGCTAGAGAGTCAAAGTGGAACATCAGAGACCCGCAGGACTTTTGCAACCATTGCATATTCCGCAATGGAAATGGGATTCTGCCGGAATGGACTTTATCACCGGTTTGCCTACTTCTAGTAGGGGAAATGACTCTATTTGGGTCATAGTTGATAGACTGTCCAATGTAGCCCATTTTATACCTGTAAAGACAACCTACCAGAGTTCGAAGCTAGCAGAGTTGTACATTGCTAGAATTGTCAGTTTGATTGGAACCCCCAAGACAATCATGTCGGATCGAGGAACCCAATTTACCTCAAGATTTTGGCAGAAAGTCCAAGAAGGATTGGGAACCAAGTTGAATTTTAGCACAGCTTATCACCCGCAGACCGATGGACAGACTGAAAGAGTCAACCAAATCTTAGAAGATATGTTGAGAGCTTGTGTGTTAGAGTATGGATCAAAATGGGAAGATTGTCTGCCTTTCGTAGAATTCTCATACAACAACAGTTATCAAGCCAGTTTGCAAATGGCCCCATTTGAATTTCTGTATCAAAGAAAGTGTCGTACCCCCAATTGGTCTCAAGTAGGAGAGAGTCAAATTTTTGGACCCGACATCCTACGAGAAGCCGAAGAGAAGGTTCACGAAGTCCATGAGCACCTCAAGATCGCCCAATCCAGACAGAAGAGTTATGTTGACAAGAGACATCGAGATCTGACTTTCAATGTCGGAGATTTTGGGTATCTCAAAGTTTCGCCATTGAAGGGAATGCAACGTTTTCAACTGAAAGGAAAGTTAGCCCCTAGATATATTGGACCCTTCAAGATTCTGAATCACTGAGGAGAAGTATCTTATCAACTGGAACTGCCAGACGAGATGTCAGCCATCCATAATGTGTTCCATATCTCGTTACTTCGCAAATGCTTAGAAGTTTCGGAGAAGACTGAAGTATTCAAGAACATAGATCACCGAGCCATTGATATCAACAAGGATCTGATGTATCGTGAAGTACCCATCCATATCTTGGAAGAAGCCTTCAAAACCACCAGGACCCAGAGTATCAAGTTTCTCAAGATCCAATGGAGCAACCATACCGAAGAAGAAGCTACTTGGGAGCGAGAAGATTACATTAGGACTGAGTTTCCATATCTCTTTAGTTCCTAGTTTTTCTTAAATCTCGGGACGATATTTTGTTTAAGGAGGGAAGGTTTGTAACATCCCAAAAACTTTAATCAAGGTTATCAAGTTCTGATCACCCAATTCAGGGTTAACAAAAACTTTTATTAAGAAAATGAATATGAATGCATGTGTGTTTGCATTAGTATAGAATTAAGTGTATATGCCATTAGTTTTTATTAAGTACGGCACGAGGGGGTCCTCGAGGACCCCCTCGTGCCGTACTTAATAAAAACTAATGCAAACACAATTTCCCAGCTTGATTTCAAACTAAGCCGGAACTTGGTCTCTAACACCACTTGACATAAGTCATGGTCAAGTCACGTCATCTGACAGACATCCTGTCAGCACGACCGTTTGTGGGTCTGCGGTTCGCGGAACCGAGGCGTCGTTTTAATGTGTACGCGGAGATCGAGGCGACGTAATCATCGCGTGGGTCCTTCCCAGTTCCTTCCATGATGCGTGGCGGTTACACTGTAGCATTTTCACAAATCTTGGCCTGGTTAGGTGGATATAAGGGGTGAGGATTCTCCGCCTCCTTTCTTCACATGTTCCTTTGCCTTTTCCTCTCCTCCAAATCTCCTCCGCGCGCATAGAGCTCCTCTGCTTTCCTCCAAAAACTCCCAGCGCCGCCCATCTTAGGTCATCTGCCCACCAGACAAATGGCTTCTTCATCCTCTTCCGGCTTGGTGGCAGCGGCGGTGACGGCGGCGATGGAAGCGGCGGAAGAGAAGGAAAGCTTCCGCGCGGTCTAGATCCCCTGCGTGCTAGATTATGAGAAGCTCCGCAGCGTGGAGACAGAAGGGCTCCTCCACGCCGGCGACTGGCGGAGTGGCTTTAGGGAGACCGTCCCCAACCCGCGCGCCGGTGAGCGGGTCCACTTCGGCACCCACCCCGACAGAGGTTTGTCATTTCCTCCCTCAGAATTCTTTTCCGAGGTGATTGGCCATTATAGTGTTCAACTCCACCATCTTCCTCCCAACTCTCTCCTAGAGATGAGCGCTTATGCTTCTTTGTGTGAGGGATTTCTCGGTATTAGGCCGAGTCTTACCTTATTTCGGTACTATTTTCATGTCCGGAGAAATTCTATCACTGCCGGTGTTCCTTATATCACCGGTACAATTAGTTTTTCACTTAGACGCGAGCGCGCATAGCCCAAGATCTTAGCTAGTGACTTGGTCAAATAGTGGCCAGCCACCTTCTTTTATCACAAGGATATTCCGGCTCCCGACAAAGCTACTGCTTTGCCGGCTTTTGTCAACGGAGCTGCCACGGCCTAATCGTCTTGGGACGAGGCCGCTCCGGCTCTCAGTGACGATCTGATCCTCGCTAAGAGGCGGGTCGAATATCTGATCAAACACAAAGGACTGAAGGGATCCGACTTGGTCCAATGATAGGTATCACGCCGGATCCAGCCCCTTCAGTACCACAAAGACCGACTGATGCACTCCATCACGTCGTCCAAGAAAGACTCCCTCTGCATCAGCCCCAGAGCCTATACCACGCAAGGTTACATAAGCCAGATTAAATGGCTAATAAGGGAGCGGATCGAGAGGAAGATCCCGGAGGTTTCTCTGGATATGCATACGGCAGAAAACCCCGTAGTGCCGGTAAGATTTTAACAATAAACCTTTTTATGTGTTTCAATCTTTAAGTTAAATCGCAATACTGATATGTTTTCTTCTTTTCAGCTTGCCGACCTCCCCGAGTTGGAACTTGCTCCTCTCGAGGGATATCCTCCGGAGTTTTCTCAGGAGGTGGAACTGGTCCCATTGCCAGACGTTGCGCTTAAGAAACGCAAGGCTCCGACAGTGGCTGTCATGAAGAGGTAACTATCATGAAGAGGTAACTTTCAACACAATTTCCACCTTTGTACCTTACTCGAATTTTCTTCTGAGATGGAATGTTTTCGACTTTATTATATTCTCAGAGCTAAGCAGCTCATCAAGGGTAAGGGTAAGGGAACTTCTTCGAAGCCCCTGTGATAGACGAAGCTTAACATAGCTTCTCCTGTCATGGCTCCTCCGACTCCTGCCCCCCAACCTTCCGCAATGCCGGTGATCATTCCTTCTCCGGCTGTCGCGGAAGATCTGGCTCCTTCAACGGAGCTTGTGATCCTTGAATCACAAACTGACGTCACCATGAGTGATTCAGGTACAGATAAGGGTGAACCCTCTTCGGGTAATGATCCCTCGGCAGAGATCTTCGCCGAAAACCTTCTCAACAATTCGGGTCTTGCCAAGTTTGGCTTGTCCCGGAAATCTACAGAAGAGATCCAGTGGCTGGCCAGGCAATGCCTGGACAAAAGAAACTTATCTGCCGAAGAAGAAGCACAAGAGGCAGAGGATATCAAATACTCTGACCTTCTTGCCCAAGTGCGTCTTTGCGATGAGAGGATAAGGACCGGTAAGCTTCCAACAGCGCTAGTGGTCCCTCTGACTCTCGCCGAGAAGGTCGTTGTTGAAGTAAATGCGAGTTTGGATAAACTTACTCACGAGCAATATGTAAGTCGGAATTCTAACTCTTGTTTTTCCCTCATTTCATATCATATCCTCTAGCCCCCAAGCATGAAGTTGGATAGATAATCCGGGTTTATGCTTTACTAGGATGCCAAAAAGAATGAACGAGTGTAGCCCCCAAGGCCCGTGCTGATATTAGTAAAAATATTAGCCCGAGTATTGAGTAGACTTCTGACTTTGGGTATTCTGACTTACAGAAAATATGTTCCTATAACCAGGATTTGTTGAAAAATGTTTGTGACAAGCCGAGAGAGATAAAGGCTTTCCGACTTAAAAATGCTGAACTTAAGGTCTCCAAGGATGAGGCCGAAGGTAAACATTCCGAGACTCAAACCTTGTCTTTCATATTTTCGTAGTCGAATTTTTTCTGAACTGTTGTTCTTTTTGACTTACAGCGCTGGTAAAACAATCCTGCGCCATGATTGAAGAGGCTGAGAACCTCAAAACTTTAGTGGTGGAGAACAAAGAACTTCGCCAAGAGCTGGATAAGCTCAAAGCGGATCATGAGAAGAGCATGGCTCAATTTCTCGAGCCCTCCTCCATGGCTACTGACGAGCGTGATCGCAAGATTGCCGCTCAAGATCAGAAAATTTCGGACCTCAATAATGAGCTGTGCAGAGAGAGGGACCTTTCCGAGGTGCTTCAGGCTGAACTCCGGAGTCTTCGGGAAGAGAAGACCAAAGTTGACGATGTAATTTTCGGTACGTTCCATCTGTCTGACTTGTCTATTTTCTTCGACTTCTTTCAATGTCGGATTTTCTAAACTGTTTTGTGTATAGGTCCTCTGAACTTGACGGACTCCACCTCTGCCGAGCCCCGCACCCACCAGCTTACCCAAGTCGGTGACCTGCTTCATGACTTCCACCAATCCCTTGAGGATATTGGCGAAGCTCTCAAGATTCCGAACATGCATAGCATGTCGGATTTTTAGGTGCGGGACAAGGCGAAGGAAATGCCGCAGCTTGTCCAGGGTTGGAATATGTCCTACGCGCGATCCGCAGCGCAGAACGCTCTCATCATGGTCATGAGCCACCATGGAAGCATGGAGATATGGCAAGTGACCAGAGGGTATTCTACAGTAGATGAAGATGGCCAGGAGAAGGACATCAAGGCTATTATGGACTGATGTGCCGGATATGGGTGTCACGTAGCTGACTTGACCAGCTACGACACTCCTTTCTTCACCCGCGTGGACACTTCGCCTCCGCCTCCGGAAGAAGCAACAAAAGTTTCCGATGATGAACGCACCACCTCGGATGTGGACATCTCGGAACGATATCAAGGCGATGTATCCAGCGAGCCAGCAGCTCCTTCTTCTCCTCCTGCATCATAGATTGCCAGAAACATTTGTATTATCCTGAAAAACATGATGGATCTATAAATATGCAGTACTATAATTTTGCTAGTGCTAAGCTTTTGATCTATTCAGCACTTTTGGCTTTAAATTTTTTGTGTGGCTGAAATGTTTACATAAGCACTTGTATTTTTTCGCCTATACTTATCGTTTATCTGGCTTTCCGCCTCGTCCCTTTCGTGAGCCGGCTAAACTTTATGCACGGAAAGTTTGCCAAGCAACGAAGCTCAATTGCTAAACCAGTTTAAACTCGGAATCAAAGCCGGTTTCCAGTACCAACAATTCACTACTCGGAAAATACCCGCATCCGGCAATCAGACAAATAACCAAAGTAAAGACTAGAAACTTTAGAGTTATACCTGAAGGTAGCATTTTTAGAATAGGAAATCTAAACTAGAACGAACATGAGCATAAAGTACTTTCAAGCATTCTGGGATTTTCGACTATGACATGATCATTCGGAAATAAGATGGTAAAAACTTCTCAGAAAAACTTGAGGCAACCAAAACTTTTATTTCTTACAGAACATGTAAATATATATGATTACAAAGAAGGATAAACTAAGAATAAAAGGGACGTAGCTGAGCAATATTCCATGGTCTGTCTAACTCATCTGGATTTGTACTACCTCCAACTCTCTTTCTTTTCTTAGTAGCAGGTCTTTCTTTGACTGGCCTCATGTCAGTTAAGTAGTACGAACCATTGTTTAATACTCGACTAACTAAAAAGGACCCTTCCCATACTGGGGAAAGTTTGTGCTTTCTTTGCTGCACAAGCCGAAGAACCAAATCGTCTTTATTGAAAGATCTGTTTCTGACTCTCTGTCTATGATACTTGCGTAACTTCTGATGATAGGCTGTTGATCTCATTTCAGCAACGACGCGAACTTCTTCGACTAAGTCGAGATCATTTTGTCGACAAATCTCGGCATCCTCTTCAATATACGCGGCCATCTAGGAGAGGTGTGAATCAAATCACTAGGAAGAACTGCTTCTGCGCCATAGACCAAGAAGAAAGGTGTGTATCCGGTTGACCTGTTCGGAGTTGTTCGTAAACTCCATATTACAAAGGGTAATTCCTTTGCCCAAGCCCCCGCATCACGTCATAGTGGTGCTTCGGTCTTGGTTTTAGGCCTTGTAGGATTAAACCATTTGCTCTTTCGACTTGTTCGTTAGCCTGTGGATGTGCGACTGACGTAATGTCAAGCCGGATATTTTGCTCATTGCAGAATTCGGCCAATTCTCCCATAGAAAAGTTACTCCCGTTGTCCGTGATAATGCTATGCAGATAACCATACCGGATTATAACATCCTCGACAAATCTTTTGGTTGTTGCTCCATCACAACTAGTGATAGGTTTAGCCTCAGTCCATTTGGTGAATTTATCCACCATCACTAAGAGATGAGTAAATCCACTTGGAGCTCGTTTAAATGGTCCTACCATATCAAGCCCCTAGACCGCAAAAGGCCATGTTATAGGTATTATTCGCAGCTGACCGGCCGGAGCATGAGCTTGTTTGGCGTACTTTTGGCAGCCTTTGCACGTCTTGACTAATCGTTCGGCATCTGCCTGAGCTGTAAGCCAGAAAAATCTGTGTCTAAAAGCTTTTGCCACTAAAGATTTGGCTACAGCATGGTGACCACACTGGCCTTCGTGGATTTCCCTTAAGATTTCCACTCCTTCTTCTGGAGATACGCAGCGCTGAAAAACCCCAGAAACACTCCGTTTATAGAGCTCACCTTTAACTATAGCATATGCTTTCGCTCGTTGGATAATCTGCCGGCTCAGAACCTCGTCTTCGGGTAATTTTCCATCTGCCAGATAATCAAGGTAGGGTTGGGTCCAGCTGGGAATTACAGCTAGGACTGCTATTAGGGGTGAGTCGGATTTGGTCGGATATTCCTCATCTACTCCCTTTATTGAGGGAACTTTGAGATGCTCTAGAAAAGCACCATCCGGGACCTCTTTCCGTGCAGAGCCTATCCGAGATAGTGCATCTGCTTCCTCATTTTCTGCTCGAGGGATGTGTTGAACCTCAAACCCTTCGAACGATTTAGATAGATCATCCACAACAGCTTTATACGCTGCCATGTGTTTATTTGCATTACAAATATCCAACACTTGTTGAGCAACAAGATCTGAATCTCCGTAACACATCAAACGTCGGATGCCAATATCCTTAGCAATCCAGATTCCTTGTAGCAGTGCTTCATACTCGGCAATATTATTTGTCGCTGTGAAGTGGATCTGCAACACGTATAGAAGTTTATCTCCTTGGGGTGATTTGAGCACCACGCCAGCCCCCGAGCCCCCTCGAGCTTGAGACCCATCAAAGTAGTGGGTCCAATATTCCAACTCAGGGAGGGTCATATTCTCCTTCGTCTCTGTCAATCAGCGACAAAGTCGGCAAGGATTTGGGATTTGATTGTTGTCCGGGGTTTATACTCAAAATCAAAAGCTGAAAGCTCTATGCCCCATTTGGCGACGCGTCCTATGGCGTCACTGTTGTTGATTATATCTCTCATGGGAGCTATGCTCACCACGGTAATTGGATGCTCCTGAAAATAGTGTCGTAACTTACAAGATGCTAGAAAAACACCATAAGCCAACTTTTGATAATGCGGATACCGCTGTTTTGATTCTGTCAGGACCTCACTGACAAAGTAAGTCAGACGCTGCACCAGGTGTTCCTGATTTTCCTCCGGTCTCTCCACCACCATGACAATACTAACGACTTTGTTTGTCGCAGCAAGATAGAGCAACATCGGTTCCTGTGGTTCCAACGCAGCAAGAATAGGAGCAGATGAGAGTACTTTCTTTAGGTCTTGTAGTGCAGCTTCAGCTTCGTCAGTCCAAACAAAATCCTTGGTCTTTTTCAGGAGTTTGTATAATGGTGCGGCTCTTTCTCCAAGCCGGCTTACAAACCGACTGACTGCAGCAATGCAACCAGTTAGTCTTTGTATGTCCTTCAGGCGAGTTGGCCTGGAAATATTGAGTATAGCCTTGATTTTGTCCCGGTTCACCTCTATGCCTCTTTGAGACACGATGAAACCTAAAAAATTTCCGGCTGGTATTCCAAAGAAACACTTCTTTGGGTTAAGCATGATGTTGTATTTTCGTAGATTGGCGAATGTTTCCTCCAAGTTGGAAATCAGCGTTTCCTTCTTTTTGGACATTACCGCAATATCATCCACGTATGCATCTACATTGCGTCCGAGTTGGTCATGGAGGCAACGCTGCATCGTGCGCTGGTACGTAGCTCCTGCGTTCTTCAACCCAAAGGGCATCGTAACAAAACAGAAGGTTCCGAAGGGGGTTATGAATGAAGTTTTGACTTTGTCAGATTCCTTCATCCGGATTTGGTGATAACCAGAATATGCATCGATAAAACAGAGGAGTTCCGAGCCTACCGTAGAATCGATAACTTGATCAATTCTAGGCAAAGCGAACGGATCTTTTGGACAAGCCTTGTTCAAGGCAGTATAATCAACACACATCCTTAAATCAGTGGTGTCCTTTTTAGGGACCATTACAGGATTGGCCGACCACTCAGTGTGGATGACCTCTTCTATGAATCCGGCTAACTCGATCCATGCTAGTTCCTTAGCTATTGCCTTACGCTTTTCATCGCCGAAACGTCGTAATGACTGTTTGACGGGTTTAGCATTCAGGTTTACATTTAAAGAGTGCTCGGCAAGTTCCCTAGGTACTCCGGTCATGTCAGATGACTGCCATGCAAAGATATCTTGATTTTCTTGGAGGAACTTGACGAGCGCGCTTTCCTATGCGCTACCTAGGCCTATGCCTATCTGGGTCACCTTGGAGGGGTCATCGTCCTTCAACGGCGTCTTCTTCGTCTCTTCTGATGCCTTGAACTCTGGATTTGGCTTTGTCACCTCCTTCTTTGTTGCAGGCATCTCGGATGGATCTATGCTCTTCTTGATCTCCTGGTACTCCTGGGCGTGCAGCACGGCTTCGGCAAAGGCGGCATTTCCATCCTCGCACTCTCGCACTTTCTTCGGGTCTCCCCTGATGGTGATCATGCCGTTGGGACCTGGAATTTTCATCATATTGTAAATGTAACACGGACGAGCCATAAAAGCCCAGTAAGCCGGACGTCCGAATATAGCGTGGTATGCGCTCTTGAACAGGACCACTTCGAAGGAAAGTGCCTCCGTCCGATAATTCTTTTGAGTTCCAAAGGTAACATCCAAAGTGATCTCTCCCAAGGAATTGGCTTGTCTTCCTGGGACAACTTCGTGAAAGGTCACAGAGCTATGGTTCAGCTGGGTCTCCGAGATCTTCATCCAGCATAGCGTTTCAACATAGAGAATATTGATACTACTGCCGCCGTCCATGAGGGTCTTGGAGAAACCATAACCGTCAATAAGTGGATTGACGATTGAGGCATATTTTCCTTGCTTGTGCAACTTAGGCGGATGATCAGCACAGTCAAATGTGATTGCCACTTCCGACCAGTCCAAGAACTGGGGGATAGCCGGAACTGTGGCATTGAGCTCATGTAGAACTGCTTTCTTAACCTTTGCTGGTTGAGATCCGAGGAAGGTGACATAAGTCTCTTTCTTGGTCGGAAATTTTTTCTTCCCTTCCGGCTTGGGATTTGAAGCATCAGCTTCCTCCATGTCATCTTCCTTGGTCTGTTTTTCTTTTTCGGGATTCTTCTTTCCCTTCTTCTGCTAAGGTTTGTAGCCCGCGGTGTCATCTCTTTTGATGTCTTCATTGAAACGACATTCTGCGTTCGTGTGGGACGATCCCCCATTAGCGTCTAGGTGATGCACACATGGGTTATTGGCAATGTCGGCCCAAGAGTAGGTTTTGCCTGGTTGTTGGTCTCCTCTACCTTGAACTCTTGAAGTTACACGCCCACGCCCACGGCCTCCGCCGCGTCCTCCTTCGCCGTTTCCGTGTTGGGTTTTTCTTCCGAGGCATTTTTGCGCTTCTGAGCTTGTTGCTTTGGTTGTTTTGCCGACTGTGGCACAACTAGGGCATTGAGAAATCCCTCTGCATCGTCGTCAGCATCTGCATACATGCTCGCTGTTTCTATCATCTCTCGACCCCGCCTGTCAGTAGCCCGCTGTGCCCCGTAGGGCAGCTGGGCCTGCCCATTTAGCTTCCCACGCTGGCCTGGAAATTCAAATAATTGTTTTTCCATTTTAGTTTAAACTAGTTTATGTCCACAGATCCAAAAATCAATCCAGAGAGTTTCACTTAACCAAATTGCATGATTAAACTTTTGCTAGAAAGGAAATCAAATTATCTATCCAAGCCCGTTGGGTTAAGTCATTTGGAGTTAGAGATAATCTATAGAAAAATAATGAGACAGAGACTTTTGCAACTTCAAACATTTTTCAAAAATCAACCATAATAGCTTTTGAGTTGATTCCAACTCTCAAAAATCAAATTTGATAATACCTATCTGAATCTATAAAAATATCTAGGTTTCCATGCAGTGACATTGGACTAGTACCATAATAATTCTATTAGGGTATTTCTAATCACTTTAAATATATTAATTAATAATCTTAAACTTTATAAAATGTGACCAACCCTTTAAAACACATTCCCATGTATTAGAATATGTGGTGATGACATATGTCCACATGATCCCATATGGTAATTGGAGGATATTAAATCTTAATTAATTTCAATGAGTAGAAATTACTTTTCTAAAATAAAATGAATAAAACTAGTTCTTTATTTTATGTGATGATTGTGATGATGCTAGATCATCAAGTGTGAGCCTTAGTATGCTAAATAGACTTAGTTAAGTATTGATTGGTGATTGTGTACCATGTTTTCATTTATAGACGATAGTACCGACCAAGTCTATGAGGAGGAGGAGTGCTACCCTGAAGAAGGCGAAGAAAACTTCAACCACTGCACCAATCAAGGCAAGATATTATGAACAAGCTAGAACTTTGCAAGTCATTCTTGCAAATTAACCTAAGCAAGATGCATTAGGCATGCTTTGGTTATATACCTTTGATTATGCCAATCCCAAGTTTTACTCACAAGCTTTATTAGTTCACTTTACCAATGTTCTTTACTTTTAGTATAGATAGCATAAAGAGTATAAAACTAGGCCTATATAGTTATACTTAGATGTCATTCTATGGCACGTGATTGAAGATTAGCACCCCTCATTAGTGAACACTCTTAACTTAGTGGCTAGTGCTAAGCATAAAAACTTGATCACTTTAGATGGGAATACTTGGTGAAAATGATTATGAAAACCTTGGAATTATGCTTCATTCTATTGAAATGTTTTGACATATGTTGAGAAACACAATGGTTTGATGATGAAAATGTTGAGGCATGAGCCTTAGCTTTTTACAAAAACTGATGGTTGGGTTCAGATGCGATACCATTCCAATTTTACCGTACAACCACAATACCTGAATTGGGTAATGCTTAGCCGGAATCTTATATGCATTAGCATGGGTTCCCTTGTGGGAGAGGTTTGAGATGAGGCTACCTCTTGATGTGTGTCCACCTATGCAGTGCCCAGGATGGCAGATGGCCATGGCTGGGAGGCCAAGCTCATAGGGGACGCGCCTATACTAGAGTGTGTAATTGAAAGGTTATGATTGATTATCCGCATACTAAGTATGATGATTCAGGGTTATCCCTGATGGATGTATCGAATTTTGTGGTGAAAGTGTACCACCTGTGCAGAGTGTCAAACTATTCGAATAGCCGTGTCTGCGGTCATGGACAGTTGGAGTGGCCATACTGTTCCATCGTTAGATGTTTTCAAAATGACTTGTGTAGTGAATTATGACTCTGACTTGACCACAACAGGGTTGTGAATATGAAAACTAGGTTCCCACTTAAGTGATTTAGAACATTAAATTAGTTTTCTTTACTTCTAAACTCAGTTTAGATAAATCTGTATTTTTGCAAATAAACCTAGAGCTTAAGATTCCTACTAGAACTACCTTACTTGTTAGTGATAGTTTGCGAGTACTTAAAGAGTACTCATGGCTTTGTCCCTGGCTATTCCCATGGCCAGACTATGAGGAGGACTATTAGAAAGATGGGCAGTAGGACGGCTACGACAACTAGGATCATCTCCCATCATCAGCATTGCCTGTAACACTGAAGATGGAGCCCACTATTACACCTATTATTCCGCTGCTTGTTTGTATTAAGACTAGACCATGAGATCCTTTATTTGTGTAAGACCTTATTATGGTTTGTAATGGATGATGTACTGTGATATCCAATCTGTTATGTCTCGCGAAAATGGTAATCCTGGGATTGTGATGTATGGCATAACAGGCATCTGGGATTAAAAATCCGGGTGTTGACAATATACCACACCTGTATCAATGTTTCCAACTGGTACAATTATAGCATAATATAAAACTATTATGAACAAATGAGATATGATAATAAACACCTTTATTATTTGCCTCTAGGGCATATCTCCTTTAGTCTCCCACTTGCACTAGAGTAGAAATAATCTAGTTGCATTTGTTACTAATCTTAAAACCATATCATATATATGTTTACTGATCATGCTTTCTCATGGAAATACTTCTTCTTGTTGATCTATTTTACTAGATCTGTATATCTTTGCAAATAGTTAATGTCTCCTATTTTCATTATCACATAATGTGTTGAAATATTCTACACCTAGAAACACACTCTGTCGAAAGTCAAACTTTCTGAACCAAATGTCATACTTACTAGTTCTGAAGCAGTCTAATACTTCTATATCTATGTATCTTTGATCGAGAGTGCACTACTTGCAACTTCGATGCCTAACGACGCTTCCTTTTTAGTTTAAACTTAACTCTAGTTTACTGATTAATTCAAGAATCACTTCAAAACATGTTCTTACATTTAAGAACATATTCTTCTAACCAAATACACTGGGTTACATTATTTCAAATATATAATATGGATAATATGGTAGAACCTATGATCTAGACATAGGAGATGTAGATCAACTATATTCTTACATATAACCATTATTGTTTATATAGAGATTTAACTCAATGTTTCTCCTAATTTCACAAGTAAGACCCTTTTATTTTTGTGTTCCGTTCTTAGATTCTTTAGAATCTTAATTAGGATATTCTAAACTTCTTTCAGAGTTCTCGAAATATTTCGACCTTAATGTTATATCCAATGTATTGATCTATCTTCATAGACCCTGTATGTCCAACATATATTCAATTTCATCTATTAAATGATTTAATCATTCCTAATACCAACCACGTCATTCATAATATGTCATTACATATATAATAATGTCGCCATGCTCCCACTCAAATATGGTAGACTAGGATATCACTTAACTCCCACTCAAATATGTCATTCACACATTTGACTAGGAAAACTTCTTAGATCCCTATTGGGTCAGTGGATATTGGGGTACCACGGCCCACCTACTATTGGGGCTCTCCATAAGGCAAACTTCTTCAAGAGGAAGGGTGTTGTGCAATCTCTCCAAGAACTCTCCAGGAGAGGGCCCCTTGGGAAGCGCCCTCGCCAAGGGCCCTAGGAGAGGGAAGGACACCTTGCAAAGGTATCACGTAAAGCAAACTTAGACGATAGCACCTTCATGTTGAGGGTAGAAGGGGGACCACTGATCTACCCCTTCTACAAGGAAACGATCTCTTACTCATCAAGTTAGGAGTGGCCAACAGGGTCTGCACTAGGTGGGGACCACCTCCCTTTCCTGCACCAAAGGAGCGTGCAGGAGGCAGAAGGCAAGATGCCCATGGTTCCCTGTAGTCGACTGGGTCCACGATAGAGGATAGTTGTTCCCTACTTGTCCCCACCTTGATTTCCATGTGGGAACCCTTCTTGCCTTAAGGAGGAAGAGGACAAGGTGCCTATAAACGGGGACAGATGGGCACCCTAAGGAAAGTTGAACCTTCTTCGACCTCGTGAAACCATAGCTTTCTACTCTCTATGAACACTAGATCTGATTGCCTGATCAGCACCTTGTACTAAAAACCTCGCCAAGCAGTGCAATCAATGCAGACATGCATGAGTAAGGTTTTACACCAGACGGTGGCCTGACCTGGGTAACTCTCGGTGTCCCTCTATCGTGCTTTCTTTGTGTTCCCTCGCCAGGCTCCAGGAAGATTTGTGGAGATCAAGTTCAACACCTAGTGTTTGATTCCATCCTACTTTGAGAGATTCCCTGCCATGAAAATCTCAGACATTTGTGGCGCCATGTAGGGGGCTGAGACGCATCTCCCACCTCTTCACCAGCATGACCGGGTCGAATTTCCGGAAACGTGCTTGCTGTTGGGCTGCTCCCACCACCAACCTGGCGGAGTAGAACCCCAGCGGAAGCGTCGGTTGCGCCGACAATGATCCTCCATGTCAGCAGTAGAAGGCAAGGGCTGTCGAGGTGCACCGCCCACCCACGCCGAGGAATAGCGCACTCGTGCATGCACCACATTCTCCTCCAAGGGCTCAAACAATAGCAAACCTCCGTCGAGAGCTGCGATGTGCACGACACGAGAGCTCTTGTGCCACCTGCATGACGCAGCTGCGTATTAATCATGGCTCTAGCGACTCACTAAGCTTGTCGATGCTGCTAGCTCTACAACAACAAAATCTAGCTCTACACCCCCTCCTCAAGCGCCGATCGTGTAGGCGGCCCTAACTGCGCATAACTCCTTGTGCCCACCACCGCCCCGACAGCCAGCCGTAACTACTAGAAGCGAGAGCTCAAAGCAAAGGGCATGGGGGCTCCAAGGACTACCATTTCTCCACCCAACAATGCTTTTTGTCAAGGGATAATAGCAGCACCAAATTGCCTAGTGCTGAGGTCGCGCGTCTACGCAAGGATCAAGACGTCGCCACCACCAATACCATCATGAAAGGGGCTGCCCCCGTACACCAAGGAGCTACGCACTGATGTGTGGCCACAGAGGTTCGAGACAGCCTTACCCATAAGGTTCAGTGGCAGGGGAGATCCCACCGAGTTTCTGCGATTCTACATTGCAGTAATACAAGCTACGGGAGATGATGAAAAGGTCATGGCCAATTGGTTATCCATTGTGCTAAATAATGAGGCCCACTCTTGGTTGATTATATACCCTCCCCGAGGAATCCATCTCCTCGTGGAAAGACCTATGCGACAAGTTCCTCGCCACCTTCAAGGGCAACTAACAAAACCACCAAGCCAACAATGCTCAGCAGCACCTCGGTGAGGAAAAGAACAACCTCCTAGGGGAGGAAGCTGGGGGCATGCAGGGACCAGCTAAAGTGGTCCTAGTTCCCCATAACCTTCAATCACTACAACCAGCCCATGTCAACAAAAACAGTGGGCACAATCCCTCTAGTGTGCACACCAACCATCAACAATGTCACAGTCTCCAAGACGCTGACTCACGGAGGCATAGGCCTCAAAGTCATCTCTGTGGAAACATTTGAGAAGATACAAGGGTCCTACAAGTGCCACTTGCCTACCAGAACTTCCCCTGGGAGGGACTGAAGGAATAACCATGCCCTTAGGGCAGGTTAATCTTCCCGTCACATTTGGTACTCGCAACAACTTTGCACCAAACTCATTGACTTCAATGTGGTGCACCTGGCATTGCCATACAACACAATCCTAGGCTACCTCGCAATGGTAAAATTCATGGTAGTGATCCACCACGCGTACAACCTCATCAAGCTATTGGGAGGCAACGACACCATAATTGTGCGCGAGAATGCGAGTGACACGAGTGCTCCGTCGAACACACCTACAAGGACATATCCGCTATGTGCCCCACCAACAAAGATGTTGTTGAGTTCCCCGCGAAGAAAAAGCAAGAAAATCTTCAACAAGGAGTCCCAACAAAGGAGGATAAGCCCTGCGCTAGTGGCTCGGGGACTACGGGTAGCTACATCCCCATCGAATAGTGAAGCATGCTCATCGCCTTTCCCCGAGAAATCGCTAACGTGGCAACACATATATTGTTGGTGGTCCATGAAGAGGAGGTCATGCACACATCGGCGGCACACCCAGTTGTACGCCCCGTGAAGTAAGAGGCCCATCGCAGGAAGAGAAAAGAAGGAATCCACCAAGCTGGGCAGGAAGTCCCAAAAGCTCTATACCAACCTCAACCTCAAGCATAATGCCCACTACACCAATGGTTGATACAAGACACCACATCAAGTCATCTACCCTCCCCAACAAACAAGATTTAGTGACGCCACCAAGCATGTCACCACGAGCAGAATAAACCGACTACATGTCGAACATCCTTGCAACTCATGGCTTGGGGGTTAGAAACCTTGTGAGCTACCTCTAGTCTGCCAAAACGACAAGGCCGCCTAGCTCACACTAAGAAGTATCTGCACATCATTGGGAGGCTCCGCTTGTCTCCGAGCGCACTTGTACTGGACACCCTCGTGCAAGCTACTAAACCAATCTCGCTCCAGTAAGTGATTCTTCATGATTTATGTGCTCATGGTATCTCTATTGTGTATCACGCGAGCAAGGGATGGGTACGGTGTCTATGGTAAGCTCCATCCCGCTAACACAACGCAAAGTGACTAGAGCTTTGATTCAGGGTACTAATCACACCGCATGCGTCACCTCACCAAGCTCCTTGGCGCTTGAAAGTCCTCACACGACACACGTACGTGAACCATGACAACGCATACCGACATCCCGCATGCAACCTGTTGGCATGTGATGCCTAGAGTAGAACATGAAAGCAGTTTTACTCTGTAATGATGTAGTCGGGGACCTCACGAGAGGTCCCCTATCAATGCCCACAAGGTTTCCTCATCAGAGACTTGCCTATGTTAGCCAAACAGAGTAGAAGAAAATTCTCCAAGGGGCCATCAAGAGTTGTGCCCCACGAGATCTCACGAGAGGTCCTTGTCGAGGCACCATAGGGTGTCTTGCCTAAGTAAGTCCCATGAGAGGTTTACTTCTTGGGGTATGTCATGAGACACGCGTCGCAAGACGCCACAAAGTTCCCTTGCCGAGACATGGAGGCAATCAACATCATGGCAATAACAATGGAATCTATCATAGATGAATATTACTTGTATAAATCCACAACGAGTTTAGAAATTACAACAAGATCTAGACAAGATGTAAATGAGATGGATGGAGATGGTGGTGATGCAGCGGTTGATGATGAAGATCGATGCCTTAGCCTCCCAGATCTGCGTAGGGCGAAGATGGATCCCCGGTGGACGAGTCTCCCCTCCAGATGCCTTCCGGAGGTGCGGTTTTGGTGATTTCTGGTTGTTCTGTATCTCGTCTCCCCGATCCAGTTGCACAGGGTGAAACTATTTGAGGAGGCGGTGGTGGCACCAACTATACGGCGGGAAATATATAGCCGGAAAAAGTATTCCCGTTGTATAGTTGGTCGTTAAACCGTTTGTACGCCTTATTCACTTCGAGTTTTCTTCTGGTATTATTAATATTTCCCAAATAAGCGATTTATGTTGTTTTTTACTCCTTTTCTCCTCAGTACAACTGCTCCAAGAAATGTGTCCTTTGTATCCCACATATGTCCCGATCCTGGTTAAAATAGTCATAAAATGTGTGCGCGAGCGCCGTAAAATAACAAGATCCTACATCTGCAATGGAAAATAATAATATAAAACATGATGCAAATATGTACTCATCAACTTCCCCAAGCTTAGACTATTGCTCATCCCGAGCAAGTTAACTTAACCGATGTGATCTTCATATTCATGAACCTGAGTCGATAAACTAAATGAGGCAGTTGCAGCATGTGTTTCTCATATATGATACATAGGAATAAGTTCATGAATAGTACCTTACTCGAACCATCTGAATAATATTAGCAGGCTTCCACACCTTAGCATTTAATAGTTCACAAAAGATCACTCTCAATATGATGTAAAAGTATTCAGTTCAACTGAATGAGTTAGCGAGGTAGTCCCAAGTGTTTTAGGATTAACATATTCATTTGGGATTCAAAATCTCAAAACATCTCTTTGTCATACTACAATATAGTGGTGTATGACTATTTGCACATTCGCTCTTTTTCTTCTTCCTTTTTTTATATATGCTCACACTTTTGTCTTAAGTGTTGTGCAAAGAAGCTAGCCATACATTCAACTTCTTGTAGGAATTCAAAGTTTGACGATCTCAATTACCAAATTCCAATTGTATATGAAATAATCTTTATAGCTTGAATATTCTACCTCGTCTTGATCTCACTCTAATTTGATAGCACTTTTTATTTTCCCTTGTTCAAGGTTTCTTTTTCAATTTAACTGATTAGATAATTTTTCTTTCTTTGTAAATCAAACCATGTACCTACAAAATATTGACCAAATTATCTTTGTATGTTCCATTAATACCAATGGTGTGGAAGACTCCTATTGCTATCATCAAGTGCAAGTAGAATTATACTCAAGCCATTCATATATCCAATAGGATAAACAAAAAATCAATATTGCTCCGTATATGATAATAAACTTGGAATTTCATAAAAGGGATCGACTATTCCTTAAGGTAATTCTAATGATGCAAACTTCATTTTGAACTAATGCAAAACTAAAATAGTAATGTAAAGCTTATAAGATAGATTATAAGGTCTTAAAGATCTCCCAAGCTTGGAATCAAGCCAGGCGGGATCAAATAATCCCTTGCAATTATCTGATATCGTGATTATTGTAGATCACTGTGGCACCATGGCACGCGGTATCTTCTCTTCACGGGCCAGCCTGAGGCGAAGGGATTGATTGACAACCTCTAATTCTTTAACACGTAGCTTTAGAAGAGATTATTCCTCTCCAGCACTTTTACTTGTTCTTTAATGAGCTCATTGTTGTCTTGAAGGGTTTGGATCGCCTTAAGACTCATAGAAAAACCTGATTTGATTGTCTGCTTAATATCTTCATCAAGTTTCTCAAGATAAAGTCGCAGCAACCGAAGATGCTTGGGAGTCCCTGGCGTCTCTTTGTCCATCTCTTCAATCTTCTGCTCGAGGGCTTTCAACTCCTTCTGACGCCCATGGTCGGCATCGAGGAACTCCATAGGGACGATCTTGATCTCCTTTCCTTGCTTGCTATTGCTCCTGATCTCCGTAGGAACTTCTCTCCTTGGCTTTTGTCCCTTGGTTTGCGTGTCTTCGAGTATGAAGAAGAGATAGATTGGTTCCTGGAGATTATGATTAGAGAGAGGGACAATGGCAGTATATAAGGGGGGTCAGAGGTCGGTAAAACTCGTGAGAAGCACCAAATTGACACCAAAGAAAAGAATCTTAACGGAATAGGAAAAGAAATCGTGGATTTGGAGGAGTCCTGCCGTGTAACGACCAACAATACAGGCACGACCCATATAGCTCCGGCCGTATAGTTGGTTCCGGGTAGATATTTCCAAATATCTCGAGTCTAGGTCGGTTAAGTTACCGACTTGGACAATATCGTTTTTTTATGATAAGATTATAATTGGAAAAACAAAAAGTAAACGAAGATGTCTGAGAGTTTAACGACCAACTATACGGCCAGAATTTTATCTCTGCTCGTATAGTTGCGACCGTATAGATACAGACACCAAAAATTAAAAATGCCCAAGAGTTTAATGACCAACTATATGGCCAGAATTATTTCCTCCGGTCGTATAGTTGCGACCATATAGATCCAGACATCGAAAACAATTTCTCAAAGAAGATACAGAGGGTTTAACGACCAACTATACGGCGGGAGCTTTCTCTCCGGTCGTATAGTTGCGCCCGTATAGTTGGTAAAAACCTCCAGAAACTTCAGCAAAACACAAGGAATTCAAAGGCAAAAAAATTAGCAGTGAAAATAAATAACTTATTGGAGTAAGAACACTTACCTTGAACTTACCATTTACTTATTCGGGGATGACAAGCTCCTCAAACAACACATACTTCTTCTTTTTTGGAGGATTTGACCTTAGTTCATTGAATAATTCTCGCAAGCAAAAATCACAAGGACTAAAGTTCCTCTCAATAAGATTGGTGTATTGCTTGGCAAATATGGACACTGCATCCAAAATCTTTATTTCTTGCCTCCACATGATCTGTAACTCAAATTCTTGAAGTAAAAGAATCCAAGGGATCAGTCTTGGCTTATGGTTCTTCCTCTCAAGGAGTTCTTTAAAACCATCACGATTCGTATGAACTCTTACTTTTGCATCAACTATATAAGATCGAAATTTCTCACAAGAGAAACATACAGCAAAGAGGTATCTTTCTTCCTTAGGATAATTATTTTGAGAACTATTGGGAGTTCTACTAGCATGATGTATAATATTAAATATGTGACCTATGTGTTGTCCCAGAGTTACTCCTACAGCATCATCACTAGCTTCACATATTAAGTCAAAAGTCATATCCCATATAGGTGGTTTAATGATAGGAGCATGAGATAAAGCATTTTTAAGTTTATCAAAGGCTATAAGACAGTTAACATTAAAATTAAATCTTACTCCCTTTTGTAGGAGGTTAGTCAAAGGCTTAGATATTCCGGAGAAATTTCTAATGAACCTTCTATAAACACCCACATGACCCAAAAAAACTTCTTATACCTTTTATATCCCTAGGTTATGCCATTCTCTCTATGGCCTCAACCTTAGCTCTCTCCACTTCAATGCCCTTATCTGATACCTTATGTCCAAGGACTATACCTTCTTTGACCATAAAATGGCACTTCTCCCAGTTTAGAACAAGATTGGTTTCTCCGCAATGCTGCAAAACTCTTTTGAGATTATCCAAGCAACTAGTAAACGAAGTTCCATAGACAGAAAAGTCATCTATAAATACTTCCATTATCAGTTCTATAAAATCTGCAAAAATAGCAGTCATGCATCTTTAAAAATTAGCTGGACCATTACATAAACCAAAAGGCATACGTCGGTAAGCATGTAAACCATAAGGACTAATGGAAGTTGTTTTAAGTTGGTCATCAGGATAAACAGCTATTTGAGAAAAAACAGAGTATCCGTCCAAGAAGCAAAAATGAGTGAGGTTTGCTAACCTTTCTAAAGTTTGATCTATGAACGGTAAAGGATAGTGATCTTTCCTAGTTTCTTTATTCAATTTCCTAAAATCTATGCACATCCTATGTCCAACAATAGTTCTAGTAGGTATCAATTCATTGTTTTCATTAGGAACAACAGTAAAACCGCCCTTCTTAGGGACACAATGAACAGGACTTACCCATTCACTTTCTTTTATAGGATAGATTATGCCTGCGTCTAGTAGGCGTACTATTTCTTTTATTACCACTTCCTTCATTTTGGGCTTCAACCTTCTATTAAATTCTGCAACTGGTTTAGCACCTTCTTCCATGAATATTCGATGGATGGTTATCATGGGACTAATGCCCTTCAAATCATCCATTGAGTACCCAAAGGACTTGCGATGCTCCTTAAGTATTTTCATGGGCTCTTCTTCTTCTTCTCCTGAAATTTTAGCGCTAATAATAACAGGAAATTTATTTGTATCATCTAAAAATCTGTATTTAAGATTATCGGGTAGAGTCTTCAATTCAGGGGGTGGTAATTCCTCATCCCCTCTCTTTTCTAGCTCTTCAAAAGCCTCATTTGTTCGAGGCCCTATAATGGGAAGTGAATCGAATTCATCTTCTAGTTCTTCTAGGGACTTGTCCTCCATAACTATTTCTTCATAATTTAAGTTTTCATTTATTTCTTCTTTTTTATCACTAAAGAAGAGAGATGTCATTTCCTCAATAGTTTTCTCTTTCTCTTCTTCTTGTATTTGTGGAGGCTTGTCTTTAAATTTCTAAAAGTGGAATTATTTTTCTGTTTCCCCAAGCTTAAGAGACACAATCTCCCTTTTGAAATCAACATTGGCACCTGCATCACTCAAAAAGTTTCTTCCAAATATAATAGGGCAAAGAGTGTCAGCTGGCATATCAACAACTACAAAATATATAGGAAAGTTTTTATTGCCAGTTGTGACAGTTGCATGTTCAACTACTCCCATTAGAATTCTAAGAGTTTTATTGGCTTACATGATTGTCATATTAGTATTTTCAATTGTAGCCAGTTCTATTTCTTCTTTTATTTCTAAATCGAAATCATGAGATATAACATTAACTCCGGTGCCAAGATCGCATAAACCATAATGCAAGGTTTCTTTAAATATGTAGGGAAGAATAGGCTTACCCACATCATTTACCTTTGTTTTACCTTCAAACAATACGGAAGTCTCTTTATAAAGTTAAACTATGTTACAATGCGCATACATAGCCATAATTGCTTCCTTGGTTACCTCTTCATCTTTGGTTTCTTCCAGATGTTCCACAACTTCTGGCATAATTTCCTCTTCCTTCTTCTCCTTTACTGCTTGAACCTGCTCATATTCAAAAATATGCTTCTGTGTAGTGTTAGGAAAAGGTATCTGATGTCTACGCACTTCTATTCTTGTAGACAGTTGTTGGGCCTCCAAGTGCAGAGGTTTGTAGAACAGCACCAAGTTTTCCCTTAAGTGCATCACCCAAGGTTTATCGAACTTAGGGAGGAAGTGGTCAAAGGTAATCCCTCACAAGCAACCCTGCAATCAAGATACAAGAAGTCTCTTGTGTCCCCAACACACCCAATACACTTGTCAGGTGTATAGGTGCACTAGTTTGGCGAAGAGATAGTGAAATACAAGTGGTATGGATAAGTATAAGTGGTAACGGTGCCAGAAAAGAGCTCGACGGGTAGGAAGAGACTAAAAGGCAATATGAAATAAAGATGGAAGCAAGCAAACATGTAACCGATCTAGTTGAAAACAGTGTTTCAATGCTTAGAAACAAGGCCTAGGGATCATACTTTCACTAGTGAACACTCTCATATAAATATCTTCTCCTTATGATGCTACCCTGAACTACTCTCCGGTTGGACACTCTAATCCATGGTAGGGCTATAACAGCGCACCTTAAAGTTCCCTTTCCCCATCTAGATAATCCACACTGTCACCTTGAGCACTAGATGGTTCCAACAAACACCACAATTTCATAGAGACATCCAACTCCAAATATAACTCATAACAAGTATTTGTAATCTCTAGCCTAAGTGCCACCATGGTGTGCACGCTATCACTTTCACACACATGGGGAGAGCCAGAGATCAATTAAAGCACTTGAGTAGCAAGGTAGATCTACTTGATTACAAAGCTCATGATCACAATATGATCATGCATAGAGAGAGATGAACACATAGCTATCGGTAGAACCCTTAGCCTCGAGGAAGATCTAGTCCCTCATCATCATGGGAATCAACAATGGTGATGGAGATGGTCGTGGAGATCGATGGAGATAGCTCCGGGGGCACTTCCCCGTCCCGGCAGGGTGCCGGAATAGAGATTTCTGTCCCCCGAATCTCCCCTTCGGTGGCGGCGCTGTGGAACTTTTCGTGGCTGGAGGCTGGATTATTTAGGGTTTTCTCATCGGGAGCTTCTTATAGGAGAAAGGGCGATGTCAGAGGGTGGACCAGGGGCCCACACCACCTAGTGGTGTGGCCAAGGGGACCCACGCCACCACATGGTGTGGCCAGCCCCTGGCCCCTCTCCGTCTCGTCTTCTGGCTCCGTGAGTGTTCCGGTAAAATATCGACTTTGGCTTTTGTCCGGTCCAATTCCGAGAATATTCATTTTTTGGCTTTTCTGGAACAAAAACAGAAGAAAACATGCAACTAGCATTGTGGCATCTTGTTAATAGGTTAGTTCCAAAAAATGTGTAAAAGTACTCCAAAGTGTGGAGAAAACATAAGAAAGTAGATATAAAACAAGCATGGAACATCAAAAATTATAGATACGTTAGCACGTATCAACATCCCCAAGCTTAACTCATGCTCGTCCTCGAGTAGGTAAGTGATAAAAGAAAGAATAATTTTTGAGGTTACATGCACCATCACAATCTTGATCAAGGCATTTATAACATTGATAGCTAGGATCATAGTATTATAACATAGCATAAAAGATATAGTTCTAGAAATAAGACATAGCAACTATGTTGTAACATGAAAAGGCACAAACAAAGGATTCATGAATAACAATGCTTTGCAAGACGTTTGTTTGTTTCACATAAAGAAAGCAAAATAAGAATGGTATTCATCTTGTCCTTCATAGTGTAGCAAAACATAAATGCATAGGACACCTTCAAAGTTCATAAGTGTGACTAGATACAAATAGTTTAAAAACAAGCAATATCAAAGTTATGCATCAATCAACAAGTCTTGGGACAATGCACATTAAACTAAGAATGGCCACTATGCTCTCTTAATAGGTGCATAAATATAGAAGATGGAGACTCAAGATAAAAGTAAAAGAAAGGCCTTCATAGAAGGAAGCAGGGATTCAAGTCTCATAAAGAGCTTCCAAAAATTATGATACTTATTAGCTTTCAGCTCTCATTGCCCCTATCATAAGCATCTTGAAGTGATTAAGGTTAAAGTGAACAAACTATGGAGTATATGCTTGACAAAGTATAAATTGGCAATCTCATGTCCCTTGAATACGAGGGTCGCTCCTCATGCTACTCAAGTTTAGTTACCGGTAAGTTCTTGTCATAGTAAGTACATGTGTATCATAGAGAACCACCAACGGGGTACCCCTTGCCCGATGATACGGAAGAATCCCCATATCAAAATGACAAGGCAAGCAGACAATAAGCATCTCAACAATCTTCTTATTTACCACGGGAAAATGGTGCTTTTTTCTCTCTTTCTTTTTTTCTCATCTCTTTTTTTCTTTTTTCTCAATCTCTATCTCTTTTTTTATAAGTAGAATGCTTCATAGATTGCTCATTATGGTTACACTGCAGGTTTCCACCATGATTAGGCATGGATTAGACTGGCCGCCCAGGCATTTCTATAATACACATACGTAACTCCATGGACTTACAAGCTCCCCTTTCATTTCACACCGACGACATCCATAAACAAAACAACATGATATCAACTTGGTACAATGTACAAGTGCAATGTTGAAAGCGTTCCCCATGACAGCATGGTTCTTCTAATTCCCAACGTATAAGTGCAAGCATATACAACATAGATGACACAATGGTTCAAGTTTATTAGGGGCAAGAAAAGTAAAGTGTGCCATCAAGTTTGTGAGAGCTTTAATCACTAATTTTCACATAACAAGTTTAATTCGAAGGTAGATAAAAACATGAATATAGTTGGAATAGCAAATGCTAATAGGTAGGTATGGTGGATTCTTTGGAATAACTTGGTTTTATTTGGAGTTGGATGCATGAGTGGAACTCATACTTGGTACATGTGGAGGCTAGCAAAATACTGGGAGCGACCAGCTAAGAGAGCAATAATGGCCATAATCATGCAAAGCGTCAAACCATCATTAATTAAAGCATAAAGTGATATTACAAGTCGAAAACTAAATGATCATAGAGGCTATGGTGACTTGGGATAGTCTTAAAATGGTGTGAGAATGCGCCAAGTCAACCCAAATAAAGCATCAAATGAGAATACCACAATACTATGCTTTAATATGCTAAAACAACGCATGATTCTTTTAAGGCACATTAAGCAATCTCAATTGTTTGTAACATGTAATTATATAGCAAAAATCACTAAGCATAAAGCCAAAACAATATCAAGCATGACATGACAAAGTCTAGGCCACAGTCAAAAACAAGACTCCTTTTTACCACTTAAGCATGAACTTTCCTACTCTTTTCCAATCCTAACCAACTTATTTGAAAACCATCATATATGAATGAGGGGGTCCAACCAAATTTATTCAAGCAAACTAAGAAAACTAAGAAAACAAAAACCAAGAATGAAAACAAAGATGCTCCAAGAACAACACAACTGTGCATGAAACAATAAAAATGAAGTGTTTGGAAGAAACCTGAGATTTTTATTGATGAAGAAGGGGATGCCTTGGGCATCCCCAAGCTTTGACGCTTGTACTTCTTGGATATTTATTGGGGTGACACGGGTGGCATCCCCAAGCTTGAGATTTTTTCCATACTTCATCTCATCACATTACTCTTCCCTACACTCAAAAAATTCCTTCATACAAAACTTCACACAATCTTCATTAGCAACATTAGTGTACTCAAGATAATTAGTCTTTTGGTTCAGTTTCAACACAAGTAAAACTTCCATTAAAACATAAGCTATTGTAGCAATTCCTTTAAAAAGTTCAAATGATCAAAGAGAACACAAAGAGAAAGAGATTAAGAGGCAAATGCAAATAATGGCAAAAATCTGTCAAAACATACCAGCAAGTAAAAACCGATTTTTTCGAAGACTTTCTGTTGCTCAAATCGAATAGTGTTGAACTAACGAAAGTTGGATAACAACCTGGGGCAAAAGCACAAACAATTACAGCTCAAACTAACGTACAGAGATTTTTCATGAATTTTTACAGCGAAGCACAAAAATCTGTTTTGGGACAGCAACTTTCCCAAGCATTACTTCTCTCCCATTAGAGGTTACTCTTGCCACAAAAACCACACAAAAATGATAAGGAGAGATTATTATAGAGGTAATAACTTTCAAGACTCAACTAAAACTTTTGGGTTATCTCCCAATAAGTACTTTTATTTAATGCATTTAAGTTAGGCTTTATAGTTTGAGAAGATGCTCACATACGAAATATGAATTCATAAGAAATATGAATTGAAGTAAAAGAGATCATCAAGAAGCAAATTCAGAACACATTTTTAGTCTAACCCACTTCATATGCATAGAAATCTTGTAAAGAAACAAGTCATGAAAGCACAAAGCAACAAGCATAGGAAAACAAAACAAGTGCAACTTCAAGACTTTCAACATAAAGAGGGGAAACTTAATATTATTGAGATGCATAAAACCATGTTTCCCTCTCTCATAATAACTTTCAGTAGCATCATGAATAAAATTAACAATATAACTATCACATAAAACATTCTTATTATGAGCCACATGCATATAATAATTATTACTCTCCACATAAGCATAGTTATTCTTATTAGTTGTAGTGGGAGAAAATTCAACAAAATAGCTATCATTATTATTCTCATCACCATGATCATCAAATATTGGAGGCATATTATAGTCATAATTAATTTTCTCCTCAATAGTAGGTGGACTGAAAATAGCATACTCATCATTGTAATCATCATATATTGGAGGCATAGTATCATCAAAGTAAATTTTCTCCTCCATGCTTGGGGGACTAAAAATATCATGCTCATCAAAACTAGCTTCCCCAAGCTTAGACTTCTCCATAGCATTAGCAATAATGGTGTTCAAAGAATTCATACCAATAACATTGCTATTAGCACGCAAATAAAGTTCCATAGGTTTTTTAATTTCCTCTTCAAACACTTCATGTCCTAACTCAAGATAAATACTATAAATCTCTCTAAATTTTTTTGTTTTCCATTAAGCCTAACTAGTGAAAATAAAAACAAGAAACAAAAAGATATAATTGCAGAATCTAAAGGAAATAACTTCGAGCACTCACACACCAGCAACCGTACTAGAAGATAGCTTAGTAGCCAGAGGATGTGAGTACCTTTTACCTTACCTCCCCGGCAACGGTGCCAGAAAATAGCTTGATGTCTACGTACTTCTATTCTTGTAGACAGTTGTTGGGCCTCCAAGTGCAGAGGTTTGTAGAACAGCAATAAGTTTCCCTTAAGTGGATCACCCAAGGTTTATCGAACTCAGGGAGGAAGTGGTCAAAGGTATTCCCTCTCAAGCAACCCTGCAATCAAGATACAAGAAGTCTCTTGTGTCCCCAACACACCCAATACACTTGTCAGGTGTATAGGTGCACTAGTTCGGCGAAGAGATAGTGAAATAAAAGTGGTATGGATAAGTATAAATGGTAACTGTCACATCCCAAAATTTTCCAAATTTTGAAATGTGAAAATTTTAACAAAATGAAGAACCAAGTTCTTTGAAATTTCAGAAGGAACAAAAACTTTTGGAACATTTAATATAATGCCTCAAAAAAAACCCAAGCCAAACAAAATGATTTTTGTTTGTGAAGTGGTGTGCATGTTTTAAAAATCCCAAATCATGAAGCATGCATGAGCATCTTGACTTGGTTGCATTTTAAAAACCTAAGAGAAGTGAAAAATATCTCAAACCCTAAAACTCTAATGCTTTGCTAATACTAAGAACAACACAATACTATGGATCTACTCCATATTTTTATTAAACAAAAGAACTCCTATGAGAGATAAAAAGATAAAGGGAAAAATAATAAAACAATAGAAATTGGTTTCATCCAATTTGGAGCCATGGATAAAAAGATATGAATTATTTTGAGAATAGAATTAAGAAACGCAATATTAGCTCTTAAAGCCAAAGTGAATAATTTGATTAGAACAATTTAAGTTGGAAAGTAAATTTGTTCTATAATGCCCTAAAAACCTAATTTGAGTTTTACAAATTTTTAGAAATTTGTTCGATTCAAATTGGATCATTAAATCAAAAATTATTTAAGAAAACAGAAAAAGAAAAAGAAAAACTGTAAGAGGAAAAAAAACAGCAGCAGCTCGGCCCAAACCCCCAGCCCACTATGCCCACACGGCACCCCTTCTCCCCGCTGCTTTATTTTCTCACCGACCCCCTGCTTACCCCCCCCCCCCCCCTCGCTGACGGCTCGACCCCACTCCACGTCACCCTCCACCTCACCGTCTCCAACCGAACGACGAACACCCCCTCCCCTCCTCTGCCGTTTCCAAATCGGCTCGAATTCGAGCGTTTCTGCGAATTAAACTCCACTCCGAGCCCTGCCCCTTAATCCTCACTCCCTCTTCTCCATTTCCCCTCACACCCCACCACCTGAGAGCCCCTAGGCTGCTCGGAATCGAGCTCGGACCGCCGCAGACACCGACGAGCTCCGGCGACGATTCCGGCGAGAACACACTGCCCTGCACCCTCTTTTCTGCCCTGTTAGATTCACCATCCTCAAGGGCATCTGCTAACCCCCTCAATTTGCGTTGGCATGCCCCAGGTCGACCCCACGGTCACGACCAGCGTCACCCTCTTCTGCCGCCATTCACCGGCGATTTCCGGCGAGACGCAGGTTCCCGCCGCCCTACTTTGGCCACCGTAAGCTTCTACACGACCTGGCGCACCTCACTGACCATTCCTTGTCTGCTCGAGCCCCAGGTCGACGACACTGTCTCGAGATGCTTGCTCCACCGTCAGCAGGAACTCCTGCGAGGAATCCCCGACGAAGCCGAGCGCCCCTTTCCTAACCACGACTACCACTGAGACCTCCTCGACCACCACAACCCCTCGGTAAGATCGCTGCTTCCCCTAACCCTCTGGAATCGCCGGAGCACCACACGTCTGACGCGTCGCCGCCGCGCCCAGAGGACCAGCGCCGCCAGTTCTTGGCCACACGCTGAGCGCCGTCCGATCCGTCGTCTGCGGCTTGGATTAGATCGGCGAGCGAAACGGTACAGGCTAATCTGGATCGCCCGTTGCCACTTAAAATCCAACGGCCCACATTGCCGATCCGCCCGAACCGGTACCAGCCAATAAGAACATGCCACGTCGCCTAGGTTATTTGTTTAAATTAGAAAATAGGCAGAATTTGTATTTAACTTAGAAATTCAATAACTTTTGATCCACAAATCAGAAAAATACAAATTTGGTGTCTATGGATTTAGAAAAATGAGAGCTTCACTGCTGAGGCATTATTTCACCCTTTAGCTTCTGTAAAATAGAAGTTTTAGGCAGAACCTTTTTAGGAGTATTTTAACCATAAAAATTGTTTTGTAAATTATTTTTGGGTGAATCTTTTTGCTATGGATTGCAAATTGAACCCTCTGTCTAGTAAGACCAAAATATAAATTTGGTTGACTATACCTAATAGCATGGAAATTATTTAGTGAGTATAGCCTTTCTAAATACTAGAAATTATTGCTAATTGTTACAATTGCACAAATGGTTGCATTTGTAATCTTGGAATTGTAAATTGTTCAGAAAACACTTAGTATTGTTCAAAACCTTTGTTATAACAATTTGTACAATAAAAATTGCCATCTTGCATACTTGCATATTTTGCATGATTTTTGTATTGCCATTAGTGTTGATCTTGTGCATGTTTTGTCTTGGTTGTTTTGCTTGATAGATTGTGTGGATTGTCAAGTGTGTTACTGCAAAGAGTGTACCAACACCACCAACTACTAAGGCAAGTGACACTATCATCCATGTCCTACTATTTTCATTACACTTAGTGGATTTTTGTAGTATGCATGACAGGACTACTATGATACTATGCTATGCTATGTCCTATTTAGGATATCCTTTATATCTTCCTTAGTGGAAATACTGTAGTTATAGTATGTTTAGCCCTGCTATAGATTCAGGGTGGAATATAACATATTGTGATTATATGAAGAGTTGGAAAATATATGTATTGTATAATAAAACAAGTACTCAATGAATCACCTGGGTGGAAAGTGGATACTCAGTTGTGAATAAGGTGGCAACGAAGGGAACCATGTCTATGGCTATCTCTTTCGTGTGTGCACTAGGAGAACACCACCCAGGAACTTAGAGATTGAACATGTTTCTCGTACAGTGGCTTTCGTGTACAGCCACATGCCAAATGGGCTCTGGCCTAGTCAATTACATAGTGTGAGACCCATGCATTCGTACCTCTGCAGGTTAACTAGAATTATGCATTGGAGGTTTATCCTTGCATTGGTGCCTGGTAGATGTGCTGGCATTATGTATTGGGAGGACTTCTATGGAAAGACTTTGTCACATTCTCGATCTGCTGGTACTCCATCTTGGTGAGTACTAATCCAGCGGCCACTGGTGGCGTCAAGACGAGATTGTGCCTTGTGGGTAAAGTGTAAAACTTCTGCAGAAGATTAAATTCTAAGTACTTAGCCATGTCCCTGGTTATGGACAACTCTGAGCAACTAAGGCCTGAAGCTATGGAAGATCTCGACATTCTAATTTCTCAAAGTAAAAACTTGATGGTGACAACAAGAGATTAGAAGAACTTGGAGTTTGCCAAGGAGTTTAAAAAGTTGCTGAAAGATCAAAACTATTTTTACAAACATAGGGTAAAACCATATTGCTTTCTGCAAATGAGCCTAAAATCTACTTAGCCAAATATGCATGTAGTGATAGTCCAACTTATATTCACAAACTTGTGACACCTGCCAATACATTCAAAGTATTGACCCTTTGTGGCTGCAACCTATCATGTTGCAGGTTATTCTATTGATGAGTGAGGATTGATGATAGGAGTTATGAGTCTACACCCAACATGTTTGCCTGTGGCACATGAAGATGAAGGACTCCATGCTTTACTTGTATTCTGCTGCTTTGTAATAAGATAGCCTATGGCTATGAGTATGTAATAAAGTATTCATATTCTGGATCATGCGATGTAATATGACCTTTGTATCTTGATATTACATCTTAAAACAATGGGTGCTAGCTATTCGATCCAGGGACTAGCACTGTAATCACAGGGATTCAAACCAAGCCAGGTTTGGGTCTTTACAGTAACGGTGCCAGAAAAGAGCTTGACGAGTAGGAAGACACTAAAGGTAATCTGAAATAAAGATGGAAGCAAGAAAACATGTAATATATCTAGTTGCAAATGGTGTTTCAATGCTTAGAAACAAGGCCTAGGGATCATACTTTTACTAGTGAACACTCTCATATAAATATCTTCTCTTTATGATGCTACCCTGAACTACTCTCTGGTTGGACACTCTAATCCATGGTAGGGCTATAACAGCACACCTTAAAGTTCGCTTTCCCCATCTAGATAACCCCACACTGTCACCTTGAGCACTAGACGGTTCCAACAAACACCACAATTTCATAGAGACATCCAACTCCAAATATAACTCATAACAAGTATTTGTAATCTCTAGCCTAAGTGCCACCATGGTGTGTACGCTATCACTTTCACACACGTGGGGAGAGCCAGAGATCAATTAAAGCACTTGAGTAGCAAGGTAGATCTACTTGATTACAAAGCTCATGATCACAATATGATCATGCATAGAGAGAGATGAACACATAGCTACCGGTAGAACCCTTAGCCTCGAGGAAGATCTACTCCCTCATCATCATGGGAATCAGCAACGGCGATGGAGATGGTGGTGGAGATCGATGGAGAATGGCTCCGGGGGCACTTCCCCGTCCCGGCAGGGTGCAGGAACAGAGACTTATGTCCCCTGAATCTCCCCTTTGGTGGCGGTGGCGATGCGGAACTTTTCGTAGCTGGAGGCTGGATTATTTAGGGTTTTCTCATCGGGGGCTTCTTATAGGCGAAAGGGCGATGTTAGAGGATGGACCAGGGGCCCACACCACCTGATGGTGCGGCTAGGGGGAACCGCGCCACCACATGGTGTGGCCAGCCCCAGGCCCCTCTCCATCTTGTCTTCTAGCTCCGTGAGTCTTCCGGTAAAATATCGACTTTGGCTTTTGTCCGATCCAATTCCGAGAATATTAATTTTCTGCCTTTTTTTGGGACCAAAAATAGAAGAAAACAGGCAACTGGCACTGTGGCATCTTGTTAATAGGTTAGTTCCAGAAAATGTGTAAAAGTACTCCAAAGTGTGGACAAAACATAAGAAAGTAGATATAAAACAAGGATGGGACATCGAAATTTATAGATACGTTAGCAACGTATAAATATCTCATATGTTGGTTCTAGGGAGGCTAGTGTTGCTTTAACTTCTTTCTTCTTTTCTGGTTTGGGTGGTGGATCATACTTGACCAAACCCTCTTTTGGAGCTTTGATGTCCTCTGTAAAGGTTTTAACAACTTGCAAGACAAGATCTGAATCTAAATAAAGTTCTTTAGATAATTCTTTAACATGGCCCTTTTTATTATAGTCATGAATACAATCATGATCTATTTCTACGCCTCCTACGCTTCCTAGACCAAAATTCCATGAAACTCTATGATCGTGAATTCTATTAATTAAATCCCAAGATTTAGTTATAGGAAGATTCATAAAGGCTCCTTCGACGAAAGAGTCTAGTTCAATTTTATTAGGTTCAACTAGACCACCATAAAAGATATGCAGTAAATACCATTCAGGAAAATCATGATGAGGACATCGATTAAGTAAATCTTTAAATATGATATAAGCTCTTACTAGTCCTTCATTAGGACGGTTCCTCCAAGTCATTATAAGACGCCTGATTCCAAAAGATTTTGATAATGGGTAATATTTTTCTAGAAATTCACAGACTAAATTATCCTAAGTAGTAGTGGCTTCTGGGGGTAGAGATCTATACCATGAGAGAGTTGAACTAGTCAAAGTCTGACTAAAAATTTTAACCCTTACCTCATTAGCGGTATATCCCGTCAATTGAAAAGTGCCACATATATCTTTAAAACACGCAATATTCTCATATGGATCAGGATCTTCTTCATCCCCAGTAAATTGCTTCTTGTGTAGAATACCAAGTAATAGAGGATTTATTGCAAACCTGAAATGGATCGTATGGGCACCTAGAGGGGGGTGAATAGGTGCTACACCAATTTTTAATTCTTTTTCAATTTTAGGCTTAGCACAAAGGATAAATTCACTAGATAAACTATTAGGTAGAAATTCCCTATATGCAACCCTATCTACTAGCGAGTAAAGAGCGAGTGGAAGAGGAATAGGTAAACCGAAGTGAAGCACGCGGAGGCACAGGATTTGTTTGACCGCAGTTCCTTCCTTGTTAAGGGAAGTACGTCTGCGCTGGAGGGGTGGGAGGTACTAAGACCACTACGCCACAAAAGGCCTCACCCTGTTCTCCGATGGATCTCGCCACAACAGGCCTGATCCACCTTCTACTATAGGTACCCTTCGAGGTGGGCACCGGCGCCTTTACACAACTAGCGGGGCAACAACTCCACAACAACTTGGAGGCTCCCGAAATGACAACAAGCTGCCACAAGAACAAACTTATCAAATACAATAAACAAGATCTAGGTATTGACAAGAATAAAGATCAGGGATTTCTCCAAGTGAATGGAGAGGAGTTTAAGCGCTTGATTCTTGATGATGATGATGAACTTCTCCTCCTTCAATTCCACCAAAGATCAAGACCTTCCGGTGGTTGAAGTGGGAGATCAAGAATGAGAGCTCTTGCATAATTTCTAGTCAATTTCGAATGAATCAAGGGTTCTGAATGTTGGGGAAGAAGGGGTATTTATACCCCCTTCAGAAACCAACCGTTGCAACCTATGGGGGGGGCGGATTATCCGGCCCAAGTGAGGGCCGGATTATCCGGTCTGGGGAAAACACCGCCCCAGACTCGGAATATCCGGCAGATAATCCGCCCCCTCTCAGAGCGTCGCGCCGAGCTTGCCCTTGATCAACTTCTGGGGGGCGAATTATCCGGTCCTATGCGAGGGCTGGATTATCCGGCCTGGGGAAGAAAACTGCCCCAGTTCGGATTTTCCGGGAGAAAATCCGACCAGATACCGAGAGATGCGCCTGGCTCCTTTTGATCGAAAACTGGGGGCCGGATTATCCGGCCCGTGTGACACCCGGATTATCCGGCCTGGGGAGGAAAAACCGCCCCTGTTTGGATTTTCCGGGAGAAAATCCGACCGGGTACCGAGCGACGCGCCTTGGCTTCCTTTGAGCGATGAGGTAGGCCGGATTATCTGGCCCTTGGTGGGGCGTATTATCCGCCCCCCCCCTCAAAACTTCCTGCACAATTAGCGCACATGAATAGTCTCCATAGTATTGTTATCTAACACGCAAAACATAGAAAACATGAAATGTTCTTTCAATCTCCCCCTTTTTGGTGTTAGATGACAATACCAGGATTTGTAGGAGAAAGACACACGACAAACAGTGATAACCATGAAAGAGACTCCCCCTCAATGTGTGCATAATAAAGTTTTGCATTGGAATACAAATGCACACAAATAGGTGAATCTATTCCATAGACATATGAGCAATAAAGACATACCACCGAAGTAGAGAGTAGGCATCCTTGACATAAGTCATAATTAATACCGGATAACCATTATGAGTGCGCCTTATGTGATAAGCCTCCAGCAATAGAATATGAATAGATAGATCCATAAGCATAATCCATGATGCGAAATCCATAGGCATAATCCAGACAACCACATAAAGTCTCAACCAACCACAAATCATGAATTTAAAGTGCAACGCTAAATGGGGATAAGCAAAAAAAACGAATAGAAAAGTGCAAGTGCTTATGCCCGACCCATGCAAATCCACGGACAACCTAATAGAACTACTTCTCCCCCTTTGGCATCGAGACACCAAAAAGTAAGAAGAGCGATGCTAGCGCCCCATGGGATCACTCATAGTCCTCGTCCTCGTCCTCTTCTTCATTCTCTTCCTCATCCTCATCTTCAAGCTCCTCAGTGTCACCTTCCTCATCATCAGCATCAGCAGCAGGCGCAGAGGGGAACAAGTGACGCTCCAGCTCACCATAGTTCAACCTGGAGGAAGAGTTCCACTGAGCATACGGAGTGGGAGGAGTAGGAGCTGTTGGAGCACCCGAAGCGCCGGACACATGGTGGAGAATGAGCTGCTGGGAGTGAGCCTACTCATGGCGCTACTTGTATGCCTCGTACTGACCCTTGCGCATGTCTACGCCCATGTAGAGAATGTTACGCTGGAACTAGTTCAGCTGCTTAATCTCACGGGCCACGGGAGGCACAAGGGGCCTGCGAGCATCCCGCATGAGACCCTCAGGAGCAGAGGAGGGGTGAGAGGTCTTCCAAACCTTGGTGTAGATCTTCTTGGCCTTGTGCACCGAGTCGATGTGGAATTCCTCAGCAGGCAGTAGGTGACGAATGAGCATCATAATGTAGGGCGCATATGGAATGGACAGATGGTTGAACATAGCATCACACAGCTCATGGTAAATGAAGTCCATGACATCCACCCTGTACTGCATTAACTCGTCCTCGCAGGAGGCAACCTCATGAGAAAACTGAAGTAGCTGAACAAGGTGACCACAGATGTTGTCATTGTTGCCCCCACTCGGTGTAATGGAGTCACGGAAGAGACCCACTAAAGCAGCATAGATGGGAGCAAGGCCAGCCACAGTACCGACAATGCCATTGTCCATAGTGCAAGGGGAGAGAGCTGCATCCTTGTTGGGCTTCAGCTGAGTGATGATGCGGTGGCCACTGGCTCTATCCCTGTTGTGGAAGGAGTACCCCAGAACCTCAGCAAACACGTGAAAATCAGCAGTCATCGGCCTGTCATGAGTCATCCACTTCATAGTGTGACGCTCATCCCCACAAATCACCAAAGTGGAGAAGAACTGCTTCACCACCTCAGAGTCAAAGGAGCACTGGAGAGACATAAGATGGTGCAGCCCCATCCTCTCAGCAACATACATCGCATCCACAAGATGCGCCTTCTCTAAAGCATCAGCAAGTACCAGGGGATGCATAGGCCTAATGTTCAGCTTGGCATAAATGTCTTCATAGATCCCCTTCTGTTCTGCACACCAAAAACGAGGATCCCCTAGCTCATCATCACGAGGCAACTCAGCAAACAAGTCACGGTGACGAATGGCGGAATAGGAGACCGCATCCAAAGTCATGTAGTTGATCTTGGGGTCCTTGCCCTTCCTCTTGGACACCCCCTTCCTAGTCCTCTTTGCTTGTTCAGCCATGCGCTTCTCTTTGTTCTTCCTTCTCCTCAACTCAACTTCGTCCACTAAGTTACCCTGTCCGTCGTCCCGAAAGTATTTGGCGCGAGGACGGCGCATGTAGTTCTTGGGAACACTGGAACCACCTGTGAGGAGAATAAGGGCGATAGCAAGGGGATAAGCATACACACAAGTCCAGGAGAGAGCATGGAAAAAGTAGTCAAAAAGTTCATAGGGCAAAACTACTCAATGCATACTCCATAGTGAAACTGAACCAGAATCGAATCTGTCAGGCCGGATTATCCGGCCTGGCCAGGGGCAGATAATCCGGCCCTGGCAGAAATTTTCGATTTCACCTAAATTGAATGAAAAAAGTAGATCGGGCCTAGAAACTGTAAGACTACGATTTCTATGCGAAAACACAACCTTCTAAACAACGTTCCACCCAACAAGTTACACATCTAGCCAAAGATGGGGAGAGAGGGAGTTACCCTCACTCATTGGAGGAAGAACACGGAGGAGAAGGTACCCGGAGGCGCGGAGAAGAAGATCCGGGGAGGCCCGGAAAATCCGGTGGCCGGAGAGGCTCCGAGGAGGGTGAGGGGCGGCAGGCGGTGGCTGGGGAGGAGGAGAGGGCTGGGGGAGAAGTCCTGCTCGATATGAGCCCTTCCCCCCGAGCCCTTCCCTTTAAGATGAAATCTGCCAGGGCCGGATTATCCGGCCTACACTTGGGCCGGATTATCTGGCCTGAAATCTGGGTTTCTGTTATACACAGAACCAGGCCTGCGCGTCCCCAAACAACACCCCCACAAGGTGTTCAAGGGACTTGTGTGCTAGAATAGATGGCTTAGAGGTAGGGAAAGGCTTAGGATTAAGAGAGCCAAACTGAGATGGTACTAAACACTCAAACTTGCAACATTCAAATCAAATAAAAGCCAAGATTGAGTGTGATTTCCATAAGAACATGAGAGAGCAAATAACATCCAAAAAGATCCAATTCTCCTCACGGGAGAGGGCGGTGGCCGAAGCCACCTTGTTGGAGTGTATGGTGTGACACCGGGAATATATATCTTGGGTTCACGACCAATACTCATAAATAAGCTCACATATCACAAAATGATATTAAGAGAAATGATTTATCTCGCTATTGGCATTATGGGGGGAGGGTTAGCCCAATGAGTTAGGACCACACTCCCCCTATATCCATGCCCACACCTAGACCAAAGAAGGATTGAGATGTACGAGTGACTGCATGCGTAATCAAGACAAGCTCCTGGAATCAATGATATTTAGCTCATTCCTCAAGTAGAAGAATCTTTCTTCATCAAGTGGCTTGGTAAAAATGTTCTCAAGCTGGTTCTTCGTGCTCACAAAGGATAGATCAATATCGCCGCGAGAAACATGGTCTCGAATAAAATGATTCTGAATCTCAATATGCTTCGTCCTTGTGTGCTGAACAGGATTGTACGCAATTTTGATTGCACTTTCATTATCACATAAAAGAGGCACTTTGTCAGAATTGACACCGTATTCCTTTAAAGTTTGCCTCATCCACAATAATTGAGTACAAGCGCTGGCAGTAGCAACATATTCAGCTTCGGCGGTGGAGAGAGAGATACAATTCTGCTTTTTAGAGGACCAACATACAAGAGATCTTCCCAAGAATTGACAAGCTCCAGAAGTGGACTTCCAATCATCCTTATCACTAGCCCAATCTGAGTCAGTATAGCCACATAAAGAGAAATTGGAGCCCTTGGGATACCAGAGACCAAAGTTAGGGGAATGAACCAAATATCGAAAGATCCTCTTGACCGCCACTAAGTGGCTTTCTTTAGGAGCTGCTTGATACCTTGCACACACTCCCACACTCAACACAATATCGGGTCTAGATGCGCAGAGGTAAAGAAGCGAGCCGATCATGGACCGGTATACCTTTTGGTCCACATCTTTACCATTTGGGTTAAGTTCGAGATGACATTTTGTTTGCATCAGAGTGGCGACACCATTAAGATCCGTCATCTTGAATCTCTTGAGCATGTATTGGATGTACTTTGCTTGATTAATAAAGGTTCCTTCTCTAAGTTGCTTGATCTCGAATCCAGGAAAGAACCGTAATTCCCCCATCATAGACATCTCAAACCTGTTAGTCATAAGCTTTGAAAATTCATCATTAAAAGCTTTATCAGTAGAACCAAAGATAATATCGTCTACATATAGTTGGCATACGAAGAGCTCCCCCTTAACCTTCTTAGTAAAAAGAGTGGGATCGATTTGCCCAACTTCGAAGCCATGATCTAACAAAAGCTCTTTAAGGTGCTCATACCACGCACGTGGGGCTTGTTTAAGGCCATAGAGTGCCTTATCAAGTTTGTAGACATGGTTCGGAAAGTTAGGATCCTCAAACCCTGGGGGTTGCTTTACGTATACCAACTCATGTAGAGGACCGTTAAGGAAGACACTCTTGATGTCCATTTGCTACAACTTGAAATTGTTATGAGCAGCATAAGCAAGAAGGATACGGATGGACTCAAGGCGAGCCACTGGAGCATAGGTCTCGCTAAAGTCGATGCCCTCAACTTGGGAGTAACCTTGTGCCACAAGTCTTGCCTTGTTCCTCACAACAATGCCATTCTCATCTTGCTTGTTCTTGAAAATCCACTTGGTGCCGATAACATTGCGGCACTCTTTGGGTTTCTCCACGAGTTTCCAGACTTTGTTGTGCTTGAAATTATTCAATTCTTCATGCATAGCAACAACCAAGTCTGGATCTTCAAGAGCTTCAAAGACCTTCTTAGGTTCCACCATTGAGATATGAGCTTGATGCTCACCAAAACTGGCCAATTCTCTTCTTGTAGAAACCCTTCGTCGAAGATCACCAACAACCTTGTCGAGAGTGTGACCCCTCAACTCAAGGTTTCGATCAGCCCGAGCCTCGCGACGAAGTTCAATAAGTTTGTTGTCTCTTGGAGGAGTAGATTCATCACTTGAGTCTTCATTGGAAGCATTTTCTGGACCTTGATCAGTAACTGGAACATCAGCAGCAGGTGGTGGAAACGCGTGCCCTTGAGGTGAGTCTGTAGCCATAACAGGAGGCTGCAGAACTAGAGAGTCAGTGTCGGATAATCCGGCCGATGGAGAGGCCGGTGATCCGGCCTGGGAGAACTTGTAGGAGCTTCATCAGGAAGCTTGGGACTTGCTTGAACTGGCGAGGGGCCAGATAATCCGGGGCTAGCCGGAAAATCCAGCCTGGAGCTTGTGTTGAAATCTTCACCACCAGGAGCAACATGGTCAACTGGACCGGGGTGTCTGGATAATCCGGTGTCAACCGGAAAATCCGGCCTGGAGCTTTCTGGAACATCTTAACCTTCAGCAGTTGATGGAGATGGTGTAGAAGTTTCCCCCGTGGTTGGAACACGTTGAGTATGTGTGAAGGCTCTATATGAGTAGAGCATTGTCCTTCTCGGTCAGCCACAAGCGGTTCCTCAATGGGGCGGAAAATTCCCATGCCCATTCTTCTTATGGCATCTTGGTATTTCAACATCTGCATCACAAACACCAACTTGCTCCGCACGGGAACCGTCATTTTCCTCGAACACCACACTACAAGATTCTACAACAGTTCCGGAGAGCTTATTGTAGACTCCATAAGTGTGGGATTCTACAACAGTTCCGGAGAGCTCCTTCTAATGCCTTAGATTCAAACTTAGATAAACGAACTCCTTTAATAAGAAAGAAACACTTACACCCGAATACCTGAAAGTATGAGATGTTTGGCTTGTTACCGGTAAGTATTTCATACGGAGTCTTGTCCAAGATCTTACAGAGGTATAAACGGTTGGATGAATGAAAAGCAGTAGAGATTGCTTCAGCCCAGAAGTTATATGGAGATTTAAATTCGGCTAACATTGATCTTGCCATATCCATTAGAGTTCGATTCTTCCTCTCAGCTACACCATTTTGTTGAGGGGTGTACGCTGCGGAATATTGATGTCTTATCCCCTCTTCACTTAGGAACTCATTTAAGGTGTAGTTCTTGAACTTAGATCCGTTATCACTCCTTATAGCCAGAATGGGGACGTTGTGTTGACGTTGAACCTCGTTGGCGAAGTCGATGACAGTTTGTTGAGTATCACTCTTCATCTTGAAGAAATAAACCCAAGTTTATCTTGAGTAATCATCAACAAGCACTAGACAATACTTCTTCCCACCGAGGCTTGCATGAGATGGAGGTCCGAAGAGATCCACATGAAGGAGCTCCAAAATCCTTTTTGAAGAGATAATGGTTTTCCTTCGATGAGGTGAGTCATGCGTTTTCCCTTCAACACACGCCCTGCAAACACGATCTTTGGCAAAAGAGACATTTTCTTTTAGTCCAGAATGTGGCCACCCTTGTGGAGACTTTGCAAAGTTCTCATATTGACTTGGGCTAGTCGGCGATGCCATAGCCAACCCGTGTCAGCCTTTCCGAAAAGACACATCGGGCATGTAGTGGTTTTCCCCGAAAAGTCCACCACGTACAGGTCGTTTTCGACATATCCCACGAAAGCGACTTTTAGAGACTTGCTCCACAAGAGTACCACCAAATCAGCATCAATATAAACTGCAAAGCCCATCTTCCCAAGGGCACGAACTGAAAGTAAGTTGTACCCAAGGGTCTCAACAAGCATGACGTCCACGAGAGAGATATCGTGAGCCACCACAACTTTGCCGAGACCCAATACCTCAGATTTTGACTTGTCACCATAGGAGAAGGTTATGTGATCAAGGTTTGGCCGAATCAACGTGATGATCTCCTTGCGTCCGGTCATATGACTCGTGCATCCGCTATCGAGTACCCATTTAGAACCACCAGAAGCATAGCCCTCGGACCCTCTTGCCATTAGGCAAGTGGCGTTGTTGTTGATGGCGTTCTCGTTCGGCGAGTCGAAGAGAGATGAGGGAGTCGATGTGGTGGCTATAGCAGCCACCTCGCGGGAACTATCATCATCCTCTTCATCTTCACTTGCGGAGGAGTATTCCTCTTGAGATACCAAGACAATCTTGGGTTGCTTCTTGAAAGGACCATTCTTCTTAATAAATGGGTTCTTCTTAGGTGCTTTAGATTTCTCTTTAAGAATGAGCCTGCCACCATTGTCTTCTCTATTTTGATAAGGGCACTCGGCTACAAAGTGCATTCTATCTCCACAGTTGAAGCAAGTTCTCAATCTTGGGACACTTTCTCTTCTTCCATTTGACCCATTCTTGCGCTCAAGTTCCGACTTGGCTTTGGCAGGGTCCTTCCAAAAGTTCCTTTCATAAAATGCCATGTACTCACCACGAGCACGTTTGACTTCATCGCGGCAGTCCATGGATACCCCCTCAAAAGCTCCTTCATCTTCCTCTTGATCTACAACATTGGCTTTGAGAGCCACATTGACACCCTTTTGCATTCCAATGGCCCGAGCACAAGCATCTTCAGCATTCTTTGCTGCCACTTTGAATGAAGCCATTTCTTGCATGACTTCGTTGGATGTCATTTGATGATAGTTGTGTCTACCTTGCAGGCTCTTCAGATCCGTTGGCTCGAAAGGCATTAAGGCACTCACATATTTCCTTTTTATCCATGCATCATCAATGTGAGTGGCCCCATGCTTTCGCATTTTGTTGCGATGCCCTTGAGTCTTCTATACATGTCCTCATGGTTTTCACCATCCAACATATAGAATCCCTCGGCTTCATTACTAAGGGCATCATACATGTTTATTCTCATGCTTTCATTTCCAACGAAGAGATCCGTAAGAGCATCCCAAGCCTCTTTAGCTATGTTGAGATGTTCAATGTGTGGCATATCCTTGGGACCCACACCCAACTGTATCATGTGGAGAGCGGTAGCATTCAACTGGCTATCCACAACTTCTCTTCTCGTTAGATTGGTTTGATCTCCAATATGAAGACCCTCTTCAATGATCCTCCACAATTCAATAGAGGAGCTGCAAACATGAGATTTCATTTGGAATTGCCATTGATTAAAAGAGGATGCAGTGAGCTTGGGTGGATCACCCCTATTGTTTATATGAGGATGAGGGATAGGTGGGTCGGTGAATATACGTGGCGAACCTCATTATATTCCTCCTTACCACTTCCCTTCTTGGAGGTGGAACCATTAAGTTTTTCACCTTCCACATCATCATCCTTGGATCCGGTGTTACCCTTTTCCTTACATGATGGTGTGGAAGCCTCAGAGGAGGATGGAGATGGGGCTATGGATGATGTAAGGCGAGCAATAATTTGATTCATCTCCTCCATCTTGGCCTCAAAGAATTTCAACAAGGTTGTTTCCAATGACTTGAGATCATCCATTGTGACCTTATCCACAGCCTCATTTCCATCATCCTTGGTACCCATACTACTCTTAGGCGGTTAAGCCCGAATTAAGGGCCGGGGCTCTGATACCAATTGAAATGGATCGTATGGGCACCTAGAGGGGGGGTGAATAGGTGCTACACCAATTTTTAATTCTTTTTCAATTTTAGGCTTAGCACAAAGGATAAATTCACTAGATAAACTATTAGGTAGAAATTCCCTGTATGCAACCCTATCTACTAGCGAGTAAAGAGCGAGTGGAAGAGGAACGGGTAAACCGAAGTGAAGCATGCAGAGACACGGGATTTGTTTGACCGCAGTTCCTTCCTTGTTAAGGGAAATACGTCTGCGTTGGAGGGGTGGACGGTACTAAGACCACCACGCCACAAAAGGCCTCACCATGTTCTCCGATGGATCTCGCCACAACAGGCCTAATCCACCTTCCACTATAGGTACCCTTCGAGGTGGGCACCGGCTCCTTTACACAACTAGCGGGGCAACAACTCCACAACAACTTGGAGGCTCCCGAAATGACAACAAGCTGCCACAAGAACAAACTTATCAAATACAATAAACAAGATCTAGGTATTGACAAGAATACTAGATCAGGGATTTCTCCAAGTGAATGGAGAGGAGTTGAAGTGCTTGATTCTTGATGATGATGATGAATTTCTCCTCCTTCAATTCCACCAAAGATCAAGACCTTCGGGTGGTTGAAGTGGGAGATCGAGAATGAGAGCTCTTGCACAATGTCTGGTCAATTTCGAATGAATCAAGGGTTCTGAACGTTGGGGAAGAAGGGGTATTTATACCCCCTTCAGAAACCAGCCGTTGCAACCTTTGGGGGTCAAATTATCCGGCCCAAGTGAGGGCCGGATTATCCGGTCTGGGGAAAACACCGCCCCAGACTCGGAATATCCGGCAGATAATCCGCCCCCTCTCAGAGCGTCGCGCCGAGCTTGCCCTTGATCAACTTCTGGGGGCGGATTATCCGGTCCTATGCGAGGGCCGGATTATCCGGCCTGGGGAAGAAAAACCGCCCCAGTTCGGATTTTCCGGGAGAAAATCCGACCGGATACCGAGCGACGCGCCTGGGCTCCTTTTGCTCGAAAACTGGGGGCCGGATTATCCGGCCCATGCGACACCCAGATTATCTGACCTGGGGAGGAAAAACCGCCCCTGTTCAGATTTTCCGGGAGAAAATCTGACCGGGTACCGAGCGACACGCCTTGGCTTCTTTTTAGCGATGAGGTAGGCCGGATTATCCGGCCCTTGGTGGGGCGGATTATCCGGCCCCCCTCAAAAATTCCTGCATACTTAGCGCACATAAATAGTCTCCATACTATTGTTATCTAACACGCAAAACATAGGAAAACATAAAATGTTCTTTCAAAACCCGCTTGTCATCTTGTTGGAGTTGCCTCTTTTATAAATATTATAGGGCTTCCCAAAGTGGCTGAGTGGGTTAGCACTAGTCATATGCTCAATACCATCATGTTGGTGGAAACCTGTAACTCAAAGCAAAACTTAGCAAGATAAAAATAAATAAGCAAAAACTAAAAGACCTACAACACGTAGATCCCTGGCAACGGCGCCAGACAATAGCTTGATAACTGCAAGTGCACAAATCATTTGTAGCCAGTTTCGAAATAAAGATATCGATCCCAAAGGAAGGAGGACTCTGAAGTCTAATAACTCCTGAATTAAATACTACAATAGAAATGCTAGATAAAGTTCTAAGTGACAAGATAAAATGCGAGTATTGCGTAAAAAGGTGTTTTCAGGTTTTTGGTATAAGAGCAACAATAAGTAAAGTAAAACAACTGAACACAGAAAATAAGTATCGCGTATGTAAGAGAGCTTGGAACTGCAATATGGAAAAAGAGTTCTCAGGGAGTAGTGGATACACCACTATCATTGTAAAGAGCTAAGGTAAAGATTATTATCATGAACATTCTCAACTGTGTATGTGTGGGAGGAACTCCGTATTTGGACAAATAGGCAGCAACCACTGCTCACATCATCCTCATAACCAGTCAGCAATTGACATCAATCGAATTATTGCGCTATTAAGGGACTTAATCCCGTAGGACGTATCCCATGGCATGGATAGTGTTCCATGAGTTTCCTCGGTTCCCAAGTTGATATGTAAGGAGTGCCAACAGCTTGATAGTCACTGTAAGTGCTAACACACCTCTGTCTACCAACAAGTAGTTCCCTCCATCAAGTCCCCATAAGAGGCAAATATTGAGAGGTCAACTTCTCCCAACATCAAGATGAAGGCAATCTAACACATGGTCAAAGCGATGAATATCATAATCAACTTTATCTTATTTCAATCTCATACTAGGGTTTCTCCATCTCCCCAAGAACTAGAGATCTACTCAGACATGGAGGCAATCAACATCGTGGCAATAACAATGGAATCAATCATACATGAATAGTACTTGTATAAATCAACAACGAGTATGGAAATTACAACAAGATCTAGACAAGATGTAGATGGGATGGATGGCGATGGTGGTGATGCAGCGGTTGAGTTGAAGATCGATGCCTTAGCCTCCCGGATCTGCGCAGGGCGAAGATGGATCCTCGGTGGACGAGTTCCCCCTCCATATGCCTTCCGGAGGTGAGGTTTTGGTGATTTATGGTTGTTCTGTATGTCATCTCCCTGATCTAGTTGCACGGGGTGAAACTATTTGAGGAGACGGTGGCGGCTCCAACTATATAGCCAACAAAAGTATTCCCGCCGTATAGTTGGTCGTTATACCGTCTGTACGCCTTGTTCGCTTCGGGTTTTCTTCTGGTATTATTAATATTTCTCAAATAAGCGATTTACGTTTTTTGACTCCTGTGCTCCTCAGTACAACTGCTCCGAGAATTATGTCCATTGTATCCCACATATGTCCTGATCCTGGTGAAAACAGTCATAAAATGTGCGCACGAGCTCCGTAAAATACCAAGATCCTACATCTACAATGCAAAATAATAATATAAAACATGATGCAAATATGCGCTCATCAGCTGCCTCTGCGAGCCGCTCCAATCCCTTTGAGACATGTGCATTCTCCGGATCCACAAGTGAAGCCTAATGGCATACTTCATTGCTCGTAGGACTGATGCCTCCCGTTCCTCCGTTATGGGCTCCACCGAGCCACCCGAGCTTGGTGCCTTGATGCTGGCACACGCTATGGCGGATGCATCGCCCTCCTCAGCACCAGATCCATCTTGCGCCCCCTTGGTTTTCTTCACCGTCGGGAGAGCCATGCAAGGCCACAAGAGTCATACACATGAGAAAGGGGGAGCAAGTACAAGCTAGCAGCGAAGAGGGGTGTATTCATTAGTAGCCACCTAGTGTCCGCTTCACCCTCCCAAGGCTGCGTGGACTGCTCCTGCTCGAGGTTGCCCTGTCGCCAACAGATATCTTCATGAGAGAGGACCTAGGGGTGGCCTCCTCCTCCATTCTCAACATGTCTCCGTCGACGGTGCAGCCCCTAAGGGGTGTGTCCACGGAAACATCATCTCTAGATCCACACGAGGACAAGTGGGACCCTTCTTCTCTTGTGATAGCGCTTCCCGAGGCCCAGCCTCTACAACACGCCCAACCTCTGGAGTGGTTGTGGCATATCCTGCTGCTAGCCTATCCTGAAGGACCCCAAGTGTGCCCTATTTGTTGAAGGGGTATCTTCGCCAGTATTTTGGCCCTCCGAGCCGTCGACCAATAATACATTGGCAGTGATGTCTCCGACAGTTCTGGCACTGATTCCTTGCCAAGGTGGATCTTCACCATTACCATGAAAACATCCAGGAGAGAGCCTCCATATGAAGTTGCATCCTGTCGCTAGGGCCTGAGTATGCCAGCATGCCGAAAGGATGGTCTTGGAGCCGAGTGATGCGTCGAGTGGCAAACTCCTTGAAGATGATTCTAAAGGTAATATGAACAAGAGGGAATAATAAAGTGGTTATTATCTTATTCCATGCTTATGATAAAATTTTATTTCTCATGCTATAATTGTGCTAATTGGAAACGTTAATACATGTGTGTTTAATAAACAAATAAATAGTTCCTAGTTATGCCTCTCATATAAACTAGCTTGTTGATTAACATTGGTGGAATGGTGTGATGAACATTCATCTGAAGTATAGTAATACGATCAAATTCATTATGTTTACATTGCTATAACATCATGTGAATAAACTTTAGTCCTTATACCATGAGATCATGTCAATCACCAGCACCGGAAGAGTAACTTGATAACATCAAACACCACACCATAACAGGGTGACAATAAAGGTGGGTTCAGATACTCCAAAAGTGTTATGTAGAAGCTCATGGATCAAGAGTGGGATTTGTCTATCCCGATGATGGATATATATACTCTAGACCCTCTCGGTGATATCACGTTGACATAGCTTGCAAGGAAGTGATAGGATCACTAGAATGTTATATCATGGGAACGAGAAAAGAGTACTTGTCGTTAATGAGATCAAACTAGGTATGGGGATACCGATGATCGAATCTCGACATGTAATATATCACGATACAAAGGGATTTTGTTACTAAGTTAAAGATTCACATGATCACTAGAGTCATCGTTGAATGTGTGATAGTCAGTATGGATCTCTAGGTCCTGCTGCTGATTATTGATCAGAGAGGGGTCTCGATCATGTATGCATTATTCACGAACCATAGGGTTACACACTTAAGGGATACCTACACCATTTGGAGCAAATAAGGTGCCAGATAAAGATTATGAAAGCACTGGAATTATTTTGATGGACACCGAAATTTTTTGGGGTGAAAATGCTAAAATTTGTTCTGCATGTGATATCGCAATGTTGCAAGGGGTTTTATATGAATGTTTGTTAATTAAAGTAATTAACAAAAATCAGAACAAAATAAATAAAAATGGTTTTTATTTAATGAGATCTTGCATTAAATTTGTTGGAAATTTAATGCAAAGTGAGTGGAGTAGGTTTTAATGTGAGTGGGCTTAGTGGAAGCTCCACTCACCATTATGGAGGGAGAGGTGGGGGCACCACCACACCCATGCGCATGGAGCCTTGGAGTCTTCCCCTCACCCTATAAAAGGAGCTCCCCTCCTCCTCCACTCTCACACCTCCTCGTGAACTCTAGAATATTCCCCATGGCTTTGGATTAGTGAATTACATGTTCCCGATGGATTTTTCTAGATGGATTTTATGCTTTTTCTGCTTTTCTAGAGCAAGGACTCGGAGGTGGTCGGGGTACTAGATGTGTGCGTGATCACGTATGCACTGCTGCTTTGCGGTGCTGGACTTCATCACGATCTTGAGATCGGCAAGTGAACGACTACATCATCCACGGAATCAGATTTAGTTAGCAAAGCTTCTCGGTCTTTGAGGATAAGATCTCTATGTAAGTATATCCACCCGTTGATTGTATATAGGTAGATAGATCTTGGTGCTTAGTTTCTCATATCGTAGGAATTTTTTGTTTCCTATGCTGTGAACCCAATAGTGGTATCAGAGCCTGATCTATGCATAGATGCTTTGCACGGGTAGAACACATATGATTATGTGGGCGCTGACGATCATGTTATTGCATCTTCTATGTATTTTGGATATTGGTGGCTGTAACATCCCAAAACATTAATCCAAGCTTATCAAGATCCAAATCATCAAAATTAGGGTTAACAAAAACTTTTCCAAATTAAAAATGAAGGCATTCATGTGTATGTGCATTTAATTTAGGAATTGATTTGAATTGCCATGGTTCTGTGATTCTTTGGTTGTAAAATGTTTGTATGGTGAATTAAACATCATCTAAATATTTCCCAAGCAAATCCCAAAGAAAATCCAATCAAAAGCAATTAAAAAGGAGGAATGGTCATTTTGATCATTTTAATCCACTACACTACTTTGAGTGTTCCTAGCACTCATTTGTCAACAGAAATAATTCTGGATCTTTACTCCCCCTTGCTAGTACACATAATGAGGTACCAAGGCCTACTTTTTGATCTGCTAAAAACATTCAAATACTTATTTTAAATGGCATGTGAAAATTGAATTCAATGCATATGTCTAGATCACCCCTATTTCAAAAACCATCATTTTGAGCTCCACTTTCAAAACCCTTGCAACCAGAGACTACCTAGCATCAGTGGAGATCACTCAAAAAATTTGAAACCAAAATTCAAACTTTGATCTCTTGCAGCCATTTCATCAAACAGGTGGCAGACACAAATCTGGCAATTTCCAAAACACTATAGTGAGCAGTGGATTTGGTCACCATTTGGGCCTAACTCGGTCCCCTTGTCCCCCCAGCTAAAACCCCGGCCCTAGCTCTCTCTCCCTCTCCCCTACCTTCTCTAGTGCCAAGCCGCCCGACGCCATGCGCCAGGTCGACAATGGACAGCTCGCGCCAGCCCGTCCCGCGCTCTTCTTCGCTCGCTGGCAGATAGGCGCCATCACACCGCACCGCCTCGACCAGCCCCCGACCAAAATCGAGTGGAGGACCAGCCGCATTTGCTCGCGCCCATGCCTCTGTCCGCCATGCCGATCACCCCGGAGCGCCACGCCCGCCAGAGCAGCACCGGCCTCGCCAAGCCCTAGCCTTGCGTGGCAGCACCTACAGCAGGCCCAGCAGCCGCCCAGACATCCTCGTTTGCCGCCTCGCGGCCAGCAGCCCAGAGGAACCGCGTCGAACACTGCCGCCCCCGCTCAGTGCACCGCACGCTCCCGACCAGCTTAGACCTCGCCTTGCCGCCCTTTAAGCCCTAGAGGATCGTTGAGGGACAGAGAATCCATCGCCGCCCTCGCCCATGCCGAGAGAGCCCCGCACCGTCATCACCGATGACCTCACCGGAGCTCGCTCTGCCCTCTCGTCGACCCTATATAAAGCGGCCACCCCAGCCTCTTTTCTCCACACTCAATCACTCCCCACCTCTCACTGAACCTCACCCACCTCTCGCTGAAGCCGCTCAAGCTCTGCCTCGCTGGAATTGGAGCCGAAGCCGCCGCAGCAGGAGGAGAAGGGCGTCTGCGAATTAGGGCACCCCAATCTCCGCCGCAACCGCGCCTCACCTCGCCATCGTCTACCAGCCCGTTTGCCCGCCTCAATGACCTTGCTGGAGCCCTGGTATGCCACCAATCGACCCCCACCTCCGCGTCTGGGTCAGACTCTCGCCGGAGTAATCCGTCATCGACGATGACTCCCTACTGTCAGATCGTCTTTAGATCGTGTGGCCCAGAATGCCCGATACCGTTCCGGTGTTTCTGTGACGCTGACTGGGGGAGCCCGCATGTCAGGCAGCCCGCTGCACTCACTGTGCGTAGCTGGGCCGGCCTAGTTAGTTCTCGCGCGAGTTAGAAATTCAAATTTAGCTTTTTCCATTTAGAGTTAATCTAGTTTATGTCCATTAGTTTAAAAATCAATTATGGGAGTTTTACAAATCCAAATTGCATGAAACCAACTGTGCCTGAAAGGTATTGAAGTTATCTATCCAAGCCCTTTGGATTTAATTCAATTAGAGTTATAGATCTCTCCTACTAAAAATAACAAAACAGAAGCAATTGCACCTTGCAACATTTTTATAAAATCAACTAAGATAGGTTTTGAGTTGATTCCAACTCTCAAAAATCACATTTCATCATATCTACCTAAATATGTAATAATATTAAGGTTTACATGTAGTGACTTTGGACTAGTACCAAAATAATGCTATATAGGCATTTCTAGTCACTTTAAATCATTAAATATTGAACTTAAACCAAAGTAATTATGATCCAACCCTTAACTCACATTCTCACATGTTAGAATATGTGGTGATGACATGTGTCCACATGATCCCATATTTTAAGTGGTGAATATTAAATATTAGTAAAATTTTCAATGAGTAGAAAATACTTTTCTAAATTAAAAGGAGTGAAACTATTAAATTAAACTTGTGATGCTTGAGATGATATTAGATCATCAAATGTGTGTTGTAGAATGCTAATTAGACTAGTTAAGTATTGTTTGGTGATTGTGTACTCCGTATGTATTTATAGACGATAGTACCGACTAAGCTTTCGAGGAGGAGGAGTTCTACCAAGAAGAAGAAGAAGAAGAAGAAAACTTCAACCACTACACTTCACAAGGCAAGCCACCATGAACAATGCAAGATAACCCTTGCAAGTATAATTCTTAGCAAGCTAGGATTAAACTAGATGGTTTAACAAAGATGCTTGGGCATGCTTTGGTCACACTACTTTGACTATTAGTATCCCAAGTCTTATTTACAAGCTTTACTTTCTTTACTTTACCCAAAGTTCTTTACTTGTTTTGAAGGTAGCATAAAGAGTATAAAACTTGACCTATTTAGAAACCCTTTAGATGTCATTCTATGGCATGAGATTGAACCCATCTTTTCAACCCTAATGAACACTCTTAACTTAGTAGTTTAGAGTAGATCAAAAACTTGAGTCACTTTAGATGGGAACACTTGGTGAAAATGAATTATGAAAATATGGGAATGATGAGTCATTCTATTGAGATGTTTTGACATGTGTTGAGAAACACAAGTGGTTTATGATGATGAAAATGATGAGGCATGAGCCTTAACCCTTTTACAAAACTGACGGTTGGATTCGGATGCGATACCATTCCAAATTTACCGTACAACCACACTACCTAAATTATGTAAGGCTTAGCCAGAAGTTTATATGCATTAGTATTAGTTCCCTCGCGGGAGAGGTTTGAGCTGAGGCTACCTCTCAATGTTGTCCACCTATGCAGTGCCCAAGATGACATATGGTCATGGTTGGGAGGCCATGCTCATAGGAGAGGTGCTTATACTAGGGTGTGTAAAGGGAAGGTTATGTTTGATTATCTGCATAATAAGTATGATGATTCAGGGTTATCCCTGACAGATGTATCGAATCTTGTGGTGAAAGTGTACCACTTCTGCAGAGTGTCAAACTATTCGAATAGCCGCGTCCACGGTTATGGACAGTTGGAATGGCCATACTGTTTCGTTGTCAGATGTTTTCCAAATTAACTTATGAAATGAATGATGAATCTTGACTTGACCACAACAGGGTTGTGTTTATGACAATAGCTTCCCAACTTAAGTGATTCTAGAACCTTATTTTATCTTTCTTTGCTTCAGAACTCAGCTTAGGTTTCAAACTTAACCTTATAGTTAAACTTAGATTTATCACGTTAACTTAGAACTATATTACTTGTTAGAGGTAGTTTGCGAGTACTTAAAGAGTACTCATGACTCTTGTCCCTGGCTATTCTCATAGCCAGACTATGAAGGAGACTATCAAGATGATGGCCAACAGGACGGCTATGATAACTAGGACTATCTGCCTTCGTCAGCATTGCATGTGCCCCTGAAGATGGACCCCACCGCTACGCTTATCTTTTAATTCCGCTGCTTGTTGTATTAAGACTGGATCATGAGATCCTTATTTGTGAAAGACCTTATGTATGGTTTGTAGTGGATGATGTACTGTGATATCCAATCCGTTATGTCTCGCAAAAATGGTAATCCTGGGATTGTGAGGTATGACATAACGGGCATCTGGGATTAAAAATCCGGGTGTTGAAAAGTTGGTATCAGAGCCATCCTGACCATAGGAGACCATAGCTAGAATGGACGTCCAAACATAAACTTAGTTTCAAAACCAAAGTGAGTATTTATGAAAAACTATCTCCTCTCTTATCCTTGTGGATTCATTCTTTCTCAAAAAATCCATGTTCCTCAAAATTCTTACATTACTACTTAAAATTTGACACACTTGATCACTTCACTAACTTCCTCATCCTAAATTCTTGTAGATGGAGTCTCAGTTCAGCAAGTTCTACCAGTTGGGAAACGGAGGTCAGCTGATCTTCGAGAGAGATCTGAATTCACTGTCAGAGTTACTGGGACGCCCACATCCGGAGTTTCTTGGAGCTCAACTTCGAGGACCCCTAGGAGGAGACCTATAGTGGCTAGTCACCGCAGATCTTAGAGGAAGCATCGAAGCACCAACTTCTGGGAGAATTCAGTTCTCCGTGATAGAGAACAACTGGCTAGATGGATTAGCTAGGGCAATACATGAAGCTCTCGCACGTCTATGTGCCCTCCGTGTCAACCAAATCCAAGGAACCCGTTTTGCCCACTATGCAAGACATGACTTCATGGGAATGCCGATGGAGATGCCAAGTCATCCAGCACTGAAGCGCCAAGTGGAGAACCTTGACTTCCTATTGTATGACCGTCAGAAGGAGTTGTACAATGCCAGAGAGTTAGCCAACCAGAACCATGCCATTGTCGACCAGAAGTCCCAGACTTTTGCATTGCTCGTCCAGGATCGCCAGTCTCTTCGCCGCCAGCGTGCAAAGAATGATCGCACCATCGTCCGTCTTCGCAAGAAGGTGCCCGAACTCGAGAAGACAGTCAAGGAGCAGGTAGCCCAGCTTGCAGTAAAAGAAGAAGAAGATGAGGGTGAAGACATCCAGGGAGACATGGATTCTTACCTCAGCAATGATGATGACTTTCTGGCGGAGTATGCCATGGACTTCTACACTAACGATGAGAACCCCGACTTCATCGACGATGAATAGATGCACTAGGGCACTGTCGTAGCATGAGATGTACCGGTCCCAATGTATCGTAGTTTGCAGAATGGTTCTTCAAACCATCTATTTTTCCTTTGTTTGTTGTGGTGTGTGTTGTATCGTGTGCTTGTTTGCATGAATGAAAATGAAGTTAGTTGAAAAACCGGAGTCTAACTCAAAGTTTTAGCTTTGAAAACCAAAACCATGAACCTTAGAATTTCCCTCTTACCCCTATATCCATATCAATCTTCAGATGACTCGTGGAAACCAAGGAGGGAGCAGCTTGTCGCAAGACCCAATGCTGCAGATCTTGCAGAATCTCATCGCCGACCGTGAAGCAAGCAGGGCAGAGTGCCAAGCCAACTTAGCAACATTGCAGCAGATCGCCCAGATGGCTCTCAACAACCAAGGGCATGAAAATCAGGATCACCAAGGATCCAAGCTGAAGAATTTTTAGAATACCAATCCCCCAATCTTCAGCCAATCTGAAAACCCACTAGATGCTGATGACTGGTTACAGACCATGGAAAACAACTTAGAAGTAGGAAGAGATGATGAGAATGAGAAAGTTCTCTTCGCCACCCACTATCTGGCAGGAGATGCAAGAGCTTGGTGGAACAGTATCCGCCTGATGAACCATGGTCAAGTTATGACATGGGAAGCATTCAAAGTCAAGTTCAGCCGCACCCACGTGCCGCAAGGTCTAGTCAACAGAATGAGAGATGAATTCCGCGAATTGAAGCAAGGGAGAATGACTGGGGTGGAGTACCGTGAAAAATTCATGTCACTTGCCAGATATGCACCTGATGAGATCAACACGGAGGCCAAGAAGAAGGAGAGATTCCTAAACGGACTGCATGATGAGATGCAGACAGTCCTCGTCAACATCAGTTTCGAGGATCTCGAAGAGCTAGTCGACTCTGCCATTCAGATGGAAGGGAAGATTAACTAGGCAAACGACAACCACAAGCGTCGTATGATGCAGCAGTCTGGATCCAGCAGTCACCAGAAGTACCGTCCCAACCCTTCATCGGGATATGCACCAAGGAACAACCGACCCCCAACGTCTTGCCCAAGCTACCCCAACCGTAGCGGAGGCAATGGGAAGTCCGGAGGAAACAATCACAACTCTGGCAATGCCAACAATTTCAACCAGCAGTCACTAGAAGGAAATATGCCCTAGAGGCAATCATAGAGATGATTGTATTTCATGTGTATCCATGAGTTATTATAATGTTCCTTGAATATCCATATACCAGGTAACTTGTATTGATTGGCAATTATGTGAATTGTTTGTGAAACTCTTTACTTGTATGGTTATCTAATAATTTTCCCTAGCCGGAGTTCATGCAAGGACACACGTGAATATTAGACTAGCACATCGATTGGTTGATGACTATGTTTCGCAAGTCATAGACATGGAGATGTCAAACCAATGATGTGGACACATGTTATGAACATGGGGTTGGACTGACCCAACATGAGACTGGCAATAATACTTGCAGCTCTCTCTACACATCGTGTACGTTTTGTCCTTAGACCTGAGATTGTCGCATGTACTTGAGATGTGGATCGACCTACTTTGGGGCTATCAAACACTACTCCATAACTAGGTAGTTATAAAGGTAGCTTTCGGGTTTGTCCTGATACATGCTGCAAGGCATCGGTCAATCAAGATGGGATTTGCCCCTCTCTACTTGAGAGAGATATCTCTGGGCCCCTCGATTGATCGGATCCATAAATGCATGGTCGTGCTACATATGGTTAAGAGTTAACCTAGTAAAGGGATTCCGAATCACAGTATCGAGAAAGAGAGGTCAGCTTGGAGCTAGACCAAATATCGTGAGGCAAAGGGAAAGACATGTACTCAACCTTGTGATGGTTCGTCCGAATGATCTTTATATGCGTTTAGGAGTTAGCACGTCTTGCTAGAGGCCGCTACCAACTATTGACGGAGTAAGTGTACTCGCGTCATGTCTATACGTGTATGAACCTATAGGGTCACACACTTTAGGGGCTGGAAGCCTAATGAGGATTGGATCCGAATTAGACTAGGCTTAGGCTGCTAATGGGCTGCTAATGTAGAAGCCCACCAGGGATGCCTATATAAGAGACGGTGAGGCGAGCTGAAGAGGGTTGAGCATTCCACCCAGCCGCCACTCCTCTTCCGCCTGTGTTGCACGCGCAGACCTAGCAGTCTGGCGTGTGACGGCTTCCACTCCGGACGTGTGGATACCTCGGAGGTGCTGCATCTGTAGCACTTGGATGAGCCGCGCAAAGGGGAGTTGCTCGTGGGACGAGGACGAGGAGGAGACGTAGAACATCTACACTGCCGTAACATGCTTCATCGAGTTCCGCACATGCGCGTCTAGCGGTAATCCCGTGATCTATGACAATAGTATTCATGGTTGACGTGGTAGAAATTTTTTGATTTTACGCTAGTGTAGCCTACCCGTTACCCATCAGTGGTATCAGAGCCGATGGTATTCAGTCATAGGTTCGGGAAGTTTGCATATGGTGATATGTAGATTGATATGATCGTTTGTATGGCGGTGTTTCTGGATTGATCTATGATCTTGCTTTCCATGATCGTGATTCTCAGGTCGTCGAACGACTTACCCCTACCGGTCGGTTTCTGCCATCGGGGTAGACAGTGACACATAAATCCTTTTGAATCACGCGAAGATAAATATGATTGATCGAATCGGGAATTAGATCTGAATCGACGTACCATGATCAAAGGAGTTTGGTCGAATCGGAACTATGGTCGGCTTATGGTAAATTTGATTTGCCGATCAAAATCCTTAAAGAAAATTGTATCGACGTACCACGAGGGGCGCTGCCCCTTCGAACCCCACAGGGGGAGACCCCCTAGAACCCCCTTAGTCGTAGCCCCCTTTTGTATCTCGTTAAGGTTCATAGGTGCTACGATTTCACATGATGTGGTAGAATGAGATTCTATGCACAACTTGTTTTTTGCAGGATTTATGTGATCAGTATGGCCCAAAAATGTATGTGATGCATGTATGTATTTTTCATGACCTGCGTGTCGTGAGTAGGGCAACACGGCTGGAGCCATATGTGTTTTCAATTATTGTAATGGCCTGTGTGCCAACTTGTGATGATCCCAATACCATGTAAATTTGATTACTAGCTGTTAGGAGTAATAGCTTGTATTAGTTCTTGGAGAACTCATCACTTGGAGGATGGCTCGCATAGAGCATGAAGATGGAGATCATCATGGTGGACAGGTTCTATGGTGATGGAGATCACCATGAGAAAATGGGCCATACTGTATCACATCTATGTGAATGCTATTCTTATACGTTTTACTACTGTGCATGCTTAGATGATAGAAGTAGAACGATCCCTCACAAAGTTTAAGTTAAACCATGCTCTCCCAACCAAACCTTGCACCATCCTATGCCCTGTACAATCGTTGGTGGGTCTATGAAATTAGGGTGCCATGGTTTTCCTTGGTTGGATGGGTTTGTATCGGATACCTACACGCATAAGGGTTGGTGAGCTTAACAAGGTCATCTTAACAGTTAAGGACCTTGGGGCATAAAGGTTGGGCGCCTAGTTTTGACATAGAGATGTCACCAACAACAAGAGTCATATGTGATATGATTAGCAAAGGTTGCTTACCGATTTACCTTGTCTTCTAGCAGTGATGCTAAATCTCACTAGTCGACTTGTTAATTGCGGATCTTGAATCACTTAGTATCAATAGAGGGATGTTGATTTAAGTGGGAGTATATGCTATTAAATTGTTTAATATGTTTTACTCTTTCATGGTTACATGGCTTAGTATTTGCATATTTTTTGTTGTAGATCAATGGCACCGAACAATTCATCACCTTTTGCTTTGCGTTCGATTCTTGAAAAGGATAAACTAAATGGAACAAACTATTCGGACTGGGTCCGTAACCTGAGAATTGTTCTCAGGGCTGAGAAAAAGGAAACTGTTCTGGATACCCCAATCCCGGATGAACCTGCTGATAATGCAACTGCTACCCTTACCCTTAAGAATGCCTACAAGAAAGCATGTGATGAATCTCTTGAGGTTAGTTGTCTTATGCGTGCATGCATGGAACCTGATATTCAAAAGCAGTTTGAGGATCAGGAAGCGTACGATATGATCGTTGTGCTTAAGGACATGTTCCAGACTCAGGCTAGGACTGAGAGGTACAATGTCGCTAAGTCCTTTGTGGAATGCAAGCTGGCAGAGGGAGCAGCTGTAGGCCCCCATGTGATCAAAATGGTTGGTTATAGTCAGACTTTGGAAAAACTTGGTTTTCCATTAGGCCAAGAGTTGGCCACTGATTTAATTTTGGCATATCTTCCAACTAGCTATGGGCATTTCATTTCGAACTAACATATGCATGGGGTGGAGAGGGGCCTTAATGAATTTTGTGGGATGCTGAAAACAGCAGAATGTGACATTAAGAAGTGTGCAGGGCATAGCCATGTGATGGCTGTGCAGAATAAGCCTATCTTCAAGAAAAAGGGCACTTCTTGGCAGAAGAAGAAGGGCAAGGCTAAGGATACGATCCCTAAGCCAAACCCTGCACCCAAGCAAAAGGCTGGTCCTGCAGGAGACACTGAGTGTTTCTTTTGTCACGAATATGGCCACTGGAAGAGAAACTGCAGCAAGTACCAGGCTTCTTTGAAGAAGAGTGGAAGTAAGAGTACTTCCCACTCAGGTACGCTTGTTGTAAATGTTGTGGACATTTTTCTCGTAGATTCTTATGTTAACTCTTGGGTATTTGATACCGGATCGGTTGCTCATATTTGCAATTCGATGCAGGGGCTAATAAGGACTAGAGAAGTGCAGAAAGGCGAAGTGGATTTTCGCGTCGGAAATAAAGCAAGGGTTGCTGCATTGTTCGTCGGCGTCATGCAACTTCACCTTCCGTCAGGATTTATCATGGAGTTGAATAATTGTTATTACATTCCTAGTATGGGTCGAAACATTTTATCACCTTCATGTTTGATGAGGGATGGTTATTCATTCGCGAGTACAGACAATGGTTGTGTAATCTCTAAGAATTCTATGTTTGTGGATGATGCTCCCATTGTGAATGGGTTATTTATTTTAAATCTTGATAATGCATGTGTTTACAATGTTAGTGCTAAAAGGCTTCAGCCAAATGATTTGAGTCCTACATATTTATGGCATTGTCGTTTGGGGCATATAAGTGAAAAGTGCATGAAGAAGCTCCAGGGTGATGGTCTTCTAACTTCGTTTGATTTTGAATCATACGAGACATGTCAAGCTTGTTTACTTGGAAAGATGACCAAGACGCCTTTTATGGGGTTTCCCGAGAGAGCGACAGACTTGTTGGAACTCATACATACTGATGTATGTGGACCAATAAGCACGACAGCCAGAGGAGGATATCACTACTTCATTACTTTCACTGATGATTTCAGTAGATATGGCTATGTCTACTTGATGAAGCATAAGTCTGAAACTTTTGAAAAGTTCAAAGAGTATCAAAAGGAGGTAGAGAATCAACGTGGCAAGAAAATAAAGGCCTTGCGATCTGATCGCGGAGGTGAATATTTGAGTCACGAGTTTAGCAATCATCTTAAGAGTTGCGGAATTGTTCCACATCTCACGCCGCCCAGAACGCCTCAAAGAAACGGGGTCTCTGAACGGCGTAATCGAACTTTGTTGGACATGGTTCGATCGATGATGAGCCAGTCGGATTTACCATTATGATTTTGGGGTTACGCGCTAGAAACAACAGCTTTCACACTAAATAGGGTACCATCTAAATCCGTAGTTAAGACACCATATGAGATGTGGACTGGAAAGAATCCCAGTTTGTATTTTCTAAAGATTTGGGGTTGTGATGCATTTGTCAAGCGACTTCAGTCGGACAAGCTAACACCCAAATCGGATAAGTGCATTTTTGTGGGATACCCAAGGGAAACCTTAGGGTATTACTTCTACAGCCGAGAAGAGGTCAAAGTGTTTGTCTCTCGTAGCGGTGTTTTCCTAGAGAAAGAGTTTCTCACAAAGGGAACGAGTGGAAGGTCGGTGCAACTTGAAGAAGTTCAAGATGAGCCAGTCGGGGATGCTTCTACGAGTGCTGCTATTGTAGCAGAACAAGTTGAGGAACCCGTGGCAATAGAAGCACCACAGCCATGAAGGTCGGTGAGGCTCCGCGAAGCGCGAGAGTTATTATTGTTAGACAATGATGAGCCTGCGACCTATGCAGAAGCGATGGTGGACCCAGACTCTGAGAAATGGCTGATTGCCATGAGATCCGAGATAGAGTCCATGGGAGACAATCAAGTTTGGAACTTGGTTGACCTGCCTGATGGTTTTAAAGCCATCGAGTGCAAGTGGATCTATAAGAAGAAGATTGATATGGATGGAAATGTTCACATCCATAAAGCTCGACTTGTTGCAAAAGGTTTTCGACAAGTTCAAGGAGTTGACTACGACGAGACTTTCTCGCCCGTAGCGATGCTTAAATCTATACGGATCATTCTAGCCATTGCTGCACATTTCGATTATGAGATATGGCAGATGGATGTCAAGACGGCTTTTTTAAATGGAATCCTTTCTAAGGACGTGTATATGATGCATCCCGAAGGTTTTGTCAATCCAAACAATGCTGGAAAGGTATGTAAACTTCAAAAGTCTATTTATGGGCTGAAGCAAGCATCTCGGAGTTGGAACATTCGATTTGATGAAGTTGTAAAGGAGTTTGGCTTCACCAAAAACGAACAAGAACCTTGTGTGTATAAGAAAGAAAATGGGAAATCACTTGTGTTTCTAATCTTATATGTGGATGACATATTATTGATTGGAAATGACATTCCTATGCTCGAGTCTGTTAAGACCTCATTGAAAAATAGTTTTTCTATGAAGGACTTGGGAGAAGCGGGATATATTCTGGGTATCAAGATCTATAGAGATAGATCAAGGAGGCTAATTGGATTAAGCCAGAGTACATACATTGACAAAGTGTTGAAACGGTTCAGCACGGAAGAGGCTAAGAAGGGGTTCTTGCCCATGTCTCACGGCATTAAACTCAGCAAGACTCAGTGTCCTTCGACCACTGATGATCGAGAACGCATGAGTAGGGTTCCATATGCTTAGGCTATTGGATCCATCACGTATGCAATGACATGTACTCGCCCAGATGTTTCCTATGCTCTAAGTGTTACGAGCAGATACCAGGCTAATCCAGGTGAGATTCACTGGACAGCGGTAAAGAATATCCTTAAGTACTTGAGAAGGACTAAGGATATGTTCCTAGTTTATGGAGGTGAGGTTGAACTCAGTGTAAAGGGTTACAGAGATGCGAGTTACCTTAACGACTCAGATGACTCGAAATCGCAATCAGGTTATGTGTTTGTCATGAATGGTGGTGCTGTGAGCTGGAAAAGTTCCAAGCCAGATACAGTGGCCTCCTCTTCAACAGAAGCTGAATATATTGCTGCCTCAGAGGCTGCAAAGGAAGCTGTTTGGATTAGGAATTTCCTAATCACTCTTGGTGTGGTTCAGGGCTCGTCCAATCCCTTGGACGTTTATTGTGACAACAATGGTGCTATTGCACAAGCCAAGGAACCTAGACAGCACCAGAAGAACAAACATATTCGCATGTGTTACCATCTGATTCGTGAGTTCATTGATGATGGTAGTGTCATGTTATGCAAAATACATACAGACTCAAATGTTGCTGATCCCTTGACTAAGCCACTCCCGCAGCCTGCGCATGAAGCGCACACAAGAGCAATAGGTATTAGAAACTATCTAGATTTACTCTAGTGCAAGTGGGATACTGAAGGAAATATGCCCTAGAGGCAATCATAGAGATGATTGTATTTCATGTGTATCCATGAGTTATTATAATGTTCCTTGAATATCCATATACCAGGCAACTTGTATTGATTGGCAATTATGTGAATTGTTTGTGAAACTCTTTACTTGTATGGTTATCTAATAATTTTCCCTAGTCGGAGTTCATGCGAGGACACACGTGAATATTAGACTAGCACATCGATTGGTTGATGACTATGTTTCGCAAGTCATAGACATGGAGATGTCAAACCAATGATGTGGACACATGTTATGAACATGGGGTTGGACTGACCCAACATGAGACTGGCAATAATACTTGCAGCTCTCTCTACACATCGTGTACGTTTTGTCCTTAGACCTGAGATTGTCGCATGTACTTGAGATGTGGATCGACCTACTTTGGGGCTATCAAACACTACTCTGTAACTGGATAGTTATAAAGGTAGCTTTTGGGTTTGTCCTGATACATGCTGCAAGGCATCAGTCAATCAAGATGGGATTTGCCCCTCTCTACTTGAGAGAGATATCTCTGGGCCCCTCGAGTGATCGGATCCAGAAATGCATGGCCGTGCTACATATGGTTAAGAGTTAACCTAGTAAAGGGATTCCAAATCACAGTATCGAGAAAGAGAGGTCAGCTTGGAGCTAGACCAAATATCGTGAGGCAAAGGGAAAGACATGTACTCAACCTTGTGATGGTTCGTCCGAATGATCTTTATATGCGTTTAGGAGTTAGCACGTCTTGCTAGAGGCCGCTACCAACTATTGACGGAGTAAGTGTACTCGCGTCATGTCTATACGTGTATGAACCTATAGGGTCACACACTTTAGGGGCTGGAAGCCTAATGAGGATTGGATCCGAATTAGACCAGGCTTAGGCTGCTAATGGGCTGCTAATGTAGAAGCCCACCAGGGATGCCTATATAAGAGAGGGTGAGGCGAGCTGAAGAGGGTTGAGCATTCCACCCAGCCGCCACTCCTCTTCCGCCTGTGTTGCACGCGCTCACCTAGTAGTCTGGCGTGTGACGGCTTCCACTCCGGACGTGTGGATACCTCGGAGGTGCTGCATCTGTAGCACTTGGACGAGCCGCGCAAAGGGGAGTTGCTCGTGGGACGAGGACGAGGAGGAGATGTAGAACATCTACACTGCCGCAACGTGCTTCATCAAGTTCCGCACCTGCGCGTCTAGCGGTAATCCCGTGATCTATGACAATAGTATTCATGGTTGACGCGGTAGAAATTTTTTGATTTTACGCTAGTGTAGCCTACCCGTTACCCTACAATGAAGACAGTCCTCGTCAACATCCATTTCGAGGATCTCGAAGAGCTAGTCGACTCTGCCATTCAGATGGAAGGGAACATTAACTAGGCAAACGACAACCGCAAGCGTCGTATGAGGCAGCAGTCTAGATCCAGCAGTCACCAGAAGTACCATCCCAACCCTTCATCAGGATATGCACCAAGGAACAACCGACCCCCAACGTCTCGCCCAAGCTACCCCAACCGTAGCGGAGGCAATGGGAAGTCCGGAGGAAACAATCACAACTCTGGCAATGCCAACAATTTCAATCGTGCACCTCCCAAGACCAACAACAACAACAACACTACACCTAGAACTGGTAGCAATGTTGTGCCTATCGCAGTCAAGGACAAGTCCCAGATCACTTGTTTCGAGTGTGGAGTGAAGGGACACTACTCCAATGAGTGTCCCAAGAAGACTGCAGCCAATGCCAATGTGAATGCCCCAGCTCAGCAGCAGCGTCATGTTCAACCAGGAAGAAGAATTTCCCCAGGGAACCCTCACAACCGTAACGGCCGTCTCTTTCACATGAACGCAGAAGAAACCCAGGAAGCGCCAGATGTAGTGTTGGGTATGTTTTCTGTCAACTCAGTTTTAGCAAGAGTATTGTTTGATTTGGGAGCATTGCATTCATTTGTCACCAAAGAATTTGCATGCACTAGTAAGATTCACCCAACCAACTTGAAGCATGTCATGATAGTTCAAATCCCCGGTTTAGCAACCAAAGCTCGAAAAATTTGCAAAGCTGTGCCTATCAGAATACATGGGATAGATTTTTATGCCAACCTAATTGTACTTGGAACCAAAGGATTGGAAGTAGTACTAGGTATGGACTGGATGTCAAGGCATAAAGGACTGATAGACTGTGCTAAGAAAGCCATCACCATGACCAGTAGTTCTGGAGTAACAGTAGAGCATATCTCTGAAACTTTACCCCGTCAATTCAAGTGCAACAAGAGTGTAGCCTTGCCCACCATAGACCAAGTCAGAGTAGTCTGTGAATACCCCGACGTATTCCTATATGAATTGCCAGGTATGCCCCCGGATAGGGATATTGAGTTCATTATCGAACTAATCCCCGGAACCGGACCTATAGCCCAGAGACCCTATAGCATGAACCCTTCAGATTTAGTGGAATTGAAGAAGCAGTTGGATGCCATATTAGAAAAAGGCTTGATTCAACCAAGCGCATCGCCATGGAGATCACCAGTGTTATTCGTCGACAAGAAAGATGGAGGCAATCGTTTGTGCACAGATTACAGAAAGTTGAATGACGTCACCATCAAGATAAAGTACCCCTTGCCAAAGATAGAGGATCTATTTGATCAGTTGACTGGAGCCCATGTATTCTCAAAGATTGATCTTAGGACTGGTTATCACCAACTTAAGATTCGTGCAACGGATATTCCGAAGACCGCCTTTACTACTCGCTATGGTTTATACGAGTATACGGTTATGTCTTTTGGATTAACCAATGCCCCTGCTTATTTCATGAATCTCATGAATAAGATCTTTATGAATTTCCTAGATAAGTTTGTAGTTGTGTTTATTGAAGACATCCTCATCTACTCCAAGTCAGAAGAAGAGCATGAGCAACATCTGAGAAGCATCCTAGAAACCCTGAGAGAGCATCAGTTATATGCCAAGTTCAGCAAGTGTGAGTTTTGGCTGAAAGAAGTAGGATTCCTAGGACATATTGTGTCTGCCGGAGGAGTCTCTGTTGATCCCGCCAAGATCAAAGATGTCGAAGAATGGGAAGCCCCAACCACTCAAACCCAAGTCTGTGCATTTCTTGGATTAGCGGGATATTACCGCAAGTTCGCAGAAGGATTCTCGAGCATAGCCCGACCAATGACCCAATTGTTGAAGAAGGACAAGAATTTTGAATGGACAGACAAATGTGAAGCCAGTTTTCAGGAGCTGAAGAAGAGATTGATATCAGCCCCAATATTAATCATGCCAGACATCAAGAAGCCATTTGATGTGTATTGTGACGCATCCAAGATTGGTCTAGGATGTGTATTGATGCAAGAAGGCAAAGTCATCGCGTATCTATCTCGACAACTGAAGCAGCATGAGCAGAACTATCTGACCCATGATCTTGAGCTAGCAGCTGTGGTTCTAGCATTGAAGACATGGCATCATTATTTGATGGGTAATCGCTGTGAGATTTACTCAGATCACAAGAGCTTAAAATATATCTTCACTCAAAAAGAGCTGAATATGAGGCAAAGGAGATGGATAGAGTTAATCAAGGATTATGACATTGACATTCACTATCACCCCGACAAAGCCAATGTGGTAGCGGATTCTCTTAGCAGATTGCCATGTAGGCTAAACACCATGATCAAGGAGAAGTAACCCAGTTTGTATGAAGAGTTGGAGCAGTTCAGGACTGAATTAGTTAGCAAAGGATTCTTAGCTAGCATTGAACTTCAACCCACTTTGATTAGCCAAATCAAGGAAGCCCAGAAGGGGAATGAAAGTATCAATGGAATCAAACGTCGTATTGGTACAGGAAAGGTACCTGGATTCACCGAAGACGAAGAAGGTGTACTGTGGTACAAATGACGTATCTGTGTGCCAGCAGATTTGGAGCTAAAGCAAGTTATCATGAAGGAAGCTCATGATACTCTTTATTCTATCCACCCCAGAGGAACGAAGATGTATCAGGATTTGAAAGAGAAATTTTGGTGGCACAAGATGAAGAGAGAAATCGGAAGCTACATCGCCAAATGTGACATCTGTCAAAGAGTCAAAGCAGAACATCAGAGACCTGCAGGACTATTGCAGCAATTGCAGATTCCGGAATGGAAATGGGATTCCGTCGGAATGGACTTTATCACCGGTTTGCCTACTTCTAGTAGGGGAAATGACTAAATATGGGTCATAGTTGATAGATTGTCCAAGGTAGCCCACTTTATACCTATCAAGACTACCTACCAGAGTGCGAAGCTAGCAGAACTGTACATCGCTAGAATTGTTAGTCTGCATGGAACCCCCAAGACCATTGTATCAGATCGAGGAACTCAATTTACCTCAAGATTTTGGCAGAAAGTCCAAGAAGGATTAGGAACCAAGTTGAACTTCAGCATCGCTTATCATCCGCAAACTGATGGACAGACTGAGAGAGTCAACCAGATCCTAGAGGATATGCTTAGAGCTTGTGTGTTGGAATACGGATCAAAATGGGAAGACCGCCTGCCTTTCGCAGAATTCTCATATAACAATAGTTATCAAGCTAGTTTGCAGATGGCACCATTTGAATTCCTATACGGAAGAAAGTGCCATACCCCTTTGAATTGGTCGCAAGTAGGAGAGAGTCAGATCTTTGGACCCGACATTCTCCGAGAAGCTGAAGAAAAAGTTCACAAGGTCCGTGAGCACCTCAAGACCGCCCAATCCAGACAGAAGAGTTATGCTGACAAAAGAAGGAGAGACCTGACTTTCAATGTCAGAGATTTTGTGTATCTCAAAGTTTCTCCATTGAAAGGAACTCAACACTTTAGTCTGAAAGGAAAGTTAGCCCCCAGATATATTAGGCCCTTCAAGATTCTGAACCGTCGAGGAGAAGTATCGTATCAACTGGAACTGCCTGAAGAGATGTCAGCCATCCATAATGTGTTCCATATCGCGTTACTTCGCAAATGCCTGGAAGTGCCCGAGAAGACTGAAGTTTTCAAGAACATCGATCACAGAGCTGTGGAAATCAACAATGACCTGACCTATCGGGAAGTGCCCATCCGTATCTTAGAAGAAGCTTACAGAACCACCAGGACCAGGAGCATCAAGTTTATCAAGATTCAGTGGAGCAACCATACCGAAGAGGAAGCCACTTGGGAGCGCAAAGATTACATTAGGACAGAGTTCCCAGATCTCTTTAGTTCCTAGTTTTCTTTGTAAATCTCGGGACAAGATTTTGTTTAAGGGAGGAAGGTTTGTAACATCCCAAAACATTAATCCAAGCTTATCAAGATCCAAATCATCAAAATTAGGGTTAACAAAAACTTGTCCAAATTAAAAATGAAGGCATTCATGTGTATGTGCATTTAATTTAGGAATTGATTTGAATTGCCATGGTTCTGTGATTCCTTGGTTGTAAAATGTTTGTAGGTGAGTTAAACATCATCTAAATCTTTCCCAAGCAAATCCCAAAGAAAATCCAATCAAAAGCAATTAAAAAGGAGGAATGGTCATTTTGATCATTTTAATCCACTACACTACTTTGAGTGTTCCTAGCACTCATTTCTCAACAGAAATAATTCTGGATCTTTACACCCCTTGCTAGTACACATAATGAGGCACCAAGGCCTAATTTTTGATCTGCTAAAAACATTCAAATACTTATTTTAAATGGCATGTGAAAATTGAATTCAATGCATATGTCTAGATCACCCCTATTTCAAAAACCATCAATTTAAGCTCCACTTTCAAAACCCTCGCAACTAGAGACTACCTAGCATCAGTGGAGATCACTCAAAAAATTTGAAACCAAAATTCAAACTTTGATCTCTTGCGGCCATTTCATCAAACAGGTGGCAAACACAAATCTGGCAATTTCCAAAACACTATAGTGAGTAGTGGATTTGGTCACCATTTGGGCCTAACTCGGTCCCCTTGTCCCCCCAGCTAGTACCCCGGCCCTAGCTCTCTCTCCCTCTCCCCTACCTGCTCCAAGGCCAAGCCGCCCGACGCCATGCGCCAGGTCGACCATGGACAGCTTGCGCCAGCCTGTCCCGCGCTCTCCTTCGCTCGCTGGCAGACAGGCGCCATCACACCGCACCGCCTCGACCAGCACCCGACCAAAATCGAGCGGAGGACCAGTCGCATTTGCTCGCGCCCATGCCTCTGTCCACCATGCGGATCACCCTGGAGCACCGCGCCCGCCAGAGCAGCACCGGCCTCGCCAAGCCCTAGCCTTGCGTGGCAGCACCCGCAGCAGGCCCAGCAGCCGCCCAGACATCCTCGTTCGCCGCCTCGCGACCAGCAGCCCGGAGGAACCGCGTCGAACACCACCGCCCCCGCTCAGTGCACCGCACGCTCCCGACTAGCTTAGACCTCGCCTTGCGCGCCTTTAGGCCCTAGAGGATTGCCGAGGGACAGAGAATCCATCGCCACCCTCGCCCATGCCGAGAGAGCCCCGCACCGTCGTCACCGATGACCTCACCGGAGCTCGCTCTGCCCTCTCGTCGACCCTATATAAAGCGGCCACCCCAACCTCTTTTTCCACACTCACTTACTCCCCCCTCTCACTGAACCTCGCCCACCTCTTGCCGAAGCCGCTCGAGCTCTGCCTCGCCGGAATTTGAGCCGAAGCCACCGCAGCAGGAGGAGAAGGGCATCTGCGAATTAGGGCACCCCAAGCTCCGCCGCAACCACGCCTCACCTTGCCGTCGTCGACCAGCCTGTTTGCCCGCCTCACTGACCTTGCTGGAGCCCTGGTATGCCCCCAATCGACCCCCACCGCCGCGTCTAGGTCACACTCTCGCCGGAGTAATCCGTCGTCGACGATGACTCCCCACTGTTAGATCATGTGGTCCAGTATGCCCGATACCGTTTCGGTGTTTCTGTGTCGCTGACTAGTGGAGCCCGCATGTCAGGCAGCCCGCTGCGCCCACTGTGCATAGCTGGGCCGGCCCAGTTAGTTCCCACGCGAGTTAGAAATTCAAATTTAGCTTTTTCCATTTAGAGTTAATCTAGTTTCTGTCCACTAGTTTAATAATCAATTCTGGGAGTTTGCCAAATCCAAATTGCATGAAACCAATTGTGCCTGAAAGGTATTGAAGTTATCTATCCAAGCCCGTTGGATTTAATTCAATTAGAGTTATAGATCTCTCCAAGCAAAAATAACAAAACAGAAGCAATTGCACCTTGCAACATTTTTATAAAATCAACTAAGATAGGTTTTGAGTTGATTCCAACTCTCAAAATCACATTTCATCATATCTACCTAAATATGTAATAATATTAAGGTTTACATGCAGTGACTTTCGACTAGTACCAAAATAATGCTATATAGGCATTTCTAGTCACTTTAAATCATTAAATATTGAACTTAAACCAAAGTAATTATGATCCAACCCTTAACTCACATTCTCACATGTTAGAATATGTGGTGATGACATGTGTCCACATGATCCCATATTTTAAGTGGTGAATATTAAATTTTAGTAAATTTTTCAATGAGTAGAAAATACTTTTCTAAATTAAAAGGAGTGAAACTATTAAATTAAACTTATGATGCTTGAGATGATATTAGATCATCAAATGTGTGTTGTAGAATGCTAATTATACTAGTTAAGTATTGTTTGGTGATTGTGTACTCCGTATGTATTTATAGACGATAGTACCGACTAAGCTTTCAAGGAGGAGGAGTTCTACCAAGAAGAAGAAGAAGAAAACTTCAACCACTGCACTTCACAAGGCAAGCCACCATGAACAATGCAAGATAACCCTTGCAAGTATAATGCTTAGCAAGCTAGGATTAAACTAGATGGTTTAACAAAGATGCTTGGGCATGCTTTGGTCACACTACTTTGACTATTAGTATCCCAAGTCTTATTTACAAGCTTTACTTTCTTTACTTTACCCAAAGTTCTTTACTTGTTTTGAAGGTAGCATAAACAGTATAAAACTTGACCTATTTAGAAACCCTTTAGATGTCATTCTATGGCATGAGATTGAACCCATCTTTTCAACCCTAATGAACACTCTTAACTTAGTAGTTTAGAGTAGATCAAAAACTTGAGTCACTTTAGATGGGAACACTTGGTGAAAATGAATTATGAAAATATGGGAATGATGAGTCATTCTATTGAGATGTTTTGACATGTGTTGAGAAACAGAAGTGGTTTATGATGATGAAAATGATAAGGCATGAGCCTTAACCCTTTTACAAAACTGATGGTTGGATTTGGATGCGATACCATTCCAAATTTACCGTACAACCACACTACCTGAATTAGGTTAGGCTTAACCAGAAGTTTATATGCATTAGTATTAGTTCCCTCGCGGGAGAGGTTTGATCTGAGGCTACCTCTCAAAATTTGTCCACCTATGCAGTGCCCAAGATGACAGATGGTCATGGTTGGGAGGCCATGCTCATAGGAGAGGTGCTTATACTAGGGTGTGTAAAGGGAAGGTTATGTTTGATTGGCTGCATACTAAGTATGATGATTCAGGGTTATCCCTGATAGATGTATCGAATCTTGTGGTGAAAGTGTACCACCTCTGCAGAGTGTCAAACTATTCGAATAGCCGCGTCCGCGGTTATGGACAGTTGGAATGGCCAGACTGTTTTGTTGTCAGATGTTTTCCAAATTAACTTATGAAATGAATGATGAATCTTGACTTGACCACAACAGGGTTGTGTTTATGACAATAGCTTCCCAACTTAAATGATTCTAGAACCTTATTTTATTTTTCTTTGCTTCAGAACTCGGCTTAGGTTTCAAACTTAACATTATAGTTAAACTTAGATTTATCACGTTAACTTAGAACTATATTACTTGTTAGAGGTAGTTTGCGAGTACTTAAAGAGTACTCATGGCTTTTGTCCCTGGCTATTCTCATGGCCAGACTATGAAGGAGACTATCAAGATGATGGCCAACAAGACGGCTATGATAACTAGGACTATCTGCCTTCGTCAGCATTGCATGTGCCCCTGAAGATGGACCCCACCGCTACGCTTATCTTTTAATTCTGTTGCTTGTTGTATTAAGACTAGATCATGAGATCCTTATTTGTGTAAGACCTTATGTATGGTTTGTAATGGATGATGTACTGTGATATCCAATCCGTTATGTCTCGCAAAAATGGTAATCCTAGGATTGCGAGGTATGGCATAACGGGCATCTGGGATTAAAAATCCGGGTGTTGACATTGGCATAGTGCGATGAAGTGGCCCGGACTAACTTTACATGTCCTCGTAGTACATGAGACATGTTCCACGCTTGACATGCAACTAGTTTTGCATAAGTGGCTTACGGGTGTCTATCTCTCCTACTATAGTTAATATATGTTTTACAACGAGTTACTAATAATTTGATTATCACTGTTGTGGTTCCATGTTCGTAGGTAAGAATGGTTCTATCTCCGAAATCCCTAAGTAATGTAAAACATGCAAAAAGCATAAATTAGAAGCGTCTAGTTTTTGGATTTTCTTGGAAAGTGCTATGATATGGTAATGTTATAATTTGTAGTATGGCTTGATACTCTTGGAAATTATAACATACCAAAGTGTAAGTTCCATAGACCTTGGCCTTACACATATAGGAATGATGAAGATCATACCACAATGCATAAGATAGTGATCAATTGCAAGAGCCATCTCATATCCCTTTTTGCATATGATGTTTGTTTGCATCTTATATTGCTTGTATGGGATTTAGTAGCATTAGAAGATGATCCCTCATTTAAAATATCAAGATAAAAATGTGTTATTCCTTTGGTGCACACCATTAAGAAAGTTTTTCGTTTCGAGACACCACGTGATGATCGGTTGTGATAGACTCTACATTTGCATACAACGGGTGTAAGACAGTTTTACACACGCGAGTACTAAGGTTCTTACTTGGCGAGCCTAGCATCTACATACATGGCCTCGTAACACGAACCGAAAGGTAAAACATGAGTCATATGGTTGATATGATGACCATCTAGATGCTCTCCTTTGAAGCTACACCAACTCACATGATGATTGGTCTTGGTGTAGTGGATCTGGTTCATGTAATCGCCAAAAAGACATGAGCGATGTTGTTTTTGAGTGGGAGTTCATTTGTAATTTGTATTAAAGTTGAAGTTTGTTTATCATAAATTAAATCAAAGTGAATTTGCATAGTTTTTTGTAGTCATTGGCATCCGCTTACTACCTTGTGCATAGTTATAATTGAGATAATAGAACCATAGAATTCGGGATATTTACTTTACGAACTAGTTTCATATGGTTTTGAGTGTCAGTCTAAAGTTTAGAAATCTTATTGCAAACTTTCAGCAAACTCTATTTACTCCATGAAGTTTAACAAGTAATATTAAATCAAGAGTAACAATTCTAGCTTTAGTATCTAAAGTATCATGCTTGCATCCATGATCCTTGATATTCAAAAGATGTTTTAGTATCAATGTTATCTAGGAGTTGAATGAATTATTTCAGAAACCGTCATGTGTGGAACATATTGTGATATCTGAAATTATGTTTATGGTTGCAATATGAGGGAGTATAATTTGGCAAAATACAAGTTCTCAAATTGTATGAGAATTTGTGAAGTTTGGAGAGGAAACTGACATTATACTCATGATTTTCCCTTATAGGCTATAGTAGCTTGATCTTAAAAGTTGTCATGATAAGGATGAATAGAATATGTAGGTAAAATATTTACTACACTAAAAGATTACTAAAGAATGGATTTTAAAGGAACGCCAAACATTTTATGATGGTGATCCACTTCAAAGTGCAAGTCCACGGGTATTGGTATTTGACTATACATGCTATGGAGGGAGAGGTGGGGGCCCCACCATGCCCATGCGCATGGAGCCTTGGGGGCTTCCCCTCCCCCTATAAAAGGAGCTCCCCTCCTCCTCCACTCTCACACCTCTTAGTGAAGGATCTCTCTCCCCCTCTAGAATATTCCCCATGGTCTTTAGATTAGTGAAGTACATGTTCTCGGTGGATTTTTCTAGAAGGATTTGCTACTTCCGCTACTTTGCTAGAGCGAGGGCACGGAGGTCATCGGGTAGCAAACATGTGTGCGATCACAGATGAACTGCTGCTTTGCGGTGCTAGACTTCATCATGATCTTGAGATCGGCAAGTGAACGAATACATCATCCATGAAATAAGATTTCAGTAACAAAGCTTTTCGGCCTTCGAGGGTAAGATCGTTATGGATGTATATCCACTGGTTGGTTTTATCTAGGTAGATAGATATTGGTGCTTAGTTGTTCATATCAGGGGGAATTTTCTGTTTTCTGTGCTGCGAACCCAACAGATTCCGCCTATCAATCCCTCATTGCGGAGGACCTGAGGCGCCTCGCCACCTCGCGAGCCCCCATGCTTGGGAACTACTAGCATCCCTAGGAGCCAGATTCCACCGCCAGCATCGTTGGGAGATCAAACTAAAGGTTATATGCATGGATATGCATCCATACCTAGTGGGAGTGGAAGTCGCCCATTGGCTCCCTTCGTCGCACTAAAATGTACACGGACTCCACCCCCTCCGCGGTGCAAAAGGAAACACACCTATAGCACTGGTTTGGTGTGACAATGCATAGCTGGCAGAAGTGCCAGAATATTGCTAGGGATGGCTTAATCCCGAGGAAAGACTTGCAGAAGAAGGAGAAGATAGCCGCGATAGTAATGGAGCTAGGCTCCAGGTGAAGAGCAAGAATTTGATAGTGCTCAAGGAGAGCCAGGAAGAAAGGGGAAATGGGCGGCACTAGCCCTGCTTGGATGAAATGAAGGAAGAAATGATAGGCGATGGAAGGAAGCGTGGCCGAGTTTGTCGCCCTGTGCTAGACGCGGGTGAGCCCCCACTCGTTGTTTGTGCTGGCCACCAGGTGTCGGAGCTTATCGATGCCCTCCTTGTTAATGATCACGGAGCTCCCCGAAGCAGGATATGGGCCAGCCGACACGGTCGAACCCCTCACAATGGACCTACTTCGCTTGGATGCCATTGCAAGGGGGAGAGCACTAAAGCGAATGGATTCAAGCTAGATGGAGGAAGGTGACGGATACGTTGGATAAAAGGGAGTGGCAACAGAGTAATGGGAAGTGAAAACCCCAATGACAAGGGCACGCCTTTTGAAGCGACGTGCATAGTTTCCAAGGAAGCTTCTATAGAGTGGTAGTTCCTAGATCCAATGGTTCAGCATTTGCTTACTGTTCAGCTTCTGTGGCGAGGATGAGCCTTCCAGGCCCCACACTGCCCTGAGTGGCTCTCTGGACCCGACAGTTGTTTAGGGCCCTTGGACCTTCACATCCAGGACATGCGCGGCCCAAGTGCCTGGGGGCTACTGCCGGGCCAATAGATATTAGGGTACCACGACCCACCTCTCCATAAGGAAAATCTCTTCAAGAGGAAGAGTGTCATGCAATCTCTCCAAGAACTCTCTAGGAGAGGCCCCCTCGGGAAGCACCCTCGCTTAGGGCCCCAGGAGAGGGAAGGCCACCTCGCGAAGGGATCACGTGAAGCACACTTAGATGATAACACCTTCGTGTTGAGGGTAGAAGGGGGACCACTGATCTACCCCTTCTACCAGGAAAGGATCTTATTCCTCATCAAGCCAGGAGTGGCCGACAGGATCTGCACCAGTTGGGGATCACCTCCCTTCCCTGCGCCAGAGGAGCATGTAGGAGGCAGAAGGAAGACGCCTATAGCACCTTGCGGTGGACCGGGTCATGGTAGAGGACAACTGTACCCTACCTTCCCCCACATTGATGGCCATGTGGAACCCTTACCTCCCTAAGGCAGGAAGAGGACTGGTGTTCCCATAAAAGGGCATAGAGGGGCACCCTAAGGGAGGTCAAATCTTATTCCACCTCTGTAAACCCTAGATTTCTACTCACTAGGAACCCTATATTTGGTCGCTTGATTAGTAACTTGTACTGAAAACCTCGCCAAGCAGTGAAAGCAATCCAGACATGCAGGAGTAGGGTTTTACACCGCACGGTGGCCTGAACCTGGGTAACTCTCTTTGTCCCTTTGTCGTGCTTTCTCTTATGTTTCCTCGCAGGCTTCAAGAAGGTTTGTGGTGATCGTGTTCAGTCTCCAGTATTTGATTCCATCCTACTTCAAGTGATACCATTCCTGGGACAATCTCTAACATTCCCAATCAATTCATCATAAATGCAGGTCGTCTCGAAAATCTTGGTAACTCCAAAATTCTTTGATCATTCATCAAATCAAGATTTTTCTGCTACAAGACACTAGCAACCATATTATTGGACTAACCTCTGCTTGTTGTACCTATTACAACTCTTTCTTCAATCTTTACATTGAAGATCATGTAGTTTAAACAACCTTTTAGCAATTACTGAATAGGAGTAATTGGTGGCGTAAATTCAATAGACTTTAAGCATTGTTACATGTCGTAGTCAACTTGATTTGAATTTTTCAAAATGTACTTTGTGATAAATCGACCTTTCCAGTCTTCCCTTAAGTTTCATTTTATTCCTTTGAACTTTGTAGTTATTGGGGAAAATTAAGAAAATCTCTTTACTTAATAAGGTCAAGTAAAAATTTATTTTGCAATCTTAAATGTAAATTATATTTCTTGACTGTTAGTCATATTTTGTATTTAGGTCCATCACCGCTTCTTTGTAGTTCGTATGTATGTCTTGTTATATTAGCACGACACGTGAATATAACTATGCACATGGCATACAATATTCTTGAATCCTACTATCATTTAGTAAAAGTATTGGTTGAAACGCTTTGATATTTATCATTGGTTTCTCCTCTTTTTCTTGTAGAGTTGAGCTCTTGGAACATATTCCGTTGCGCGACTCGACACTCTTAGGTAAGTTCAAACCTTGTTTCTACTTTCACTTTCTTCCACTTAACACTTTATTTGAGACAACATTATTCTGAGTAAATACCATGCTAAGGCAACACAAGTTTTTCCTCCTTTGGTTGTGGAATTGTATTCATTGTTGCCTAAGAATAATTTACAAAGATTTACTTATTCGTCATGACCTTGAATTATCAAACTTTCTAGAAACTAGAACATGCCATAACATTTTATGGTGTTATTTCCATGAATCTTTTAGATGTTCCTTATACTTTCAAAATGAGTGTTTACTATTTCAATCTATAACTCCAATTTCTAATGGATAACTAGTAGAATGTCATTTGCAAACCATATGTATTGAATACATTACGATTATGATGTTCAGACATATCAACATGTTTTGATTGTCCAATTATCATCATAATTTGTGAAACCATTTTCAATAAGTCTTTATGCCAAAGTTATTAACCTGAATACATAGCCACTTTGATCAAATTGTGGAGGATTTGATATTATTTTTAATATAATATCCACCTTGATTATGAAGGTCTATGAACAATTCAAATAGTTTAGGCTTATGTTTCATTAAGTGAATACATATATTCTCTTAAGTCCACAATAAAGCTTAGAAAATAATGATATCCACTAGATGTTGAATTATAGTCATCATGTATGACATTCAACCATTTAATCCACAATTTGTTTTACCAGAACGTGAAGTTTTAGTCATTTCACCTAGTGAGGCATGGTTTGCATAAGTCATAAGATCAAGTATCTGGTAGGCTTATTAGTGTCATGATGTCATTATTAAGTTTGCACATCTTTTGGGAATTTTTCATAAGTTTGATAAATGCATAAATATTATCAAATAGATACATATAAGAATAATTTGTTCATAACCTCAATCTGAACATAAAATAAATCATTCATAGAAAAATAACAATTGATTTGTATCTCATTTATATGAATAACCGTCTCGTGGTAAGCAAGACACAATAATGGTCACACGTGCGGCTCATTGACGTCCTCCACGCCCTCGGTCCAGCGAGGCAGCGGAAGAAGGGACCCGCCAGAACTCCTCCTCCTCCACTTCTCCAAGTGTTGGTGGTGAATTGTTTTGGCAGCGCTTCTCTACAAGCACTCGCCAACCGGTGGAGCGGCAAGAAAGGCAAATGGAGGGGGACTCAAGATTTTTGAAGAAGAGAGAGATATGGCCACCTTTTATAGGAGAGGAGGGGGGCAGCCCCTAGTGGTGGTGCACCAGCCCCTAGAGATGTAACCTCCCCCTCTTCATGGTGGTGATGACCCACAAGTATAGGGGGTGTATCGCAGTATTTTCGAGGGAAGTGAAACCCAATTTATTGATTCGACACAAGGGGAGCCAAAGAATATTTGTCAGCCTTAAGAACTAAGTTGTCAATTCAGCTGCACCTAGAAACAATCTTGCTCACAGCAGTTTATCAGTAGCAACAATTTTGTAGTAGGAATAGCAAAGTAACAGCAGTAGTAAAGCAAAGACAGTAGTAATGAAAGCAGTAAACAGTGAGATTCGAGTGCGGTAGGCATAGGGATGGATGGACGGGCATTGCATGGACAAGACAATTCACATAGCAATCAGAACATAGGGCAATTGCAGATAAATAAGATAAAGCACCCAAGTACTAGACAATCCTAGGCATGTGTTCCATATATAGTCATACGTGCTCGCAATGAGAACTTGCACAACATCTTTTGTCCTACCAGCCCGTTTGCAGCGGGGCCTCTAGGGAACTACTGGCAATTAAGGTGCTCCTTTTAATAGAGCACCGGAGCAAAGCATTAACACTCCATGAACATGTGTGCTCCTCACATCAAAGCCTTTCCCTTCCGGTTATCCTAATTTCTGTCACTTCGGGGCCATAGGTTCCGGACAACAACGTGTGTATACAACTTGTAGATAAGACCAGAAACAATACTATCATAATGAATCAATAATAAGTTCAGATCTGAAATCATGGAACTCAGGCCCTAGTGACAAGCATTAAGCACAACAAGTCGCAACAAAGTCATAAAGCACTAATAAAAGATACTAGGCACCATGCCCTAACAATCTGATGCCATTACATGAACGATCTCATCCAATCCCTACCATCCCCATAGCCTACAGCGGGGGATTACTCACTCATAGATGGGGGAAACATGGATGGTCGATGGAGAAGCGATGGTGATGATGATGGCGATGATCTCCTCCAATTCCCTGTCCCGGCAGGGTGCCAGAACGGAGTTTCTGGTGTTGTTTCGTGGAATCTGGTGGTGGCGGCGGAGCGGAACTCCTTCTGGAAAAACGTCGAACCCCCCGAAGTTTTTAGGTCAGAAGGCTCCTTATAGGCAAAGAGAGGGGCCGAGGGGGTGCCTGGGGGCCCACACCACCCCCTGGCGCGGCCTGGACTGGCCCGCGCCACCAGGTGGTGTGGCCACCCCAGGGCTCCTCTCCGTCTCGTATTCTGGCTCCTGGAGTCTTCGGGTGAAATAGGATTTTTGGCATATTTTCCGAGATTTTTCCTGATAGTTGGTTTTCTGCACAAAAAGTAGACACCTAGGCAATTCTGCTGAAAACAGCGTCAGTTCGCATTAGTTGCATCCAAATCACACAAGTATAGAGGATAAATAATAGCAAAAGTGTTTGGGAAAGTAGATACGTTTTGGACGTATAAACTCCCCCAAGCTTAGCTTATTGCTTGTCCTCAAGCAATTCAGTTGAAAACTGAGTGCGATAAAAGAACTTTCACGAACACATTTGCTTCATATGATATAAATATTCTTAGCAATGTGATCAACTACCTAGACAATTCATAATAAAGAGTATGCAACCAAGTCTACTTAATAGTCATTGCAAGCTATGAAGAGATTCCAACTCAAGAATAATAAGTAGCATGAAGCACGAACATAAGCAACATTACAATGCCCATAAAAAGGTATGATAGAGTGGTATCTCGCTTGCCTTTGATTATGAATGTCAAGGCACCTCTGAAGTTCAAGTGATGACTAGAAGTAAATATATCAAGAATACAAGCATCAAAGTCATAACACAAGTAATCAATTAATGGAACAAACACAAAGAATGACAACTATGCTCTCAAGAAGGTGCTCAAAGAATATGTGGAGACTCAACAAGTAGAAGAAAAAGGTTTTCAATAATTTGAAAGGCTTCCAAATGCTGAAAGTATGGTACTCGTTAGCTTTGAGCTCTCATTGCCCCTATCATAAGCATCTTTAATGTGGTTAAGGTGAAAGTGACACAACTAAGAGGATATGCTTGACAAGTTATAAATTGAAGTCTCATGCCCCTTACTTACGAAGACCGATCCTCATGCTACTCAACTTCAGTCACAAGCAAGCTCTTGTCATTGTAAGTATATACGTATCATAGAGAACTGCCAACGGAGTACCCCTTGCACATGACACGGGAGCTATCCCATAATCAAAATACAAGGCAAGCAGAAAATGAGCATCTCGGCGATCTTTTTATTTACTATGTGCATAGATTTTTATTGAGGATGCTTCATAGAATGCTCATTATGGTTATGCTGCAAGTTTCCACCATGATTAGGCATGGCTTAGGCTAGCGGCCCAGGCATTTCTCTAACATACATACAAACTCCATGATCTTACAAGTTCCACTTTTATTTCACACTGTCGGGATCCATAAGCAAAAGAACATGATATCAACTAGGTAAAAACTACCTATGAAGTGTTGAAAGCGGTCCCCATGATACATGGTTCTGCTAACTTCAACTCATAAAGTGCAAGCATATGCACAACAAAGAAGGACGCGATGGTTTAGGTTTATTAAGTGCAAGAAAATAAAGTGTGCCATCAAGTTCATGAGAGCTTTACTAACTAACTTTCTCATAACAAGCAAACATTTTATTCGGAAGAAAACAAGGCATATTGAATATGCACGGAGGTAGCAAATGATGCTAATGGGTAGGTATGGTGGACACTTTGGAAATATTTGGTTTAGGGAGTTGGGAACTTGAGTAAAACATACTCAGTGAAAGTGAAGGCTAGCAATAGTAAGGGAGCAACAAACGAGAGAGCAATAGCTGTCATTATCATGCTTGCAACAAAACAGGACTACTCATGGCATGAAAGTGATTCAAGATCCTCAAGACAAAATAATTCATCGAGGCTTAACTGATTATTACAGTCATGTGCACGCATGAGCATGTGCCAAGTCAATCAAATGAAACATTCAGACGAGGATACCGCGGTGTCATACCAATTTATGAATAGAGCAATGCAAGCAAACATTCATAAGACATGCTACCAACTATTAGCGAGATGGAGCTAATCATAAGAAAGCGAGAACTACTAAGCATCTAAAGAAAACATACACTCTACATGAACGGACTAAGCATGCCCACAGTGATGAGTATATGTACAAAAATGAAAACAAATAGAGCTCGTTACCAGACTCTTACCACGCCTCAAGTTGTCATTAATCCTCATTATTGCTCTTCACTTGTGTGGCTTGAATAATAATATGAAACCCAATAATCCACTGAGGCCTGCCAAACCCTATAGCAAACTCATAAAAACCAAAGAAGAACGACAAATATTTTTGGTGTTTTCGATTTTTAAACAAGAACCAAAAAGAGAAAAACAAGCAAAGCAAAATCTTTTTGGGTTTTCGAATAGTTCAAACAAAGCAAAAAAAAAGGAAAAACAAAGCAAGGCAAAAATAAGAAGCAAACCAAAGAGAAATAACAAAAATATTTTTGGTCTTTTTGTGTTTTTGGAAAGCAAAAGCAAAGAAGAGCGAAAACTAAAAAGAGAACAAAAACATGAATATACAAAGTACCTACGCAACATGATATGGAGATGAGTGCGGTGTCGGCATACCTCCCCCCAAGCTTAGGCTTTTGGCCTAAGTGGGTATCAATCCCAAGCTGGCCAGGATGAAGTATCACCGTGGTACGACGAGGAAGTACCCTCGTCCTGGTGCGAACTCGAGTTCGTCCCTCCGTAGTGTGCGGAGTAATCACAGGAGGGCACATCCTCCTAGTGTTGCTCGTGGAAACCCAGCAAGCGAAGTTGCTTGTCCACCTCCTCCTTGGAGCGCGACCACGGTCTCCTATGAACACTAAACAAAGCAGGTTGTGGCAAGAGGATCTCCCTTTCATCCTCGTCAGTGAAAAGCATCCTATATACTAGATTATTCAAATCAGAGGTAGCAGTGACAAAGTGATGAGTTTTCATGGCAACAAGGTCAAGCCTCTATGGTGCCAGCATAACATCATCGGGATCCACTGAAAGACCTAATGCATTAACCATGCGCGATGCAATGATGCCCCCATAGATAGGCCCCCTAGCAGCTAGGCGGCGAGAAATAAGCGAGCCAAGATTGTACCGAGTATCATTGTTAAGCGCAGTAGCAAGGAAAGCTAAATGATAGTTAGAGATATTACTAGTGTTCTCCCTACCCAATACACTAGTGGAAAGATGATATGCAAACTATCTAAGAGCAGGGAGTTGGATATTTCTTATCTTTCTGCGCTGCGCCACGCGGTCATCATCATTGGTCACCCCTCGGTAAAGCTCCAATAAATCAGCGGGTCGCCCTTGAATTTTCTTCACGGTCCCTGTCATACGCACACCTACAATACTGCAAAATCTCTCCAAAGGCATGGTGAAGGGCATATCATAGATTTTAAAAGAGACAGTAGATTGATAGGGTGTGTTAGTAAATGAGAAGCTCTCAACAAAAGTTTTGGTGAGCGTAGCGTATTGTGCACTCTCATCTTGCATATAAGAGGTCAAACCAACCCTCTCAATCAGTAGCAAGAAATCATCAAGAATACCTGCAGCTTGCAAGAAAGTTAAACAAGGAAAAGAGGATGGGTGAGCATCTCCATCATCCCTTTCACTGCCAATGTGTGTTGCAATGAGGACTTCATTATACGATGGCCTAGCTTGAGAGGCTGTTCTTGAGGGCCTCGACCTCCTAGGTGCATCACTCTCAAATATCTCTCCAAAAGTACGGTTGTTCATGCTTGGTATTCTGAAATTTAAACACCTATTAAACAAGTGATTGCAAAGTAAATATAATGAAGGAATCTACTCATAGGGACTTGCAAGAGGCCTAAACATGCATCAAAACTATATCTCTAAGCATCAAACAAGCTTACAAGCTCTCAAAACCAGTCACCTACAGTAGCAAAATACTCAACCTATAATCCACCAAACACAAATCTACTTGGACAAGGGGAGGAGTCACATACCAGGGAACAAATGCTCCAAATTTCAACAAGAAAGATGGGCTGAGCAAGGAGATCGAAGAAATCGAGAGCAAGCACATAAGGAACACTATTTTGAGCTATGAACTGGAGCTTACTCGAGAGAGAGAAGAAAGTGGCAGGGGAGAGAGTTAGTGGAGGGCCAGGGGTGGCCCACACCAGGGCATGGCGCCACCCAGGGCTGGCCGCGCCACCACATGGTGTGCCTGCCTGGTGGGCCCCCCTGGTACCTACAAGGTACTCCTCTGCCCCTTTTTTCACGGAAAAATTTAATATGAATTTTCTGGAATTTTTTGAGACACTTTATTCTTGGGCATTTTTCAGAAATAGAAGAATGATTTTTCTGAAAGACGGATTTTTTTATTTTTTTGGAAACATTATGCAAGGACAAAACAAGGCTAGAACTACAGAAGTTCTAGCATTCAAGCAACTAACAACAAAAAGAAAACTAAACGAAAGCAAAAACTAAAATGCAAAGGATAGAAATAAACGGAGATAATCATAATGAAAACGTTGTTTTGTTCAATGGAATCCTTTTGTTAGCAAGGTTGATCAAGTCTTGCTACCAAAACAATTGCATATGAGACAAAAATTTGTACTCCACTAATGATTATGTTACCTCAACCTTGATAGCAATTGTCCCAATCATAATACTTTCAAATTTTTCTCTTGGTATGGGACAATATATTTCTCCAACTTGAATGCCTTCAACATGTTCAATTGAATTCAAACCATAAGTTCTTTCAATCCTCTTGGGGAAATAGACAGTATGTTCCTTGTCATTAACATTGAAGGTCACCTTCCTTGATTACAATTAATAACAGCTCCTGCAGTATTAAGAAAAGGTCTCCCAAGAATAATAGACATATTATCATCTTCAGGCATTTCAAGCACAACAAAATCGGTTAATATCAAGCAATTGTGAGCCACCTGAACAGGTAAATCCTCACATGTACCCATAGGAATAGTGGTGGATTTATCAGCCATTTGCAAAGATATATTAGTTGGTATCAATTTTTCAAGCTGAAGCCTCTTATAGAGAGAGAAAGGCATAACACTAACTCCAGCTCCCAAATCACACAAAGCAGTTCTAACATAACTGTTCTTAATAGAGCAAGGAATAGTTGGAATCCCTGGGTCTCCAAGTTTCTTAGGAACCTTACCATTAAAGGAATAATTAGCAAGCAAAGTAGAAATTTCTTCATTAGGGATCTTCCTTTTATTCGAGACAATATCCTTCATATACTTTGAGTAAGGAGGCAATTTAATAGCATCAGTCAAAGGAATTTGTAAGAATAAAGGCTTCATCCACTCACAAAACTTATTATAGTGTTCATCTTCCTTTGACTTGTGTTTTTTATCAGGGAAAGGCATAGGTTTTTGGACCCAAGGTTCTCTTTCACTACCATGTTTATTACCAATAAAATCTTCTTTAGTGTATTTAGTAGTCTTAGTGTGGTTTTCAGGTTCTTCTTCAACTTTTTCTTCATTAGGAGCTTCATTTTCTTCCTTACCACTTTCAGTTTCAGCATCATAGATGGATATACTATTAGGATCTAAAGCAGGTTGAGAGGGTTCTACAACAGTTTTATGTTTCTTTTTCCTTTTCTTACGGGTAGAACCACTATTTTTTGCTTGTTGAGAATCCTGCTCAATTCTTTTGGGATGCCCCTCGGGATATAGAGGATCCTAGGTAGCAGCTCCACTTCTAGTTCTAATTTCATAAGCATGTTTTTCTTTAGCAGCATTAACTAGCAAGTCGTTTTGCACTTTAGCGAGTTGATCTATTTGAGTTTGAACCATTTGAAAGTGTTTAACAATCATTTTAACATCATTAGAGGTTCTTTCCACAACATCTTTCAACTCAACAATAGCTCTAGTGTTTTCCATTAGATGATTTTGCACCCTTTTATTAAAGTTATCTTGCTTAACAATAAAGATATCAAATTCTTATAAGCATTGATCAGGAGATTTCAAGTAAGGGATATCACCTTCATCAAAGTGTTGGAGAGAGTGTACCTCAATAGTGGGTGAGTAGGGAATAGGCTTACATAATTCTTCTATAGGAGGTAAATTCTTGACATCTGCAGCTTTAATTCCCTTCTCCTTAAGACATTTCTTAGCTTCCTTCATCACTTCATCATTTAATTCAATAACTCCCCTCTTCTTTGATGTTGGAATAGGCACAGGAATAGATGGTTCAGGTACAATTACTTCAGGTGTAACTTGTTTAGGAGGAGTCCAATCTTCATAATTCTTTCTTATTTTAGCCATTAATTCCTCAGCTTCCTTAGGAGTCCTATTCCTAAAAACACAATCAGCACAACTATCTAGGTATGTCCTAGATTCCTCGGTTAGTCCATTATAAAATATATCAAGAAGCTCATTCTTAGGTAATGGACTTCTAGCCTATGCATGAATCAAAGCACAAAAGCTTGCCCAAGATTCAGGCAATACCTCTTTTTCTCCCTGTTTAAAATCAAAAAGTTCCTGCAAAATAGCATGTCTAGCACTAGGAGGAAAATATTTCTGCAGGAAAGTACTAATCAAGCACTCAGGGCTATCAATAGATCCAAGAGGTAAATTACTAAACCAAGTTTTAGCTTCTCCTTTCAGTGAAAAGGGAAAAATCTTAGCAACAAAGTAAGTACACATCTTAATATCATCAGAATACAAGCCACTCATGGTAGAAAGTTCATTCATATGTGCTACCGCACTTTCATTCTTAGTCCCACAAAAAGGTTCTTTCTCGACAATAGCTATGTAAGATAGATCGAGAGAGAAATCATAATCTTCATCTATAATGTTTATGGGAGAAGCAACAAACTTAGCATCAAGAGATAATTTGGGTCTAATAGTACGCCTCTCAAGGAGACTCTTAGCAGCGCTCCTATCATGGGTGTTCTTACATTCTTCAATAAACTCATCGGTCATCTCAACATAATCTTCTTCAGTATCATAACTCTCACTAGACTCAGGTGAGCTAACAGGTGTGGTAGTGTCTTCATTAGGAGTTTCGGTATTTCCAGCTATAGTTCTAGCAATCGTAGCATCTAGGAAAGGACCTAATGAACCACTCTTATCAAGCACAGTAGAAGCAGCATCATAAGCATCAGAAGTTTCAGATTCAGCAGCAGTAGCAGTGTGTGTAGCATGTGTATGTGGTGGTGTAACGCGCTTACTTATAACAGACGGTGAATCAAGAGCAGCAGAGGTGTTTAGAACCGTACCTCTTCTTGTAGTGGATGGTAAAATAGGAACATTGCCATCACGAGACTTACCCATGATGGATGGAAAGCAGCAAACAATAGAGAATCCAAGTGAACTTGATAAATAAAGCTATGCTCCCCGGCAATGGTGCCAGAAAATAGTCTTGATGACCCACAAGTATAGGGGGTGTATCGCAGTATTTTCGAGGGAAGTGAAACCCAATTTATTGATTCGACACAAGGGGAGCCAAAGAATATTTATCAGCCTTAACAACTGAGTTGTCAATTCAGCTGCACCTGGAAACAATCTTGCTCACAGCAGTTTATTAGTAGCAACAGTTTTGTAGTAGGAATAGCAAAGTAACAGCAGTAGTAAAGCAAAGACAGTAGTAACGAAAGCAGTAAACAGTGGGATTCGAGTGCGGTAGGCATAGGGATGGATGCACGGGCGTTGCATGGACAAGACAATTCACATAGCAATCAGAACATAGGGCAATTGCAGATAAATAAGATAAAGCACCCAAGTACTAGACAATCCTAGGCATGTGTTCCATATATAGTCATACGTGCTCGCAATGAGAACTTGCACAACATCTTTTGTCCTGCCAGCCCGTTTGCAGCGGGGCCTCTAGGGAACTACTGGCAATTAAGGTGCTCCTTTTAATAGAGCACCGGAGCAAAGCATTAACACTCTGTGAACACATGTGATCCTCACATCAAAGCCTTTCCCTTCCGGTTATCCTGATTTCTGTCACTTCGGGGCCATAGGTTCCGGACAACAACGTGTGTATACAACTTGTAGATAAGACCAAAAACAATCCTATCATAATGAATCAATAATAACTTTAGATCTGAAATCATGGCACTCAGTCCCTAGTGTGGCATCCCGCAAAAACCACTACTAGAAAATCGCGGTGTTTTTATGCATTGCATTATCATGACCGCATGCTCATGTCATCATGCCACATTGCATTTGAGCATTGTCATCATCATGCACGGTTTTGTCTAAACAATATTTCGAAAAGTCTGGTTTTGTTTTCTAAACGCCCCGTCTTTTATTCAAATTAAAACCCGGGTCTCCGGAATATTTTGTTTCATCTACCAACGGTGTTCAAAAGCCCCGTTTTAAATAATAAAATATTTCTTTTATTTTTAGGAGGCATCCCGCCAGGCCCGAAAGCCCGGCCGGCCACCTCCAAGCCCTAAACAGAAATCTAGTCCTAATCCCTAACCTACCACCCGAGTCGACCCAGCCCAGACCCCACCTAAACAAAACCTAAACCTAGACTCAACACCACACCACCTACTCCCTCCCCAACTCCTTCTGCCGCCGCCACCCCCTCTCTGCACAGCCCGCAAACCCCAGCCGCACACCACACAGGCAGACACACAACGCACGCAGCGCTCCACCTGCTCCCACCGCCTGCCACCCTTGCAGCGGGGCCCCACCCCCGGTGACTCCACCCTCCGGCCTTCCTCTCTCCTCCCTCCCGCATCGCGCGCAGCGCGGTCTCTTCCACCTCGCCGCCGCCGGGCCCGGACCCCGCGGTCCGTGCCGCCCCTCGACCGCCCTGCCACCTTCCGCCTCCCCAGCCGCGCGGCGCCATGGCCTCCCTCTCCTCACGCGGATGCCCGAGCTCCCGCACTCGCCACCTACCCATCGACCGCCTCCATCCTCGCCAATCCCCGCCGCCCTTCCGCTCACCCTGCCGCCGCCAGGTTTTCCCCTCCCCCTGGAACCGTCTCTCCGGCTGGAAGCGCCGCCACCCTAGGGCCCGGCCCCGCTTCTCCACCCGCTGCCGCTCGCAGGCCCCCGCCACCGGAGCTCAAGGCCTTGCCGCGGCCGCGGGATCCTGTAAAGACCCAAACCTGGCTTGGTTTGAATCCCTATGATTACAGTGCTAGTCCCTGGATCGAATAGCTAGCACCCACAGTTTAAGATGTAATATCAAGATACAAAGGTCATATTACATCGCATGATCCAGAATATGAATGCTTTATTACATACTCATAGCCATAGGCTATCTTATTACAAGCAGCAGAATACAAGTAAAGCATGGAGTCCTTCATCTTCGTGTGCCACAGGCAAACATGTTGGGTGTAGACTCATAACTCCTGTCATCAATCCTCACTCATCAATAGAATAACCTGCAACATGATAGGTTGCAGCCACAAAAGGGTCAATACTTTGAATGTATTGGCAAGTGTCACAAGTTGGTGAATATAAGTTGGACTATCACTACATGCATATTTGGCTAAGTAGATCTTAGGCTCATTTGCAGAAAGCAATATGGTTTTATCCTATGTTTGTAAAAATAGTTTTGATCTTTCAACAACTTTCTGAACTCCTTGGCAACCTCCAAGTGCTTCTACTCTCTTGTTGTCACCATCAAGTTTTACTTTGAGAAATTAGAATGTCGAGATCTTCCATAGCTTCAGGCCTTAGTTGCTCAGAGTTGTCCATAACCGGGGACACGGCTAAGTACTTAGAATTTAATCTTCTGCAGAAGTTGTACACTTTACCCACAAGACACAATCTCATCTTGACGCCACCAGTGGCCGCTGGATTAGTACTCACCAAGATGGAGTACCGACAGATCGAGAATGTGACAAAGTCTTTCCATAGAAGTCCTCCCAATACATAATGCCAGCACATCTATCAGGCACCAATGCAAGGATAAACCTCCAATGCATAATTCTAGTTAACCTGAAGAGGTACCAATGCATGGGTCTCCCACTATGTAATTGACTAGGCCAGAGCCCATTTGGCATGTGGCTGTACACAAAAGCCACTGTACGAGAAACATGTTCAATCTCTAAGTTCCTGGGTGGTGTTCTCCTAGTGCACACACGAAAGAGATAGCCATAGACATGGTTCTCTTCGTTACCACCTTATTCTCAACTGAGTATCCACTTTCACCCAGGTGATTCATTGAGTACTTGTTTTATTATATAAAATATATATTTTTCCAACTCCTCATATAATCACAATATGGTATATTCCACCCTGAATCTATAGCAGGGCTAAGCCTACTACAACTACAATATTTCCACTAAGGAAGATATAAAGGATATCCTAAATAGGACATAGCATAGCATAGTATCATAGTAGCCCTATCATGCATACTACAAAAATCCACTAAGTGTAATGAAAATAGTAGGACATGGATGATAGTGTCACTTGCCTTAGTAGTTGGTGGTGTTGGTACACTCTTTACGGTAACACACTTGACAATCCACACAATCTATCAAACAAATCAACCAAGACAAAACATGCACAAAATCAACACTAATGGCAATACAAAAATCATGCAAAATATGCAAGCATGCAAGATGGCAATTTTTATTGTACAAATTGTTATAACAAGTTTTTGAACACTACTAAGTGTTCTCTGAACAATTTACAATTGCAAGATTACAAATGCAACCATTTGTGCAATTGTAGTAATTAGCAATAATTTCTAGCATTTGGAAAGGCTAGACTCACTAAATAATTCCCATGATATTAGGTATAGTTAACCAAATTTATATTTTGGTCTCACTAGACAGAGGGTTCAATTTGCAATCCATAGCAAGAAGATTCACCCAAAAATAATTTACAAAACAATTTTTATGGTTAAAATACTCCTAAAAAGGTTCTGCCTAAAACTTCTATTTTACAGAAGCTAAAGGGTGAAATAATGCTTCAGCAGTGAATCTCTCATTTTTCTGAATCCATAGACACCAAATTTATATTTTTCTGATTTGTGGATCAAAAGTTATTGAATTTCTAAGTTAAATACAAATTCTGCCTATTTTCTAATTTAAACAAATAGCTTGGGCGACGTGGCATGTTCTTATTGGCTGGTACCGGTTCGGGCGGATCGATCGCTGTGGGCCGTCAGATCTTCAGTGACTACGGACGGATCTGATTAGCCTGTACCCTTTCGTTTAGTGATCTAATCCTATCCGCTAAAATCTGATCGAACGGCTCCTAATCACTTGGCTGGGGACCGACGGCGCGCGGCGGTGGCACGTCAGGTGAGTGACGTTCCGGTTATTCTAGAGGGGTAGGGGAAAAAGTGGTCTTACCGAGGGTTTGCGGTGGTCTCGGCGATCTGGTTGGTGGTCGCGATGGAGAGAGGGGAGCTCTGCTTCGCTCGGTATTCCTCGCCAGAGTTGCGTCGACGGCGGAGGTCACGACCACGAGATGGTGGCGTCAATCTGGTACTCGAGCAGACAAGTAAAAGGGTTAGGGGAATGCGCCTGGTTCTGCACTGTCTAGCAGTGGCCAAAAAGAAGCGGCGGGAACTAAGCCCTTACCGGAAAAACCGTCGGACGGTGGCGGTTGAGGGAGTTCGCTGGACTTGGTCCGAGTCGTCGACCTGGAGTAAGAGGGAGCGCGTGGCTTGGTTAATAAGTGCGTTAGGACGTGGCGAAACAGATGGGACAGAGGGGAGGGCGCCGGGCGGCCTGGGTTCACCGGAATTGTCGCCGGGATACCGTCGGTGAGCGGCGGTCTGAGCTCGAAATTTGGGGAGCCTGGGGGCTCTCCGGGGGTGGTGACTGGGGGAAATGATGAGGAGGGTTAAGGGGATTAAATAGAGGTAATCACCGGGGGATTTTACTACGAGAAACGGCCGGAATCGATTCGATTCAAAACGGCAGAGAAGGAGGGTTGTTCGTGGCCGGGGGGTTGAAGACGACGGGGTGGTGGTGACGTGGCGTGGGGTCGATCTGTCAGCGGGAGGGGGTAGTCAGTGGCGCGGTAAGAAAAACAGGGTAGAGGGGAAAATCCGGGTGGGCTTAGTGGGCCGGGGGTTTGGGCCGAGCTGCTGCTGCTGTTTTTTTTCCTTCAGTTTTTCTTTTTCTGTTTCTTAAATAACTTTTGATTTAATGAACCAATTTGAATCAAACAAATTTCTAAAAATTTGTAAAACTCAAATTAGGTTTTTAGGGCATTATAGAACACATCTACTTTCCAACTCAAATTTTCTAATCAAATTTATTCCCTTTGGCTTTAATAGTTAATATTTATTTTCTTAATTCTATTTTCAAAATAATTCATATCTTTTTATCCATGGCTCCAAATAGGATGAAACCAATTTCTATTGTTTTATTGTTTTGCCCTTTATCTTTTTATCTCTCATAGGAGTTCTTTTGTTTAATATAAATATGGAGTATATCCATAGTATTGTGTTGTTCTTAGGATTAACCAATAATTAGAGTTTTAGGGTTTGAGATAATTTTCACTTCTCTTAGGTTTTTAAAATGCAACCAAGTCAAGATGCTCATGCATGCTTCATGATTTGGGATTTTAAAACATGCACACCACTTCACAAACAAAATCATTTTGTTTGGCTTGGGTTTGGAGGCATTATATTTAAATGTTCCAAAAGTTTTTGTTCCTTCTGAATTTCAAAGAACTTGATTCTTTGTTTTGTTTAAAATTTTCACATTTCAAAATTTCAAAAATTTTGGGATGTGACAGATCCCCTTCGGCCGAAGCGTGTCCATCCTCGTGCCCTGCCTCGCCGGGCTCTGCCACTGCACGGGCCACGTCTCCCTCCGCCGCCAGTCCGTCCGCCGCCAGGGGCTGTGCAACCTCGTCGGCCCCGCGCGCATCCTCTGCACCTTCCTCGCAGCGGCTGCGCTCCTCTCCGCCCTTCCCGCCACCAGCGACCCGAGCGCTAGCGCCGGTAGTTCCTCCTCTCGCTCTCTGTCTCCGCCCTAACCGCTGATGGCCCGCATCGAGCCGTGCACCGCCACGGTTGGTCCCGTCTCCCGCGCGAGCAAAGTGTTTGTGCCAATACCTGAGCCAAGTGGTGCCCTTGTGAGGCGATACTCGGTTGATGTTTGAAGGTCGGCAGAGAGATGCCATGTTCTGTGATCCCGAGACAAGTGAACAAGGCTTCCGATGCACTACACCGACAAGATCGCCACCAAGGAACCTGGAGTTCTCCCTCGCGGACACGGATGCGACAAGATCTACCATTGTTCGAGAACCATTCCCGGACCTGAAGACCGATCCTGCCAATACCGCACCCCGAAGACCAAACCCGGATACGCCAAGTTCTCCTTCCCGAATGCCAAGGACACCAACACGATACGCCAAGTTCTTCGTCCCGAACGCCAAGACCGACTCGATGGCACGGACCCGACAAGATCTTCGCGACGATAAGATCGACACCGACCAGGGTGAATTCGATGCGCCCCTGACACCAAACCAAGTCCTTCTTCCTAGATACGCCAAGATCTACTCTGTTGTCCGAGAACATTCCTGCCGAGACTGATCCCCGTCGAACCCCGCACCCCTGGAACCCAAGACCTGCGACCCCAGATGTGTGAACCTTTTCCCGAGCCCCTACTTTATAAATGCTATATATAAAACTGTTGCATATAAATTGTTCATACATGCATACATGTTTGTGGGTATGGGGGCATTATGCCGATTCACCTCATAATTAAATATGGAGTGCATATGCGGGCTATACTTGTATTATACCGCCTCCATTTAAATTTGCGTATCGAACCGATGCCACGATTTGCCTTGTTAATACAACATTTAAATTGCGGGGTTCTAAACAACTTGAACCATATAATCATTTGCCGGGACCCCGGTTCCGCTTAATATTGTCTAATTGCACCGCATCTGTATCATATCATAATCATGTCGGATCTTCTACCGTAGTATTAAATATTGCATCCGGTGTTTCTTTTAGTGCTTTACCTCTTCGCGGATTAGGCCGATGAGTGGATGCGAGTATCGACAAGTTCTCCGGATATGATCCGTCGGTAGTGTTTCCCAGGCGAGCATCCCTCCCCCTTCTACCTATTTTGCATTTATAGTCTTTATTTCCTCCTGTTGATCTATTTCTATCCGTGTCGCGATGCTTTAGTTTCTGTGCACCAGTTATATCCCGTGCAGCCTTTATATTGCCTTGGACACCTCCTATTACCTGTTGCCTGATAGACCGTTGGCCCTGCGAGTCGTAGTTGCTTGCTCAGGTGTTGTTTCGCGTCGTCGAAGTTCCACAGTTGTTGGGAGGTTGGCAAATGTTTAATGGTGGTGTTGATCATGTTTCTAATTACAGCTTATTAATTAATGTTGTTGGTAGATTAATGCAGAGGCACCGGTGGGTAATAGTAATTATTTGGTTCTTAAACGCTCACTAGTGTCCCCTAAGACCCGAGTTCTTGACACCTGTTCCGAGATCGAGCGCGCTAACCATAGGTGGGGTGTGTGGGCACCCCCATCCGCTTACTACCTGATTTCAAAGTACTGTACCGGGGGCCACAAGTAGTTTGGGGCTTTATTACTATTCTGTACTTATGCCATGTTTACTGCTTTATTTAATTTGTGCGTGGAGCACCTGTACTATTTTGGATCGCGCCATGTTTTCGCGGTATCGTCAAGCCCAGTCCCCCTTTTTCGGGATCCTAGTCGTTTATCGCCATTGTCGCAAACCCTGGGTCCGCCTCGGAGCCGGCCGACTTCGCTGCGGGTAGCTTAGTGGGGTGGCCCCCCATGTACTTGCTTTGGGTCTGGGAAACGTCATGCCTTAGGCCCCGCCAACATACCGATGGGTGTATGTTAATTGATCTGGCAAAAAGGGTCGAAGTGCGTGTGGATACTTTGGTGCACCCCTGCAGGGTTAAATCTTTTTGAAAAGCCGTGTCCGTGGTTATGGACGACTTGGAGCAGAGTTTCTCGATCATAGACAACTATAACTAAAGTTTACTGCTATAATTTGACTTGTATCTAAGATGACTAGTAAATTGGATAACTACCATGGAAAGAATAAATAAATCTGCCAACCGAGTGAGTTTCCTCGGCTTGACTTCCTCGTTTGGTCTCGAGGGGGAAATACCAGGATGGGTATGTTTGGTGTTAGTATCAGGTTGGATTCGAATAGGTCTTTCTTATCCCTCTCTAATAGCCGCCAGTTTACAGAGTCTCTATAGGTTGTTTCGTGTCGCTGCGCTGCCGCTTCAGCCCACCATACTTGTGTAGGCAAGAGCCGCCGAATTCTAGCCTCGCCGTGTACTGGCCTCAGTACTGACGCTCCTCTTTTTCCTTTGCCCTTTGTCGGCACCCCTTTGTTTTAGCAGGTTTCAGATCGATGTCGTTAGCAGGGTTACCCTTCCGGCTTGGCCTGGGCAGGGTTATGGACGCCATTGGTTATCCTTCAGGGCTCTTAGCCCAATTTGCATCTTGTCCGTACTCGGACGTTGTATCGTTTTCAAGGTGATTTGGATCTTTGTATTGTATATCTGTAATCTTGACTCTTGGAGTCGTGTTGTATATATATCTGTCTGTGGGTCCCATCGAGGACTGTTGTGTAATGGTATTACTCCGTTTTCCACCCGCACGAAAGTGCCTGGTGGGCGTCCTTGAATCGTTTCTATGCGGGTTTGGCGGAAAGGGCTAAAACTTGCATAGGGCCGACTCGAGGGTGTTACAGAGTGGTATCAGAGCTCAGTAGTTGTGATACCCCACAAGTCCAGCCTGTAGGATAACCTAGCTAATGGCCGAAGTAGAGTGTCAAAACTATTTTTGAAAATCGGTTGGATAGATCTGATTAGGTATGATTTTACTCCTTACCCCTCTACTATTCTCCTACCATTCTTTGTTCCTTGTTTGTGCCTTCCGGTGTTTTCCGACGCGACGACATCATCTACGCTAGATCCGATGCAGAGTATGCATCACTCTTTTGTCCGAACCTCGCTTGTCGAGATCTTCAGTCTGATTTCGAGGATGGCTGCACACTTTTCCACCGAATGTGCGGAGTAATAGTTTGGGTGCGTGATGGATTGGCCCCCATGCCGACTACTCATTCTATTTGCTCTCGTACCTTGAAGTGGATGAGAATGCGTCATTTCTCTCCTTCTATCAAAGCTAGAGGTGGCTTTATTTGTTCATACCTCTACCTTCGTCCTTTGTTACCGGAGTGTCCTCTCGACGATCACGGACAACGACCTCTTGTTAGTGGTGTCGCGAGCATCTACACGAAGCGAGAAGATTCAGATCGCCGACCTTCTTCCCGGTACCATGACGCGGATCTCGAGGGCGAGATCCCTTATTAGTGGTGTCGAATTGTGGCATCCCGCAAAAACCACTACTAGAAAATCGTGGTGTTTTTATGCATTGCATTATCATGACCGCATGCTCATGTCATCATGCCACATTGCATTTGAGCATCGTCATCATCATGCACGGTTTTGTCTAAACTATATTTCGAAAAGTCTGGTTTTGTTTTCTAAACGCCCCGTCTTTTATTCAAATTAAAACCCGGGTCTCCGGAATATTTTGTTTCGTCTACCAACGGTGTTCAAAAGCCTCGTTTTAAATAATAAAATATTTCTTTTATTTTTCGGAGGCAGCCCGCCAGGCCTTAAAGCCCGGCCGGCCACCTCCAAGCCCTAAACAGAAATCTAGTCCTAATCCCTAACCTACCACCCGAGTCGACCCAGCCTAGACCCCACCTAAACAAAACCTAAACCTAGACTCAACACCACACCACCTACTCCCTCCCCAATTCCCTCTGCCGCCGCGCCCCCTCTCTACACAGCCCGCAAACCCCAGCCGCACACCACACAGGCAGACACACAACGCACGCAGCGCTCCACCTGCTCCCACTGCCTGCCTTGCCTGCAGCGGGGCCCCACCCCCGCGTGACCCTACCCCACGGCCTTCCTCTCTCCTCCCTCCCGCATCGCGCGCAGCGCGGTCTCTTCCACCTCGCCGCCACCGGGCCCGGACCCCGCGGTCCGTTCCGCCCCCTCGACCGCCATGCCGCCTTCCGCCTCCCCGGCCGCGTGGTGCCATGGCCTCCCTCTCCTCACGCGGCCGCCCGAGCTCCCGCACTCTCCACCTACCCATCGACCGCCTCCATCCTCGCCAATCCCCGCCGCCCTTCCGCTCACCCTGCCGCCGCCAGGTTTTCCCCTTCCCCTGGCGCCGTCTCTCCGGCCGGTAGCGCCGCCACCCTAGGGCTCGGCCCCGCTTCTCCACCCGTTGCCGCTCGCAGGCCCCCGCCACCGGAGCTCAAGGTCCAGCCGCGGCCGCGGGATCCCCTTCGGCCGAAGCGTGTCCATCCTCGCGCCCTGCCTCGCCGGGCTCTGCCACTACACGGGCCGCGTCTCCCTCCGCCGCCAGTCCGTCCGCCGCCAAGGGCTGTGCAACCTCGTCGGCTCCGCGCGCATTCTTTGCACCTTCCTCACAGCGGCTGCCCTCCTCTCCGCCCTTCCTGCCGCCAGCGACCCGAGCGCCGACGCTGGTAGTTCCTCCTCTCGCTCTCCGTCTCCGCCCTAACCGCTGATGGCCCGCGTTGAGCCGTCTGCCGCCACGGTTGGTCCCGTCTCCCGCGCGAGCAAAGTGTTTGTGCCAATTCCTGAGGCAAGTGGAGCCCTTGTGAGGCGATACCCGATTGATGTTTGAAGGTCGGCAGAGAGATGCCATGTTCTATGATCCCGAGACAAGTGAACAAGGCTTCCGATGCACTACACCGACAAGATCGCCACCAGGGAACCTAGAGTTCTCCCTCGCGGACACGGATGCAACAAGATCTACCATTGTTCGAGAACCATTCCCGGACCTGAAGACCGATCCAACCAATACCGCACCCCGAAGACCAAACCCGGATACGCCAAGTTCTCCTTCCCGAATGCCAAGTTCTTCGTCCCGAATGCCAACACAGACTCGATGGCGCGGACCCGACAAGATCTTTGCGACGACAAGATCGACACCGACCAGGGTGAATTCGATGCGCCCCCGACACCAAACCAAGTCCTTCTTCCCGGATACGCCAAGATCTACTCCGTTGTCCGAGAACGTTCCTGCCGAGACCGATCCCCGTCGAACCCCGTCGAACCCCGCACCCCCGGAACCCAAGACCTGCGACCCCAGATGTGTGAACCTTTTCCCGAGCCCCTATTTTATAAATGCTATATATAAAACTGTTGCATATAAATTGTTCAGACATGCATACATGTTTGTGGGTATGGGGGCATTATGCCGATTCACTTCATAATTAAATATGGAGTGCATATGTGGGCTATACTTGTATTATACCGCCTCCATTTAAATTTGCGTATCGAACCGATGCCACGATTTGCCTTGTTAATACAACATTTAAATTGCGGGGTTCTAAACAACTTGAACCATATAATCATTTGTCGGGACCCCGGTTCCGCTTAATATTGCCTAAGTGCACCGCATCTGCTTCATATCATAATCATGCCGGATCTTCTACCGTAGTATTAAATATTGCATCCGGTGTTTCTTTTAGTGCTTTGCCTCTTCGCGGATTAGGCCGATGAGTGGATGCGAGTATCGACAAGTGCTCCAGATATGATCTGTCGGCAGTGTTTCCCAGGCGAGCATTCCTCCCCCTTCTACCTATTTTGCATTTATAGTCTTTATTTCCTCCTGTTGATCTATTGCTATCCGTGTCACAATGTTTTAGTTTCTGTGCACCAGTTATATCCCGCGGAGCCTTTATATTGCCTTGGACACCTCCTATTACCTGTTGCCTGATAGACCGTTGGCCCTGCGAGTCGTAGTTGCTTGCTCAGGGGTTGTTTCGCGTCGTCGATGTTCCACAGTTGTTGGGAGGTTGGCAAATGTTTAATGGTGGTGTTGATCATGTTTCTAATTACAGCTTATTAATTAATGTTGTTGGTAGATTAATGCAGAGGCACCGGTGGGTAATTGTAATTATTTGGTTCTTAACCGCTCACTAGTGTCCCCTAAGACCCGAGTTCTTGACACCTGTTCTGAGATCGAGCGCGCTAACCACAGGTGGGGTGTGTGGGCACCCCCATCCGCTTACTACCTGATTTCAAAGTACTGTACCGGGGGCCACAAGTAGTTTGGGGCTTTATTACTATTCTGTACTTATGCCATCTTTAGTGCTTTATTTAATTTGTGTGTGGAGCACCTGTACTATTTTGTATCGCGCCACGTTTTCGCGGTATCGTCAAGCCCAGTCCCCCTTTTCGGGTTCCCAGTCGTTTACCGCCATCGTCGCAAACCCTGGGTCTGCCTCGGAGCCGGCTGACTTCGTTGCGGGTAGCTTAGTGGGGTGGCCCCCCATGTACTTGCTTTGGGTCTGGGAAACGTCATGGCTTAGGCCCCGCCGACATACCGATGGGTGTATGTTAATTGATCTGGCAAAAAGGGTCGAAGTGCGTGTGGATACTTTGGTGCACCCCTGTAGGGTTAAATCTTTTCGAAAAGCCGTCCACGGTTATGGACGACTTGGAGCACAGTTTCTCGATCATAGACAACTATAACTAAAGTTTACTACTATAATTTGACTTGTATCTAAGATGACTAGTAAATTGGATAACTACCATGGAAAGAATAAATAAATCTGCCAACCGGGTGAGTTTCCTCGGCTTGACTTCCTCGTTTGGTCTCGAGGGGGAAATACCAGGATGGGTATGTTTGGTGTTATTATCAGGTTGGATTCGAATAGGTCTTATCCCTCTCTAATAGCCGCCAGTTTACAGAGTCTCTATAGGTTGTTTCGTGTCGCTGCGCTGCCGCTTCAGCCCACCATACCTGTGTAGGCGAGAGCCGCCAAATTCTAGCCTCGTCGTGTAGTGGCCTCAGTGCTGACGCTCCTCTTTTTCCTTTGCCCTTTGCCGGCACCCCTTTGTTTTAGAAGGTTTGAGATCGACGTTGTTAGCAGGGTTACCCTTTCGGCTTGGCCTGGGCAGGGTTATGGACGCCATTGGTTATCCTTCAGGGCTCTTAGCCCAATTTGCATCTTGTCCGTACTCGGACGTTGTATCGTTTTCAAGGTGATTTGGATCTTTGTATTGTATATCTGTAATCTTGACTCTTGGAGTCGTGTTGTATATATATCTGTCTGTGGGTCCCATCAAGGACTGTTGTGTAATGGTATTACTTTGTTTTCCACCCGCACGAAAGTGCCTGGTGGGCGCCCTTGAATCGTTTCTATGCGGGTTTGGCAGAAAGGGCTAAAACTTGCATAGGGCCGACTCAAGGGTGTTACACCTAGTGACAAGCATTAAGCACAACAAGTCGCAACAAAGTCATAAAGCACTAATAAAAGATACTAGGCACCATGCCCTAACAATCTGATGCCATTACATGAACGATCTCATCCAATCCCTACCATCCCCATAGCCTACAGCAGGGGATTACTCACTCATAGATGGGGGAAACATGGATGGTCGATGGAGAAGTGATGGTGATGATGATGGTGATGATCTCCTCCAATTCCCTGTGCCGGCAGGGTGCTAGAACAGAGCGAAACTCCTTCTGGAAAAACGTTGAACCCCCGAAGTTTTTGGTCAGAAGGCTCCTTATAGGCGAAGAGAGAGGCCGAGGGGGTGCCTGGGGGCCCACACCACCCCCTGGCGCGGCCTGGCCTGGCCCACGCCACCAGGTGGTGTGGCCATACCAGGGCTCCTCTCCGTCTCGTATTATGGCTCCTGGAGTCTTCGGGTGAAATAGGATTTTTGGCATATTTTCCGGGATTTTTCCTGATAGTTGGTTTTCTACACAAAAAGTAGACACCAAGGCATGCTGAAAACAGCGTCAGTTCGCATTAAATGCATCTAAATCACACAAGTATAGAGGAGAAACAATAGCAAAAGTGTTTGGGAAAGTAGATACGTTTTGGACGTATCAGGTGGTAACCCCCTCTTTATGGTGGTAACCTCCTCCATCAAGTAGGTAACCCCCTCTCTTATTCTCTTTTTAATTGCATGAAATTCACAACAATTAAACCACAATTATGGAAATAATAAAAAAATCATTCAATGAACAAACATTAGTAATTACCCCTTGTGTTATTTCGATATTCTGAAACAGTTTCGATGCTTTTCTAAAACAGCCCCTGTGTTGTCCAATAATTCAGTCGGAGTTCCAAATCCAATCAAAACGCGTCAGCGAACCTTAAGCGTGTAACCCTACGATTCGTGAATAATATGGACATGATCAAGACACCTCTCCGATCAATAATCATCAGCGGGATCTGGAAATCCATAATGACTCCCACTTATTCAACGATGAATCTGGTGATCGTCTGAACCATGAACGTTGTAGTCAATTCCTTTTGTCTCTCAATTATATTACTTGTCTGAGATCCGATTGTCATCGGGTTGAAGACATGTACACTGAGAGGGGGTCCTCGAGGCATGTGGAGAAAGGGGTGTGAGGCGATGGTATTTCGGGATGGTGAGCACAGAAGCTTTACCTACGTTTGAATCTGCCATCGGTGGATGGATCCTACTCCTGCTAGCAATCCAGTAATATGGCAGAGCCAGAAGTACAGATTACAAGAGAGGTTTCGCCTGTGTGAGTTGAGGTTGTAAGTTGTCGGTGCCCTAAAGGTTGGTCCTTAGGATGGCTTATATAGATATCTGACCTAGGTTACATGAGAGACCTATCTGGCTACGATACATAGTCGGTTACATAGTACATCTTGGACTACAAGTAACACTGCATGCCTAAGTTAGTAAGTCTTCTGGGACTTCCCATAGCTGGATGGATTTCCGTTTTCTCTCCCTGACTGGGCCGCCCATGAAGAAAAGCTCTAACCCAAAGTGGGCCACCCTGGTCAGTGAGTCACAGTGGGTACACCCGGAAAGTATATCCCCAAAAGCAGCCCCCACAAGCCTCCAAGATCCAAAGTCGGATTTTATCATCGAGATTGATCTTTCTTCGGTTGTAGAGTCTTCAAGGGTTCCTGAAACTCCAAAACAAAAGTAGGATCCGGATCTCAGAAATGAGTCGGACCAGTGAATATCCCATTACGGTTGTCCCCAGCTTGATTTTAAACTAAGCCGGAAACAAGTTTTTGACATAACCTGACACCAGTCAAGGTCGGGCCTTGTCACTGGCAGACATTCATGTTAGCGTGACCGTTGGTGGGTCTGCTTCATGTGGGGATCGAAGTGTCGTTTAATGCACGCACGGAGATTGAGCAAGCATAATATTCTCGAGGAAGTTGCCCAGTTCCTTCCGTGACGTGTAACACAAACCACTGTTTGTTCACTTGAATCTGGGCGTAGACGTTGTTCATAAGGGGTTGAGATCCTCTCATTCTCCTCTCACCAGTCGTTTCCCTCTTCTTCCTCCAAGCGACACAACGCCCTTGCCTCCTTTTCCTTCCCCAATTCCATAGTGCCACCCACCAAAGGTCACCCTCTCCAACCAGATGGCTGACGCATCTTCTTCTAGCATGGCGGTGACAACGTCAGCGACAATGGCAGCAGCCGCGACGGAGAAACAAAACTTCCACGGGGTCTGGATCCCCTGCGTGCTCGATAATGAGAAGCTGCACGACGTCAAGAAGGAAGGCATCCTCTATGTCGAGAAGGACAGAGTGGTTTCAACGAAATCGTCCCCACCCATCACGCCGACGAGAGGGTCCACTTCGGAACCCAGCTAGACCGAGGTTTGAGTTTTCCTCCCTCCGAGTTCCTCTCCGAGGTTATAGATTACTATGGAGTTCAACTCCACATTCTTCCCCCCAATACGATTCTAGAGCTTAGCACCCACACATTCCTTTGCGAGGGTTATCTCGGAATAAAGCCTACTCTCACTTTGTCCCGGTACTACTTTGGTACCCGGAAAGTTCCATCACCGTCGGTAATCCTTACATTACCGGGACGCTGAGCCTGACCCTTAGGAGAGACCGAGTCTATCCTAAAGTTATAGCCAGCAAGTCGGTGAAAGGGTGGTCGACCACGTTCTTTTACCATAAGGACAAACCGGCTCCTGGCAAGCAAGACGTTGTGATGGCTTTTGTTGACAGTGTCGATGCCCCCCAAGAATCCTGGGATGTTGTGGCGCCGCCTCTCTATGAAGATTTGATCCACGCCATGAGGAGGATCGAATACCTGATGAAGCACAATGTCCTGAAGGGATCCGACCTAGTCCACTACTGGCTGGCACGTCGGATTCAACCCCTCCAGTACCATGGTGACCATATCATGCACATAGTCACCAAGAGTAAGAAAGACAACATGTGGATCAGCCCGCTCCCAATCCCAGATAAGGATTACGATACCCGGATCAAGAGGTTGATCAAGGAGCGGGTGGAAAAGAAGATTCCAGAGATCTCTCTGGACATGTTCACGGCTGACAATCCCTTGACACCAGTAAGTTTCCCGACTGATTCTTTCACACTCAATGATTTTCTCATCTATATTTTATTATTTGCAATGCTCAGATAATCCATCTTTCAGCTTGTTGACCTCCTCGAGTCGGAGCTTTCTCCTCTTGAGGGATATCCACATGAGGATTTGGTTCCTCAAGAGGATGAAGATCTTGAATTGCTACTGGAGGTGCTTACCCGGAAGCGTAAAACTCCAACTATTTCTATTGGCACACAGAAAGTGTCCATTGTAAGGAGGTAGAATTCTTCACAAGGTTTTGTATATTAATTCATATTCTTTCCGAATTGGAACGATCTTACTTTGTTACCATTCAGAGCTAAGGTAATCACCCAGGGAAAGGGAAAAGGAATCCCGGGGAAGACTTTGCACCAACAAAAGTTGACTCTGGCCTTGACTGCTGCCCCGCCTCCGACTCCTACCCCGAAGCCATCCTCAGCACCGGAGGATATCTCATCTCCTCGTGCTGAAGATGTTCCAGCTCATTCTTCAGAGCTAGCGAACCTTGGTTCGCAAACCAACGTCACCATGAGTGACTTGGCAGTTGATAAGGGTGAATCCTCAAAGAGTAATGATACCTTAGGTGAGACCTTCGTGGAGAAACTTCTATAGAATCCGGGTAGTGCCAAACTTGGCCGTAATCAGAAGAGGGCAGAAGAAATCTAGAAGACGGATCGCCATTGCTTGGAGACCCGAAATATCACAGCTGAGGAGGAGGCTTAAGAAGCCAAAGACGTCAAACTCGCGGATCTTCTTGATCAAGTCCGTCTTCATGACGAGAAGCTAAAGGCCGGTGCGGCTCCGCCACCACCAATAATTCCTTTAAACCTTGCTGAGAAGGTTTCTGCTCAGGTTAACATGAGCCTCAAAAAACTGACGTATGAACATCATGTAAGTCGTATTTTGACTCTTTTTATTACATTTCATATCATATACTCTGGCCCCTAAGCATGAGTTGGATAGGAATCCGGATTTATGCTTTTATAGGATGCTAAAGAATGAACTAGTATAGCCCTCCCAAGGCTCGTGCTGATATTTAACTTAGTTAAAATAGTAGCCCAAGTCTTAATAGACTTCTGACTCTGGTTACCATTTTGACTTACAGAAAGTTAATGATTAAACCAGGAATTTTTGAAGAATATCTGCAACAAGCAAAGAGAGATCAGAGCTCTCTGGCTTGAAAATGCACAACTTAAAGTTGCAAAAGATGAAGCAAAATGTAAGCAGTTCCAACTTCATTTCATAGTCTATTTTTTTGAGTTGTGGTCGAATGTTTATTCGACTTTTTTTCTTGATGCTCCAGAGCTTGTGAAGCAGTCCTGTAAGCTGATTGAACAAGCCAAAGATTTTAAAGTCTTGGAAGCTGAAAATGCTAACTTGCGTGCTGATCTAAACAAACTCAAGGTAGACCATGAGCGCATCATCAACAACATTCTTGAATCCAGTAACATGGCTAATGAAGTGCATGATCGCAAAATAGCAAAACATGACAAAACTATCTTGGACTTGAAGGATGAGTTGGACAAGGAAAAATATAGCACAAAAGCTCTTCGGAATGAACTCCGAAGTCTTTGAGATGAGAAGACCAAAGTAGATGATACTATCTTTGGTAATTTTGCTGTCTCTGAATTATTATTTTTTTGACTTTATTTACTCGGATATATTGTTGACCTTGTTTTCTTATCTTCAGGTCCTCTCAACATTCTTGATGCCTCTTTGTTCGAGTCTTGTACCAGCCGGCTTGTTGCTATTGGAGACCTGATCCCTGACTTCCACCAATCTTTGGAGGTAATCAGTGACTCCGTGTAGCTCTCCAGCTTAGAAAAAATGTCTGCCTTTGAAGTACGAGACAAGGGGAAGGATATGCCCAAGCTAGTCATGGATTGGAACATGTCGTATGCAGGCACAGCGGCACATAATGGCCTGACAATGGTGATGAGCCACCATGGAAGCATGGAGATATGGCAAGTTACCAAGGGTTATTCGATTGTCGATGAACATGGAAAGCCATAGAATAGCAAAGAAATCAGGGATGCTTGCGCCGGATATGCTTGTCATGTAGCCAAGCTGGCCAGCTATGAGAATCCTTTCTTCACACCCGTTGAAGTGCCACCTCCCCCTAGAGAAGAAGTTTCTAAAGTTTCTGAAAGATATCAGGGTGATATAGGCGATGTCTCTAGCGAGCCGGTAAATCCTTCATCTTCACCTGCATCATAGAGCTCGCCAGAAAAAACAATGTGTTATTCTGAAAATTAATTTGATGTAATAGCTAGAATATTATTTTGATGTGATAGCTTGTAATAACTTATGCTTTACTTTTAGCAGTTTTAGTTTTTTTCTTTTGTGCTTGAAAAATACTATAGTGCTATTTTTCTATACTTAGAATTTATCTGGCTTTCTGCCTCATCCCTTTCGTGAGCCGGCAAACCTTCAGCAGAAAAACTTTGTCGAGCAATGGAGCTCAATTGCTAAACCAATTTAAACTCAGAATCAAAGCCGGCTTCCAGTACCAACAATTCACTACTCGGAAAATAACCGCGTCTAGCAATTAGAAAAAAACCAAAGTATAAACTATAAAATTTAGACTTATACTCGAAGGTACCATTTTTAGAATTGGAAATCTAACCAGAACAAACATGGGCATAAAGTAAATTCAAGTATTCTAGGATTTCCGACTATGACATGATCATTCAGAAATAAGATGGTACTTAAAGAACATCTCAGGAAAAACATTGAGGAGACCAATACTTTATTTCACCTTGAACATGTACATTGATATGATTACAAAGAAAGAAATTTAAGAATAAAAACGATGTGAACTTCCTCAAACATATCGAGGTCATCTCGTCGAGCGACTTCGGCATTCTCTTTGACATACGCAGCGACTCAGGGAGAAGTATGAATAAGATCACTTAGAAGAACTGCTTCTGCACCGTGGACCAAGAAGAAGGGTGTATATCTATTAACACCCGGATTTTTAATCCCAGATGCCTGTTATGCCATACCTCGCAATCCCAGGATTACCATTTTTGCGAGACATAACGGATTGGATATCACAGTACATCATCCATTACAAACCATACATAAGGTCTTACACAAATAAGGATCTCATGATCTAGTCTTAATACAACAAGCAGCGGAAATAAAAGATAAATGTACCGGTGGGGTCCATCTTCAGAGGCACAGGCAATACTGACGAAGGCAGATAGTCCTAGTTATCATAGCCTTCATGTTGGCCATCCTATTGATAGTCTCCTTCATAGTCTGGCCATGAGAATAGCCAGGGACAAAAGCCATGAGTACTCTTTAAGTACTCGCAAACTACCTCTAACAAGTAATATAGTTCTAAGTTAAGGTGATAAATCTAAGTTTAACTATAGAGTTAAGTTTTAAAACCTAAGCTGAGTTCTGAAGCAAAGAAAGATAAGATAAAGTTCTAGAATCACTTAAAGTGGGAAGCTATTGTCATAAACACAACCCTGTTGTGGTCAAGTCAAAATTCATCATTCATTTCATAAGTTGTTTGGAAAACATCTGACAACGAAACAGTATGGCCATTCCAACTGTCCATAACTGTGGACGCGGCTATTCGAATAGTTTGACACTCTACAGAGGTGGTACACTTTCACCACAAGATTCGATACATCTGTCAGGGATAACCCCGAATCATCATACTTAGTATGCAGATAATCAAACATAACCTTCCCTTTACACAGCCTAGTATAAGCACCTCTCCTATGAGCATGGCCTCCCAACCATGACCATCAGTCATCTTGGGCACTGCATAGGTGGACAACATTGAGAGGTAGCCTCAGCTCAAACCTCCCCCGCGAGGGAACTAATACTAATGCATAGAAATTTCCAGCTAAGCCTTACCCAATTCAGGTAGTGTGGTTGTACGGTAAATTTGGAATGGTATCGCATCCGAATCCAACCATCAGTTTTATAAAAGGGTTAAGGCACATGTCTTATCATTTTCATCATCATAAACCACTTGTGTTTCTCAACACATGTCAAAACATCTCAATAGAATGACTCATCATTCCAAGGTGTTCATAATTCATTTTCACCAAGGGTTCCCATCTAAAGTGACTCAAGTTTTTGATCTACTCTAAACTACTAAGTTAAGAGGGTTCACTAAGGTTAAAAGATGGGTTCAATCTCATGCCATAGAATGACATCTAAAGGGTTTCTAAATAGGTCAAGTTTTATACTCTTTATGCTACCTTCAAAACAAGTAAAGAACTTTGTGTAAAGTAAAGGAAGTAAAGCTTGTAAATAAGACTTGGGATACTAATAGTCAAAGTAGTGTGACCAAAGCATGCCTAAGGCATCTTTGCTAAACCATCTAGTTTAATCCTAGCTTGCTAAGCATTATACTTGCAAGTGTTAGCTTGCATTGTTCATGGTGGCTTGCCTTGTGAAGTGCAGCGGTTGAAGTTTTCTTCTTGTTCTTGGTAGAACTCCTCCTCCTCGAAAGCTTGGTCGGTACTATCGTCTATAAATACATACGGAGTACATAATCACTAAACAATACTTAACTAGTCTAATTAGTATTCTAATACACACATTTGATGATCTATTATCATCTTAGGCATCACAAGTTTCATTAAGTAGTTTCATTATTTTTATGTTAGAAAAGTAATTTCTACTCATTGAAATATTACCTAAGATTTAATATTCACCACTTAAAATATTTGATCATGTGGACACATGTCCTCACCACATATTCTAACATGTGGGAATGGGATTTAAAGGTTTGATCAATATTACTTTGGTTTTCATTATTTAATGATTTAAAGTGACTAGAAATGCCTATATAGCATTATTTTAGTACTAGTCCAAAGTCACTGCATGTAAACATTAATATTATTACATATTCAGATAGGTATGATGAAATGTGATTTTTGAGAGTTGGAATCAACTCAAAACCTATCATGGTTGATTTTATAAAAATGTTGCAAGTTGCAAATACTTCTGTTTTGTTATTTTTACTAGGAGAGATCTATAACTCTAATTGAATTAAATCCAACGGGCATGGATAGATCATTTCAATACCTTTTAGGCAAAATTGGTTTCATGCAATTTGGATTTGTCAAACTCCCAGAATTGATTTTAAACTAGTGGACAGAAACTAGATTAACTCTAAATGGAAAAAGCTAAATTTGAATTTCTAACTCGCGCGGGAACTAACTGGGCCGGCCCAGCTACGCACAGTGAGCGCAGCGGGCTGCCTGACATGCGGGCTCCACCAGTCAGTGGAACAGAAGCACCAAAACGGTATCGGGCATTCTGGGCCACATGATCTAAAGACGATCTAACGGTGGGGAGTCATCGTCGACGACGGATTACTCCGGCGAGAACTTGACCTAGACGCGATGGTGGGGATCGATTGGGTGCATACCAGGGCTCTAGCAAGGTCGGTGAGGCGGGCAAACGGGCTGGTAGACGACGCGAGGCGAGGCGCAGTTGCGCTAGGACGGTGGGCGGTGCCCTGGCGAGTGTCACGGTGTTGCTGGTGCAGTGGTTTGCAGTCGGGGACAGTGAAGAGCGCAGCGCTTTAGGTCTCTGCCGATGGCGAGTTTCATGGCGGCCGAAGACTACGGGGTACGTTCGGGGGATTGGGCATGTCTGTTAGCTTTCTAGGCCGGTGGGGATCGCGTAGACGGGTGGCTAGAGCTAGGCGAGGTCTGGCTATGCGGGGACAGGGCGCGCTCTGTGGGCGGCGTCGGCATGGTCGACAGGCTCCGGGCGTGGCGGTTCCTGGCCATTCTGGTCGCTGTCCTTGGGCTGGGGCTGGTTGAACGGTTGAGGTGGACCACGGGCGACGTGCTGGACATGGTGGGCGAGGCTGGTGGCTGCTGTGGCGTGTTGTCGCCGGTGAGGGTGCTCAAGGTGCTCGGCCTTAATGCCCATGACCATTTGGTCGTGTGCACATGGCTTGGCCGGGCTAGCAAAGGGTAGGGGGTGCACTAGGGGGACAAGGGGACCGAGTTAGGCCCAAATGGTTACCAAGATCACTGCTCACTATAGTGTTTTGAATTTGGCCAGATTTGTGCCTGCCACCTGTTTGATGAAATGGCCGCAAGAGACCAAAGTTTGAATTTTGGTTTCAAAATTTTTGAGTGTTCTCCACTGATACTAGGTAGTCTCTGGTTGCAAGGGTTTTGAAAGTGGAGCTCAAATTGATGGTTTTTGAAATAGGGGTGATCTAGGCATATGCATTGAATTCAATTTTCACATGCCATTTAAAATAAGTTTTTGAATGTTTTTAGCAGATCAAAAGGTGGGCCTTGGTACCTCATTATGTGTACTATCAAGGGTGTAAAGACCTAGAATTATTTCGGTTGAGAAGTGAGTGCTAGGAATAGCCAAAGTAGGCATGAGAGTTAATTTGGCCAAAATGACTATTCCTCCTTTTTAATTGTTTTTTATTTGATTTTCTTTGGGAAAAGTTTGGGAATGAGGTAGATGATGCTTAAATCACCTAAGAAACATTTTACAACCAAAGAATCACAGAACCATGGCAATTCAAATCAATTCCTAATTTAAATGCTCATACACATGAATGCTTTCATTTTTAATTTGGAGAAGTTTTTGTTAACCCTAATTTTGATGATTTGGATCTTGATAAGCTTGGATTGAAGTTTTGGGATGTTACAAACCTTCCCCCCTTAAACAAAATCTCATCCCGAGATTTACAAAGAAAACTAGGAACTAAAGAGATCTGGGAACTCTGTCCTAATGTAATCTTCGCGCTCCCAAGTGGCTTCCTCCTCGGTATATGGTTGCTCCACTGAATCTTAAGAAACTTGATGTTCCTGGTTCTGGTGGTCCTGTAGGCTTCTTCTAAGTACGGATGGGCACTTCCCTATAGGTCAGGTCATTGTTGATCTCAACAGCTCTGTGATCGATGTTTTTGAAAACTTCAGTCTTCTCAGGCACTTCCAAGCATTTGCGAAGTAACGAGATATGGAACACATAGTGGTTGGCTGACATCTCTTCAGGCAGTTCTAGTTGATACGATACTTCTCCTCGACGGTTCAGAATCTTGAATGGCCATATATATCTAGGGGCTAACTTTCCTTTCAAACTAAAGCGTTGAGTTCCTTTCAATGGCGAAACTTTGAGATACACAAAATCTTCGACATTGAAAGTCAGGTCTCTCCTTCTTTTGTCAGCATAACTCTTCTGTCTGGATTGGGCGGTCTTGAGGTGCTCACGGATCTTGTGAACTTTCTCTTCAGCTTCTTTGAGAATGCCGGGTCCAAAAATCTGACTCTCTCCTACTTGCGACCAATTCAAAGGGGTACGACACTTTCTTCCATATAGGAATTCAAAGGGTGCCATCTGCAAACTAGCTTGATAACTGTTGTTATATGAGAATTCTGCGAAAGGCAGGCAGTCTTCCCATTTTGACCCGTATTCCAACACACAAGCTCTAAGCATATCCTCTAAGATCTGGTTGACTCTCTCAGTCTGTCCATCGGTTTGCGGATGATAAGCGATGCTGAAGTTCAACTTGGTTCCTAATCCTTCTTGGACTTTCTGCCAAAATCTTGAGGTAAATTGAGTTCCTCGATCTGATACAATGGTCTTGGGGGTTCCATGCAGACTAACAATTCTAGCGATGTACAGTTCTACTAGCTTCGCACTCTGGTAGGTAGTCTTGATAGGTATAAAGTAGGCTACCTTGGAAAATCTATCAACTATGACCCATATTGAGTCATTTCCCCTACTAGAAGTAGGCAAACCGGTGATAAAGTCCATTCCGACGGAATCCCATTTCCATTCCGGAATCTGCAATTGCTGCAACAGTCCTGCAGGTCTCTGATGTTCTGCTTTGACTCTTTGACAGATGTCACATTTGGCGATGTAGCTTCCGATTTCTCTCTTCATCTTGTGCCACCAAAATTTCTCTTTCAAATCCTGATACATCTTCGTTCCTCTAGGGTGGATAGAATAAAGAGTATCATGAGCTTCCTTCATGATAACTTGCTTTAGCTCCAAATCTGCTGGCACACAGATACGTCATTTGTACCACAGTACACCTTCTTCGTCTTCGGTGAATCCAGGTACCTTTCCTGTACCAATACGACGTTTGATTCCATTGATACTTTCATTCCCCTTCTGGGCTTCCTTGATTTGGCTAATCAAAGTGGGTTGAAGTTCAATGCTAGCTAAGAATCCTTTGCTAACTAATTCAGTCCTGAACTGCTCCAACTCTTCATACAAACTGGGTTACTTCTCCTTGATCATGGTGTTTAGCCTACATGGCAATCTGCTAAGAGAATCCGCTACCACATTGGCTTTGTCGGGGTGATAGTGAATGTCAATGTCATAATCCTTGATTAACTCTATCCATCTCCTTTGCCTCATATTCAGCTCTTTTTGAGTGAAGATATATTTTAAGCTCTTGTGATCTGAGTAAATCTCACAGCGATTACCCATCAAATAATGATGCCATGTCTTCAATGCTAGAACCACAGCTGCTAGCTCAAGATCATGGGTCAGATAGTTCTGCTCATGCTGCTTCAGTTGTCGAGATAGATACGCGATGACTTTGCCTTCTTGCATCAATACACATCCTAGACCAATCTTGGATGCGTCACAATACACATCAAATGGCTTCTTGATGTCTGGCATGATTAATATTGGGGCTGATATCAATCTCTTCTTCAGCTCCTGAAAACTGGCTTCACATTTGTCTGTCCATTCAAAATTCTTGTCCTTCTTCAACAATTGGGTCATTGGTCGGGCTATGCTCGAGAATCCTTCTGCGAACTTGCGGTAATATCCCGCTAATCCAAGAAATGCACGGACTTGGGTTTGAGTGGTTGGGGCTTCCCATTCTTCGACATCTTTGATCTTGGCGGGATCAACAGAGACTCCTCCGGCAGACACAATATGTCCTAGGAATCCTACTTCTTTCAGCCAAAACTCACACTTGCTGAACTTGGCATATAACTGATGCTCTCTCAGGGTTTCTAGGATGCTTCTCAGATGTTGCTCATGCTCTTCTTCTGACTTGGAGTAGATGAGGATGTCGTCAATAAACACAACTACAAACTTATCTAGGAAATTCATAAAGATCTTATTCATGAGATTCATGAAATAAGCAGGGGCATTGGTTAATCCAAAAGACATAACCGTATACTCGTATAAACCATAGCGAGTAGTAAAGGAGGTCTTCGGAATATCCGTTGCATGAATCTTAAGTTGGTGATAACCAGTCCTAAGATCAATCTTTGAGAATACATGGGCTCCAGTCAACTGATCAAATAGATCCTCTATCTTTGGCAAGGGGTACTTTATCTTGATGGTGACGTCATTCAACTTTCTGTAATCTGTGCACAAACGATTGCCTCCATCTTTCTTGTCGACGAATAACACTGGTGATCTCCATGGCGATGCGCTTGGTTGAATCAAGCCTTTTTCTAATATGGCATCCAACTGCTTCTTCAATTCCACTAAATCTGAAGGGTTCATGCTATAGGGTCTCTGGGCTATAGGTCCGGTTCCGGGGATTAGTTCGATAATGAACTCAATATCCCTATCCGGGGGCATACCTGGCAATTCATATAGGAATACGTCGGGGTATTCACAGACTACTCTGACTTGGTCTATGGTGGGCAAGGCTACACTCTTGTTGCACTTGAATTGACGGGGTAAAGTTTCAGAGATATGCTCTACTGTTACTCCAGAACTACTGGTCATGGTGATGGCTTTCTTAGCACAGTCTATCAGTCCTTTATGCCTTGACATCCAGTCCATACCTAGTACTACTTCCAATCCTTTGGTTCCAAGTACAATTAGGTTGGCATAAAAATCTATCCCATGTATTCTGATAGGCACAGCTTTGCAAATTTTTCGAGCTTTGGTTGCTAAATCGGGGATTTGAACTATCATGACATGCATCAAGTTGGTTGGGTGAATCTTACTAGTGCATGCAAATTCTTTGGTGACAAATGAATGCAATGCTCCCAAATCAAACAATACTCTTGCTAAAACTGAGTTGACAGAAAACATACCCAACACTACATCTGGCGCTTCCTGGGTTTCTTCTGCGTTCATGTGAAAGAGACGGCCGTTACGGTTGTGAGGGTTCCCTGGGGAAATTCTTCTTCCTGGTTGAGCTAGGGCATTCACATTGGCATTGGCTGTAGTCTTCTTGGGACACTCATTGGAGTAGTGACCCTTCAGTCCACACTCGAAACAAGTTATCTGGGACTTGTCCTTGACTGCGACAGGCACAACATTGCTGCCAGTTCTGGGTGCGGTGTTGTTGTTGTTGTTGGTCTTGGGAGGTGCACAGTTGAAATTGTTGGCATTGCCAGAGTTGTGATTGTTTCTTCCGGGCTTCCCATTGCCTCCACTACGGTTGGGTTAGCTTGGGCGAGACGTTGGGGGTTGGTTGTTCCTTGGTGCATATCCCGGTGAAGGGTTGGGACGGTACTTCTGGTGACTGCTGGATCCAGACTGTTGCATCATACGATGCTTGCGGTTGTCGTTTGCCTGGTTAATATTCCCTTCCATCTGAATGGCAGAGTTGACTAGCTCTTCGAGATCCTCGAAACGGATGTTGACGAGGACTGTCTGCATCTCATCATGCAGTCCGTTCAGGAATCTCTCCTTCTTCTTGGCCTCCGTGTTGATCTCATCAGGTGCATATCTGGCAAGTGACAGGAATTTGTCACGGTACTCCACCACAGTCATTCTCCCTTGCTTCAATTCGCGGAATTCATCTCTCATCCTGTTGACTAGACCTTGCGACACGTGGGTGCGGCTAAACTTGACTTTGAATTCTTCCCATGTCATAACTTGACCATGGTTCATCAGGCAGATACTGTTCCACCAAGCTCTTGCATCTCCTGCCTGGTAGTGGGTGGCGAAGAGAACTTTCTCATTCTCATCAACTCTTGCAACTTCTAAGTTGTTTTCCATGGTCTGTAACCAGTCATCAGCATCTAGTGGGTTTTCTGACGTGCTAAAGATTGGGGGATTGGTATTCTGGAAGTTCTTCAGCTTGGATCCTTGATGATCCTGATTTCCATGCCCTTGGTTGTTGAGAGCCATCTAGGCGATCTGCTGCAATGTTGCTAAGTTGGCTTGGCGTTCTGCCCTACTTGCTTCATGGTCTGCGATCAGATTCTGCAAGATCTGCAGCATTGGGTCTTGCGACGAGCTGCTTCCTCCTTGGTTTCCACGAGTCATCTGAAGATTGAGATGGATATAGGGGTAAGAGGGAAATTCTAAGGTTCATGGTTTTGGGGTTTTCAAAGCTAAAACTTTGAGTTAGACTCAGGTTTTTCAACTAACTTCATTTTATTCATAAGCACACGGTACAACACACACCACAACAAACAAAGGTAAACAGATGGTTTGAAGAACCATTCTGCAAACTACGATACATTGGGACCGATACATCTCATGCTACGATAGTGCTCTAGTGCATCACTCATCGTTGATGAAGTCGGAGTCCTCATCGTCAGTGTAGAAGTCCACGGCATCCTCCGCCAGAAAGTCATCATCATTGCTGAGGTAAGAATCCATGTCTCCCTGGATGTCTTCACCCTCATCTTCTTCTTCTTTTGCTGCAAGCTAGGCTGCCTGCTCCTTGACTGTCTTCTCGAGGGCGGCCACCTTCTTGCAAAGACGAGTGATGGTGCGATCCTTCTTTGCACGCTGGCGGCGAAGAGACTAGCAATCCTGGACAAGCAGTGCAAAGGTCTGGGCCTTCCGGTCGGCAATGGCACGGTTCTGGTTGGCTAACTCTTTGGCATCGTCCAGCTCCTTCTGACGGTCATACAATAGGAAGTCAAGGTTCTCCACCTGGCGCTTCAGTGCTGGATGACTTGGCATCTCCATCGGCATTCCCATGAAGTCATGTCTTGCATAGTGGGCAAAACAGGTTCCTTGGATTTGGTTGACGCTGAGGGCACATAGACGTGCGAGAGCTTCATGCATTGCCCTGGCTAATCCATCTAGCCAGTTGTTCTCTCTCACGGAGAACTGAATTCTCCCAGAAGTCGGTGCTTCGATGCTTCCTCTAAGATCTGTGGTGACTAGCCACTATAAGTCTCCTCCTGGGGGTCCTGGAAGTTGAGCTCCAAGAAACTCCGGATGTGGGCGTCCCAGTAACTCAGACAGTGAATCCAGATCCCTCTCGAAGATCAGCTGACCTCCGTTTCCCAACTGGTAGAACTTGCTGAACTGAGACTCCATCTACAAGAATTTAGGATAAGGAAGTTAGTGAAGTGATCAAGTGTGTGAAATTTTTAAGTAGTAATGTAAGAATTTTGGGGAACATGAATTTGTGAGAAAAAATGAATCCACAAGGATAAGAGAGGAGATAGTTTTTCATAAATACTCACTTTGGTGTTGAAACTAAGTTTTTATTTGGACGTCCATTCTAACTAGGGTCTCCTATGGTTGGGATGGCTCTGATACCAACTTGTCAACACCCGGATTTTTAATCCCAGATGCCCGTTATGCCATACCTCGCAATCCCAGGATTACCATTTTTGCGAGACATAACGGATTGGATATCACAGTACATCATCCATTACAAACCATACATAAGGTCTTACACAAATAAGGATCTCATGATCTAGTCTTAATACAACAAGCAACGGAAATAAAAGATAAATGTACCGGTGGGGTCCATCTTCAGAGGCACAGGCAATGCTGACGAAGGCAGATAGTCATAGTTATCATAGCCGTCATGTTGGCCATCCTCTTGATAGTCTCCTTCATAGTCTGGCCATGAGAATAGCCAGGGACAAAAGCCATGAGTACTCTTTAAGTACTCGCAAACTACCTCTAACAAGTAATATAGTTCTAAGTTAAGGTGATAAATCTAAGTTTAACTATAGAGTTAAGTTTTAAAACCTAAGCTGAGTTTTGAAGCAAAGAAAGATAAGATAAAGTTCTAGAATCACTTAAAGTGGGAAGCTATTGTCATAAACACAACCCTGTTGTGGTCAAGTCAAAATTCATCATTCATTTCATAAGTTGTTTGGAAAACATCTGACAACGAAACAGTATGGCCATTCCAACTGTCCATAACTGTGGACGCGGCTATTCGAATAGTTTGACACTCTGCAGAGATGGTACACTTTCACCACAAGATTTGATACATCTGTCAGGGATAACCCCGAATCATCATACTTAGTATGCAGATAATCAAACATAACCTTCCCTTTACACACCCTAGTATAAGCACCTCTCCTATGAGCATGGCCTCCCAACCATGACCATCAGTCATCTTGGGCATTGCATAAGTGGACAACATTGAGAGGTAGCCTCAGCTCAAACCTCTCCCGCGAGGGAACAAATACTAATGCATATAAATTTCCAGCTAAGCCTTACCCAATTCAGGTAGTGTGGTTGTATGGTAAATTTGGAATGGTATCGCATCTGAATCCAACCATCAGTTTTATAAAAGGGATAAGGCTCATGCCTTATCATTTTCATCATCATAAACCACTTGTGTTTCTCAACACATGTCAAAACATCTCAATAGAATGACTCATCATTCCAAGGTGTTCATAATTCATTTTCACCAAGGGTTCCCATCTAAAGTGACTCAAGTTTTTGATCTACTCTAAACTACTAAGTTAAGAGGGTTCACTAAGGTTGAAAAGATGGGTTCAATCTCATGCCATAGAATGACATCTAAAGGGTTTCTAAATAGGTCAAGTTTTATACTCTTTATGCTACCTTCAAAACAAGTAAAGAACTTTGTGTAAAGTAAAGGAAGTAAAGCTTGTAAATAAGACTTGGGATACTAATAGTCAAAGTAGTGTGACCAAAGCATGCCTAAGGCATCTTTGCTAAACCATCTAGTTTAATCCTAGCTTGCTAAGCATTATACTTGCAAGTGTTAGCTTGCATTGTTCATGGTGGCTTGCCTTGTGAAGTGTAGTGGTTGAAGTTTTCTTCTTCTTCTTGGTAGAACTCCTCCTCCTCGAAAGCTTGGTCAGTACTATCGTCTAGAAATACATACGGAGTACACAATCACTAAACAATACTTAACTAGTCTAATTAGTATTCTAATACACACATTTGATGATCTATTATCATCTTAGGCATCACAAGTTTCATTAACTAGTTTCATTATTTTTATGTTAGAAAAGTAATTTCTACTCATTGAAATATTAACTAAGATTTAATATTCACCACTTAAAATATTGGATCATGTGGACACATGTCCTCACCACATATTCTAACATGTGGGAATGGGATTTAAAGGTTTGATCAATATTACTTTGGTTTAAGTTCATTATTTAATGATTTAAAGTGACTAGAAATGCCTATATAGCATTATTTTGGTACTAGTCCAAAGTCACTGCATGTAAACATTAATATTATTACATATTCAGATAGGTATGATGAAATGTGATTTTTGAGAGTTGGAATCAACTCAAAACCTATCATGGTTGATTTTATAAAAATGTTGCAAGTTGCAAATACTTCTGTTTTGTTATTTTTACTAGGAGAGATCTATAACTCTAATTGAATTAAATCCAACGGGCTTGGATAGATCATTTCAATACCTTTTAGGCAAAATTGGTTTCACACAATTTGGATTTGTCAAACTCCCAGAATTGATTTTTAAACTAGTGGACAGAAACTAGATTAACTCTAAATGGAAAAAGCTAAATTTGAATTTCTAACTCGCGCGGGAACTAACTAGGCCGGCCCAGCTACACACAGTGAGCGCAACGAGCTTCCTGACATGCGGGCTCCACCAGTCAGTGGCACTGAAACACCGAAACGGTATCGGGCATTCTGGGCCACACGATCTAAAGACGATCTAACGGTGGGGAGTCATCATCGATGACGGATTACTCCGGCAAGAACTTGACCTAGACGCGGCGGTGGGGGTCGATTGGGGGCATACCAGGGCTCTAACAAGGTCGGTGAGGCGGGCAAACGGGCTGGTAGACGACGGTGAGGCGAGGCGAGGTTGCGCTAGGACGGTGGGCGGTGCCCTGGCGAGTGTCACGGTGTTGCTGGTGCAGTGGTTTGCGGTCGGGGACAGTGAAGAGCGCGGCGCACACTAAGTCTCTGCCGACGGCGAGTTTCATGGCCGCCGGCGACTACAGGGTACGGTCGGGGGATTGGGCATGTCTGTTAGCTTGCTAGGCCGGTGGGGATCGCGTAGACGGGCGGCTGGAGCTAGGCGAGGTCTGGCTACGCGGGGACAGGGCACGCTTTGCGGGCAGCGGCGGCATGGTCGACAGGCTCCGGGCGCGGCGATTCCTGGCCGTTCTGGTCGCTATCCTTGGGCTGGGGCTGGTTGAACGGTGGAGGTGGACCACGAGCGACGTGCTGGACATGGTGGGTGAGGCTGGCGGCTGCTGTGGCGCGCTGTCGCCGGTGAGGGTGCTCAAGGTGCTCGACCTTAATGGCCATGACCATTTGGTCGTGTGCACAGGGCTTGGCCGGGCTAGCAAAGGGTAGGGGTGCACTAGGGGGACAAGGGGACCGAGTTAAGCCCAAATGGTGACCAAGATCACTGCTCATTATAGTGTTTTGAATTTGGCCAGATTTGTGCCTGCCACCTGTTTGATGAAATGGCCGCAAGAGACCAAAGTTTGAATTTTGGTTTCAAAATTTTTGAGTGTTCTCCACTGATACTGGGTAGTCTCTAGTTGCAAGGGTTTTGAAAGTAGAGCTCAAATTGATGGTTTTTGAAATAGGGGTGATCTAGGCATATGCATTGAATTCAATTTTCACATGCCATTTAAAATAAGTATTTGGATGCTTTTAGCAGATCAAAAGGTGGGCCTTGGTACCTCATTATGTGTACTATCAAGGGGTGTAAAGACCTAGAATTATTTCTGTTGAGAAGTGAGTGCTAGGAATAGCCAAAGTAGGCATGAGAGTTAATTTGGCCAAAATGACCATTCCTCCTTTTTAATTGTTTTTTATTTGATTTTCTTTGGGAAAAGTTTGGGAATGAGGTAGATGATGCTTAAATCACCTAAGAAACATTTTACAACCAAAGAATTACAGAACCATGTCAATTCAAATCAATTCCTAATTTAAATGCTCATACACATGAATGCTTTTATTTTTAATTTGGAAAAGTTTTTGTTAACCCTAATTTTGATGATTTGGATCTTGATAAGCTTGGATTGAAGTTTTAGGATGTTACAATATCCCTTTGACCTGTTAGGAGTAGTTCGTAAACTCCATACAACATGCGGTAATTCGTCCGCCCAAGCCACCACAGCAGATGCAGTGGTGCTTCGAGTCTTGGTCGTAGGCCTATAAAAATTAAACCATTTTCCCTTTCGACTTGACTATTGGCTTGAGGATGTACGACTAATGCAATATTGTAACACCCTCTAATCGGCCCTATACAAGTTTTAGCGATTCCTGCCAAACCGCATAGAAACGATTCAAAGATGCCCATCAGGCACTTGCGTGCGGATGGAAAACGAAGTAATATCATTACACAATAGTCCATGATGTAACCCATAGAACATATATATAAAACAACGACTCCATGAGTGAAGAATACATATATACAGTACAAAGATCTGAATCACCTTGAAAATGATACAACATCCGAGTACAGATAAGATGCAAATGGGGCTAGAAGGCCTAAAGAATAACCAATGGCGTCCATAACCATGCCTAGGACAAGACAGAAGGGTAACCCTGCTAACGACGCCGAACTTATACCTGTTACAACAAAAGGGGTACCGACAAAGGGCAAAGGAAAAAAGGGAGTAATCAGTACTAACCAGTACACGGTGAGTCTAGAATTCGGCGGGTCTCGCCTATATAGGTATGGTGGACTAAAGCGGCAGCGAAGCATGCACTAATCAACATATAGAGACTCGATACATCTGGCGCCTATCAGAGAGAGGTGAGAAAAACCTATGCGGGATCAACCTGATACTAACACCAATCATACCCATCCTGATATTTCCCCCTCGATACCAAACGAGGAAGTCAAACCGAGGAACTCATTTAGTTGGCAGTTTTATTCATTTCATTATAGTTGCAACACTTACTAGTCAGATATAGATAACATGAGTCATCCTGATATCATAGGCAGTGGACAGTTTTAGTTAACCATTCCGATGTAGTTGCAATACTTAGTAGTCAGATACAATTAGCCAGAGATATCCCAAATCTGGCAGTTGTTGGTACTTTTATTTACTCATTCCGTTGTAGTGGAACTGATTACTCGACATGTCATAGTCAAATTTATAGGACTACTTTAGTTATGGTTGTCTATGATCGAGATACTGTGCTCCAAGTCGTCCATAACCGTGGACACGGCTTTCAGAAAGTTTTACCCTACAGAGGTGCACAAATAGCAACACACACATGATCAACCTCGGAAAGAACCAAATAAAAAACAACGGGGCCTCACGACAATGCATTCACAGGATTCATAAATTATTTCAGGGGGCCACCCAACTAAGCTACCCGCAACGAAGATGGCTAGCTTCGAGATTGACCTAGGGTTTGCGAGAACGACTGTAAATGACCGGGAACCCAAAAGTTTGACTGGGCTTATCGATACCGCAAAATGGTGCTACGATCCAAAATAGTACAGGTACTCCACGCACAATTATAAATAAAGCAGTAAAGCATGGCATAAGTACATGATAGTAATAAAACCCCAAACTAGTTTGTGGCCTCAAGAATAAAGTGTGAATCAAGCTCATGCGAAGGGGGTCCATAGAGTCTCCCGTATGTGGAGTGCGAATAGTCAAGGAACAAGTATCAAGTACTCGGGGCCTACGGGACACAAGTAAGCGTGGAAGAACCAAATATTAGCTGTTGCCCACCGGTGGCTCTGTATTAGTTATATCTATTCCTAGCATTATAATTATCAAGTTGTAATTAAAGTCATGATCATCTCCACCATTAAACATGTGCCAACCTCCCAACAATGGTGAAACATCAACGACGCGAAGCAGCACCTGAGCAAGCAACTACGACTCGCAATGCCGGACTGTTTATCAAACAATAGACAATAGGATTTGTCCAAGACAATATATATGCTGCAAGGAATATAAATGGTGCATGAGAACTAAAGCATCGCACACGGTATCAATAGATCAACGGGAAGAAGTAAAGACTATAAATGCAAAATAGGTAAAAATGGGGAGAATGTTTGCGTGAAAAACATTGTTGAAGGTTCATTATCCGAAGAACTTGTCGATACTCGCATCAACTCAACAGTCTAATCCGCGGAGAACCAAAGCACTGAAAGAAATATCGGATGTACTATTTAATACTACGGTAGAAGATCCGGCATGTTCATGATATGGTGCATGACATGGCAAAGATGTGATGCAACTAGACAATATTAAGCGGAATCGGGATCCCGACAATTAATTGATAGGTTCATATCGTTTAGATACCCTACAATTTAAATGGTATCTTAACAAGGCAAAATATGGCATCGGTTCGCTATACAAATTTAAATGGAGACGATATTAGACAACATAGCCCGCATATAGTCTCCATATTTAATTATGAGGTGATTGGACAAAATACCCCAAATGACAAATCATGTATGCAATCATGAACAATTTAATATGCATCAAATACATGTTATATATTATAAAAATAGGGATCGGATAGGGGTCACACATTTAGGGTCGACGATCTTGGTTCCGAGGGTTCGGATCAGTCTTCGGATAGGAAGGAGAACGCGTCAGGGTTCGACCTTCGGGTCCGATGGATCTTTGGGTTCCGGGTGGTAGATCTTGTCCATGTCAAAGCCCTTGGGGTTTTCCATGACGGAGTACTTGCCGATGGTCATCGAGTGTATCAGTGCGGTTCTCCAGGTTCGGTCGGCGGTGAACTTGATTCAACACCGGGGCGATCTTTGGGCAGTGCCACGATTATCTACACTAATATTAATCTACATCTACATCTACATCTACACTAATATTAAAAGACCCAGAGGGTCAAATCCAAGCAACCGCACGATGTCTTTATCCAACGCTTGGCACTAATGCCGTCTTTATCGGGGCTCATCATACCGAGCGGACAACTCCTCACCCATCATATGGGGGCTCATCATACCCACGACTCGCGGTTTTCCTCAAAGCAAACCAGTAGTTCCAAAACTCCTCACCCGTCCAGCCATAGCCGCAGCCGCCCCCGACTGCGCTGCCCCAGCGGCCCAGCCTGCCCCGCCGCGCTAGCCCCCGCCGCAGACGCCCCCGCCTGTGCTGCAGACGCCCCCGACTGCGCTGCCCCAGCGGCCCAGCCTGCCCCGCCGCGCTAGCCCCCGCCGCAGACGCCCCCGCCTGTGCTGCAGACGCCCCCGCCTGTGCTGTCCTAGCTGCGACGCCAGCCCCGCCGCGCAATCCACGGCTGAAGCAGCCACCGCCTGCGCTGCCCCAGCTGCGACGCCAGCACCGCCGTGCAAGCCACCGCCGCGACCGCCTCCCCACGCCGCGCAAGCCGCCGCCCCACGCCCCTGCAGGGCTGCGTAGGCCACCGCCCTAGCCTTGAACTACGACAGCCCCGCCGCGTGCGACGCCAACACCGGGACACCGCCCCAGTCGCGCACGACGCGGAGGCCACCGCTGGCACACGCTGCACCCCGGGCGAGAGGCCGTCTTCACGCCGGTGCGCCGACAATTTCTTCAGGTTCTACTTCAAGCATAAATAAATTATGTTAAGGTTCTCTCTTACCCCATGCTGATGCTATCTTAGAGGATCTCTGAGCCTATAGCATGTTAAGGTTCTCTCTTACCCCATGCTGATGCTGTCTTACAGGATATCTGAACCTATAGCACGTATTATAATTGGGAGGCAGTCATAGTCAACTGAAGCAACTTTGCAACGATTTTAGGATGTTGCTTCTCTGATCCCCAATTCAGGAGTACGTTAATTCTGGCGAACAATAAAAACGCGAGTTGTTGACAATGCTGAATCCCTTCTGATGGCCAAAAAAACACCAACGAACCTCAAATCTCTGTCAAATGGAGCAGTACTAATTCTTCCTCACTGCTTATAAAATACTGAACTTGCATATCCATTTTTAACAACTCATTTTGCTATTGTTCTCTGCCATGAACCATCGCATTGCGCGTCCACTTATTGAAAAAAATGGAGGTTGCCGAATGATTGAGGAAACTAAATACCCTGTTTTACTAACCTGAACCATCACCAATATCTTTTTCAATCATGCATATTCATATTCATAGTAGCAGAATTCAGTACTCAGTCAGTTCAGCAGGAGAAAATCGTTGGCGGGAACAACATCCTCAAGCAGTCAGCTAAAGAAGCCTACAGATCCTACATTTTGGCATACAACTCACACTCTATGGAACACATTTTCAATGTTCGTGGACTTTATTTGTATATCATGTTGTTTAGCTCCTTAAAGTTTGATTTTAAATTTCTGTGCTACACTTGTTCCTACATAGGCTCTCTGACTGCAATCATAATATTGTGTATATCGACTACTTTTGCAGAAAGTCAGTACTGCTTAATACATGTGTTCATTTCCCCATCTATATAAAGCAGAAAGCCCTATGTCATCTTCGAACCGCGCTCCATTTCAGGATATAACCAACGGGCAAATCAAAGGTAGTTCAGAACAACCGAACTTATATTATACCGTACTTACCGTATATAATATACTAAAGTGTGATTTATGCAGATCCTAGAGAATTGAAGAGGCAGAGGGATAGGGAGCGATATGCAAAAAATAAATGACGAAAACACATTATGTGATACACATGCTATTGGAGGATCTGTAGTCACCCGGATACAATACCGAGCTACCGAAGAAGGTCATATATTCTATACTTGCAGCTTATACGTAATCGGTATTTGCAACATATAGGTCTTTCGTGATGAAAATTCCCATGTTTTCTTAATTACTAATATATAGATATGCAATACTGATTTTTTTGCTGCAATCTATTTATAGATGTGGCTCCGGATGTTCAGCACTACGCATCTCGAGATCCTCATGGCAATATCTCTTTTTTGGCCAATGATGATGAGTCTGAATGGTTGCACAGATGCGATGCATACCAGATGCATGAAAATGGTACAAAGCCTTCTGGTGTACAACTATTAATTATGCAATTTTCATTTCCTATTAAATGAATCATCCAGGTGAAACAAATAGTGATGAAGAGTTTGACCCTTCTAGGATTTTTGAGCCATCTGAACAAGGTGTTGTATTCGAAGGTAAGATGTTTAATAGTCGTAATTAAATCTTCATGAAGCCTTCATATATCTTAATAATACCGGGTCCATTAAGTTAAGCCCATTCAACATTGTTTTCCCATAGATAACATGGACACAATACAAGAGGAGCAAACAGTGCATGATGATGATGACGAGGAGTGTAGGATTTTTAGTGGTCTAGGTAAATTATACCACTAACAATTTTGATTTGTTCAATTCTGAAGTAATTACGACGCATCTGTCTTATTCCGGCATATTGTATTGTAATTATGTAGGCGATGTGTTCGATTAGTACAGAGTGACCACTGGTGTTCCTCTCCGGATCCAGAACCATGATCCTTATGACTATGTGTATCACAATCTACCAACCAAGCATCATGTTTTGAAGCCAGTGAAAGACTGCGACTTTTGTGGAGCAATGAAGCTACAATTTGAGGGCCCCGTGTTCTGTTGCAAAAAAGGAAAGGTTAAGATAGTTACACATGGAGTTCCTCAAGAGTTGCGTCGGTTGTATACTGTAAAGTACTTCAGGAAGCACATACGATATTTCAACACGCACTTCTCCTTCACAAGCCTTGGAGTCACCCTTGACTGGAAGGTTAGCAATGCGGAGAGAACTGGTGTATATACATTCCGTGCGCAAGGGGCATTGTACTATAAGATGGACGATCTGGTTCCAGGTGGTCAAGGACCTAGACATCTGCAGCTCTGCGTATATGATACAGATGAAACCTTGGAACATAGAGTAAAGCGGTCTCCTGATTTGGATATAAACATCGTTCAGAAGATTCTAAAGATACTAGAGAACAACCCCTATGTGCAGACTTTTAAGAGCACTGGCTCCGTTCTAAATCTGGAGGAATATCGTATTTCACTAAACACGGATATAAGACTGGACCAACGAAGGTACAATGTCCCCACAGCTTTACAGGTGGCCGCAATGTGGGTTGAAGGGGATTACATCTTCACGATGACTTGCAACCCTCACTGTGAGGAGATTACATCCAGACTTGAACCCGGTCAGACACCACAAGACCGTCCACACCTTGTGGCCAAAGTATACAGCGCTAAATTGCGAAGTATGAAAGAGCTCTTGAGCCAGAAAAAGTACTTTGGTGAGGTTGCTGCATATGTCCATGTTACTGAGTTCCAAAAGAGGGGGATGCCACATGAGCACATGCTTCTGATCATGCGCTCGGATAGCAAGCTAACAAACCCAGATGGATAGGACAAGGTGATATCAGCAGAAATTCCTGACAAGGATAGGTACCCTGTATTGCATGCTCTGGTGGTCAAACAAATGCTACACGGAGCATGTGGTGCTCTCAAGAAAAACTGTCCCTGCATGATAGATGGTGAATGTCGATTTCGCTATCCTCGGCAGTTTTGTGATGCTACACAACAAGGAAAGGACTCATATCCTATTTATAGGAGGAAGCTTGATGGTCGTCAAGTGAAGGTCCGAGGAGTAGAGCTGGATAATAGATGGGTTGTTCCATACAACCCTGGTCTTCTTATGCGGTATAATTGTCACATTAACGTTGAAGCTTGCTCTAGCATCAAGGCAGTTAAGTATTTATTCAAGTATATTTATAAAGGACATGATCGTGTGTCTTTCTCGGTTGATCCAGCATCAGATAATGATGGTGGAGTAATCAATGAGATTAAACAGTACAGGGATGCTAGGTTCGTGGGACCACAAGAGTATCTACAGGATTTGCGCTTTTCCAATGTATAGTGTCTCTCCCGCTGTTCTCCAACTTCAGCTAAATTTGGAAAATATGCAGCCCCTCCTATTCAAAGAGGGCGACAATCTAGAGGATGCCATCAATCAACCGTCTTCTTCCAGTACTATGCTCACCGAGTACTTCAAGATGAACCGGATAGATCCTTATGCTAGGAACTTCTTATACAAAGAGTTCCCAGAATTCTATCGGTGGATTAAGGGTAAGACTAGCAAGTGGCAGAGAATAAAACTAAAGGGGCGGGGGTAGGTTGGAAGAATTGTGTATGTGCATCCTTCTGAAGGTGAGAGATACTTTCTGAGAGTGCTCTTGAATCATGCAGAGGTGCCAAATCATATGAGGATTTAAGAAATGTGCCTAGAAATCCGTCGTGCTCAAATTTTGGAGAATCATGTGAGCAAAGAGGTCTCATAGAGGCTGACAAGTCCATTGATGACTGCTTAACTGAGGCTACTACTTTCCAGATGACATATGCTCCATGACGGCTTTTTGCAACAATTCTGGTGTTTTGCGAGGCGACCAACATCTAAAGCTTGTGGGAGAAACACCTCGAGACGATCTTTGAGGACTACCGTCGTAAGCAACCAAACCAGGACGCACTAGAGCAGATGGTCCTGAAAAACATTAGGGACCTGGTGCATTCCATGGGGAAGGATATCAAAAGTTATGGCCTCCCAAATTTGGATCTTGTTGATGATGAGTATTCCAGCGGTCATTCGAGAGATGTTGAAGAGGAGTTGTCGATCATTCTATATGACAAAGATGTAAATTTGTTTACATCTCTTAACACTGAGCAACGTGTTGGTTTTGATCAAATCCTCTCTTACATCGTTGACAACAGGAGTCGGATCTTCTTTGTTGATGGTCCGGGTGGCACTAGGAAGACATATCTATACAAAGCACTCCTTGGTAAGGTTCGTTCCCTAGGAAAGATAGCTATTGCAACAGCTACATATGGTATAGCAGCATCAATCATGCCTGGTGGACGCACTGCCCACTCCAGGTTCAAAATTCCAATTAGGCTCATAGAGAGCAGCATGTGCAATTTCACCAAGCAAAGTGGTACCACATACCTGCTTCTTAGGGTACCTTTGATAATCTGGGACGAAGTTGCCATGATAAAGCGTCAAACAGTTGAGACACTTGATAGGTCCCTACATGACATCATGGGGTGTGACTTGGCTTTTGGTGGGAAGGTTGTGGTATTTGGAGGATATTTTCGGTAGGTCCTTCCTATGGTGATGCGTGGGACAAGAGCGCAAATCACTAACGCTACTCTACAAAGATCTTACTTATGGGAGAATATTAGGAAGATACGCCTCAAGCATAACATGAGGGCACAAACCGACCAGTGGTTGTCCAATTACCTCCTGAGATTACGGAAGTAATAGAGGAGACTATCGGTGGTGATTACGTGCGTCTTCCGGATGACATTGTTATCCCTTACTCTCCCACTAATGAACCAGTGAACAAGCTTATTGAAGATGTCTTCCCATCGCTTCATCAGAATGCGGCATCTAGATCTTACATGAGCGCACGTGCCATTCTTTCAACCAAGAATCAACATGTGGATGATCTAAATACAAAGATGATTGACAGTTTTCTTGGCCAAGAAAAGGTGTATTATATCTTTGAATCTATCGAGGATGATGCGGTCAATAACTACCCAATTGACTATCTAAACAACATCACTCCAAATGGCCTGCCCCCGCATGTTTTGAAACTCAATGTCAACTGTCCGGTCATCCTTCTCCGAAATCTCGACCCTCACAACGGGCTATACAATGGAACAAGGTTGATGATTAGAGATTCCAAGATAATGCAATCGACGCAGAGATTGTTGGTGGACAACATGCTAGAAATAGAGTGTTCATATCGAGGATCCCCTTGTCGCTTCGGAGGACATTTCACTTCCTTTCAAGTTCAAGAGGAAGCAATTCCCAATTCTCTAGACTTTTGCAATGACCATCAACAAAGCCCAGGGACAGACCATTCGAACTGTTGGTATTTACCTTCTAGAGCCCGTGTTCTCGCATGGCCAGCTTTATGTTGCACTGTCAAGGGGCGTGTCAAGGCAGACCACTCGGATTTTGGCCAGGCCAAAAAAAGACATAGATCCCACGAGGAAAAACACAAAGAATATCATGTACAGGGATGTCTTGGACGGATGAAATAGGTGTTGGGAATATGCCCTATAGGCAGTCATGTATGATGTTATTCCCAATATATTCATAAAGTTATTGTCCATGTATGAACTACTGATATATATATCATTGGATATGTGATTCGATTGTGGAACTATATATTCATGTTGTTCATACTAGTTGTCCTTGGTCATTGAGGTTGTGCTGGACACACAACTTAGACTAATGTGAAAGTCGGCTGATGACACGGTTCCACTTGTCATGGGCATGGAGATGCTATTTAGACTTACACTGATTGGGCTAAAGAGTTTAGTGAATCGGACTGACCCACAGTTGTATGCAACAAGCATGTTGTCATTTGTAGTCTCAAGCAATGGAATCCTTCGACCTGAGGTGATCGCATGATCCGAGTTGTGGATCGTCAACTTAGGTTCTATCAAACGTTGTTCCGTAAATGGGCAGTTATAAAGGTAGAGTTCGGGTTGGTTGTGAAGCAAGCTACGTGACGTGGATTACCAAGATGGGATTTGCCCCTCTGTAATGGAGATATATTCTTTGGGCACTCTCGTGTGGTATGATTCGGAAGCATGGCCATGTGCGACTTGGTTAAGTGTTAACTAAGGAGTTGGAGTAAGTGTTAGTCCAGTGAATCGTATATCACGGAACGAGAAGAGAGAGTCGAGCTATTAAAGGGATGGCAGCCACTCGCCTATATCTTGACAAGATATATCGTGAGGCAAAGGGACTTGGACGAAAGTGACACATAGAAAGGTTTGTCTTCTGTTTTTACGGCACTTGGGAGTTGGCACGTCTTGCTAGAGGCCACTACCAGCTATCGACTCGGAGTGGTGACTCGTGTCGTGTTTAGGTGTACGTGAACCTATAGGGTCACACACTTAAGGGAAAGGAGCCCATGTGGATTCGAAGCATGTGGAGATTGGGGTACAACCTAAATGGGCCTCAAGCGTTGATCCCGCTCGGAGTGTATATAAGTGGAGTGACATGGGATTGTCCTAACCTAGCCGTCACTTTCTCCACTCCCATTTCGGGCTAGACATGATCTAGCAGTCCTCTGCCTGGAGCTCCTTCCCGTACGTGTGGATATCGGTAGAGGCGTTGCATGTGCGGCGCTGGGGACAAGGAGGTTCATGGGGATCTGGACGTGCTGTATGGGGGATCGTTCGGCACGGCACCAACTGACGCGCTTCATCAACAATCCGCACATGCGCGTCTAGTGGTAAATCTCGTGGCTTATCACCTAAACTAGATCTTGGGATCACCGCGTAGGGGAAAAAGTTTTTGTTTATCTCTACGTAGCCCAATAGTGGTATCAGAGCGTTAGCTTCTGGTTTTAGGCTCGAGATCGTGCATATGTGATATGCAGTTGGCATTAGATTGGATCTAATTGCAGTTTTGGTGGTTGATCTACGAGATAGATCAGTTTTGTACGAAGTTGATTGGATCAACTGTACTCGGGGAGAATGGATGATCTGGTTTCCGTGATCTAACTACTAAGGTTGTGGAACGACATACACCTACCGGTCGGCTTCCGCCATCGGGGTGACTATGACACATAAATCTGGATGCGGTGATCGGATTTGGGTAAAAATGTTTTATCCGATGAAGAAATCCATGTTCGGAATGCAGATGAGATCTGTGTTTTCAGAAAAATCGCCAGGCGTTGCTCGCACCCGTGAGGGGCGCTGCCCCTTCGATCTCTGCCCGCTATCCGGCTAGCGGGACCGCCGGCTTTGCCCTGTCGTAGCGCATTGGATGTTGTTGTGAGTTTCGCAACGCCGGTTGGTTTTGTATCCATACATAACTTGTTTTTGTAGGATGATGTTGTGAATGGTATGGCTTATGTGCATGTGAATGGTATGACTTGGTTAAGTGTTAACTAAGGAGTTGGACAAAGTGTTGAAGAAGTTCAACATGGAATCGTCTAAGAAGGGGTTCTTACCGATGTCCCATGGCGTAAAACTTAGCAAGACTCAGTGTCCTTTGACAACTGATGAGCGAAGTCGGATGAGTGCAATTCCATATGCTTCTGCAGTCAGATCATGTACACTATGATTTGTACTAGGCCGGATGTTTCCTATGCTCTAAGCGTTGTGAGTAGATACCAGGCTGATCCTGGAGAGATCCACTGGGCAGTGCCTAAAAATATCCTTAAGTACTTGAGAAGGACTAAGGTTATGTTCGTGGTTTATGGAGGTGAGGATGAACTCAGTGTAAAGGGTTACACGGATGCGAGTTATCTCACTGACTCGGATGATTCTTGTTCACAGTCCAGATATGTGTTTATGATAAACGAAGGGGCTGTGAGCTGGAAGAGTTCCAAGCAAGAGACGGTGTTTGCGTCTACGACAGGGGCTGAGTATATTGCTTCCTTGGAGGCGGCAAAGGAAGCCGTTTGGATGAGGAATTTCCTCATGGATCTTGGTGTGGTTCAGGGCTCGTCCATTCCGCTAGACGTGTATTGTGACAACAATGGTGCCATCGCACAAGCCAAGGAACCTAGATAACACCAGAAGCACAAACATATACTCATGCGGTACCACCTGATTCGCCAGTTCGTGGATCAAGGTGATATCAAGTTATCCAAGGTACACATGGATGCAAATATTGCGGATCCGTTGACAAATCGACTACCACAGCCGAAGCATGAGGCGCACCTGAGAGCTATGGGCATTAAATGCCTAGACATGTGATGTCAGATGATTGACTCTAGTGCAAGTGGGAGACTGCAGGGAATATGCCCTAGAGGCAATCATGTATGATGTTATTCCCAATGTATTCATAAAGTTATTGTCCATGTATGAACTACTGATATATATATATCATTGGATATGTGATTCGATTGTGGAACTATATATTCATGTTGTTCATACCAGTTGTCCTTGGTCGTTGAGGTTGTGCTGGACACACAACTTATACTAATGTGAAAGTCGGCTGATGACATGGTTCCACTTGTCATGTGCATGGAGATGCTATTCCGACTTACACTGATTCGGCTAAAGAGTTTAGCGAATCGGACTGGCCCACATTTTAGATGCAACGAGCATGTTGTCATTTGCAGCCTCAAGCAATGGAATCCTTTGACCTGAGGTGATCGCATGATCCGAGTTGTGGATCGCCAACTTAGGTTCTATCAAACGTTGTTCCGTAAATGGACAGTTATAAAGGTAGGGTTTGGGTTGGTTGTGAAGCAAGCTGCGTGACGTGGATTACCAAGATGGGATTTTCCCCTCTGTAATGGAGAGATATTCTCTGGCCCCTCTCGTGTGATACGATTCGGAAGCATGGCCATGCGCGACTTGGTTAAGAGTTAACTAAGGAGTCGGACTAAGTGTTAGTCCAGTGAATCGTATATCACGGAACGAGAAGAGAGAGTCGAGCTATTAAAGGGATGACAGCGACTCGCCTATAGCTTGACAAGATATATTGTGAGGCAAAGGGACTTGGACGAAAGTCACATTGAGAAAGGTTTGTCTTCTATTTTTACGACACTTGGGAGTTGGCACGTCTTGCTGGAGGTCTGATACGTCCATTTTGCATCACTATTCTATATCATAATTTACTGTTATTCATTGATATATTGCATATTAAGAGATGATACTTATGTAATTTCATCTGTTTTTGCATGGTTGATGACTTTTGGAGCATGGACCGCTGCAGTCAGGATTCTGATGGAAAAGGTGTTGTTTGGAGGCGAAATTCGCGAAGATCAGAAAATCCGGGAAAATACATGGAAAATCCTATTTTTCTAGAAGACAAAGATTGCCAGAAGGAGGAGTGGAGATGGGCCACAGGGGGCCCACACCACCCCCTGGCGCGGGCCACCCCAGGCCGCACCACCAAGTGGTGTGGCCGCCCTGGTCCACCCCTAGCTCTCCCATCTTGCATATATTATCCTCCAGAAATCCTAAGACTTGGGGAGCGACCACAGAAAGATTCCACCGCCTCTGCGGGGCGGAAAACACCAAGAGAGAAAGATCTCTTCGGCAGACATAATTCTGCCAGGGGAATTCCTTCCCGGAGAGGGGAGATCGTCGCCATCAACAACACCATCAAGCTAGACTTCATCGGGATCATCATCATCATCACCACCATCATCATCTCCATCAGCACCATCATCACCACCATCATACCGTTGTAACAATTGGGTTGAATCTTGCATAGTTCTTAGGGGAAACTTTCCCGGTGTTGATTACTCTTTGTAGTTGATGCTATTGAGTGGAACCATTGAATTATTGTTATGTTCAGATTGTTATATATCATTATTTCATCTCTGATCTTGATCCATATGATGTCTTGTGAGTAGTTCGTTTAGTTCTTGAGGACATGGGAGAAGTCATGTTGTTAGTAGTGGAATTGTGTTGAGAAAGATTCAATGGTTTGATATTTAAGTTGTGGTGGTGTCATGTGAACGTCGACTACATGACACTTCACCTATATGGGCCTAGGGGAATGCATTGTGTATTTGGCTACTAATCGTAGGGGTTGCCGGAGTGACAGACACCTAAACCACTATTAGGAAACCTTTACACAAGGGATGTCAGGGTCTTAGAGTTTAAAGCTGTGGTTAGATGTCTATCTTAATTACTTTCTTGTACTTGCGGATGCTTGCAAGGGGTATAATCATAAGTATGTATTAGTCCTAGGAAGGTCGGTACATTAGAACAGGTTCACCCGCACAACACTTAGCAAACTAAAGAAGATTAATCAACTATATGAAGCGAAAGCACTTGACAATATTCCCGTGTGTCCTCGAGAACGTTTGGTCATCTTAAGTAATACAACCGGCTTATCCTTTGCTGAAGAAAGGATTGGGCCACTTGCTGCATTTATTCTTATTGTCTTTTATTTACTCGTACTTTATTTACCTGCATTATCAAAAACCCCTAAAAATCCATTTGTTAAGTATTTACAGAGAATTCCTGCTCCAAGCCACTAGCTAGCAGCTTCTGCTCCTCGTTGGGTTCGACACTCTTACTTATCGAAAATACTGCGATACACCCCCTATACTTGTGGGCCATCAAGACTATTTTTTGGCGCCGTTGCCGAGGAGTGAAGCGTTATTGGAGAGTGAAACTGGAAAAGGAAACTTATACTGTGAGTATAGTTTACTTCTGTTAGTTGCTTTATTTTTAATATGGATAATTCGCCGAGTTTCTTATTTCGTAATGCTACTACCACTTCTAAGGTAGTAGATGAACCACCACCTACTGAAAATGATACTTTCAAAATACCTACAAGAATTGTTGATCGCGTTATGGATAACTACTATGTCGGGGATGGAACTGTCCATCTCGGTGACATTTGCTCTTTATACACGAATTATGCGGGTTGTTCAAGTGTGCAGGTATTACAACAGATCAAGTCAAGAAGAAGTTATTCTCATTATCACTAAAAGGAAGAGCTGAGGAATGGTATAAGCTGCTGAAGAATGGTCAAACTCTTGAATGGAAGGAAATAGTGTCTCTCTTTTATTCTAAGTTTTATCCTCCTAGTGAGATTCATAAAGATAGGAATTAAATATAGAAATTTTGGCCTCTTGATGGAGAGAGTACAGCTCAAGCTTGGAGGAGATTGAAGTTACTAATGCTCAAATGTCCCATTCATGAGCTCCCCAAAAATATTATTATCAATAACTTTTATGCAAGGCTTTCTCTTCATGGTAAGGATTTATTGGATGTTTCTTGTGCTGGATCATTCACTCGCATGGAAGGAGAAGCTAAATGGGATCTTCTAGACCGTATTCAAGACAATGCTAAAGCATGGGAGAATGACAAAGGAAGACAGTGAGGTATAAATTATGATTATGAATGCATTGAATCTTTTATGCGAACTGATGACTTTCAATATATTAGTAATATTTATGGTCTTGATCCTCAAGTTATTACAAACTATTTTAAGGCTTTTTCTTCCTATATTGAAATTCCTGAAAAGGGTTGGAACAAGTATCATGCACCATATAAAGATATAGTTGATTGTGTTCCTGTTAGGAGTACTGAATTTTGCACTATTGATCATATCCTAGCTGAACCTTATATCGAGAAAATACCCTTCCCGGATAAGGTAAAGGAACATCCTATGATAACTAGTGTAATTAATAAAAGTGCAAAGAGAACTACAAAACCTGGTGAACAAATAAACAATGAACCTGCTGTAGCAATTGTGAAAGACCTTGTTACTAAAAGTGTGGAAGATGGACACATAGTCTTCTGCGAGGATGCATCTAATATTGTTTCACATCCTAATAGAACTAAAAAGGCTAGTGTCCCTGTGCTTTCTGTTAGAATTGGTGATCATTGCTATTATGGTTTATGTGATATTGGTGCAAGTTCAAGTGCTATTCCTTATGAGCTTTACAAAGAAATTATGCATGAAATCAGTCCCTGTGAACTAGAAGAAATTGATGTGGTTATTCACCTTGCTAATAGAGAGACCATCTCTCCAATTGGTATTGTGCGGGATGTAGAAGTTCTTTGTGGTAAGATTAAATATCCTGTTGATTTTCTAGTACTTGGTTCAACTGCTAGTAAAACCTATCCTATAATTTTTGGTAGACCTTTCTTGAGCACTTGCGAAGCCATTATTGACTACAAAAGGGAGAAAATTTTAACTAAATTTGATGGGGAATCTTATGAGTTTAATTTTTCGAAATTTACTAAAGAACCTTGTGAAAATGAAACCCATAATGAGGATTTTAGAGTTGAACAACTTGCTTCTATTTCTCTTGCTCCTAACAATGCTTTGCAACAATTTATGGAAGACCACGAGAGTGAAATCTTCATGGAAGAAAGAAATGAGATTGACAAGATTCTCCGTCGTCAACCTAAGATGCTTAAGCATAACTTGCATGTGGAAGATTTGGGCACCACGTTGCCACCTAAAAAGGATCCGGTCTTCGATCTAAAACCTTTACCTGATGATCTTAAGTATGCTTACATTGATGATAATAAAATATATCCTGTTATTATTAGTTCTAAACTTTCAGGGAAGGAAGAGGAAAGATTATTGGAGGTATTGAAGAAGCACTGAGGGGCTATGGGCTATACTCTAGACGATTTAAAGGGGATTTCCCCAACTATATGTCAGCATGCTATCAATATAGAACCAGATGCAAAGCCAGTGGTAGAACACCAACGCTGTTTGAATCCCAGATGAAGGAGGTGGTAAGAAACGAGGTATTAAAACTCCTTGATGCTAGTATTATTTACCCTATTGCTGATAGTGAATGGGTTAGTCCTGTTCATTGTGTCCCTAAAAAAAGGGGAATTACCGTTGTGCCTAATGATAATGATGAGCTTATTCCCCAAAGAATAGTAGTAGGTTATAGGATGTGCATTGATTTCAGAAAAGTTAACAAAGTTACTAAGAAAGATCATTACCCACTTCCTTTTATTGATCAAATGCTAGAAAGGTTGTCTAAAAAGACTCATTTTTGTTTTCTTGATGGATACTCTGGGTTTTCCCAAATTGGTGTTAACCAACAAGATCAAGAAAAAACTACTTTTACATGCCCTTATGGAACTTATGCTTATAGACGTATGCCTTTTGGTTTGTGTAACGCTCCTGCTACTTTTCAAAGATGCATGTCTGCTATCTTTCATGCTTTTTGCGAGGAAATTGTGGAAGTTTTCATGGATGACTTCTCCATCTATGGAACTTCTTTTGATAATTGTCTACATAACCTTGATAAAGTTTTGCAGAGATGTGAAGAAACTAATCTTGTTCTTAATTGGGAGAAATGCCACTTCATGGTCAATGAAGGGATTGTCCTTGGACATAAAATTTCCGAGAGAGGCATTGAAGTTGATAGGGCTAAAGTTGAAGCAATTGAGAAAATGCCTTGTCCAAGAGACGTCAAAGGTATTTGTAGTATCCTTGGTCATGCTGGTTTCTATAGAAGATTTATTAAAGATTTTTCTAAGATATCAAAACCCCTCACTAATCTTCTTCAAAAGGATGTACCCTTTGTTTTTGACGATGATTGTAAGGAAGCTTTTGAAACTCTAAAGAAGGCTTTAACTACTGCTCCTATTGTTCAACCACCTGATTGGAGTTTACCCTTTGAAATTATGTGTGATGCTAGTGATTTTGCTATAGGTGGTGTCCTTGGGCAACGAATAGATAAAAATTTAATGTTATCCATTATGCTAGTAAAACTCTTGACGCTGCTCAAAAGAATTATGCTACTATTGAAAAAGAATTCTTAGTTGTTGTCTTTGCTTGTGATAAGTTTAGACCTTATATTGTGGACTCAAAAGTTACCATTCATACTGATCATGCTGCTATTAAGTACCTTATGACGAAAAAAGATGCTAAGCCTAGGCTTATTAGATGGGTGCGTGCTTCTCTTACAAGATTGTAGATAGGAAAGGTGCTGAAAATCCTGTTGCTGATAATTTATCTCGGTTGGAAAATATCTCTTTTGATCCTATGCTAATTAATGATAGTTTCCCAAATGAGCAGTTGGCCGCAGTAGGGAAGCTCGCGAGGGAGTCCTTGGTATGTTGATTATGCTAACTTTATTGTCTCCAAGTATCTGCCTCCAACTTTTACAGCTCAACAAAGAAGAAAGTTCTTTTATGATTTGAGGCATTATTTTTGGGATGACCCACATTTATATAAAGAAGGAGTGGACGGTATTATGCAAATATGTGTTCCAGAATATGAACAAAAGGAGATATTGCGGAAATGACATGGTGGTGCCTATGGAGGACATCATACGGGAGATAGAACTACACAAAAGGTGTTACAATCAGGTTTTTACTAGCCTACCCTTTTTAAGGATTCAAGGAAATTTGTTTTGTCCTGTGATGAGTGTCAGCGTGTTGGTAATATTTCTAGACGCAATGAAATGCCTATGAATTACTCTCTAGTTATTGAACCCTTTGACTGTTGGGGATTTGACTTTATGGGTCCTTTTCCTCCCTCAAAAGGATATACTCATATTCTTGTTGCCGTTGATTATGTTACTAAGTGGGTGCAAGCCATACCTACGAAGAGTGCTGATGGGGAGACCTCTCTAAAAGTGCTTAAGGATGTTATGTTTCCTAGGTTTGGAGTGCCTAGGTATCTTATGACTGATGGAGGTTCTCATTTCATTCATGGGGGGTTTTAGAAAGACCCTTGCTAAATATGATGTTAATCATAGAATTGCTTCAGCCTATCACCCCCAAACTAGTGGACAAGTAGAGCTTTCAAATAGAGAAATTAAATCCATCTTGCAAAAGACTATTAATAGGTCTAGAAAAAATTGGGCTAAAAAGTTGAACGATGCTTTATGGGCTTAGACTGCCTATAAAAATCCTATAGGTATGTCTCCTTACAAAATGGTTTATGGGAAGGCTTGCCACCTACCATTAGAATTAGAACATAAAGCTTATTAGGCAGTGAAGGAACTTAATAGAGACTGCTAACTTGCTGGTGAAAAAAGATTATTTGACTTAAGTTCGTTAGATGAATGGAGGAGTGAAGCATATGAGAATGCTAAACTCTTTAAGGAAAAAGTCAAAAGATGGCATGACAGGAGAATTCTTAAAAGAGAGTTCCATGTTGGTGAAAAAGTTCTATTGTATAGGTCCCGTCTCACATTTTTTGCAGGGAACCTACTTTCAAAATGGGAAGGACCTTTTGTTATTGAAGAAGTGTATCTTTCAGGTGCAATAAAAATCTCCTCTTTAAAAGATAACACTACACAAGTGGTGAATGGTCAGTGACTCAAACACTATATTGCTAGAGATTCTTACAATGAAGATATTGAAGCTATTCAAGTAGTAACTCCGGAAAAATTTATCAAAGACCAAAATTCAGAGACCTGTAGAGTCCATTTTCGAATAGGTAACAGTTTTGGTAAGAAAAGTTCCACGAAAAATATGTCCAGTTATAGTTTTGCAGTTTTTATCCAACAAGGAAAGCTACAAAGCGAAAGAGGGATGGAAACGGAGCCTGGGTGGCTCACACCACCCTATGGTGCGGGCCCACCCCTGGCCGCGCCACGAGGTGGTGTGGCCGCCCCGGACTCTATCTCCGACCCATTTTCTCCCAGTACCTTCCTTGTGTTGTAAAACTTTGTAATATATAATCCCCCGGATCCCCCGAGGTTCGTATATCGTGTTCTCATCGTGTTTTCATTTCGATCTGTTTCTGACAGGTAGAGTCCCTGTTTTGGAGCCACAATGTCTTCCTCTGGATCAGCCAAGGAAGATTCCTCAGCGTGAATCATCAACCCATACTTGCGTGAGTTGAAGATTCATCCCAAGGAGTTGTTGCTTGAAGATGGGGAGGTACGGATAAAAGAGGTTCAAGGCCCTAAAGGTGAAGAAAGTCTGGAGGACAGCATGGAAGCGATGTAGCAAGAAGTTTTTAGGTACAAGAAGATGGCATAACGTGAAGTGGATATCATCCATAAGATTTGTTCCGAACTCATCGCCGAGCACCAAGAGGAGACTGCTGAGCTCAAGGATGAAATTCTCTCACTCCACCAAACAATCAACCAACTGCAAGCACAGCTCTACGACGTTGAAAATCAAAATTGTGAGTATGAGGTTAGGTTTAAACGCATAAGTGCTGCTGCTAGTTTCAGGATGATGGAGACTAGGATGTCTTTTGTTGATGGGGAGCCTTTACCTTGGAAGTCTGACAACGATGAGAGAACACCACCGAAGGAGTAATCCGTCATCAGGTTTTGGCATCCCCTTGGTTTGTTCCAAGCTTGGGGGAGTGCCGCGGTATCACATCACTACCTTCTATCTTTTTACCTTTTTAGTAGAGTCATATCATGAATAGAGAAGTTATTATGTAGGATGGTTTGCATTGTGGAAGTGTCCCCTCTCTCGTTAGATATGTATCCCTTGGTGCGAGTTGTTAGTATTGGTATCACTTTGGGATCATTGAGTTAATTTAGTTGGTTTTGGCAAACCTAGCTTGGTAAGTAGCAACACTATTTTTGAGAGTTGAATGAAAAAGATAAAAGTACTCTAAAGAAATATAATTTCATCATCTTTCTTTCTTGATTTGCTCATAAGCTTAGTATTCTCTAGTTAAGATCTTTTGTGCTTCCAAGGAAGATTGGATGTTTGTTTTTATCGCTTGTATGTTTGTTTGTTTGCTTCAACTCTTATACTTGCTACCCAGGCTTGCTAGCCAAAAACCTGTACTGAGAGGGAATTCTTCTCGTGCATCCAATCCTTAAACCAAACTTATGCCATTTGTGTCCACCATACCTACCTATTAGCATTATTGCTATTCGAAGTAAATTAATGTTTTTATCTACCTTCCAAATTAAACTTGTTATGTGAAAATTAGTGATTAAAGCTCTCACGAACATGATGGCACACTTTACTTTTCTCGCACTTAATAAACTTGAACCATTGTGTCCATCTTTGTTGCGTATATGCTTGCGCTTTATAAGTTGAGGTTAGCAAAACCATGTATCATGGGGAACGCTTTCAACATTGCATTGGTACTTTGTACCTAGTTGATATCATGTTCTTTTGCTTATGGATCCCGGCGGTGTGAAATAGAAGTGGAACTTGTAAGATCATGGAGTTTGTATGTGTGTTAGAGAAACACCTGGGCCACTAGCCTAAGCCATGCCTAATCATGGTGTAAACTTGCAGCATCACCATAATGAGCACTCTATGAAGCATCCTCAATAAAAACCTATGCAAATAGCAAATAAAAAGATTGCTGAGATGCTCATTGTCTGCCTGCCTTGTCATTTTGATTATGGGATAGCTCATGTATCATGTGCAAGGGGTACCCCGTTGGCGGTTCTCTATGATACATATGTACTTACAATGACAAGAGCTTACTTGTGACTAAAGTTGAGTAGCATGAGGTTCGGTACTCGTAAGTAAGGGGCATGAGATTTTAACTTATAAATTGTCAAGCATATCCTCTTAGTTGTGTCACTTTAACCTTAACCATTTAAAGATTCTTATGATAGGGGCAATGAGAGCTGAAAGCTAATCAGTACCATAATTTTTGGAAGCTCTTTATGAAACTTGAAATCCCTACTTCCCTCTACGAAGGGCCATTCTTTTACTTGTTAGTTTAGTCAGTAAAACTATTCCCTTCTATCTCAGCAAGTATTTTGAGTTGTTGTGTTTCATTCATTCATACGATGATTTATTCAATCATGTTTATTATGTTCCTTGTCTTGCACTTTGCTCTTATCTTAGTGAGTATTACTTTGAAAGCTATCTTTAAAAACTAGTTATTTGTGAACTCCTGCAAATTTGTCAACTATTCTTCGACCAAGAGCTAAGTCTGCCATTACCAATTATGATTTACTTTATGCATCTTTATTGTGTTTCCTTTACCTATTGCAAGTTAAGCTATATAATAGTGAGTTATCTTCTATTATGATTTATGTATTGATTAATGTGATGCTTCTTGTCCGTATTCTTCTTATCGACTCTTCACTCCATAAACCTGAGGTCATGTTTATTGAGCTCAGTTTCGCTTGGGGACAAGCGAAGTCTAAGCTTGGGGGAGTTGATACGTCCATTTTGCATCACTATTCTATATCATAATTTATTGTTATTCATTGATATATTTCATATTAAGAGATGATACTTATGTAATTTCATCTATTTTTGCATGGTTGATGACTTTTGGAGCATGGACCACTGCATTCAGGATTCTGATGGAAAAGGTACTGTTTGGAGGCGAAATTCGCGGAGATCAGAAAATCCGCGAAAATACATGGAAAATCCTATTTTTCCAGAAGACGAAGATTGCCAAAAGGAGGAGTGGAGATGGGCCACAGGGTACCCACACCACCCCCTAGCACGGGCCACCCTAGGACGCGCCACCAGGTGGTGTGGCCGCCCTGGTCCACCCCTGGCTCTCCCCTCTGGTGTATATTATCCTCCCGAAACCCTAAGACTCGGGGAGCGACCACACAAAGATTTCGCCGCCTTTGCGTGGCGGAAAACACTGAGAGAGAAAGATCTCTCCGGCAGACAGAATTCTGCCGGAGGAATTCCTTCCTGAAGAGGGGAGATCGTCGCCATCAACACCACCATCAAGCTGGAATTCATCGGGATCATCATCATCATCACCATCATCATCTCCATCAGCACCATCATCACCACCATCATACCGCTGTAACAATTGGGTTGAATCTTGCATAGTTATTAGGGGAAACTTTCCCGGTGTTGATTACTCTTTGTAGTTGATGCTATTGAGTGGAACCATTGAATTATTGTTATGTTTAGATTGTTATATATCATTATTTCATCTCTGATCTTGATCCATATGATGTCTTGTGAGTTGTTCATTTAGTTCTTGAGGACATGGGAGAAGTCATGTTGTTAGTAGTGGAATTGTGTTGAGAAAGATTCAATGGTTTAATATTTAAGTTGTGGTGTACTTCTTCTAGTGGTGTCATGTGAACGTCGACTACATGACACTTCACCTATATGGGCCTAGGGGAATGCATTGTGTATTTGGCTACTAATCGTAGGGGTTGCCGGAGTGACAGAAACCTGAACACCCGTTAGGAAACCTTTGCACAAGGCATGTCAGGGTCTTAGAGCTTAAAGTTGTGGTTAGATGTCTATCTTAATTACTTTATTTAACTTGCGGATGCTTGCAAGGGGTATAATCACAAGTATGTATTTGTCCTAGGAAGGTCGGTACATTAGCACAGGTTCACCCACACAACAATAAGCAAGCTAAAGAAGATTAATCAACTATATGAAGCGAAAGCACTTGATGATATTCCCGTGTGTCCTCGAGAACATTTGGTCATCTTAAGTAATACAATCGGATTGTTCTTTGCTGAAGAAAGGATTGGGCCACTTGCTGCATTTATTCTTATTGTCTTTTATTTACTCGTACTTTATTTACCTGCTGACGAGGGTTTAACTCATCAATGCTTGTGTCCTCCTCTCCGCCCCCTCCTAGACTTTATATAGATAGGCTAGGTCTCGGGTAGCGGGTCGATTCGGTTACATATTAGGGTTTTCCCTTTAAACTTTCTATCTTTGAGCTTCTTCTTGTCTCGCAAGTAATCGAGAGTCCGTGAGCCACTCGAAGTCTTCATCGGGTCGTGGCAACACCGTGGGCTTCCACCGTATCTGGACCGTATATACCAAATTCGAGTACCTGCAGGTATACCCATGTCGGTAGCCCCCGAGTGTCCAGTGGAATCGCATATTCGACTAGGGACTTTATGAAGCCTGTCGAGTGCATGACTGAGTATTTTTTCGAGTGTTCTATTTATGTCATAGGTATTGTCGATATGCGTGCCTGATTTAACCGATGTATCGGTATCAGTTAACTGCCTTAGGGCAAAACAACGCAATCTACTCGAACTCGAGTCCCCGAACTTTAATTCGGAAAAGTGCTGGTGTAATTTGACTCAAGCCGCGGAGGTCTTATAGGAGTCGAATTCAAGTATATGGGTGTGAGCACTCGACGCGTCTGTCAAGGCATGTTCATCGTGCCTGTAGGCATGGATATATTTCTGGTAGTGCGCATCAAATGCGTTGCTAGGCCTTATTCAGGTCTTATCTTCACGCTGCAAGCGCGACATCCGATTTTTTTTGTCATCGCCGAGATGATTCAGGTGGCCTAGGAGACGCAGTCTCTTTGTAGGGAAAATATGAGGCGGTGTCGCCATAGACTTTGAGTGTGGATGTTATCAACACACAGTACGACGTGCAAATAATCATAGGGTGCGCGACCAGCGTTCCCTATGGGAGTAGCCCCCGAGTACCTGGTTGAGTCGAAGACTCAAGCGGGGACTAAAATTTTGCGACTGTTGTCGGCTTTTGTTTGCTTGTTTCAGTCGAATTGCCTTCTAGTGCTCCCTATGGGAATAACCCATGACCATAGACTAATCATAGATTCGAGTGGTTGGGTATGCTTTGAATGTCCATATTCCTGCATAAAAATAAAATCATAGGGTGTGCGACCAGTGCTCCCTATGGGAGTGGCCCCCGAGTGCTTGGTGGAGTCAAAGACTCGAGCAAGGACTAAAGTAGTCGTAGTCTTGTAGTGCTCATCTTGATGACATCAGCGCTGACGATGTGATGACCTCAATTGCCCGCGTGAGCGGCTTTGACGGGACGTGACGAGCGGTGAGTCCCACTTTCTGACGTTGATTTGACCGGGCATGCGTAATCTTTCGTTTTAACTGCGTCTCCTTGATTTCCGCGCGTAATGGAGATAGTGGGGGACAGTTCGTGTTTTGGCCTCTCCACGTGTCGACCGCGATGTGCGCCACACGTCCAATAGGGTTTTTGCTGGCTGTTGGATTGCATCCGCAAGGGGGTTAAGTAGCAGCATGATGTCTACGCACTTCTATTCTTGTAGACAGTTGTTGGGCCTCCAAGTGCAGAGGTTTGTAGAACAGCAGCAAGTTTTCCCTTAAGTGGATACCCAAGGTTTATCGAACTCAGGGAGAAAGTGGTCAAAGGTATCCCCTCTCAAGCAACCCTGCAATCAAGATACAAGAAGTCTCTTGTGTCCCCAACACACCCAATACACTTGTCTGGTGTATAGGTGCACTAGTTCGGCGAAGAGATAGTGAAATACAAGTGGGATAGATAATTATAAGTGGTATCGGTGATAGGAAATAGCTTGATGGCATAGAAAAGACTAAAGTAAAACTGAAATAAAGATGGAAGCAAGCAAACATGTAATAGATCTAGATGCAAACGGTGTTTCAATGCTTAGAAACAAGGCCTAGGGATCATACTTTCGCTAGTGAACACTCTCATATAAATATATTCTTCTTTATGATACTACGCTTAACTACTCTTCGGTTGGAGACTCTAATCCATGGTAGGGCTATAAAAGCACTCCTCAAAGTTTGCTTTCCCCGTCTAAAAAACCCCACACTGTCACCTTGAGCACTAGATGGTTCCAACAAACACCACAATTTCATAAATACATCCAACTCTAAATATAACTCATAACAAGTATTTCTAATCTCTAGCCTAAGTGCCACCATGGTGTGCATTCTATCACTTTCACACACATGGGGAGAGCAGATCTATTAAAGCACTTGAGTAGGCTCATGACCACAACAAGATCATGCATAGAGAGAGAGAGAGGTGAACACATAGCTACCGGTAGAACCCTTAGCCTCGAGAAAGAACTACTCCCTCCTCATCATGGGAATCAGCAATGGTGATGGAGATGGTGGTGGAGATCGATGGAGATGGCTCTAGGGGCTCTTCCCCGTCTCGGCAGGGTGCCGGAACAGAGACTTTCTGTCCCCCGAATCTACCCTTCGGTGGCAGCGGCGGTGCAGAACTTTTCGTGGCTGGAGGCTTGACTCTTTAGGGTTTTCGCATCGGGAGGAATATATAGGCAAAAGGGCAAGGTCGGTGGAGGCCGGAGGGGCCCACACCATGCCCTGGCGCGGCCTGGGGGGGACCCGTGCCATGGGGTGGTGTGGCCACCATGTGGCCCCTCTCCGACTCTCCTTCTGGCTCCGTGAGTGTTCTAGGAAAATATCAACTTTGGATTTTGTCCGGTCCAATTCCGAGAATATTGATTTTCTGACTTTCCTGGAACCAAAAATAGTAGAAAACAGGCAACTGGCACTGTGGCACTTGTTAATAGGTTAGTCCAAGAAATCATATGAAAAGTACTCCAAAGTGTGGACAAAACATAAGAAAGTAGATAAAACCAAGCATGGAACATCAAAAAATATAGATACATTTGCAATGTATCAACATCCCCAAGCTTAACTCCTGCTCGTCCTCGAGTAGGTAAGTGATAAAAAGAAAGAATAATTTTTGAGGTGACATGCACCATCAAATACTTGATCAAAGTATTTGTAAAACATTCAAAGCTGGGATCATAGTACTTCAATCATAACATGAAAGACAAAGTTCTAACAATAAGGCAAAGCAACTATGTTGCAACATGAAAAGGCACAAACAAAAGATTCATGAATAACAATGCTTTGCAAGACGTTTGTTTGTTTCACATAAAGAAAACATAGCATAATGGCATTCAGCTTGTCCTTCATGGAGTAGCAAACATAAATGCATAGGACACCTTCAAAGTTCATAAGAGTGACTAGATACAAATAGTTTAAAACAAGCAATAGCAAAGCTATGCATCAATCAACAAGTCTTGGGACAATGCACATTAAACTAAGAATGGCCACTATGCTCTCAAAGTAGGCGCATAAAGATAGAAGGTGGAGACTCAATATATAAGTGGAAGAAAGGCCTTCATAGAAGGAAGAAGAGATTCAAGTTTCATAAAGAGCTTCCAAAAATTATGGTACTTATAGCTTTCAGCTCCCATTGCCCCTATCATAAGCATCTTGAAGTGATTAAGGTTAAAGTGAACAAACTATGGAGTATATGCTTGACAAAGTATAAGTTAGAAATCTCATGTCCCTTGTATACGAGGGCCGCTCCTCATGCTACTCAAGTTTAGTCACCGGTAAGTTCTTGTCATCGTAAGTACATGTGTATCATAGAGAACCGCCAACAGGGTACCCCTTGCCCGATGATACGGAAGAATCCCCATATCAAAATGACAAGGCAAGCAGACCACGAGCATCTCAGCAATCTTCTTATTTACCATGGGAATATGGTGCTTTTTCTCTCTTTCCTCTTTTCATAATCTCTTTTTTTCTTTTTTTCTTCTTTCTCAATATAGGACTCTTTTTTTATAAGAAGAATGCTTCATAGACATCTCATTATGGTTACGCTGCAGGTTTCCACCATGTCAGCATGGATTAGACCAGCGGCCCAGGCGTTTCTCTAACACATATACATAACTCCATGGACTTACAAGCTCCCCTTTCATTTCACACCGACGACATCCATATACAAAAGAGCATGATATCAACTAGGTACAAGTACCAAGTGCAATGTTGAAAGCGTTCCCCATGACAGCATGATTCTGCTAATTCCCAATAAATAAGTGCAATCATATACAACATAGAAGACATAATGGTTCCAGTTTATTAAGGGCAAGAAAAGTAAAGTGTGCCATCAAGTTCGTGAGAGCTTTAATCACTAGTTTTCTCATAACAAGTTTAATTTGGAAGGTAAACAAAATCATGAATATACTTGGAATAGCATATGCTAATAGGTAGGTATGGTGGAATCTTTGGAATAACTTGGTTTAGGGAGTTGGATGCATGAGTGGAACTCATACTTAGTTGTGGAGGCTAGCAAAAGACTGGGAGCGACAAACTAAGAGAGCAATAATGGCCATAATCATGCAGAGCGACAAAACATCATTGATTAAAGCATAAAGTGATACTACAAGTTCAAAACTAAAGGATCATAAAGGCTATGGTGACTTGAGATAAGCATAACATGGTGTGAGCATGCGCCAAGTCAACCCAAATAAAGCATCAAAGGAGAATACCACAATACTATGCTTTAATATGCTAAAACAACGCATGATTCATCCAAGGCACATTAAGCAATCTCAATTGTTTATAACAAGTCATGCTACAGCAAAGAATACTAAGCATAAAGCCAAAACAATATCAAGGGCATGACAAAGCATAGGCCAGAGTCAAAAACAAGCTCCTTTTACCACTTAAGCATGAACTTTTCCTACTCTTTTCCAATCCAAACCAAACTATTTGAAAACCAATGCATGAAAGAGGGGTCCAACCAATTTATTCAGCAAACTAAGCAAACAAAGCAAACGAAAAACTAAGAACGTCAACAAAGACGCTCCAAGAACAACACAACTGTGCATGAAACAATAAAAATGAAGTGGTTGGAAGAAACCTGAGATTTTTATTGATGAAGAAGGGGATGCCTTGGGCATCCCCAAGCTTTGACGCTTGTACTTCTTGGATATTTCTTGGGGTGACACGCGTGGCATCCCAAAGCTTGAGCTTTAGTCCATCCTTCATCTCATTACTCATTCCTTACATACACCTAAAAATTTTCGTTCATACAAAACTTCACACAATCTTATTAGCAACATTAGTGCACTCAAGATAATAAGTCGTTGGGTTCAGTTTCAACACCAATAAAACTTCCATTAAAACACAAGCTACTGTATCACTTCCCTTAAAAAGCTCAATTCCCCAAACGAACTCAAAAAGGAACCAACAAGAAGCAAATGCAAATAAAGGCAGAAATCTATCAAAAACAGACCAGCAGGTAAAGATGAATTTTTTCGAAGACCTTCTGTTGCTCAAATAAAAAAGTTTTGAACTAACGAAAGTTAGATAACAACCTGGGACAGAAGCACAAAAATTCACGCCTCAAATGGATGTACAGATATTTTACACGAATTGTTACGGTGAAGCACAGAAATCTGTTTCGGGACAGCAAGTTTCCCAATCATTACTTCTCTCTCATTAGAGGTTACTCTTGGCACAAAAAAAGCAAATAAAAAGGATAAGGAGCAGTTATTACTGAAGTAATAACTTCCAAGACTCATCTAAAACTTTTGGGTTATCTCCCAATAAGTACTTTTTTTAATGCCTTTAAGTTAGGCTTGATTGTTTGAGAAGATGCTCACATAAGAAATATGAATTGAAGTAAAAGAGAGCATCAAGAAGCAAATTCAAAGCACATTTAAGTCTAACCCACTTCCTATGCATAGGAATCTTCCAAAGAAACAAGTCATGAAAGCACAAAGCAACTAGCATAGGAAAGCAAAACAAGTGCAACTTCAAGACTTTTAACATAAAGAGGGGGGAAACTTAATATTATTGACACACATAAAACCATGTTTCCCTCTCTCATAATAACTTTCAATAGCATCATTAATAAAATTAACAATATAACTATCACATAAAACATTCTTATCATGAGCCACATGCATAAAAGAATTAATACTCTCCATATGAGCATAGTCATTCTTATTAATTGTAGTGGGAGCAAATTCAACAAAATAGCTATCATTATTATTCTCATCACCATAATTATCAAATATAGGAGGCATATTGTAATCATAATTAATTTTCTCCTCAATAGTAGGTGGACTGAAAATATCATACTCATCATTGTAATCATCATATATTGGAGGTTTTATATCATCATAAGCAATAGAATAGCTATCTTCCATAGCTGGGGAACTAAAAAGATCATTTTCATAAAAACTAGCTTCCCCAAGCTTAGACTTTTCCATAGCATTAGCAATAATGGTGTCCAAAGAATTCATACTAACAACATTGCTATTAGCATGCAAATAAAGTTTCATAGGTTTTTTAATTTTCTCTTCAAACACTTCATGTCCTGACTCAAGATAAATACTATAAAGCTCTCTTTTTGTTGTTGTTTTCCATTAAGCCTAACTAGTGAAAACAAGAAACAAAAAGACAAAATTGCAGAATCTAAAGGAAATAACTTCGAGCACTCACACCGGAGGATGTGAATACCTTTTACCTTACCTCCCCGGCAACGGCGCCAAAAAATAGGCGTTTGCCGTGGGAGGTTTTTCTTCTTTAATCCTCCGGTGTGAATACCTTTTACCTTACCTCCCCGGCAACAGCGCCAGAAAATAGCTTTATGTCTACGTACTTCTATTCTTGTAGACAGTTGTTGGGCCTCCAAGTGCAGAGGTTTGTAGAACAGCAGCAAGTTTTCCCTTAAGTGGATCACCCAAGGTTTATCGAACTCAGGGAGGAAGTGGTCAAAGGTATCCCCTCTCAAGCAACCCTGCAGTCAAGATACAAGAAGTCTCTTGTGTCCCCAACACACCCAATACACTTGTCAGGTGTATATGTGCACTAGTTCGGCAAAGAGATAGTGAAATACAAGTGGGATAGATAATTATAAGTGGTATCGGTGATAGGAAATAGCTTGATGGCGTGGAAAAGACTAAAGTAAAACTGAAATAAAGATGGAAGCAAGCAAACATGTAACAGATCTAGATGCAAACGGTGTTTCAATGCTTAGAAACAAGGCCCAGGGATCATACTTTCGCTAGTGAACACTCTCATATAAATATATTCTTCTTTATGATACTACGCTTAACTACTCTCCGGTTGGAGACTCTAATCCATGGTAGGGATATAAAAGCACTCCTCAAAGTTTGCTTTCCCCATCTAGAAAACCCCACACTGTCACCTTGAGCACTAGATGGTTCCAACAAACACCACAATTTCATAAAGACATCCAACTCCAAATATAAGTCATAACAAGTATTTATAATCTCTAGCCTAAGTGCCACCATGGTGTGCATGCTGTCACTTTCACACACATGGGGAGAGCAGAGATCTATTAAAGCACTTGAGTAGCAAGCTAGATCTACTTGATTACAAAGCTCATGACCACAACAAGATCATGCATAGAGAGAGAGAGAGAGAGAGATGAACACATAGCTACCGGTAGAACCCTTAGCCTCGAGAGAGAACTACTCCCTCCTCATCATGGGAATCAGCAATGGTGATGGAGATGGCTCCGGGGGCACATCCCTGTCCCGACAGGGTGCCGGAACAAAGACTTTTTGTCCCCCGAATCTACCCTTCGGTGGCGGCGGCGCTGTGGAACTTTTCGTGGCTGGAGGCTTGACTCTTTAGGGTTTTCGCATCGGGAGGAATATACAGGCGAAAGGGCAAGGTCAGTGGAGGCCGGAGGGGCCCACACCATGCCCTGGCGCGACCTGGGGGGACCAACGCCATGGGGTGGTGTGGCCCCTCTCCGACTCTCCTTCTGGCTGCGTGAGTCTTCCGGGAAAATATCAACTTTGGCTTTTGTCCGGTCCAATTTTGAGAATATTGATTTTCTGACTTTCCTGGAACCAAAAACAGCAAAAAACAGGCAACTGGCACTGTGGCACTTGTTAATAGGTTATTCCATGAAATCATATGAAAAGTACTCCAAAGTGTGGACAAAACATAAGAAAGTAGATAAAACCAAGCATGGAACATCAAAAATTATAGATACATTTGCAATGTAGCACAGCGCAGCTACGGTAATTTTCTCATCTGCTCTTTTCTCTTCTTGTGCTTCTATCCATTACCGTTGCTCTCTCCTTCCTAGAGCTCGCTCTCTCCGTGGCGCTGGACCAACTCCACGTGTTCCCGAGCTACTTCCTCCGCTCGCACCACCACCTCAAGATGGGGAAAAAGAAGGGAGGCGCCGCCACTGGGTCAGCTGCCGCCACAGCCATCGCCAAGAAGAAAGGTGGCTCCGCCGCCATGGGCACCAGCGCTGCTGGCGACGGCAAGAAGAAGGTTGCGGGCACCCGCGTCACCAATGGCGCGTGGTGCGCATCCACCATCAAGGCCTCTGAGCTCCATCTTCTGTGCCAAGATGGAGTTCTTCCACGCGCCGAAGATGATTCGCGAGTGCCTGGTAATGAGGTAACCCCTGTCCTGCATCCGGTTTCCGGGTGATGTTCCTCGCGTTCATCATCCACGATCTATCTCTGCCCCTGCATCCCTTTGGCAGGGGCCTTCTTTGTTTCTATGGGCTCCAGCTGCACCAGTTGTCCGCAAACTCTCTCCTTCACATTGCCTGCTATATCACGCTTTACAAGTGCTGGCTCGGAGTCGAGCCACACTTTGGTCTCTTCAAGAGGCTTTTCAAGCTGAAGCGTCAGTCAGATTCTGGCTCGTTAGTTTACGCCGTAGGCGGCTGTGGGATTCATGTCGACTCCTCTGTCACCTACTTCGACATCAAGCTCACGGTGTTCCTCCAAGGGTGGAGGGACAAGTGGTTCTACGTCCGTGACCAGAAGGCCGATGGAGAGCACTATGGACTCGCGCCCTTTGATCCCACGATGTCGTGCAAGAGGAGGCGCTCCTGAAAGAACGTAGTGATGCCCGGCGAGTCCGAGGAGACCAAAGTGTTTTACAAGCGTGTCTATGACCTCGAGAGTCGCATGGGTAAAGAAGAGGGAGGCACCGCCCTCATTCACACATGGTTGCGCCGTCGCATCCAGCCTATGCAGGCCAGAGTCCATCCCATGTTCCGGTGGGCTGGTGCAGACGATGTCACTCGCATATCTGCCGATGGCATTTCCGCGGGTGAAGTAGATAAGAGGTTTCGACTGGTGACCAAGTACACCACCAAGGAGGTTCTCCCTGGTGAACCAGTCGTGCCTCCATTCGACGCCTCTAACCCTCCTCCTGAGGTATACTACGAAGTATCTTTATTTTTCGATTGCTTCTGATTTCTTGACGTATACTGAATTGTTTTCTATATGCAGGATTGGAAGGTGTCTCCCAGTTTGCCCCCTCTTCCTAAGGGGGTTATTCCTCGCGAAGTAGATGAAGAGGATGAGCCGGAATCGACCGTCCCACTTGAAGAGGAGGAGGAAGCCCCCGAGTCCAGCGGGCCGGACACTCGCAAGCGTTCTCGCAGTGAGGATTCAGACGCTTCGTGTCCTTCGACTCCAGAAGGTCCATCCCTTGGTGCAGAGGAGCCGATTCCTGCTGTTCCTGTAAGCTCCATGGTGCCATCTGCTCGCAAGAAGATGCGGCTGCCGAAGGAGTCGTCGGAGTCGGAGGAGCAAACCTTCGACTTCGATAAATTTGACTGGTGAGTATATAAATCTCATTGTGGTTCCTTTTGGAGTTGCATTTCCTGATGCTGGATTTTGTTTCATAGTCAAGAGGCGTCATCATCGTCTGGTGACGTCCAATTTTTTAAGGAATCTAGAGTCGCGGACTCCGAGGCCAAGGAAGTGGCTGAACGATCTTCCTCACCTCCATTGGCGGCCCACTCCAGGCACAACTCATCGAGTTCTCCACACGCTGGGGAGCACCAGATGGTTGCCCGTACAACTGCGCGGCAATCGACTTCGGACTCTCTAGAGGAGCATGTAAGTGTGATTTTGTTTTTAGAAGTCGAATTTGTGTTCCATGCTATCTGCTGATCCTTTATTTTTTCTTGAGGCAGCTCATTGTGAAGGAAGCTGCTCATTTGACGGAGCAGGTACTTGCGATGGGTCGACAGCACGCAATGCTGGATAATCGCCATCGCATTGTCAAAGGTTAGTATTTTTGCTTCTTCTTCTTTTGCTCTTGTGGGATTTTGTACATTCGACTGATGGTCCATCTTTTATTTTTTTGCAGCCGAGCATAACGAATTTCTTCGTGATGCTACTTCTCTTAAAAAGACGCTTGCCGCGGCGGTGAAGAGTCATGACAAGGCAGTCGCTGCGCTGGATGAATCGAGGAAACGTGAAGAGGATTTGCGCACCTCCATCGCTGCGAGGGAAAAGTTGTTCGAAGAACAGCTCTTATCGATTGCCAAGTCTATTTCAGGTATTTTTTCTTTTGGATATTGATTGTTTCTTTCTTCGATATCTTACAATTGTGTTGACGCTTTGCTCTGTGTAGATGCTGGCGGTCTGAGCTTCGACGCCCAGGCGCTTCGTCGCGATGATGCTTTGGCAGGCGCCGCCGCGGCAGTCGAGGACTGCAGCGCTTCCATTCAGGGACGCTGACTAAGGCCAAGGTTGTGCTCAGTCGCATCCGCGAGGAGCTGACGCCCAAGGCTGAGCTGATTGAAAATTTGGAGGACCTGGTGGAGTCCCTCACTGGAGGTATCCCCGTAGATTTCAGGAAATCGCAGCATGCGGTTGGCGCTTCCATGGCACTCACAACGGTGCAAGCCCATGGCGTGAACGTGGATCCTGCTGCGGTCTCCAAGGCGATGCCAGTCGGCGCAGATGTTCCACAGGTAGTTTTTGCTCCTTTTGCAACTGTATGCGGCAAGTATGGGCCACCACTCATCAACACAGTCGCCAAGTACTCCGAGGAGCTGCAACGAGCCAAGAAGGCGACGAAGGCAGTGGCATCAGGGGCTGGCGGGAAGTCTGTGGCGTCTGATACTGCCACGGACTCGATGAGGCCCCCGAAGCCGAAGTCCAAGTCGAAGAAGCAGGCTTCTCCTCAGTAGTTATATTGTAATAGTTCGACTCCTTTTGTTGGAACCATGTCATTGACCGAGTGTCTCTGTTGATACTTTTGTCATGTTTGAATGCACTTGAGCTTTTGTCCATGCATTTCTTAGTCCCTTATTCGTTCTTGCTTGGCTTGTGATAGGGTACATCGAGTGGTCCTTCGGGTGATCCGTGGGATCCGCCATCCGCTGGTGAGACCTTGGCGCAGTCGCGTTCAAGGGTGGATGAGTTGTCCCTCCTTTCGCGACTGCGCGATCAAGTTAAGCAGCTGGAACATGAGTTGCCTGTCCTCCACGGTAACACGGATGTATGGAAGTCAAGGGCGGAGAAGGCCACCGCCCAAGAGCAATATCTATTGGAGGAGGTGACGCGGCTGGGCGATCAGTTCAAGTGTTAGCTTCCTGCCCTCTTATCTTTTCTTGTAGTTAATCGCGGTAGTTCCTTGTCTTCATACTTTGCCTTTTGCTTGGTATAGTTGTTAATGCGCGTCATCCACAGGATGAGAAAGACATGATCGCCATTCGCATGAATGACCTGACCCAGGAAGAACTTCAGGCAAGTGGGTACTTCTGGGTGGATCATGATCGCGCAATCGCACTTGCGACCCTAGAGGATCATGCCTCTCAAGTACTCCACTTTCTAAAGAAAGCGCACTCGTGCCTGAGGAATATCTACCAGACGATGTTTCCGCTGGACGCCATCCCTTCGAGCTTGTTGGCTCTCCTGGATAAGTTTCAGGATTTGAGTGCAGTTTGCGAGTGTGTGCGGCAGCAGTTAGTGGCTGGTGCCAAGGCTTCTTTGTCGCTGGTGTGACTGCATAGGCCTGATGTGGACGTTGCAGCTGTTGCTGCTGGGCCACCAACTCCGCCGACAGGTTCGACCTGTAATATGGTTCCTCATTACCAGGCGGTGGATCGCCTAGCAGAGGAAATTATCGACTTCTTTGAGGAACAGACAAACGTTCTTCTATTGCAGCAATAGTTTACCTTGTATCCTGCACATAAGTATACCAGTGTTGTAAAAGTTTGTATGGATATATTGGATCTAATTAATTTATATTTGATACGTAAAGAGCTTGCTAGCTTATATGTTTTGCGAGTGTATGTGTATTCTGCAGTTCCTTTTCGTTAGCCTGACTTGTTTTATCTCAGCACCTTGCCAACCTGTCAGGTGCGTTGCAACTGGGTTGGTGTTTTATCAAGGATTCGATTGATGTTGAGTCATCTACTCAGGATACTGCGACGTGTTCGTAGAACGGGGATGTAAAGGGTGGCACAGCCCTCGAGTGATAAGATTGCTAGAAAATGAGTAAAAACGCAGAGTTTTAGGGCACTTAGACTTATTTATTCGTAGAACAGTATGAGGTACAATGTGTGGCTAAGTAGCCTCGCTTGATAGCCTTATTTGTAATGTAAGAAAAAAGACGACTAGGGGTAGAAGCGCCGCAGCTGCGCGACGTTCCAGGGGTTGGAGTATGCGACTCCTATCTCGAAATCTTTAAGGCGATAGGCGCCACCTAGGATTACTTCTGTAATCACATATGGTCCCTCCCAAGGGGACTCGAGCTTGAGATGCCCTTGCTGCTTTAGTCGCAGGACCAGGTCTCCTTCGTCGAAGGATCTGGGGTGTAGCCTTCTGTTGTGGTAGTTGCGCAGGTTTTGCTGGTAGATCGTTGATCTTTCCGCTGCGATGTCCCGTGCTTCGTCAAGGAGATCGATGGAGTCTTCGAGTGCGAGCATGAACTCCTGCTCGCTATACGCGACCACCCGTGGGGCTTTAAAGTGTACTTCTGCGGGTAGTACTGCTTCAGCACCGTGCACCATGAAGAACGGGGTATATCCGATGGCGCTATTTGGGGTTGTGCGCAGGCTCCAAAGTACGGACTGCAGCTCATCTGGCCAACATCCGGCGGCTTGCTCGAGTGGCCGGAGGAGTCCTTTCTTGATTCCACCGCAGACTAGGCTGTTGGCCTTTTCGACTTGACCGTTGGTCTGTGGATGAGCTACGGATGCGTAGCTTATGTTGATTCCTAGGTTTTCGCAGAAACCCTGGAACTCCTTGGAGGTGAAGTTCGTCCCATTGTCCGTGATGATGCTATGCGGCACGCCAAAGCGGTAGACAATGGATTCGAAGAACTTGATGGTGCTGGATCCTGACTGGTTTGTCACCGGCATGGCCTCTATCCACTTAGTGAATTTGTAGACTGCGACCAGAAGGTGGACATATCCTCCTCGCGAGGACTTTGGGAGTTTGCCGACCATGTCGAGTCCCCATTGCGCACCAGGTGCATGCGGTTTGTCCGCGAACCACTGACAAGCGTTGCATCGCTGGACGATGTCCTTGGCGTCGCGCATGGCCGTGAGCCAGTAGAATCCAGGTCGTAGAGCTTTGGTGACGAGGGCGCGACTGCCGGCATGGTGCCCGCAAGTCCCTTCGTGGATGTTGACGAGGACGGCCCTTCCGTTCACGTTGGAGACGCACCGTTGGAGTACTCATGTGATGCTGCGCTTGTATAGTTCGCCGTTGATGACGGCGAATGCCTTGGATCGCCGTGCGATATGTCACGCGTCAGTTGGGTCGTCCGACAACCTCTTGCTTAGAAGATATGTGATGTAGGGTTGAGTCCAAGATGGCTCGATCATCATGACCCCCATTGGTCCCTCGAGTCATGTGTCAAGCTCCAGGTCGTCGAGTGCCATTGGCTCATTGGGTGGCTGTCGTCGGATTGATGACAAGTACGCCATGAGGGGGTCCTCGAGGCGTGTGGAAGAGAGGGGTGTGAGTCGTACGGGATTCCAGGACGGTGAGCATACAAGTTTACCCAGGTTTGAATCCACCGGCTTTGGATGGATCCTACTCCTGCTAGCAATCCAGTAATACGGCAGAGCCAGAATATGGGTTCGAGGGTTTTTCTTGTGCGAGTTTATATTGTAGACTATTGTGAGAGTTCCCTAAAGGCTCTCCCTAGGATGGCTTATATAGATATCTGGCCTAGGGTTTACATGAGAGAGCTATGCGGCTACGACTAAGAGTCGGTTACAAAGTACATCTTTAACTACAAGTAACACCATGGGCCTATGTCGGTAAGTCTTCTAGGCCTTCCCGTAGCCGGATTGGACTCCGTTCTTCTCCCTGACTGGGCCACCCGTGAAGCAAAGCTCTAACCCGAAGTGGGCCACCCTGGTCAGTGAGGTACATTGAGGATACCCAGAAAGTATATCCCCAACAACAGCCCCTGGAGGCCTCCAAGATCCAAAGTCAGATTCATCATCATCTAGCTTGATCTTTGGCTTGTAGAATCTTGAAGGGTTCCTGAAACTTCATAAGAAAAGATACGACCCGGGTCTCAAAAATGAGTCAGACCTATAAATACGTTATTCGGATTTCCAGCTCGAAATTCAAACTAAGCCGGAACTTGGTCTCTGACGTCATCTGACAGCAGTCATGGTCAAGTCACGTCACTGATAGACATTTCCTGTCAGCACGACCGTTGGTGGGTCCGCCTTTCGTGGAACCGAGGCGCTATTTCAATGCGTGTGTGGAGATTGAGGCGGCGTAATCATCGTGTGGGGGCCTCCCAATTCTTTACACGACGCGTGGCATATTTACTGTAACATTTGTACGAATCTTGGCGCAGCCGGCGGTTATAAGGGGTGAGGGTTTCTTTTCTTCATCTTCTTCACCTATTCCTAGTGTCGTTTCCTTCTCCCCTACTTTTCCCACGCGCACAGAGCTCCCTTGCCCTCAAGAAATTCCCAGCGCCGCCCATCCAAGGTCACTGGCGCTCCGGAAAAATGGCTTCCACATCATCCTCCAGCGCAGCAGGGACGACAACGACGGCAGCGGCGGTGGAAAAGGAGAGCAATTGCATGGTCTGGTTCCCGTGTGTCCTCGGCGACGACAAGCTCCACGGCGTAGAAGAAGAAGGGATCCTCCACGCCGGCGATTGGCGGAGCGGCCTCGGCGAAACCGTCCCCAACCCTCACGACGTCGAGCGAGTGCACTTCGGCACTCACCTGCAGAGAGGTTGTTCCTTTCCTCCCTCAGATTTCTTTTCTGAGGTGATAGATCATTACGGTGTTCAACTCCACTATCTCCTCCCGAACTCCATCATAGAGATGAGCGCGTACGCCTCTTTGTGCGAGGGGTATCTCGGCATTTGGCCGAGCCTTACTCTTTTCCTGTACTATTTTCATGTCCGGAGAAATTTCATCACCCGGTAATCCTTACATTACCGGTACGATTAGTTTTTCGGTTAGGCGTGAGCGTGTTTATCCTCGGATTTTATCTAGTGAGTCGGTCAAACAATGGCCGGCTACCTTTTTCTATCATAAGGAGAATCATAAGGGTCCGACTTGGTCCAGTGATAGGTATCACGCCGGATCCAACCTCTCCAACACCATGGCGACCGACTGATGCATTCCATCACGAAGTCGAAAAAAGACTCCCTCTACATCAGCCCCAAAGCCTACAATGACAAATATTACATATGCCAAATCAAATGGCTGATAAGGGAGCGGATCGAGAAGAGGTTTCCGGAGGTATCCCTGGACATGCATACAGCGGAAGATCCCGTTGTGCTGGTAAGCTTTAGCAACAACCCTTTTTATGTGCTCATCTTTAAGTTATTTCACAACACTGAGATATTATCTTCTTTTCAGCTTGTCGACCTCCCCGAGTCGGAATTAGCTCCTATCGAGGGATATCCTCCTGAGTTTTCCCAGGAGGAGGAGGTAGTTCCACTGCCGGACGTTGTTCCTCAAAAGCGTAAAGCTCTGACAGTGGCTATTGTAACTACCTCGGTGAATTACGCTCTTAGTTACATGCCTGGATGAACGAAAGTGGTTAAAATAGTACGGTGGGGCCCAGGGCCACTCACGATAGACCTTTCGGCCGTCCTAACCACTTTCAGAACATCGGGACAAGAACGAGCGGCGTAATCGGCAGGCGAAGGGATCAACTACATACACAAATGAGTATGTATGCAAGCCACATACAACGGTCCTCAGAGCCATTCCATCTAGAAGAAATAAAATATTGCAACGCCATACGGCAAGATTCAAATATCCTATATAGAGATAATAATTTAGGATAGCTCCTCATACAACAAACATCAGAGTATCAAGCGGAAGCGGAAAACAAGATCCGAGTACGGATAAGAAGCAAATTGGCATAAGATGCCTCATAAATAAACACATCCCGCCCACAGATCTCACGGATCCCCGTTCCCGGAATCTCTACACCGAGTGATCGTTGCCAACATCATCTGTCTCCTCCACCCAGTATCCATCTTGCGAGTACACCTGTTCATCTGAATCAAACAATTTATCGTGTGAGACCCTAGGGGTACTCAGCAAGTCTTTATGCCACTAAAGGGGACACAACCTGGGGTGACGCAATTGCAGCAAAAGATAATAGCTAGCAATTCTATAGATACTCGCTAACCATCCGCCTAACCAATGATAGACGGATGTCCGTGCATTAAGAACCACAGTTATAACAGTATAATTAACAGATCCATCCTCCTCGCTTACCAACGAGGAAGCGGACGAACAACCCCCATCCGTTGGCAGTTTTATTAACCATTCCATGAGCATTGCACTATTTACTAGTCAAGTACTTAGTCAAATTAAAAGCGGTACTTTAGTTATACTTGTCTATGATCGAGAAACTGTGCTCCAAGTCGTCCATAACCACGGACACGGCTTTCAGAAAGATTTACCCTGCAGGGGTGCACGAATAGCAACACACACTCGATCAACCTCGGAAAAACCAAATCAAAACCCACGAGGCATTCACGACAAAGCAATCACAGGATTCAGAAATATTTCAGGGGGCCACCCCATTAAGCTACCCGCAACGAAGTTGGCCGGCTCCGAGACGGACCCAAGGTTTGTGTGGACGGCGGTAAACGTCTGGGAACCCGAAAATGTGACTGGGCTTGTCGATACAGCGAAAACGTGTCATGATCCAAAATAGTACAGGTGCTCCACGCACAATCTTAATAAAACAGTAACATGGCATAAGTACATGATAGTAATAAAGCCCCAAACTAATTGTGGCCCCAAGAAATAAGAATGAATCAAGCTCTAGCTTAGGGGGTCCATAAAGACTCCCGGATGTGGATAGTGCGAATAGTCAAGGAATAGGAATCAAGTACTCGGGGTCCTACGGGACACAAGTGAGCATGAAAAACCAAATAGCAGATATTGCTCACCGGTGCCTCTTTCATTAGTTATCCCATTACTATTCAGGTTATGTTGTTTAGGTACCTCATTATTCATCAGACACTCACATACCATACACATGCTTTTCTACGACTCGCATGGCTCAAACAACTCCTGTAGTAATTGCTCATGGGATGGAGGAACAAGCTTCGGTGGGGTTTAAAAATAAAGGCTATGCAGTACTTGGGATTCAATTTAATGCAATCGCGACTCAATGATGCAAGAATAAGATAGAAGAAATAGGTACTATATGTATGCAAGCATGTGGTAGTGCTTGCCTGGCAGCTCAGCTGAAGCGAGAGATGGATCTGGGTAGTACTCCTGTGATTCCTGGTAATTCTCCTGCTAGGCGTCTATTCGAAGAAGAACCAAACAAACAAGGGCCAACATAAATAAAGTGCACAAGCATAGGAATAAAATGCGACAAGCAAACAAGCATGCCATGATGAATGATGCACAATTTACATGGCATTAAAGTAACATGGCATGGTGAGGTGTGGGGTGCAAGAATAAAGCATATTGTTAATTATTTAGCCAAGTTTTATTGTCATAAACAGTTCTGATTTTTAAACATGGCATGATGCATGCTGCAATTCAGAACAAGGAGTGCATAGTTAGAACGGGCTCGTCGCGCTGATCGATTTAGACATATTATTTGTCAAATTTGCAGTTGTAGAATTAAAGTTATTAATTTATTAAGAAAAAGGGCATTTATTTGTAATTTTAATCATCTCGAAATTTAAAGTGCTTAAATAATATTTTGAATGGAATATCTGAATTCCTCACATTTTTCTGATTCAAAAACATATATCATTTGTATTATTTGGATTTGTAATTTAAAAGTTATTTAAAATCTGTTTTGAATTTGAATTTAAACAATTACTGAATCATTTTTATTTAATCCAAAATTTTCCAGGACTGTTTGCACTCACACGAACTCAACCCCAGCTACTGACGGATGGGGCCGGCGCAACTGGGCCCAGCGGAGAATGTTGCACCGCCGCGGGCTTTTCTCACCGCGGCTTTACCTAGCCACATCGAATGGCAGGCGAGAGCAGCGGCTACGGGCCCACGTGCCAGTGGGTGATCCCGCAGAGGCTGACAGGTGGGGAGCGTGCTGGAGCGCGGGTTGAGGCTACGAAAACTGGAGTGCCTTTCTGTAAATAGCACGCAGTGGCTGGCAGGTGGGGTCGCGAGGGGCACGGGTTGAGCGGTAAAAGAAACAGGGGTAAATGCAAAACGGGGGCCGCGGTACTGTGGATCTTCTCCACTATCTGGCGGCAGATCTGCGCGCGGCGCGGAACAGGGGACTCGAACCGGGGACCTGGGACTAGCGCTCGGTGGCGGCAACCAGTGCGGTAGGTCGTGGGTGTTGACAGGAGGGAGTAACGCGGCTAGCTAACGCGGTGCGTCGCGGGGTCGTGCAGGCGCAGACACGCCCAGAGAGCGTTCGTCCGGTGGTCCGGCGAGACTAAGACGCGACTGAGAGAGAGAGGGTGTCAGCGGGGACGGTTGGCTCACCACGGGGAGGGCGGTGGTGTCAGATCGGCTTGGGGAGCAGCAGGACGACGACGAGGCAGACGAACGGCAGCCTAGGGTTTCGTCGGGGCGTCGCGGAGCTGTGGAGGAAGTGGGGCTCCTCCTCCTTGCTGGCGGGTATGGGGCGAAGCAGAGAGTCCTCCTTGGACACCTCGACCACCTCCACGTCAACCACGATCGCCGGAACAAGGGAGCGGCGGTGTTGCTGGCGGCTGACCGGCGAGAGGCGTTGGCAATGGTGAAGAAGAAAGAGGGGAGAGGCAGGGGCTCTGGGGTGGATCTGGGCGATGCCAGGAGGCGTGGGGAAGGAGGTAAAGCAAGAGGGAGAGAGGAGAGGCAGCCATGGGGATCAGGGTAGATAAAGTGGCTTCGTCCACCTTTTCACCCTCCTCCTCACGTGCTCGAGCTGGAGCTCGTCTTGGCCAGGTAGGGCATGGCAGGTGGGCCAGGGAGAGGGCAAAGGCGGGGGCTCAGGTGGGACAGGCCCGGTAGTGAGAGAGAAAGAGAGAGGAGAGGGGCTCGGGTGTAGATTAGGCTAGGGTTAGAAGTGGGGTAGTGGCTCGGTTAGGATGGTGCTAGGGTTAGGTTAGGAGGGTGGCTGGGTGGGGCCAGCATGGTAGAGAGAGAGAGAGGAAGAAAGAGAGAGGGAGGGGGCTAGGTGCTCAGCATGGAGAGATGGTAGTTAGGTTTAGGGTTTAGAAAGAGAGGATAAGAGAGGAAGCTAGGGTTAGGGTTTTGTTTAGAAGTTTTAGGTTTTTAACACATGCTTATAGATCAAGACAAGATGAAGGGGTGAGGGAGTGTGTAAGAATTAAAAGATGCATGATCATGACTTGATCAAGTGTGGGGGAAAAAGATGGAGATGGGAAGGATTTTCCATGACCATGCATGGCATTACACATGTGAGAGTGGCTTGGTGAGGTAGAGATGAAGAGAGAAAAAGAGAAGATCTCACAAGGGAAGGTTCCACTCAAATAAAAGAAAAACCAAAAGGAAGGAAATGGTGATGATGATGGTTGCATGGCCCATGCAAAACATTAAATGCCATGTTTAAATTCTTGTGAAAACAAAATAATAACATGGCATTATTCTTATGCATTCCCAAGAAGTGGAATAAAGGCCAAGCAAAAGAAATTATAGAATTAGATCCACCCCAACCCACATGAGCTAGAATAAATATCAAAAGAAAAAGAAATACAAGCTCATGGGTAATGGGATGGTGGAATTATAAGGTGGTGAAAAGAAAGGTGATGAAGTTGAATAAAAGATATGCCCCCAACTCAACTTGGGCATTAAACAATATATCAATAACCAAATACAATATCAAGAGGCAAATACAATTAATAATGCATATGAGAGAAGAACCAAAGAAAAAGGGTTTTATATGATGCTCAAATGCAAGGTGGCATGATGACATGAGCTTGATATAATTATGATGCAACAATTATATATAGGAAGTAGCCATTATATTACTAGACCAAGTAGCATTACCATTGTTAGACAATTGGGATGCTACAGCTATCGGCACAAAGGAGGTGCCTGTTGTGAAAAGGTAACTCTCCTTACAACTTCCGCCTTTGTACTTCATTTGTGATTTCTTCCAAGATGTAATGTTCTTCATTCTATTACCTTCTCAGAGCTAAACAGCTCATCAAGGGCAAGGGGAAGGGAGCTACTTCTAAGCCCCTGCGTCAGACGAAGCTAACTTTGGATTCTCCTGCCGTGGCTCCTCCGACTCCTGCCCCTCAGCTTTCTGCAGTGCTAGAGATTACTCCATCTCCGACTATCAACAGAGCCATCGATCCTCTAGTCGCAAGCTGACGTCACCACAGGTGACTCAGGTTTTGATAAGGGTGAACCCTCTTTGGTTAATGATCCCTCGGCAGAAGTTTTCACCGACGACCTCCTGAGCAATCCGGGACATGCCAAGTTTGGCTTATCTCGGAAATCTACGGAGGAGATCCAACGGTTGGCCAAGGAATGCCTTGAAAGCCGGACCATTTCTGCTGAAGAAGAAGCACAAGAAGGAGAGGACATCAAGAACTCTGATCTTCTTGAACAAGTCCGTCTTCGAGACGAGAAGCTGAGGACCGACGAACTTCAGCTGCGCCAGTTGTCCCCTTAACCCTCGCTGAGAAGGTTACCACCGAAGTGAAAGCGAGTTTGAACAAGCTCGCTCGTGAACAATATGTAAGTCGGAATTCCAATTCACATTTTTCTTTATGTTACTTTATATCATATCCTCTAGCCCCCAAGCATGAAGTTGGATAGATAATACGGGTTTATGCTTTACTAGGATGCCAAAAATAATGAACTAGTGTAGCCCCCAAGGCTCCTGTTGTCATTACTATAAATATTAGCCCGAGTCTTTAGTAGACTTTTGACTTTGGGTATTCTGACTTACACAAAGTATATTCCTATAACCAGGATTTGTTGAAGAATGTTTGCAACAAGCGGAAAGAGATCAAAGCTCTCTCGCTTGAAAACGCACAATTGAAATTTTCCAAGGATGAGGCCGAAGGTAAACTTTCCGAAACTCAAACCTTGTCTTGTGTTTTCATAGTCGAATTTTTATTGAACTGTTGTTCTTTTGACTTACAGCACTGGTAAAACAGTCCTGCACTATGATCGAAGAGGCCGAGAATCTTAAAACTATGGTGGTGGAGAACAAGGAACTCCGTCAAGAGCTGGATAAGCTTAAGGTGGATCATGAGAAGAGTATTTCTCAAATTCTCGAATCCACCTCCATGGCCACCGATGAGCGTGATCGCAAGATTGCGTCTCAGGACAAGAAAATCTCGGATCTCAGTAATGACTTATTCAGAGAGAGGGATATCATTGATGCACTCCAGGCTAAACTCCAGAGTCTTCGTGAAGAGAAGGCCAAAGTCGATGATGTCATCTTTGGTATGTTTCCCTTTTTCTGACTTATCTGCATCTTCTGACTCAATTAGAGTCCGGGGTTTTGACTTATACTAACCATTTTGCATTATATGCATAAGTCCTCTGAACTTACTGGACTGCACCTCTGCTGAGTCTCGCACCAGCCGGCTTACACAAGTCGGCGATCTTCTCCATGACTTCCAACAATCCATCGAGGATATTGGCAAAGCTCTCAAGGTTCCGGATATGCATAGCATGTCAGGTTTTCAGGTGCGGGACAAGGCCAAGGAGATGCCACAGCTCATCCAAGACTAGAACATGTCCTACGTGCGTACCGCTGCGCAGAACGCTCTCACCATGGTTATGAGCCACCATGGAAACATGGAAATCAGGCAAGTAACTAGAGGGTACTGCAAACTGGATGAAGATGGACAGGAGCAAGATATCAAGGCCATCATGGAATCCTGCGTCGGATACGGGTGCCACGTGGCTGATTTGACCAGCTATGACACTCCCTTCTTCACCCGCTTGGACACGCCGGCTCCGCCTTCCGAAGAAACGGCTCAAGTTTTCGACGATGATCAAACCGCATCGGATTTGAACATCTCGGATCGTTATCAAGGTGTGGCTGATGTATCCAGCGAGCCGGTAGCTCCTACCTCTCCCCCTGCATCCTAGGTCATCAGAAAGAAACAAATGTGTTATTCTGAAAACATTACGGATCTATAAATAAGTAGTGTGATACTTTTGCTAGTGCCAAGTTTTTATCTATTTAGCACTTTTGGCTTAGATATTTATGTGCCTGAAATGTTTTGCATAAGCACTTTTGTTTTTTGTCTACACTTATAATTTATCTGGCTTTCCGCCTCGTCCCTTTCGTGAGCCGGCAAAACTTTAGCACGGAAACTTTGCCGAGCAACGGAGCTCAATTGCTAAACCAGTTTAAACTCAGAAACAAAGCCGGCTTCCAGTACCAACAATTCACTACTCGGAAAATGTCCGCATCTAGCCATCAGACAATTAACCAAAGTATAGACTAGAAAATTTAGACTTATACCCGAAGGTAGCATTTTTAGAATCGGAAATCTAAACCAGAACAAACATGAGCATAAAGTACTTTCAAGTATTCCAGGATTTTAGACTATGACATGATCATTTGGAAATAAGATGGTAGTAAAAACTTCTCAGAATTTTTTTTGAGGCAACCACTACTTTTATTTCTCATGGAACATGTACACATATATGATTACAAACAAATATAAACTAAGAATAAAAGGGACGTAGATGAGCAATATTCCACGGTCTGTCTAATTCTTCCGGATTTGTACTGCCTCCAGCTCTCTTTCGCTTCTTAGTAGCAGGTCTTTTCTTGACTGACCGCATATCAGTTAGGTAGTATGAACCATTGTGCATTACTCGACTAACCAGAAAAGGCACTTCCCATACTAGGGAAAGTTTGTGCTTTCTTTGTTGCACAAGCCGGAGCACCAAATCGCCCTTATTGAAAGATCGGTTTCTGACTCTCTGGCTATGATACTTACGTAACTTCTGCTGATAAGCTGTTGATCTTATTTCAGCAACAATGCGAACTTCTTCGACTAAGTCGAGATCATTTTGTCAAGAAATCTTAGCATCCTCTTTGATATATGTGGCAACTCTAGGAGAATATGAATCAAATCACTAGGAAGAACTGCTTCAGCACCATAGACCAAGAAGAAAGGTGTGTATCCCGTTGACCTGTTCGGAGTTGTTCGTAAGCTCCAAATTACAGAGGGTAATTCTTCTTCCCAAGCCCCCACAGCACGTCCAAGTGGTGCTTTGAGTCTTGGTTTTAGGTCTTGTGAGATTGAACCATGTGGCATCCCGCTAAAACCACTACTAGAAAATTGTTGTGTTTTGTGTGTTGCGCATCATCATGACCGCATGCTCATGTCATCATGCCACATTGCATTTGAGCATCGTCATCATCTTGCATGGTTTGTTTAAAAACTATTTTCAAAAAGCCTGGTTTTGTTTTTTAAATGCCCCGTCTTTATTTCAAATTAAAACTTGGACCTTCGGATTATTTTGCTTCGTCTAAAAAACAGATTCTAAAAGCCTTGTTGTGTTAATAAAAATATTTATATTATTTTAGGGGGCAGCCGAACCAGGCTGGACCGACCCAGCCGGCCACCCCCAAAATTTACCAAAACCAGATCCTAGTCTAACCCTATCCACCCCTCCACCTAATCACCCCTACACGCACACCATGGCGCCAGCCACCCACTCACCCAGACCCGCACACACACGCAAATACCACAAAACGCACGCACACCATGCTCGCGTGAGCCAGCCCGATCCCGCGTGCCGCCTGGCCCCACCACGACGCACCACTCCCCTGGCCCACCTCTAGCCTTTTCCCGCCCACCTGATCGACCCACGCCACCCTGGCCCGGGATTCCCGCCCAGCCCCTTGGCCAATCGCAACCTGCTCCCGGTCAACCCCACCCCGCTGCGCCTTATGCCCATGCACCCTGCCCACACACACACCACCACACACCACCCCGGTCCCACCCCTCTGCCGACGCAGTCGCACCGCGTCCCTGCCCACGCACCCGCTCCTCACGCCCTGTCGCCCGCGTGCTCCCGTGTGTCCCGCGTGGACCCCACCCCGGGAACCTCTCCCTCCCGCAGATAGCGCCGCCTCCTCCCTATCGCGTGCAGCAAGCGCGCCGCCACCTGCGCCTTCCCTGTCTCCAACCCCGCGCCCCCATCCATCCCCGTCCCCTCTGCCACCAGGCCCCGCCGTCGGCCTCGCCCTCTGCTCCGCCGCCGCCGCCGCTTCACGGGCCTCCTCCCCTCGCGCGGCGCTCCTCCCTCGTCTACGCAGAGGACGCGCGTCTGGCCGCTGCATCCTCCCCGGCCTCGGCCGCATCTCCGTCGCCGCCCTCTTGGCCTCCTCCCCGCGAGCGGCCGCCCCTCCAGTCCCAGTCGCCGCCTCGGGCCCCCTCCGCTCCAGCCGTGCCCGATCATCCCGTCGCCGCCCCGGGGCCTCACCTCGTCGCCGCGCCCCGGGCGTCTCCGTCCTCTCCTCTACAAGCCTCGGGCCCCGTCTCCTCGGGCCCCCTCGCCTCACGAGCTCACCCTCGACCTCGTATACGGCCGTTGTGCCCTCGAGCCCAACGCCGTCGCCTCTCCCTCGTGCCCCGCATCGGCGTACCTGTCCGCCTGCAGGAGCCTCTCCCGCGACCCCGCAGAATGCCTTGGCCATTCCTCTGCAAGCTTTGCACCGTCCTCCGTCGTGCGGCGCCACCAAGCTCAACTGACCCGCAAGGTGTTTGAGCAAACGTCCGCGTGGGACATGTTCCATCACTGTGCAACTTTGATCTTGTGCTGCATTTTGTTTATCCTTCTGTTTTGTGCTCACGTGTTGATAGTGTGCTATACCGATGATAGCACAGTGGCTCTCTAAGATCTGTTCGCATGATATACAAGCGTGGCCTGGACGACGACCGTGCGAAGTTGCGTGAAGCTACCTGAAGAGCCTCGCAAAGTCTTCGTTCCCGTTTTTCGCCAAGATCTCCCGAAGTCCGAACCCTGACACCGGCTTCATGTTCTCCTTCACGGACGCCATGACCTCCTTCATAGATCCAAAGACCGAACCTCGAAGACCGATCCCGCCGAGCCTGGACCCGATCCCCCGAAACCCAGGCCGCCGAACCCTAATGTGATTCTCTTTCCGAGATCCCTATTTTATAATATATAACATCTATCTGTCGCATATTAAATTGTTCATGCATGCATACCTGTCTGTGGGTTTGGGGGCATTATAGTCGATTCACCTAAATTAAATATGGAGTCCATATGCAGGCTATTCTAGTCCTATCCCGGACTCCATTTAAATTTGTGTAGCGAACCGATGCCAGGTTTTGCCTTGTTAATACAACATTTAATTTGTGGGGTAGCTAAACAACATGAACCACTTAATTAATTGTCAGGACCCCAGTTCCGCTTAATATTTTCTATTGCAACGCATCTGTGCCATGCCATGCATCATATCATAAGCATGCCGGATCTTCTGTCGTAGTATTAAATATTGCATCCGGTGTTTCTCCTAGTGTTTGCTTCTTCGTGGATTAGGCCGATGAGTTGATGCGAGTATCGACAAGTTCTCCTGTTATGATCCGTCGGCATTGTTTTCCCAGGCGAGCATCTCTCCCCCTTTCTACCTATTTTGCATTTACAGTCTTTATTTCCTCCTGCTGATCTATTGCTATCCGTGTCACGATGCTTTAGATTCCGTGCACCAGTTCTATCCCGTGCAGCCTCTATATTGCCATGGACACCTCCTAATACCTATTGTTTGGTAGATAGCTGGCCTTGGGAGTCGTAGTTGCTTGCTCAGGTGCGATCTCGTGTTGTCGAGTACCACAGTTGTTGGTATGCTGGCAGATGTTTATGGTGGAGATGATCATGACTTTACACACAACTATTAAATTGCTGGGATAACTAAGGAAAGAGGCACCGGTGGGCAATATATGCTATTTGGTTTTTATATCCACTTGTGTCCCGTAGGCCCCGAGTACTTGATACCTGTTCCTTGACTATTCGCACTATCCACATCCGGGAGAGTCTATGAATCCCCCTGAGCCAGAGCTTGATTCATTTCTATTTATTGGGGCCACAAACTAGTTTGGGGTTTTATTTACTATCCTGTACATATAACATGTTACTGCTTTATTTAAGATTGTGCGTGGAGCACCTGTACTGTTTTGGATCGTGGAATGTTTTCGCGGTATCGACAAGCCCAGTCACACTCTCGGGTTCCTAGTCGTTTACAGCCATTGACACAAACCTTGGGCCCGTCTCGGAGCCGGCCAGCTTCGTTGCAGGTAGCTTAATGGGGTGGCCCCCTGAAATATTTATGAATCCTGTGCTTGCTTTGTCGTGAAAGCCTTGTTGGGTTTTGAGTTGGTTTTTCTGAGGTCGATCGAGTGTGTGTTGCTATTTGTGCACCCCTGCAGGGTAAAACTTTCTGAAAGCCGTGTCCGCGGTTATGGACGACTTGGATCACAGTATCTCGATCATAGACAAGCATAACTAAAGTAGTGCTATAAATTTGACTTAATATGTGACTAGTAATCAGATTCAAATACCACGGAATGGATATTAAAAATGCCAACAACTGGTGGAGCTGGGGTTCCTTGTGTCTTGTTATATCTGCCTAGTAAGTATTGCAACTCCAATGGAATGTAATAAAAGTGCCAACAATTGCTGGGCTTTGGGATTCCTCAGGACAATTCTATCTGACTAGTAAAAGTTCCAACTACAATGGAATGGTGATTAAAACTTCCCACTACTTATGCTATCAGGATGAATCATGCTATATATCTGACTAGTAAATGCTGCAACTATAATGGAATGAGTAAAACTGCCAACTGTGTGAGTTCCTTGGTCCGACTTCCTCGTTTGGTCTCGAGGGGGAAATACCAGGATGGTATGTTTGGTGTTAGTATCAGGTAGGATCTGAATAGGTCTTTCTTACCCCTCTCTAATAGCCGACAGATGTATCGAGTCTCTATAGGTTGTTTAGTGCATGCTCCGCTGCCGCTTCAATCCACCATACCTATGTAGGCGAGAGCCGCCGAATTCTAGCCTCGCCGTGTACTGGCCTCAGTACTGACGCTCCTCTTTTTCCTTTGCCCTTTGTCGGCACCCCTTTTTTTTTAGCAGGTTTGAGATCGACGTCGTTAGCAGGGTTACCCTTCTGGCTTGGCCTGGGCAGGGTTATGGATGCCATTGGTTATTCTTCAGGGCTCATAGCCCCATTTGCATCTTGTCCGTAGTCGGACGCTCTATCGTTTTCAAGGTGATTTGGATCTTGGTATTGTATATCTGTATTCTTGACTCATGGAGTCGTTGTTGTATATATATGTTTTGTGGGTCCCATCGAGGACTGTTGTGTAATGGTATTACTTTGTTTTCTACCCGCACGAAAGTGCCTGGTGGGCGTCCTTGAATCGTTTCTATGCGGGTTTGGCGGAGTGGGCTAAAACTTGCATAGGGCCGATTTGAGGGTGTTACAGAGTGGTATCAGAGCTCAGCAGTTGCGATACCCCACAAGTCCAGCCTGCAGGATAACCTAGCTAATCGCCGAAGTAGAGTGTCAAAACTATTTTTGCAAAATCGGTTGGATAGATCTGATTAGGTCTGATTTTACTCCTTACCCCTCTGCTATTCTCCTCTTACCTTTGCGTGTTTTGATTCTACCCTCTTATCTTTTCTTCAAGTCCAGGATTTCTCGTGGTTGGGTTCCATCGTACCTTCAGGGTTTCGCTTCCTCCTTTGGCAATGGTGCTTCTACATCTGGTCTTCATGCTATCTGAGGAATCCTTCATCTGTTGGACTTATCTCTATTCCTTGTGGTGTCTTCCGGTGTTTTCCGACGCGATGACATCAGCTACGCCAGAACCGATGCAGAGTCTGCATCACTCTTTTGCTTCCGAGCCTCGCTTGTCGAGATCTTCAGTCTGATTCGGAGAATGGTTGCACGCTTTTCTACTGATTGTGCGGAGTAATAGTTTGGGTGCGTGATGGATTGGCCCCCATGCCGAGTACTCATTCTATTTGCTCTTGTACCTTGAAGTGGATGAGAATGCGTCGTTTCTCTCCTTCTATCGAAGCTAGAGGTGGCTTTATTTGTTGATACCTCTACCTTCGTTCTTTGTTACCGGAGTGTCCTCTCGACGATCACGGACAACGACCTCTTGTTAGTGGTGTCGCGAGCATCTGCACGAAGCAAGAAGATTCAGATCGCCGAGCTTCTTCCCGGTACCATGAGGCGGATCTCGAGGGCGAGATCCATTGTTAGTGGTGTCGAATTGTGGCATCCCGCTAAAACCACTACTAGAAAATCATTGTGTTTTTTGTGTTGCGCATCATCATGATCGCATGCTCATGTCATCATGCCACATTGCATTTGAGCATCGTCATCATCTTGCATGGTTCGTTTAAAAACTATTTTCGAAAAGCCTGGTTTTGTTTTCTAAACGCCCCGTCTTTATTTCAAATTAAAACTCGGACCTTCAGATTATTTTGCTTCGTCTAAAAAACGTATCGAGTCTCTATAGCTTGTTTAGTGCATGCTGCGCTACCGCTTCAGTCCACCATACCTATGTAGGCGAGAGCCGCCGAATTCTAGCCTCGCCGTGTACTGGCCTCAGTACTGACGCTCCTCTTTTTCCTTTGCCCTTTGTCGGCACCCCTTTTCTTTTAGCAGGTTTGAGATCGACGTCGTTAGCAGGGTTACCCTTCCGGCTTGGCCTAGGTAGGGTTATGGACGCCATTGGTTATTCGTCAGGGCTCGTAGCCCCATTTGCATCTTGTCCATAGTCGGACGCTCTATCGTTTTCAAGGTGATTTGGATCTTGGTATTGTATATCTGTATTCTTGACTCATGGAGTCGTTGTTGTATATATATGTTCTGTGGGTCCCATCGAGGACTATTGTGTAATGGTATTACTTCGTTTTCCACCCGCACGAAAGTGCCTGGTGGGCGTCCTTGAATCGTTTCTATGCGGGTTTGGCGGAGAGGGCTAAAACTTGCATAGGGCCGATTCGAGGGTGTTACAAACCATTTGCCCTTTCGACTTGTCCATTAGCCTGCGGATGTGTGACTGACGCAATGTCAAGCCAGATACTTTGTTTATTGCAAAATTCGGCAAGTTCTCCCATAGAGAAATTACTCCCATTGTCCGTGATAATGCTATGCGGATAACCTTACCGGATTATAACATCCTCGACAAATCTTTTGGCTGTTGCTCCATCACAACTAGTGACGGGTTTAGCCTCAATCCATTTGGTGAATTTATCCACCATCACTGAGAGGTGAGTAAATCCACTTGGAGCCCGTTTAAACGGTCCTACCATATCAAGCCCCCAGACCGCAAAGGGCCATGTTATAGGTATTGTTCGCAACTAATCAGCCGGAACATGAGCTTGTTTGGCGTATTTTTGGCAGCCCTTGCACGTCTTGACCAGTCGTTTGGCATCTGCCTTGGCTGTAAGCCAGAAAAAACCGTGTCAAAAAGCTTTTGTCACTAAAGATTTGGCTGCAGCATGGTGACCACACTCGCCCTCATGGATCTCTCTTAAGATTTCCACTCCTTCTTCCGGAGATACACAGCGCTGAAAAACCCTAGATACGCTCCGCTTATAGAGCTCACCACTAATTATAGTGTAGGATTTTGCTCGCCGGACGATCTGTTGGCTCAGAACCTCGTCTTCGGGTAATTTGCCATTTACCAAGTAATCAAGGTAGGGTTGAGTCCAGCTGGGAGTTACAACCAAAACTCCTACTAAAGGTGAGTCTGATTTGGTCGGATATTCCTCGTCTACTCCCTTTATGGAGGGAACTTTGAGGTGCTCTAAAAAAGCGCCATCCGGGACCTCTTTCCGCGTAGAGCCTATCTGAGATAATGCATCTGCTTTCTCATTTTCTGCTCGAGGGATGTCCTGAACCTCAAATCCTTCGAACGATTTAGATAGATCATCCACGACAGCTTTATATGTTGCCATGTGCTTATTTGCATTACAAATATCCGACACTTTTTGTGCAACAAGATCCGAATCTCCGTAACACATCAATCGTCGGATGCCGATATCCTTAGCAATCCGTATTCCATGCAGCAGTGCTTCATACTCGGCAATGTTATTTGTCGCTGTGAAGTGGATCTGCAACACGTATAGAAGTTTACCTCCTTGGGGTGATTTGAGCACCACGCCAGCCCCCGAACCCCCGTGAGCCTTAGACCTGTCAAAATACAGGGTCCAATATTCTGACTCTGGGAGGGTCATATTCTCCTTTGTCTTTGTCTAATCAGCAACAAAGTCAGCAAGGATTTGGGATTTGATTGTTGTCCAATGTTTATACTCAATATCGAAAGGTGAAAGCTCTATGCCCCATTTTGCGACGTGTCCTGTAGCCTCGCTGTTGTTGATTATATCTCTCATGGGATCTGTGCTCACCACGGTAATTGGATGTTCCTAAAAATAGTGCCGTAACTTACGAGATGCGAAGAACACACCATAAGCCAGCTTTTGATAGTGCGGATACCGCTGTTTTGATTCAGTTAGAACCTCGCTGAGATAATAAGTCGGACGCTGCACCAGGTGTTCCTAATTTTCCTCTGGTCTCTCCACTACCATGACGACACTGACGACCCTGTTTGTCGCAGCGAGATAGAGCAACATCGGTTCCCTTGGTTCCGGTGCTGCAAGGATAGGAGCAGATGAGAGTACTTCTTTCAAGTCTTGTAGTGCAGCTTCAGCTTCATCAGTACAAACGAATTTCTTGGTCTTTTTCAGGAGCTTGTAAAGTGGTGCGGCTCTTCCTCCTAGCCGGCTTACAAACCAACTAACTGCAGCAATGAAACCAGTTAGTCTTTGAATGTCCTTCAGGCGAGTTGGCCTGGAAATGTTGAGTATAGCCTTGATCTTGTCTTGGTTCACCTCTATGCCCCTCTGAGACACGATGGAACCTAACAATTTTCTGGCTGGTATTCCAAAGAAACATTTCTTCGGATCGAGCATTATGTTGTATTTTCGTAAATTTGCGAATGTTTCCTCCAAGTCGGAAATTAATGTTTCCTTCTTTTTGGACATCACCACAATATCATCCACATATGCATGTACATTGCGTCCGTTTTGATCGTGGAGGCAACGCTGCATAGTGCGCTGGTACGTAGCTCCTGCGTTCTTCAGCCCAAAGGGCATCGTAACAAAACAGAAGGTTCTGAAGGGGGTTATGAATGAAGTTTTGTTTTTATCCGATTCCTTCATCCGAATTTGGTGATATCCAGAATATGCTTCGAGAAAACATAGGAGTTCCGAGTCTGCCATAGAATCAATAACTTAATCAATTCTAGGCAGAGCGAACGGATCTTTGGGACAAGCCTTGTTCAAGGCAGTATAATCAACACATATCCTTAAATCAGTGGTATCCTTTTTAGGGACCATTACAAGGTTGGCCAACCAATCAATATGAATGACCTCTTCTATGAATCCAGCTAACTCGAGTCGGGCTAGTTCCTTAGCTATTGCCTTACGCTTTACATCGCCAAAATGTCGTAGGGATTGTTTGATGGGTTTAGCGTTCGGGTTTACATTTAGAGAGTGCTCGGCAAGTTCCCTAGGTACTCCGGTCATGTCAGATGGCTGCCATGCGAAGATATCTTGATTTCCTTGGAGGAACTTGACGAGCGCGCTTTCCTATGCGCTATCTAGGCCTACGCCTATCTAGGTCACCTTGGAGGGGTCATCATCCTTCAACGGCGTCTTCTTCGTCTCTTCCGATTCCTTGAACTCTGGATTCGGCTTTGTCACCTCCTTCTTTGTTGCGGGCATCTCGGACGGGTCGATGGTCTTCTTGATTTCCTAGTACTCCTGGGCGTGCAGCACGGCTTCAGCAAAGGCAGCATTTACATCCTCGCACTCTCACGCTTTCTTCGGGTCTCCCCTGATGGTGATCACGCCGTTGGGACCTGGAATTTTCATCATATTGTAAATGTAACACGGAGGAGCCATAAAAGCCCAATAAGCCGGACGTCCAAATATAGCGTGGTACGCGCTCTTGAACGGGACCACTTCGAAGGAAAGTGCTTCCATCCGATAGTTCTTTGGAGTTCCAAAAGTAACATCCAAAGTGATCTCTCCTAGGGAATTTGCTTGTCTTCCTGGGACAACTCCGTGAAATATCACAGAGCTGTGATTCAGTTGGGTCTCCGAGATCCGCATCCGGCGTAGCGTTTCAACATACATAATATTTATGTTGCTACCACCGTCCATGAGGGTCTTGGAGAAACCATATCCGTCAATAAGTGGATTGACGACTAAGGCGTATTTTCCTCGCCTGTGTAAATTAGGCAGATGATCAACGCGGTCAAAGGTAATTGCAACTTCTGACTAGTCTAGGTACTGAGGGACAACCAGAACTATCGTGTTGAGCTCATGCAGAACTGCTTTCTTGACCTTAGCTGGTTGAGATCCGAGGAAGGTGACATAGGTGTATTTCTTTGTGGGAAAGGTTTTCTTTCCCTCTGGCCTGGGATTTGAAGCATCAACTTCCTCCATGTCGAAATCTTCCTTGGTCTCTTTATCTTTTTCAGGATTCTTCTTTCCCTTCTTCCGCTTGGCCCTGTAGCCAGCGGTGTCATCTTTCTTGATGTCGTCGTTGAAATGACACTCGGCGTTTGTGTGAGACGAGCCCCCATTGGCATCGAGGTGATGCACACAGGGTTATTGGCAATGTCGGCCCAAGAGTAGGTTTTTCCAGGTTGCTGGTCTCCTCTACCTTGAACTCTTGATGTCCCATGAGCTCGTCCGCGGCCACTGCCACGTCCTCCTCGTCCTCCAGACCCGAAAGTAGCGGTAACCACTGCCATTTCCACGTTGGGTTTTTCTTCCAAAGTGTTCTTGCGCTTCTGAGCTTTTTGCTTTGGTTGTTTTGCTGACTGTGGCACAGCTAGGGCATTTAGAAATCCCTCTGCATTGTCGTCAGCATCTGCATACTTGCTTGTTGTTTCTATCATCTCTCCCAAATCGGTGACCTTGTCACACTTCAAGCGATGATGTAGTAAACCAATTGGGAGCCCTGCAATGAAAGCTTCAATCGCAGTTTGGTCATTTACTCCTTCATAGGAGTTCTTGGTGTCGATCCATCATCCGAGATAATCTCGGCAAGTTTCTCCGGGTTTCTGGGTGTAACGATGTAGGTCTCCTACCGTACAGGGCCTCCGATATGTCCCCTCGAAATTCTGAAAGAATGCACTTTGCATGTCATACCAGTTGTGGATGGTGTTCTCCGGAAGTTCATTGAGCCATGATCGTGCCGTCTTCCTCAACATGAGTGGGAGATATCGGGTTGCGACCAAGCTATTTCCGCCTTTGGCGATGCAGCAAGCCTGGAAAAAATCCTAGAGCCAAGTATCTAGCCGAGCTATACCGTCGTAGGCCTGAATGTGTCTTGAGATAGCGAATCCTTTTGGGAATTTTGTGGCTCTTATGTGTGGTCCGAAGCATTTTGGGCCCACGTATATATCATCATTTCCGTAGCTCCGCGCCTCTATGTTGGAGTTAATCTGGTGTCGCGCATCACTTGGAGACAAAGATCGTCTTCCTGAGTGACGGCTATGGCTGCGGTGCCTTGGGGCCAGACTTCAGCTTCTACCACCACCTCCGCCGCCACGACGTCCTCCTTGGCCTCCTTGAGAGCTGTTATGATGGCTGCTTGGTAGAGAGGGTGGGGCATCTAGACTGTTTCCGGCTGATCGCCGGCCTCCGTCTGGAGCGTCAGTATTCCGGTTCCGGGGAGGGTCTTCATTGCGACGATCCCCCTATCGGCTTGTCTCGGCATGGTTTCCGTCGTTTCTTCATCCGTCACTCCCACCATGGTGGGGCTCAGCCGAACGGTTTGTACGTCTAGGAGGTGGCATTCTTTGACGGTCCTCCTCCCGACGTTTCTCTTTTCTTCTCCCCTACGATCGTTCGACTCTCGTCGGGGAGGGTTTCTCAGATACAGTGCAACAATTGCTTCTTGCTCGGCAGCTGGAGCGACATTGCAATTGTTGCATATGATTTACCTTGTTTGCCCATGCCATGCTAAGTTTTTCCATGCAATTGTGCATCATTCCATCATGACATACCTTCTTTGCTTGTTGCATATGATTTATATGATTGTGCAATGTATTTATTTTTGGCCCTTGTGTGTTTGGTTTTTATTCGGATAGACACTGAGCAAGGAGAATACCAAAACTCAGGAGTATTTCCCAGATCCTTCTTATTCTGCAACTGGACTACCAGGCAAGCAATTCCCATACTTATATACATATAGTACCTATGCTTCTATCTTACTCTTGCATCATTGAGTCGCGATTGCATTAAATTTGAATCCCAAGTATTGCATAGCGTTTACTTTTAAACCCCACCGAAGCTTGTATCCTCAATCCCATTAGCCACTACTACAAGGGTTTTTTGAGGCATGCGAGTCGTAGAATTTCATGTGTAGGTTTGTGCGAGTCTTTGGATAACGAGGTACCTAAACCACTTAATTTGGGTAGTAATGGGATAACTAATGAAAGAGGCATCAGTGAGCATTATCTTCTATTTGGTTCTTTAAGCTTACTTATGTCCTATAGGACCCCGAGTACTTGATTCATGTTCCTTGACTATTCGCACTATCCACATACGGGAGACCCTATGGATACCCCTTCACCTGAGCTTGATTCGTACTTTATTTCTTGGGGCCATAAACTAGTTTGGAGCTTTATTACTATCATGTACTTATGTCATGCTTTACTGTTTTAATTATGATTGTGCCTGGAGCACCTGTAGTGTTTAGGACTTGTGACACGTTTCCACGGTATCAACAAGCCCAGTCACTTTTTCGGGTTCCCAGTCGTTTACAACAGTCTACACAAACCTTGGGTCTGTCTCGGAGCCAGACAACTTCGTTGCGGGTAGCTTAATGGGGTGGCCCCCTAAAATCATTTATGAATTCTATGAATGCATTGTCGTGAGGCCTCGTTGTGTTTTATTTGGTTCTTCCCGAGGTTGATCGTGTGTGTGTTGCTATTTGTGCACCCCTTCAGGGTAAATCTTTCTAAAAGCCATGTCCGCGGTTATGGACGACTTGGAGCATAGTTTCTCAATCATAGACAAGCATAGCTAAAGTACCTCCTTTAATTTGACTAAGACATGACTAGTAATTAGTACAACACTCATGGAATGGTTAATAAAATTGCCAACGGATGGGTTGTTCCTCCGCCTTCTCGTCGGTAAGCGAGCAGGAGGACGAGCGAGGTTATTTATGTTGCTTATATAACTGTTGCTATTAATTAACGAGCATACGTCCATCTCTGATTGGGCGGATATGTAGCGAGTCTCTATAGCTCTTTGTAGATATTAGCTTTCGCTACAATTGCGTCACCCCCAGGTTGTTCTCTTTAGTTGCATTAAGACTTGCTGAGTACCCCTAGGGTCTCACACGATAAATATTTGGTTTAGATGGACATGTATACTCTCAAGAAGGTTACTGGTTTGAGGAGATGGATGATGGTGGCAACGACTATCCGGTGTAGATATTCTGGGGCTGGAGATCCATGAGATCTGTGGGCAGGATGTGCTTATTTTCAGGGCATCTTATCCAATTTGCTTCTTATCCGTACTCGGACCATGTTTTTTGCTTCCGCTTGATACTCTGTTGCGTGATGTTTTGAGGATGTATCCTAAACTATTATATGTATCTAGGATATTTGGATCTTACCGTATGGCGTTGAATAATTCCATTTCTATTGCTTCTAGATGGTGTGACTCTGATGTCTGTTGTAAGTCGCAGACATACATACTCATTTGTGTATGTCGTGGCCGCGTTACCTGTCACTTACGCCACTTGCTCTTATCCCGATGTTCTTGAAAGTGGATAAGGTGGTAGGCCAGTACTGTGCCCTGCTCTGCTTCGACGGGCCTACACGTGGGTGGCCTTGGGCCTCCACGGTAGAATCACTTATCCACTTTTGGTTCGTCCAAGCTTAAACTTAGAGCGTAATGTCCAAGGTATTACAATTGGTATCAGAGCCATTCCGCCCTTCAGGGTCTTAGCTAAGATGGTCGTTGCTAGTCTAGAAAATATTTTGGTAGCCATGTATACTAAGGAAAAACTAAACGTGAGAGTAGGACTGCTTCCATTTTTCTTCTTACCCACCCACTGCTTGCTCAAAATGTAGAGCTCGTTGGGGAACCCAAGAGGAAGGTATGATGAGCATAGCAGTAAGTTTTCCCTCAGTTACAAAACCATGGTTATCAAACCAGTAGGAGCAATGAAACACCTCCAAGGTGTTCTTTCCAACTTGGAATCCTGCACAACACAACCACAGAACATTGCCCCCAACTTACAGTGAGGTTGTCAATCTCACCGATTTTGCTGAAAACAAAGGATTAAACGTATTGTATGGAAGATAGTAAGTGCTTGCAGAAAGTAAACAGTAAATAGTAGATTGATGGTAAAAGAATGGACCGGGGTCCGTAGTTCACTAGTGGTGATTCTCCTTAAGATAGATGACATGTTGGGTGAACAAATTACAGCGGGGCAATTGACAAACATCGAGAAAGCATACATGCATATACTAATCATCTTGACTCCTTTGAGATTTGATTGAGCATTACAACATTATACATAGACTGTAATCCAACTGCATCTATGACTAATAATCCACCTTCAGGTTATCATCCGAACACCCTCTAGTATTAAGTTGCGAGCAACAGATAATTGCATTAAGCACGGTGTATAAAGTAAACAATACGATTGTTCTATGAACAAAGGATTGATGTTTTCTCCCTAGTTGCAATAGCACATCTAGTACCTTAGAGATTTCTGTCACTTCCCCAGATTCCTAGAGGCATGAATCCACTATCGAGCATAAATACTCCCTCTTGGAGTTGCTAGCATCTACTTGGCCAAGATAGCTACTAACAACGGAAAGCATGCAAGATCACAAATAACAAAGACATGATAGAATCAATAATCAATCTGAAATAGCATCTCAATATCCATCGGATCTCCGCAAACACAACATGTAGGATTACAAATAGATTATCTTGATCATGAACGGAGCTCACAAGATCTAAACATGGTAGCACAAAGGAGAGGAACCAACCATCTAGCTACTACATGGACCCGTAGACCAGGGATGAACTACTCACGCATCACACCGGAGGCAGGCATGGTGATGAAGAAGGACTCCAGGGTGAATTCTCCTGTAACACCCCAAAAATGCTAATCAAGATTATCAAGTTCTAATCACCCAAGTTTAGGGTTAACAAAAACTTTTATTCCAAAAATCAATGTGAATGCATGTGTGTTTTGCATTAGTGTAGAATTGATTGAATTTGCCATGCTTGATTGCTAAAAATGATGAGAAATGGTGTAAATGTGATGTAACATCCCAAAACTTTAATCCAAGTGATCAAGATTCAAAACTACCCAATTTAGGGTTAACAAAAACTATTTCCCATTTAAAAGAATTAAGCATGCATATGTGTGTTGCATTAAATAAGAGTTGTTTTGAAATGCCATGATTGTTTGTTCTAATGGTTGTAAAATGATTCTAAGATGAATGCCACATCATCTAGATCATTCCCAAGCAAAAACGAAAGAAAAAGAATTAAAGAATGGAAATGGTCACTTTTGCCATTTTAATCAACTAAGACACTTTGGGTGTTCCTAGCACTCAATTTCAAACAGAAACAATTGTGGATCTTTTCACCCCTTGCTAGTACAAGTTAAGATGTACCAAGGCCCACTTTGTGATCTTCCAAAAACATTCAAACACTAAATTTAAATGGCATTTGAAAATGGAATCAAGTGTATGTGTATAGATCACACTTTTTCAAAAACCATCCAAATGAACTCCATTTAAAAATCCGAATCAACCAGAGATGCTCAAGCATGTGACAAACAACTCCACCAAATTTCATTTCAAAATTCAAAAGTTGAATTCTTGCGGCCAATGTGTCGAACACCTGGTGAGGAGAATCAAACTGGCCTAACTATCACTATTTTTGATCAAAATTTGTCGAGCCATTTGAACCCAATTCAATTCCTTTGTCTCCCCTAGCCCCAACCAGGCCATCAAGGACCTACCAAATGGCCTAGCACCACAGTGCCGCGCCCCCCAAGGCCATGCTTGCCGGCCAATCGTGCACACACCGCAGGAGACCACCAGCCCCTTTCCGCCGCTCTAGGAAGGCAGGCGTGACCTCGCCGCCGTCCACGGTCCACCCCACGGCCACTGCTAGCCACTGGACCACCGAGGCCAACCCCCGCACTAAGTCTCTGCGTCGTGCTAGCGCATGCCAGAGCGCCGTCACCACCAGCACGCCACACGCCGCGCCACAACCACAGACCACGCGCGCTGCTCCGCCTTGACCACCTCAACCCACTAGACACGCCCGTACCCCGCTGCTCGACCCATAGTCACTCGGAACCATGTCGATCACCACCTCGATTTCTCAGAGTGCAAGACCCGCCTGACCTTAATCCACCGCCCCTAGCACCGCCATTAAGCCCTAGCTAACCGCCAGGGAACCGCCCACCGTCCGCCTACCTCGCCCACGCCGATAGCCCCCTTTCCCGTTGTCACCGACGACCTCCGCCCACACCTCTCTGCTGCCTCGTCGGGCCTAAAAAGGGAGCCTCCCCAGCACAAATTATTCACACTCTCACACTCCCCTCTCTCCACTAATCCTTCCCTACCTCTCGCTAGAGAAGCTCGAGCAGCCAGCCACCGGAATTTTGCTGGAGATAGATGCAACAGAGGAGGAGAAGCTCTCGTCGATTTCGTCCACCCTCGGAGCTGCCGCGACTTCGCCTGAGCCCATTGTCGTCTCCTCGTTCGTTTTCCCGCCTCGCCGCACTCGCTGGAGCCCTGGTACACCCTCACCACACCCCCACCAAGCCGTTAGGGTTCCACCTCGCTGGCGACAAGTCCGTCGTCGACGATAAGCCCCAGCCGTAGATGCTAGCTCTAATCCTACGGTCCACAATGCCCCATACCACTTCGCGTTTAATGAGCCACTGATAGGCGGGACCCCCTGCCAGCAGTCCTCAGCACCACGGAGTGAAACTAGGTCGGCCCGTTAGTGTTCCCGCGTGACCCAGTAGATTCAAATTTAGATTTTTCTTTTTGGACTTAAACTTAGTTATGTCCCTTAGTTTGAAAATCAATTCAGAGAGTTCTACAAATTCAAATTGAGTGATTCAAATTTTTTTGGAAAGCTAATTAAAATCGCTATCCAAGCCCATTGGATTTAAACCATTTAGAGTTATAGATCTCTCCTAGCAAAAATAACAAGTCAGAAGCTTTTGCACATTCAAACATTTTTCTAAAATCAACCATAATAGCTTTTGAGTTGATTCCAACTCTCAAAAATCACATTTAACCATACCTATCTGAATATGTAATAATATTAAGGTTTGCATGCAGTGACTTTGGACTAGTACCAAAATAATGCTATAGAGGCATTTCTAGTCACTTTAAATCATTAATTATTAAACTCAAACTTATTAAAATGTGATACAACCTTTAAATCACATTCCCACATATTAGAATATGTGGGGATGACATGTGTCCACATGATCGCATATTTTAATTGGAGAATATTAAATCTTAGTTAATTTCAATGAGTAGAAATTACTTTTCTCAAATAAAATAAACGAAACTAGTTATTAAACCTTATGATGTTTGTGATGATACTAGATCATAAAATGTGTGCCTTAGTGTGCTAAATAGACTAGTTAAGTATTGTTTGGTGATTGTGTATTCCATATGTATTCATAGACGATAGTATCGAACAAGTCTTCGTGGAGGAGGAGTTCTACCAAGAAGAGGAGGAAGAGAATTTCAACCACTTCACCAACCAAGGCAAGCCTAGCACTTCAAGTAAACTGAGCAAGATTTTATTAGCAAGCCATCATTAACAATGCAAGCTAACCCTTGCAAGCTAGATAACCTAAGCAAAATGCATTAGGCATGCTTGGTTATACATGTTGACTTATACCTACCCCAAGTTTTACTTATAAGCTTTACTTTCTTTTACTTTACCAAAGTTTCTTACTTTGTTTATAGATAGCATAAAGAGTATAAAACTTGGCCTATCTAGTTAGCTTTAGATGTCTTTCTATGGCATGAGATTGAGATTAGCATCCCACATTAGTGAACACTCTTAACTTGGTAGTTTAGAACTAAACCAAAAACTTGAGCACTTTAGATGGCACTACTTGGTGAAAATGACTTGTGAAAACCTTGGAATGATGAGTCATTCTATTGAGATGTTTTGACATGTGTTGAGAAACACAAATGGTTTATGATGATGATGAAAATGTTGAGGCATGAGCCTTAGCCCTTTTATAAAAACTGATGGTTGGGTTTGGATGCGATACCATTCCAATTTTATCGTACAACCACAATACCTGAATTGGGTAAGGCTTAGCCGGAAGTTTATATGCATTAGTATTATTTCCCTTGCAGGAGAAGTTTGAGCTGAGGGTACCTCTCAATGTTGTCCACCTATGCAGTGCCCAGGATGACAGATGGTCATGGCAGGGAGGCCAAGCTCATAGGAGAGGTGCTTATACTAGAGTGTGTAAAGGAAAGGTTATGTTTGATTATCTACATACTAAGTATGATGATTCAGGGTTATCCCTAACAGATGTATCGAATTTTGTGGTGAAAGTGTACCACCTCTGCAGAGTGTCAAACTAGTCGAATAGCCACATCCGCGGTTATGGACAGTTGGAGTGGCCATACTGTTCCGTTGTCAGATGTTTTCGAAATGACTTAGGAAATGAATTGTGACATGACTTGACCACAATAGAGTTGTGACTATGACAACTAAGTTCCCACTTAGGTGTTTTCAAACTTTATTTTATCTTTCTTTGTTTCTGAACTCAGCTTAGGTTTCAAACTTAACGTTACTAATAAACTTAGAGTTAGCATTTCCTACTAGAACTACCTTACTTGTTAGTGATAGTTTGCGAGTACTTAAAGAGTACTCATGGCTTTTGTCCCTGGAAATTCCTATGGCCAGACTATGAGGAGGACTACCCTGAAGGAGGACAGCAGGACGGCTACGACAACTAGGATCATCTCCCATCGTCTGCATTGCCTATGACACTGAAGATGGACCCCACCACTACGCTATTTATTCTGCTACTTGTTTGTACTAGGACTGGATCACGAGATCCTTTATTTGTGTAAGACCTTATGTATGGTTTGTAATGGATGATGTACTGTGATATCCAATCTGTTATGTCTCGCAAAAATGGTAATCCTGGGATTGCGATGTATGGCATAACATGCATCTGGGATTATAAATCCGGGTGTTGACAAGTTGGTATCAGAGCCATCCTGACCATAGGAGACCCTAGTTAGAATGGACATCCGAAAAAAAAACTTAGTTTCAAAAACCAAAGTGAATATTTATGAAAACTATTTCCTCTCTTACCCTTGGGATTCTTTCTCTCAAAAAATTACATGTTCCTCCAAATTCTTACATTACTACATAAAACTTTGACACACTTGATCACTTCACTAACTTTCTCATCCTAAATTCTTATAGATGGAAGTTCAGTACAACAAGTTCTACCAGTTGGGCAACAGAGGCCAACTGATCTTCGAGAGGGATTTTGGTTCACTGTCTGAGTACTTGGAGCGTCCTCATCCGGAATTTCTTGGAGCTCAACTCAATGGTCCCCCAGGAGGAGATTTACAATGCATAGTAGTTGTTGATCTTCGAGGCAAGTTAGAAGCACCAATGTCCGAGAGGATTAAGTTCTCCGTGAGAGAGAACAACTAGCTAGATGGATTAGCCAGGGCAATGCATGAAGCCCTCGCTCGTCTCTGTGCACAGAATTTCAACTTGATCCAAGGAACCCGCTTTGCTCACTATGCAAGGCGTGATTCTATGGGAATGCCTCTGGAGATGCCAAGTCACCTGGAGTTGAAGCATCAAGTGGAGAACCTCGACTTCCTACTGTACGACAGACAGAAGGAAGTGGACAATGCTAGAGAGTTCGCCAACCACAACCTTGCCATTGCCTCCCAGAAGGCCCAGACTTTCTCACTGCTCGTCAAGGATCTTCAGTCACTTTGCCGTCTGCACGCAAAGAAGGATCACACCATAGACCGTCTTCGCAAGAAGGTGGCCAAACTCAAGAAGACCATCAAGGAGCAAGAAGCTCAGCTTGCAGCAAAAGAAGAAGAGGAAGAAGGAGAAGATATCCAAGGGGATATTGACTCATACCTCAGCAATGATGATGACTATCTGGAGGATGATGCCATAAACTTCTACACCGAAGATGATGACTCCGACTTCATCGATGATGAGTAGATGCACTAGAGCACTATCATAGGAGTGAGAGTATCGGTCCCATTGTATCTTAGTTTACAGAATGGTTCTTAAAACCATATGTTTTCCCTTGATGTTGTGGTGTGTGTGTGTGTTTGTATCGTGTGCCTTGCTTGAATGAATGAAAAAAAATTAGTTGCACAACCTGAGTCAAACTCAAAGTTTTAGCTTTGAAACCAAAACCATGAACCTTAGAACTTTCCCTCTTACCCCATTATCGATCTCAATCTTCAGATGACTCGTGGAAACCAAGGAGGGATCAGCTCATCGCATGACCCAATGTTGCAGATTCTACAGACCCTCATTGCAGACCGTGAAGCTAGTAGGGCAGAGCGCCAAGCAAATCTAGCCACACTGCAGCAGATCGCCCAGATGGCTCACAACAATCAGAACCATGGAAATCAGGATCATCATGGATCCAAACTCAAAAACTTCCAGAACACCAATCCCCCAATCTTTAGCCAGTCTGAAAACCCACTGGATGTTGATGACTGGTTGGAAACAATGGAGAACAACCTAGAAGTCGCCGGAGTGGATGCCAACAAGAAAGTTTGTTTTGCCACCCACTATTTGGCCGGAGATGCAAGAGCATGGTGGAACAACACCCACACAATGAACCATGGTCAAGTGATGACATGGGAAGCCTTCAAAGTCAAGTTTAGCCGCACCCACGTGCCGCAAGGTTTAGTCACCAGGATGAGAGATGAATTCAGAGAGCTAAAGCAAGGCAGAATGGCTGTAGTGGAGTACCGTGACAAATTCTTGTCCCTCACCAGGTATGCACCTGATGAGATCAACACGGAGGCCAAGAAAAAGGAGAGATTCCTGAACGGACTGCATGATGAGATGTAGATAGTCCTCGTCAACATCCGTTTCGAGGATCTCAAAGAGCTAGTCGACTCTGCCATTCAGATGGAAGGGAAGATTAATCAAGAAAACGACAACCGCAAACGTTGGATGATGCACCAAACTGGATCCAATAGTCACCAGAAGTATCGTCCCAACCCGTCAGCCGGATATGCCCCGCGGAACAATAGACCCCCAATGTCTCGCCTAAGCTACCCCAACCGTAGCGGAGGGAATGTGAAGTCTGGAGGAAACAACAACCACCCTAACAACTCAAGCAATTTCAACCGTGCACCTCCCAACCACAGCAACAACAACAACAACAACAGCAACAACACTGCACTGTGCCCGTGGCAGCAAAAGGCAAGTCTTAGATTACTTGTTTTGATTGTGGAGTGAAGGGTCACTACTCCAATGAGTGTCCCAAGAAAATTTCCGCCACTGCCAATGTGAATGCTCCATCTCAACAGCAGCGTCGTGTTCAGCCTGAAAGAAGATTCGCCCCAGGGAACCCTCACAACCGCAACGACCGTCTCTTCCACATGAACGCCAAAGAAGCCCAAGAAGCGCCAGATGTAGTGTTGGGTATGTTTTCTGTCAACTCAGTTTTAGCAAGAGTGTTGTTTGATTCTGGAGCATCGCACTCATTTGTCACCCAAGAATTTGCATGCACTAGTAAGATTCACCCAACCAACTTGAAGCATGTCATGATAGTTCAAATACCTGGTTCAACTACAAAAGCTAGAAAAATTTGCAAAGCTGTGCCTATCAGAATACATGGGATATATTTTTATGCCAATCTAATAGTACATGGAACCAAAGGTTTGGAAGTAGTACTAGGAATGGATTGGATGTCAAAGCATAAAGGATTGATTGACTGTGCCAAGAAAGCCATCACCATGACCAGTAGCTCTGGAGTCTCAATAGATCATACATCTGAAACCTTGCCCCGTCAATTCAAGTGCAACAAGAGTCTAGCCCTACCCACCAGAGACCAAGTCAGAGTAGTCTGTGAATACCCCGACGTATTCCCAGATGAATTGCCCGGTATGCCTCCAGATAGGGATATTGAGTTCATTATTGAACTAATCCCCGGAACTAGACCCATAGCCCAGAGACCCTATAGCATGAACCCCTCAGAGTTAGTGGAATTGAAGAAGCACATGGATGCTATGTTGGCAACATGCTTAATTCAACCAAGCGCATCGCCATGGAGATCGCCCGTGTTATTCGTCAACAAGAAAGATGGAGCCAACCGTTTGTGCACAGATTACAGGAAGCTAAATGACGTCACAATCAAGAACAAGTACCCATTGCCAAAGATAGAAGACCTATTTGATCAGTTGACTAGTGCCAGAGTGTTCTCTAAGATCGATCTTAGGACTGGTTATCACCAACTTAAGATTCGTGCAACGGATATTCCAAAGACCGCCTTTACCACTCGTTATGGATTATACGAGTATACGGTCATGTCTTTTGGATTAACCAATGCTCCCTCTTATTTCATGAATCTCATGAATAAGATATTTATGAATTTTCTAGATAAGTTTGTCGTTGTGTTTATCGACGATATCCTTATCTACTCCTAGTCAGAAGAAGAGCATGAGCAACATCTGAGAATCATCCTTGAAACCCTTAGAGAGCATTAGTTGTATGCCAAGTTCAGCAAATGTGAGTTTTAGCTGAAAGAAGTAGGATTCCTATGACATATTGTGTCTACCGGAGGAGTCGCTATTGATCCTCCAAGATCAAAGATGTCGAAGAATGGGAAGCCCCAACCACCCAAACTCAAGTCCGTGCATTTCTTGGATTAGCGGGATATTACCGCAAGTTCGTAGAAGGATTTTCGAGCATCGCAAGACCAATGACCCAATTGTTGAAGAAGGACAAGAAGTTTGACTGGACTGATAAATGTGAAGCAAGTTTCCAAGAGCTCAGGAAGAGATTGATTTCAGTCCCAATATTAATCATGCCAGATATCAAGAAGCCGTTTGATGTGTATTGTGATACATCAAAGATTTGTCTCGGATGTGTATTGATGCAAGAAGGCAAAGTCATCGCATATCAGTCTCGACAACTGAAGCAGCATGAGCAGAACTACCCTACCCATGATCTTGAGTTTGCAGCCGTAGTTTTGGCATTGAAGACATGGTGTCATTACCTTATGGGTAATCACTGTGAGATTTATTCAGATCACAAAAGCTTGAAGTATATTTTCAATCAGAAGGAGCTGAATATGAGGCAAAGGAGATGGATAGAGTTAATAAAGTATTATGACCTTGACATTCACTATCACCTCGACAAAGCCAAGGTGGTAGCGGATGCTCTTAGCAGATTGTCGTGTAGGCTAAACACCATGATCAAGGAGAAGCAACCAAGTTGGCATGAGGAGTTGGAGCAGTTTAGAACTGAGCTAGTTGGCAAAGGATTCCTAGCTAGCATTGAACTTCAACCCATTTTGATTAGCCAAATCAAGGAAGCCCAGAAGGGAAATGCAAGTATCGACGGAATCAAACGTCGTATTGGTACATGAAAGGTACCCGGATTCACCGAAGACGAAGAAGGAGTTTTGTGGTACAAAGGCGTATCTGTGTGCTAGCAGATTCGGAGCTGAAGCAAGTTATCATGCAAGAAGCTCATGATACTCTTTATTATATCCACCCCGAAGGAACAAAGATGTATCAGGATTTGAAGGAGCAATTTTGGTGGCATAAGATGAAGCGAGAAATCGGAAGCTACATCGCCAAGTGTGATATCTGTCAAAGAGTCAAAGCGGAACATCAGAGACCCGTCGGCCTGTTGCAACCACTGTAGATTCTGGAATGGAAATGGGATTCCATAGGAATGGACTTTATCACCAGTTTGCCTACTTCTAGTAGGGTAAATTACTCAATCTGGGTCATCGTTGATAGACTGTCCAAGGTAGCTAATTTTATACCTGTCAAGATAACCTACCAGAGTTCGAAGCTAGCACAGTTGTACATTACTAGGATTGTTAGTTTGCATGGAACCCCCAAGACCATAGTGTCGGATCGAGGAACCCAATTTACCTCGAGATTTTGGCAGAAAGTCCAAGAAGGATTAGGAACCAAGTTGAATTTCAGCACAGCTTATCACCCGCAAACCGATGGACAGAATGAAAGAGTCAACCAAATCCTAGAAGATATGTTGAGAGCTTGTGTGTTAGAGTACGGATCAAAATGGGAAGGCTGCCTACCTTTAGCAGAATTCTCATATAACAACAGTTATCAAGCCAGTTTGCAAATGGCACCATTTTAGTTCCTATACGGAAGAAAGTGCCGTACCCCTTTGAATTGGTCGCAAGTAGGAGAGAGTCAGATTTTTGGACCTGACATTCTCCGAGAAGCCGAAGAGAAGGTTCACAAAGTTCGTGAGCACCTCAAGACCGCCCAATCCAGACAGAAGAGTTATGCTGACAAGAGAAGGAGAGACCTGACTTTCAATATAGGAGATTTTGTGTATCTCAAGGTTTCGCCATTGAAGGGAACACAACGTTTTAGCCTTAAAGGAAAGTTAGCCCCCAGATATATCGGACCCTTCAAGATTCTGAATCGCCGAGGAGAAGTATCGTATCAACTAGAACTGCCAGAGGAGATGTCAGCCATCCATAATGTGTTCCATATCTCGTTACTTCGCAAATGCCTAGAAGTGCTGGAGAAGGCCGAAGTTTTCAAGAACATTGATCACCAAGCCGTTGCTATCAACAAGGATCTGACGTATCGTGAAGTGCCCATCCGTATCTTGGAAGAAGCTTACAGAACCAGCAGGACCCGGAGTATCAAATTTCTCAAGATCCAATGGAGCAACCATACCGAACAAGAAGCCACTTGGGAGTGACAAGATTACATTAAGACTGAGTTCCCAGATCTCTTTAGTTCCTAGTTTCTTTCTTAAATCTCGGGACGAGATTTTTTTTAAGGGGGGAAGGTTTTTAACATCCCAAAACTTTAATCCAAGTGATCAAGATTCAAAACTACCCAATTTAGGGTTAACAAAAACGGTTTCCCATTTAAAAGAATTGAGCATGCATATGTGTGTTGCATTAAATAAGAGTTGTTTTGAAATGCCATGATTGTTTGTTCTAATGGTTGTAAAATGATTCTAAGATGAATGCCACATCATCTAGATCATTCCCAAGCAAAAACGAAAGAAAAAGAAATTAAAAAGAATTAAAGAATGGAAATGGTCACTTTTGCCATTTTAATCAACTAGGACACTTTGGGTGTTCCTAGCACTCAGTTTCAAACAGAAACAATTGTGGATCTTTTCACCCCTTGCTTGTACAAGTTAAGATGTACCAAGGCCCACTTTCTGATCTTCCAAAAACATTCAAACACTAAATTTAAATGGCATTTGAAAATGGAACCAAGTGTATGTGTATAGATCACACTTTTTCAAAAACCATCCAAATGAACTCCATTTAAAAATACCAAGCAACCAGAGATGCTAAAGCATGTGACAAACAACTCCACCAAATTTCATTTCAAAATTCAAAAGTTGAATTCTTGCGGCCATTGTGTTGAGCACTTGGTGAGCAGAATCAAACTGGCCTAACTATCACTGTTTTTGATCAAAATTTATTGAGCCATTTGAACCCAATTCAATTCCTTTGTCTCCCCTAGCCCCAACCAGGACATCAAGGACTTACCAAATGGCCTAGCACCACAGTGCCGTGCCACCCCGAGGCCATGCTCGCCGGCCAATCATGCACACACCGCAGGAGACCACCAGCCCCTCTACGCCGCTCCAGGAAGGCAGGCGTGACCTCGCCGCCGTCCATGGTCCACCCCACAGCCACTGCTAGCCACTGGACCACCGAGGCCAACCCCAGTACTAAGTTTCTGCGTCGCGCCAGCGCACGCCAGAGCGCCCTCACCACCAGCACGCCACACGCCGCCCCTCGGCCACAGACCGCGCACGCCGCTCCGCCTTGACCACCTCAACCCACTAGACACACCCGTACCCCGCTGCTCGACCCATAGTCGCTCGGAACCACGTCGATCACCACCTCGTTTTCTCAAAGTGCAAGACCCGCCTGACCTTAATCCACCGCCCCTAGCACCGCCATTACGCCCTAGCTGACCGTCAGGGAACCTCCCACCGTTAGCCTACCTCGCCCACGCCGATAGCGCCCAGTGCCGTCGTCACCGACGAGCTCCGCCCACACCTCTCTGTCGCCTCGTCGGGCCTATTAAAGGGAGCCTCCCCAGCACAAATTCCTCACACTCTCACACTCTCCTCTCTCCACTGATCCTTCCCCACCTCTCGCCGGAACAACTCGAGCAGCCAGCTGCCAGAATTTCGCCGGAGACAGCCGCAGCAGAGGAGGAGAAGCTCCCGTCGATTTCGTCCACCCCCGGAGTTGCCGACTTCACCTGAGCCCGCCATCGTCTCCTCGTTCATTTGACCGCCTCGCCGCACTCGCTGGAGCCCTGGTACGCCCTCACCGCACCCTCACCGAGCCATTAGGGTTCCACCTTGCCGGTGACAAGTCCGTCGTCGACGATAAGCCCCAGCCGTAGATGCTAGCTCTAATCCTACGGTCCACAATGCCCCGTACCGCTTCACGTTTAATGAGCCACTGACAGGCAGGACCCCCTGTCAGCAGTCCTCAGCACCGTGGAGTGAAACCGGGCCGGCCCATTAGTGTTCCCGCGCGACACCGTAGATTCAAATTTAGATTTTTCTTTTTGGACTTAAACTTAGTTCTATCCCTTAGTTTGAAAATCAATGCAGAGAGTTTTAAAAATCCAAATTGAGTGATTCAATTTTTTTTGGAAATCTAATTAAAATCTCTATCCAAGCCCGTTGGATTTAAACCATTTAGAGTTATAGATCTCTCCTAGCAAAAATAACAAGACAGAAGCTTTTGCACATTCAAACAATTTTCTAAAATCAACCATAATAGCTTTTGAGTTGATTCCAACTCTCAAAAATCAAATTTAACCATACCTATCTGAATATGTAATAATATTAAGGTTTGCATGCAGTGACTTTGCACTAGTACCAAAATAATGCTATATAGGCATTTCTAGTCACTTTAAATCATTAATTATTAAACTCAATCTTATTAAAATATGATCCAATCTTTAAATCACATTCCCATATATTAGAATATGTGGTGATGACATGTGTCCACATGATCCCATATTTTAATTGGAGAATATTAAATCTTAGCCAATTTCAATGAGTAGAAATTACTTTTCTCAAATAAAATAAATGAAACTAGTTATTAAACCTTGTGATGTTTGTGATGATACTAGATCATCAAATGTGTGCCTTAGTGTGCTAAATAGACTAGTTAAGTATTGTTTGGTGATTGTGTATTTCGTATGTATTCATAGACGATAGTACCGAACAAGTCTTCGAGGAGGAGGAGTTCTACCAAGAAGAGGAGGAAGAGAATTTCAACCACTTCACCAACCAAGGCAAGCCTAGCACTTCAAGTAAACCGAGCAAGCTTTTATTAGCAAGCCATCATTAACAATTCAAGCTAACCCTTGCAAGCTAGATAACCTAAGCAAAATGCATTAGGCATGCTTGGTTATACATGTTGACTTATACCTACCCCAAGTTTTACTTATAAGCTTTACTTTCTTTTACTTTACCAAAGTTTCTTACTTTGTTTATAGATAGCATAAAGAGTATAAAACATGGCCTATATAGTTAGCGGGCATGAGATTGAGATTAGCATCCCACATTAGGAACACTTTTAACTTGGTAGTTTAGAACTAAACCAAAAACTTGATCACTTTAGATGGGAGTACTTGGTGAAAATGACTTGTGAAAACCTTGGAATGATGAGTCATTCTATTGATATCTTTTGACATGTGTTGAGAAACACAACTGGTTTATGATGATGATGAAAATGTTGAGGCATGAGCTTAGCCCTTTTATAAAAACTGATGGTCGGGTTCAAATGTGATACCATTCCAATTTTATCGTACAACCACAATACCTGAATTGGGTAAGGCTTAGCTGGAAGTTTATATGCATTAGTATTAGTTCCCTCGCGGGAGAGGTTTGAGCTGAGGCTACCTCTCAATGTTGTCCACTTATGCAGTGCCCAGGATGACAGATGGTTATGGCTGGGAGGCCAAGCTCATAGGAGAGGTGCTTATACTAGCATGTGTAAAGGAAATGTTATGTTTGATTATCTGCATACTAAGTATGATGATTCAGGGTTATCCCTGGCAGATGTATCGAATTTTGTGGTGAAAGTGTACCACCTCTGCGGAGTGCCAAACTAGTCAAATAGCCGCGTCCGTGGTTATGGACAGTTGGAGTGGCCATACTGTTCCGTTGTCAGATGTTTTCAAAATGACTTAGGAAATGAATTGTGACATGACTTGACCACAACAGAGTTGTGACTATGACAACTAAGTTCCCACTTCGGTGTATTCAAACTTTATTTTATCTTTCTTTGTTTCTAAACTCAGCTTAGGTTTCAAACTTAACGTTACTAATAAACTTAGAGTTAGCATTTCCTACTAGAACTACCTTACTTGTTAGTGATAGTTTGCGAGTACTTAAAGAGTACTCATGGCTTTTGTCCTTGGATATTCCTATGGCCAGACTATGAGGAGGACTACCCTGAAGGAGGACAGCAGGGCGGCTACAACAACTAGGATCATCTCCCATCGTCAGCATTGCCTGTGACACTCAAGATGGACCCCACCGCTAGGCTATTTATTCCGCCACTTGTTTGTACTAGGACTGGATCATGAGATCCTTTATTTGTGTAAGACCTTATGATGGTTTGTAATGGATGATGTACTGTGATATCCAATCTGTTATGTCTCACAAAAATGGTAATCCTGAGATTGCAATGTATGGCATAACAGGCATCTGGGATTAAAAATCTGGGTGTTGACAGGTGAATACTACATCATCTAGGCCAATTACAAACAAAATCAAAATAAAAGAAATCAAATATGAATAAATAAAACAAATGGTCATTTTGACCAAAGTTAACCACTAGGCCACTTTGAGTGTTCCTAGAAGAGAAATTCTAACAGAAACATTTCTACTTCTTTTTACCCCTTGTTAGACCAAGTAAAAATGAATACAAGCAAACTTTACAAACTCACCAAAACTATTTGCAAAGCTATTTAAAGGACATTTGAAAATTGAATCAAGTGTATGTACTAAGATCACACTTTTTCAAAAACCACTCAAACCAATTCCCCTTGACAAACCCAAGCAACGAGAGACTACCAAGCATAAGTATAGATCACTCACCAAATTTGATTCAAAAATTTCAAACTTTATTTCTTGCGGCCATTTCCTCAAACACCTTGCTTACCTTAATTAAGCATCTGCCTAACTTCACTATTTGAGTAGTGATCCTTCCAACAAGTGCCCTCATTCTACTCCCCTTATCTCCCTAAGTGTCTAACAACACTAGACCAGCCCCCTCTTTGCCGTTGTGCACCAGTGTCGCGCCGCCCGAATGTGGTCTTCGCTGGCCGACCGTGGACAGTGCGCCAGAAGCCATGCCGCCCTCACCCACGACGCACACCAGACACGCGACCATGCGCCGCCACCCCCTGCCCAAGCCACGGCCACAGGAGAGACCTGGACCACCGTAGCTACGCCACGCCCACCGTCTCTGCGACATGCCCAGAGCGCGCCAGCGCGCCGCACCCGACCGCCTCGCACGGTACCTCGCCTCACCCCCGTCTCGCGTGCACTAGCTCGCCATGATCACCACAACCCCACAGACATCCCCGTTTGCCACCGCGTGACCCGTAGCTCCCGTGCACCGTCGCAAACAGCGATGCGTCCGCGCGGAGCGCCGCACGCTCCCAACCAATCCACACCGCCCCGTGCCTTGCCTTTAAGCCCACGATGATCGCCAGGGAACCACGCACCACCCCCTACCTTAGCCGTGCCACTAGCCGCCTGTAGCGTTGTCACCGACGAGCCCGAGCCCATGCCGTTCGGTCCCCTTGCCGCGAGATAAGTAGAGGCCTCCCCTGCCTCCATTCTCCACACCAACACCCTCACCACTCCTCACTAACACTCCCTCACCCTTCCTCGGAGCAAGGCAAGCTCTCCTTTGCCAGAATTGGCCGGAGCCTGCTGCTGTTGGAGGAGAAGGGCGTCGTTGATTGCGACCACCCTAGGAGTTGCCGTGACCACCATTCAAACCGCCGTCCACGACAACGACGTTCGCCCCCATCGCTGACCCTAGCTGGAGCCCAGGTGAGCCTCGCTGGACCCCCACCGCCGCGCTAGGTTTGATTCCTCGTCGGAGCAGTTCATTGTCGACGATGACTCTCAGCCGTTGGATTAGATTTAAATCGTAGGGCTTAGATTTGCAGATACCGCTTCGCGTAGATAGAGTCGCTGACGAGTGGACCCCCTCTGTCAGCAGCCCGCCGTACTGTGCTATGCAGATTGGGCTGGCCCGTTTAGTTTCCCGCGCAGCCTAGTGAATTCAAATAATGATTTTCCAATTTAGTTAAAACTAGTTTCTATCCAGAGATTTAAAAATGAATTCAGGGAGATTCACTGAACCAAATTGCATGATTCAATTTTTTTAGAAAGATATTAACATTATCTATCCAAGACCGTTGGATTTAAATCATTTGGAATTATGGATCACCTATACCAAAAATAATAAGACAGAGACTTTTGCAACCTCAAATATTTTTCAAAAATCAACCATAAATGCTTTTGAGTTGATTCCAACTCTAAAAAATCACATTTGACAAGATCTATCTGAATGTGTAAAAATATTTAGGTTTACATGCAGTGACATTGGACTAGTACCAAAATAATGCTATATAGGCATTTCTAGTCACTTTAAATCTATTAAATGATAATCTTAAACTTTATAAAATATGATCAACACTTTAAATCACATTCCCATGTATTAGAATATGTGGTGATGACATGTGTCCACATGATCCCATATTTTAATTAGAGAATATTAAATCTTAATTAATTTCATTGAGTAGAAATTAATTTTCTAAAATAAGGTAAATAAGACTTAGTCTTTATTTCATGTGATGATTGTGATGATGCTAGATCATCAAGTGTGAACTTTAGTGTGCTAAATAGAAGTAGTTAAGTATTTTTTTGGTGATTGTGTACCTCGTATTCATTTATATAGTACCGACCAAGGATACGAGGAGGAGTACTACCAAGAAGGAGAAGAAGAAAACTTCAATCACTACACTCAAGGCAAGCTAACACTTGCCAGCTATTATGTGCAAGCTAGATCTATGCAAGCTAATACTTGCAAATTAGATAACTTAAGCAGGATGCAATAGGCATGCTTTGGTTATACAATTTTGACTATACCAATCCCAAGTTTTACTTGCAAGCTTTATTCTTTGTACTTTACCAAATTTCTTTACTTTAGTTAGTGCTTTGTGAGTATTGGAAAAATAGTATAGATAGCGTAAAGAGTATAAAACTAGGCCTATACTTAGATGCCATTCTATGGCATGAGATTGAATATTAGCACCCCTCATTAGTGAACACTCTTAACCTTAGTGGCTAGTGCTAAGCATAAAAGTTGATCACTTTAGATGGGAATACTTGGTGAAAATGATTATGAAAACCTTGGAATGATGCTTCATTCTATTGAGATGTTTTGACATGTGTTGAGAAGCACAATGGTTTGATGATGAAAATGTTGAGGCATGAGCCTTAGCCCATTACAAAAACTGATGGTTGGGTTCGGATGCGATACCATTCCAATTTTACCGTACAACCACGACACCTGAATTGGGTAGGGCTTAGCTAAAAGTTTATGTGCCTTAGTATGGGTTCCCTCAAGGAAGAGGTTTGAGATGAGGCTACCTCTTGATGATTGTCCACCTATGCAGTGCCCAGGATGGCAGATGGCCATGGCTGGGAGGCCAAGCTCATAGGGGAGGTGCCTATACTAGGGTGTGTAATTGAAAGGTTATGATTGATTATCCGCATACTAAGTATGATTGATTCAGGGTTATCCCTTACGGATGTATCAGATTTTGTGGTGAAAGTGTACCACCTCTGTAGAGTGTCAAACTATTCGAATAGCCGCGTCCACGGTCATGGACAGTTGGAGTGGCCATACTGTTCCGTCGTAAGATTTTTTCAAAATGACTTGTGAAGTGAACTATGATTTTGACTTGACCACAACAGGGTTGTGGATATGAAAACTAGGTTCCCACTTAAACTTTTTTAGAACATTAGCTTAGTTTTCTTTACTTATACACTCAGTTTAGATAAACCTGGCTTTTTGCAAATAAACCTAGAGCTTAAGATTCCTACTAGAACCACTTTACTTGTTAGTGATAGTTTGCGAGTACTTAAAGAGTACTCATGAATTTGTCCCTAGCTATTCCCGTGGCCAGACTATGAGGAGGACTACCAGGATGATGGACAGCAGGATGTCTATGACAATTAGGATCATCTCCCATCGACATCATTGCATGTTACCCTGAAGATGGAGCCCACTACTACGTTTATTATTCCGCTGCTTTGATTGTATAAGAATGTATCATGAGATCCTTTATTTCTAAGACCTTATGATGGTTTGTAATAGATGATGTACTATGATATCAATCTGTTATGTCTCGCAAAAATGGTAATCCTAGGATTGCGAGGTATGGCATAACAGGCATCTGGGAATGAAAATTCGGGTGTTGACATCTCCCCTCCGCCTGGGTGCCAAGAAGAGCTTCAGATCCCTCCCAATCTAGGGATGGAGATGACGGCGGCTACAGACTCTTTCGTGGAATTTTGATCGGGTACTTAGGGTTTTTGTCCTGAAAGCAATATATAGGCGAAGGGGCAAGGTCGGTGGAGTGCCAGAGGGCCCACACCCCTGGTGGCGTGGCTAGGGCTGGCCGCACCACCCTAGGGTGTGGCCAGCCTGGCTCCCCTCTTTGTCTCCCCTCCAGAATCCATATTCCTTCTAGTGAAATATTGACTTGGGCTTTTGTCCGGTCCAATTCTGAGAATATTTCCTTACTAGCTTTTATGAAACCAAAAACAACAAAAAATAGGCAATTGGCACTGTGGCATCTTGTTAATAGGTTAGTTCTAGAAAATATGTAAAAATGCTCCAAAGTGTGGACAAAACATAAGAAAGTAAATACAAAACAAGCATGGAACATCAAAAATTATAGCTACATTTATAACGTATCGCCCACCCAGCCTTTTCTGGTAAGGAAGTGTAATGTTTGTCTATCCTCTTCTAAAAATTCAAACTAGGATTCACGTGTTTGGGGTTTCCGTAGTACCATAGGATGTGTGTGTAATTCTTTTTCTATCTGTTGCATCCAACCTTGTTGTCGCAATCTGCCTTTGATTATCAAATGTTGGTACATTCCATACCGACAGGCTTTGTGGAAGCCGACACGATCTATCCAACTCTTTGTAAACCAATGCGATCTGTCTTACTCTTTGATAACCGCCGCGATCTTGTTAAGGGTGTTCTTCCTTCATGTATGCTTTCACAGAACATGGAGTTGCTAATCTCTATTTGTTAAGTTGTTTTTCGCATCTATTGGTATTTTAATGCCGAAAATGCGGTTTTTCTTTGATACATCTGTGTTTCCACACTCCTTTTCAGTCGTGTGTGATACATGTTTCACCTTCTTTCGCTAAAAATGCTTCAATCTGGAGTTTTTACTTCATATTCAAAAATCTTGGGCTAATACATAACTTGTGTCGAGTCGATGCTTGGAAATGTAATTGGGTTCTCGGTATTGATATATGACGCTTATCATGAGTGGAATATGGTCAATGCTATCAATCTAATTCTCCAAACAATTGTGGTTATCTCTTGTGATTTTGAGGTATACCGTGATTATATCTAATTCATATTCAATTATTTTTGGCAATCCAGAGGTTTCTTAAGGCACTATGGTGGATTATCATCCCTTTATCATGCTTCACATCTTTTTGAACTCCATATCTGCAAGGTTCTCTTTGATACGAGAGAATCTCATTCTTTCATATCTGATAGCTTTTCTTAAATGTGTGAGTTATCATCGTTCTTTATCCAAGACCACTTTATCTTTGTAACCAGTGATCCGATCAAGTATGTGGACAACTCGACATATCTTCTATCATCTGAAGAGTCAGATAATCTATTCTTACAATGCATGTCTCGAGCATTCCTTCGTTTCTCTCCTGCCTCATGAACTTGCTATTCTTGGAATATCTCGACAATTCATGGTGGTATATCTTGAGGATATGCTTACCTATTCTATATCAATGGAAGATTATGGAAGATCATCTTCTTCTCTTTCTCTCAAGCTTCATGAACGCCGCTTGTGTGCAAGTTCTCAAAGTATGAATTATGACTTTTCAAAGTCACCTATCTCATCCACGTTCTTCTGCTAAAGATATCACTACATTTCTGGAATCATCAATTCAATTGTTAATTCCATCCTCCACCTTTAACCAACTCCGGAGATCTTCTGTGGTTTGACATGTAATTCTCACTGCTTTGTTGAAGACATCCTCAAAATGGCTAAATCTCGCTCGGATATTCCCAAGAAGGACAAGAAATCATGTTGGTCTTCTGCTCGTCAAGAAATCTTTTGAAACTCTCTCTTCATCTTCTATGCTCAATCCAACGGATGCCATGAGGACTTTCCAGATCCTTTGCAATTCTTCTGTTCAAGTTGGTGCTATCGTTTTCTCCGTCGGTTGAATCTTGCAGCGGTTCTGTATAATCTCCATTCATATCTTTTCCAATGGCTTGGTACTTTCGACATGATGACAACATCATCATATTCATCTACTTTGGATCCGATGAAGTGTTTGCATCACTTCATTGTTTTCTTACGAAGCTTCATGGTTTCTGCTTGTCAAGATTTCAGTCTAAATTTCTGATAGTTGGGTTGCATGATTTTATTATTCATCTACGGAGTAATGCTTTGAGTGCGGGATGGAGTCATGACCATACCACTACTCTTATCATTTGCTTTGTATACTGAATTGGTGGATTAATGTGATTTCACTCATTCCACGGAAGTCAGAAGTGGCCTTTATTCCTCAGACTTATACTTCTGTCCTTGTTTTTCCGGAGTGTTCTCTCAAAGAACGTAATCAATAGTCTCTTGTTGGTGATCTCTCATATTTCAACATAGAACAAAATCTTTAATGATCTGGTGGAAGCAAATGCAAAATCTTCTCCGTCCTCTTCTTTCTACCCGTGCTCGACATCGTCAAACAAGATGGATGGAAGATATATGTGACTTCAAGTTGTCAATTCCTTTCTCTTGGTAAAGCCAGTTATGGTCAATGTCATCAATCACAAAATCTATTGCATTAACCTCATGGTTAAGGAAAGCAATAAGCATCTCTACAATAACTCCAGATCTTCAACTTCTTTTTTAGGGTTCCACCATAAACTCATGTCACTCTTTCTCGAAGAGATAAATCCGTGCACCTCAATTGCGTGACCTTTTGATCCTTACCGGTGCAAGAAGAAGCTAATCCGAGAAGTCCCCAATTATAATATTTTCTGTTGATATCAAGGAACTCTATTGATTGAAGGCAATATTGTTTTCCGAACTTCATTTCTTAAATTTAAAGGAAGAAACAATGCTATTTTCATAGTAGTTGGTAACTTCTCCAAGTCACTCTTTTCTTCTCGCGAAGCAAAGAATCATCATCACGTGCATCTGTTCATCTTTAATCCTAACGATGTATCTTTCCTATCTCTTCTCGATTCATCGTCTTCTCAGATTCTTCAAGAAGTGATTCTATTTTTATCGTGTTCCTCTAAGAACACCTGAACTATTTTCTTCCTACCTTCTTTGCTTCACGACAATCCTTCAACTCTTCTAGTCCTTTGTTTCTAACAAGCAAAACGCAAGACTCGCAAAAAGTATAGCATGTTTTGTAAGGTGTAATGGTCGCACCATTCCGTTGTTCATCAACTTGGGTACGCGAGGATCACCTTCGTTTTGAACACCCACCTCTCCTTGTGTCTTTTGCTTTTTCCTAGGAATCTCGGGGCGAGATTCTTGTTTAGTGGGGGAGAGTTGTAGCATCCCAATTGTCTAACAATTTTAATGCTACTTGCCTAGTCTATATATTGCTACTTCCTACATATCATACTTGCATCGCATAATATCATGCTCATGTCACCATGCCACCTTGCATTTGAGCATCATATTAAAACCCCCTTTTATTGGTTTTCTTCATATGCATTGTTTATTAAATGTATTTGCTTCTTGATACTTTGTATTTGGTTTTTGATATAAATGTTAAATGCCCAATTGGAGATGGGGGCATATCTTTTAGTTTCCTTCCATCCACTAACTTGCCATATCATGTTCTATTGAGATCATCTTCTTTTTCTACCATACTTTTGTATGTGGCATTGGTATTTTCTTTTGGTACTTAAATCAAGCCATATATAAAAGATGTGGATCCTTTCTCTATTCCTTCACGCTACATCTTGAATGATCCAACTATGCTATATTTCCATGTACATGTCTATTCTCTAGAAACCATGTACATGTCTATTCTCTAGAAACCCTTGTGTTGGTAATCTCTTTTATCTCACCTACAAGTATACATATTCCTATTTCTAGATGCCCTCTCGCACGTGTTGGTGCATATGCATGTCACGTGCAATATAAAGGTCCCTTCCTTTTTCATTTCAAGCGGTGTGTTGATTCATTTTTTTTTGGAGCCTAGGTTTTGAAATTGCCACAAATCAAATATATCCTACGGCCTGTTTAAAAATTACAAAAGGTTTCTTATTTAACTAAAAGCAGAAATTGACACTAAATCCGTCTAAAGTTTGTCTAAAACTAGTTTCATCAAGTCTAGTTTAGACTATATAAAAACTCCAATCTCCTTCTTCTTTCCCACAATCCTAGCCATGTGTACATATACACATACACGCCTCTATCTAGCTCAACCAGGAGTATGCATCGATCGACCAACCTAGACACTCCATTCTAAACTAGCTACACACACGCACACATCTGCTAATCACACACGCACTCAGCTGCTAGCTACACACACGGACCAACTCGGAGCTGCATGTCAGAACCTGATCAATCCTCCTCCCAACCGAAGCAACATGCACCCTTGCTGTGCCCTGTTCCGACCCAGCCTGCCCTCTCCAGGCGAGCCACACCCCGGTCTAGCGTGGACACCGACCCGGCCCTGTACTTCTTCCCGGATCACGTGCTCTAGTTGGACAGGGGCGTCTCATGCCCTTGCCGTGAGCCCTCTTCCCTCCTCTGGTTTTAGCCAAGCAACAGCAGATGGGACCCTATCCTTCCAACCACCCCTTGAATCAGATCGAGATCTTGGGGACTTCTTCCTCCCCGGCTCTACCCAAGGCCACCATCTCCTCCCCGGCAACCTGGAGCTTGCCAAGGCAGACCAAGGGCACCGGTGGTCTCACCTACTTACTCTACGTCGACTCAAGCTGGGAGCCAGTGCAAGAGACCGCCGGAAGAGCCCCGCAGCCGCCGTGTCCGTGAGCACCAGCAGCTCCCTCACCGCCAGCCTCCTGTTCAATCACCCCGACGCTAGCTAGCCGCGCTAGTTAAGACGTTGCTGGGTGAGCTCCTCTAACTCCCTGACATCCTTCTGTGCATCTTTTCTTCTGCATCGCCAGGTTCAATCGTCGAGTACTCTGCTCGCGCACGCCGTCTGCCGTCGTTCCCTGAAGATCATCTTTGTTCTGTCGTTGTTTTGCACAGCCACTTGCTCCTCGAGGTCCTCCCCGCCCTGCAGCTCATCCTTGTACGCTTCCCTGTCCAAACTCCTCGCTCGCCGCTCCCGCACGCGCGCCGTGCAGTTACCTCGCGCAAGCAGACCAGCCGCGCCGTGCCAGCGTCCCCCGCACGCCCAGCAGCCCGTTTCGCTGCCGTAGTGCTTCGCCGGCTTCGCCCCGGTCCCCTCTGGCCCCGCCGCGCCTCGCCGCTCGCGCCACCAGCCGCGCGCGACGCGCGCGCGTCAATGCAAGCAGTCCTCGCGCGCATCAGCAAGACAGCAACAGCGGTCAGGCCTCTCTGTTCTGCGCGTACCCCCGTCCTCCACAGTCCATTTCCAGAGAATCTTCCAAAACGGAAATTATAGCCCGATCCAACCTCTACAACTTTTGTTTTTGAGGAATATCGTTTCGCTCAGTAGTTTAGTCGCCATCGTGGTCTAAAGTTGGACCAGCCTTGCTGGAGAAGCTGTCGAGTCAGTCCGTCAGTAGCAGCACCACGCGCTCCTCTGTTCCCGTCCAGATCCCGGCGTTTTTGTCCCTCTTCCGGTGAAACTCCAGACACAAAACGTGTAGATCATTGATCCCTCTCCAACTTTGCTTCTTGCGGCTTATCCCAATTCATCATGCATTAGTCGCCATCTTCCTCCGAAGATCAGCTCAGCTAGACGTTTTTGCGAATCGATTCTCAGAGCCATCGGACAACCACCGCAGCAATTTTGCAAAAAGGCACCCCGACCCTTCGCCACTTGTCAGACCCACATGCACCCTCCTTGTCTGGGCCCAGTCATCAAGGCGACCCCACATGTCAATAACCGTGGGCAAGTTTGACTGAGTATAAAAAGTTCCAGAAATCTTTTCTAAATACTAAAATTCCAGAAATGTTTTAATATGCTTTTAAATCAGGAAAATCATAACTTTTATTTGGTAATTCCAAATGTAATATATTTTCTGATAAGAAAAACGCTAGGAATTCAAATATGCTATCCAAAATAATTTTTGAGCAATTTAAAACTTCAAAATTATTAAAATGTCAATTGATGTCTTTATCTTAAATAAATCATAACTTTATTTTCATAATTTCAAATTCAACAAATAATATGTCTAAATCGATCAGCGTGACGAGCCCGTTTTTTTATTACGCCTTCCATGATAAGAATTGAAGCATGTATCATATAAGCATTAAAGAGGCAGCAAGGTTTATGGGAGCAAAATATGACTAAACAACTAATAAAATTCTTTATTCTTGTACCCGACACCTCACCCATGCCATGTTAAGTTATGCCATGCAATTGTGCATCATTCCATCATGCCATACCTTGTTTTCTTGTTGCATATAATTTATATGATTATGCAATGTATTTATTTTTGGCCCTTGTGTGTTTGGTTTTTATCCGGATAGACACTGAGCAAGGAGAATATCAGGAGCCTCAGGAGTATTTCCTGGATCCTTCTTATTCTGCAACTGGACTGCTAGGCAAGCAATTCCCATGCTTGCATACATATAGTACATATGCTTATATCTTACTCTTGCATCATTGAGTCGCGATTGTATTAAATTTGAATCCCAAGTATTGCATAGCCTTCACTTTTAAACCCCATCAAAACTTGTATCCTCAATCCCATGAGCCACTCCGCAAGAGATGTTTAAGCCATGCGAGTCGTATAATTGCATATCTAGGGTTTGTGCGAGTCTTTGGATAACGAGGTACCTAAACAACTTAATTTGGATAGTAATGGGATAACTAATGAAAAAGGCATCGGTGAGCATTATCTGCTATTTGATTCTTTAAGCTCACTTATGTCCCATAGGACACCGAGTACTTGATTCCTATTTCTTGACTATTCGCACTATCCACATATGGGAGACCTTATGGATCCCCCTTCGCTTGAGCTTGATTCGTACTTTATTTCTTGGGGCCACAAACTAGTTTGGGGCTTTATTACTATCATGTACTTATGCCATGCTTTACTGCTTTATTTATGATTGTGCGTGGAGCACCAGTACTATTTAGGACTTGTGACAAGTTTCCGCGGTATCGACAAGCCCAGTCACACTTTCGAGTTCCCAGTCGTTTACAGCCGTCTAAACAAACCTTGGGTCCGTCTCGGAGCCGGCCAACTTTGTTGCGGGTAGCTTAATGGGGTGGCCCCCTGAAATCATTTATGAATCCTGTGAATGCGTTGTCGTGAGGCCTCGTTGTGTTTTATTTGGTTCTTCCCGAGGTTGATCGTGTGTGTGATTCTATTTGTGCACCCCTGCGGGGTAAATCTTTCTTAAAGCCGTGTCCGTGGTTATGGACGACTTGGAGCACAATTTCTCGATCATAGACAAGCGTAGCTAAAGTATCTCCTTTAATTTGACTAAGACATGACTTGTAATTAATACAACTCTCATGGAAGGTTAATAAAATTGCTAACGGATGTATTGTTCCTCCGCCTTCTTGTCGATAAGCGAGCAGGAGGACGAGCGAGGTTATTTATGTTGCTTATATAACTGTTGTTATTAATTAACGGGTGTCCGTCCATCTCTAGTTGGGCGGATATGTATCGAGTCTCTGTAGCTCTTTGTAGATATTATCTTTCACTGCAATTGTGTCATCCCTAGGTTGTTTCCTTTAGCTGCATTAAGACTTGCTGAGTACCCCTAGGGTCTCACATGATAAATATTTGGTTCAGATGGATAGTAATAATCTCAGGAAGGTTACTAGGTTGAGGAGACGGATGATGGTGGCAACGACTATCTGGTGTAGAGATTTCGGGGATGGGGATCCATGAGATCTATGGGCGGGATGCGCTTATTTTCAGGGCATCTTATACCAATTTGTTTCTTATCCGTACTCGGATCATGTTTTCCTCTTCTGCTTGATACTCTATTGCATGATGTTTTGAGGATGTATCCTAAACTATTATATCTATCTAGGATATTTGGATCTTGACGTATGGTGTTGAATATTTCTGTTTCTATTGCTTCTAGATGGTCTGACTCTGATTTCTACTGTAAGTCGTAGACATACATACTCATTTGTGTATGTCGTGGTCGCGTTACCTGTCGCTTACGCCGCTCGCCCTTGTCTCGATTTTCTTGAAAGTGGAAAAGTTGGTACTTCAACGGGCCCACACGTGGGTGGCCTTGGGCCTCCGTAGTAAAATCACGTATCCACTTTTGGTTCGGCCAGACTTGAACTTAGAGCGTAATGTCCGAGGTATTACATACAATCTCATTTCTTGGTCATCTCGACGGCAGCCAACAGTCTCTCGTTGCAGGGCCAAAGCTGAATATCGAGTTGTCACCACCGCTGTTGTTGAAACCTGCTGGAGACGCAATCATTTACAGGAATTGCAACGACAGCTTGACAATGCTACCATCATCTATTGTGATAATGTCAGTGCTATTTACCTCTCGGCCAACCTAATTCAAGCATCGACGAACGAAGCATATTGAGCTTGACATACACTTTGTCCGAGAGAAGGTAGCCTTTGGTGCACTATGAGTTCTGCATGTACCCTCCAGTTCATAATTTGCTGTCATCTTTATAAAAGGGATGCCAACTACATTGTTTCAAGAATCCAGGTCTAGTCTCAACATCAGTGAAGCACCGAGTTCAGCCTGCGGAGGCGTGTTATAGCAAGGATCACACCAAATCTTGCCTACCTAATTTAGTTAGGATATTTCTTGTAACAATTCTTGTAACTTGACTTGGACTCCAAGTCTAACACTTGTAATCTGACTATATAATGAAGAGGGAGATCTCGTGGCGTGCGCATTGAGCAACCCGGGTTACTTTGTAAACCTTCAGTATATCTAATATTGACAATACATAATAGTGAATGTTCTACAAATCACCACGAAAATGGTGACAAGTATTTTTAATCTTGGGAAGTTACTACCGAACAGTTGCCTCTCAAAACTTCTGAAAAAGGCCAACCGGGACAAAAAAATCAGTTCATCTTTCCCATTTTAGCTCTTATAAGAGTTTCTCTGTTCCAAATCCTAGCCACTTGCGTACTAATGTTAGTAGTGTTAAGCGTTGCAATCAATTTGCTCAAATCAGCCACATCTAAGTTCAGTCTTCTGTGCACTCACAGCAACACAAATCAGTATGAAAACCCACGTTTAAGACCTCCCTGGCGTTTCCATGGAAGCAATGAATCAATCTCAAACAGGATGGACTGCCATGCCACTAAAATTGTGTACCCAGCACATTGCCAATTTCTGATCCCAGCAAGCTCAACTCATGTAACCAGAATGAGGAAATCATTACATTTTTTTAGTCAAGTAGCTCAGCAACAAGTCCATTGTGTTGTAGCCTGCGGAGCGATAGAAAGTCGCAGCAGGTGTCCTCAATTCAGTAGCAATTTAGCAATTTCACTGAACCAATACATTATCCTTCCATTAGCAATGTAAATAACACCAGAGTATAAGGACATGGTGAAGCGGTCCTTTTACTTGTAGTATTCACTCCGTCCAGAAATATGTGAATTGAGTTTGTCTAGATTTGCATATACCTATGCCTATATACTAAATTGTATCTAAGTACATGCGAATTTATATAAATGCAAGTCACTTATTTCTAGACGGAGGGATATGTAACATCTATGCATCTAAATCGTGCGAGAATTTTATGTTTGTTGCATTGTAATTACCGTGGAATGAAGGAAGTTCAAAAACGAGAGGGCTCCTCGGGTCGCATCTCCAAGGCGACCAGGGGGGCGAAACCCTAGCCCCGCTCGGTCACCTCCTCGTCCTCCATCCCCCTCCCCTCGCCGTCCCCTAAGGCGCCCGCCAGGCAAGCCCGTGATGCTGTTGAGGGGGACAGCGAGGATCTGCTCCCTGAGCTTCTTGCGCGACGGTTTGGAGGCAGGCTACCGGGTAGGGAGCTGGGCTCCACCGCTGGATGCTGCTCGGCGGCCTTCCTCCCTTTCCTCCCCTTCAACTCGTCCTCGTCGGCGTTGGCTAACTGTGGGGATTGGGCCGGGGTGCTTCCTGCCACGTCCTTGGCAGGGCCCTTGGATCCAGGGCGGTGGCCTTTGTATGGGGCGATGCCGATCCAGCGACGGGCGGTGTCCGCTGGGTGCTGCTGAACGCTCCCTCGGCTGCGTGGGAAGCAAGGTGGCGGCGGGTGTAGGGCGTGCGAGGGTCTCCTGACCTCCGGCCAAATCTAAAGATGGTGGCACCGTCTTGCGCAGCTCGTCACATCTCATCGTCCCTGGAGTACCTCGGTCTCCTCCAGTGGCTGGTGGGCAGAGCTGGTGATGGGAGTGACCAGGGGAAATCCTTGGCTGCCGGCAGCAACCACGATGTCAACGGCTCTGCACAATCCTACTCCTTCCCGTAGGCGACTTTGAGGTTTGCTCCCCTCTCCCTACCCAACTTGCCTGTCTCAGGTGAAAACCTAAATACTTTGGGTGGCGGAGGCACTCCAGCGTCGTTCCCTTCTTGAAGGCATCGCCTTGAGATAGTGGGGGTGGTGGTCTTGCTTCGTGCTGGCTGGGTTGTTGCTTGTAGCGGTTGCTCTCCTGTTGTTGTGGTGTGGTGTGGCCGAGCTCCTGGTTGTTCTTGCAGGTCATGCTCACCGGGGGCGGCACCCTCGATCCTGGGCGAGAGGGGAAGTGTTCTCCACTCCAGCAGCCTTCCTCCGATTTGAGCCATTGGGTCTACGCTGTGCTTTGTCAACATTTTTTACCACATCTTTGGTGGCGTTCTTCTCCGGCAGTTTATTTCTCGCTTGATGGGTGGTGTTGTGGGTGGCGGTGGTGTTCATGGGTGGCGGCTTGACGAGGCGACAATGCTCAATCCCTCCCTAGCAACATGTCTGAATGTCCGAGTGTGCTCAAAGTGAGCCTCTCTACCTCGGCGCCTTTCGATCCAAGGCGAGAAAGCAGGGTGCTTTCTCTAGAGGTGGAACAGACGATCGACATGGTTGGCCTTGGTGGTCAACGGTGGCATGGGTTTCCTCTGTGGCGTCCTCTCCAACTCCTCTTCCTCTCCGGGAGACTCGTGGGGCGTGACAAGGGCTTGCTTTAAGCTAGGCTTCATCTTTGTATTTCTTTGTTTGTCTTTGCCTGTAAGTTGTTCTTCAGCACTTTGTAAACCTTGGCCGTATGGGGCTTTGTTTATTCAAAGTCGAGTACTATGTGCCTAGGTTCTAAAGTACCGTGGAATAAAGCAACGGAAGAATCTTGCGGTGTGTAATTGCTGAAGCAAGAGGAGTGCAATTTTGTTTCCACGGTCTGTTTTAGTTTTTGAGTGTGATAGTTCCTCTGCTTAGCTTCAGATTGTTAATATATATAGAAGAAATCTTCAACTTTACATCGTTGTTATTGTTGGGCCTTCCTGTGTATTTGGAAACATCATCTGAATTTTAAGTAGTACAATTTTATATTAAACTACTTTTACAGTATATATTCATCTAAATTATTTTATCATACATTTATTTTACATGGTACATTTTACTAAATTTGTTGATGTTTTTGGCAGATTTCGCAAGCACAACACTTATCCCGTAGCAGCACACGAGTATATATTATTAAATTAATTCCCGTATGTTCGTCGGCTGAATTTGCATCTACCGATTTTTGGACCGTTTTGTCCCTGGACTTGAATCAATTTACTGCAGCTGCCACTGCCAGTGCCAAGCGATATGTCCGCCCAGAAAATAAACTACCTTTCCTTCTCCTCGGTGTGGCCGCCGATACATTTGTATCTAGACAAACTCAATTCAGTCATTTCTGAACGCACGTACATGTTTGTAGCTCGAGAACTTCAACTATGGCCATTCGGATCACCCAAGCATAACCATGCTATTCTTCAATGGATCAAAAAATTCAGCTCGAGAACTTCGACTTTGGTCCCTCAGATCACCCAAGCATAGCCATGCTATTCTTCAATGGATCAATAAATTCAGCTAGCACTATGCAGGATGATTATTTTCTATTCTGTCTTTTTTCCTTTATCTCTCACTAGCTATGCATGTTGTAAAGCTACTTTCAAAATTTAAGGTAGAGCATTCCTCTACCTTTCTATTAGGCAAATGTAGCTCAAAATTTGCATAATGGTAAAAGATAGATATTCGACTGCCAGAAACTTAGTTGCCCTTATGCTAGGTTGTTTTTCCAGTGTATATCTGCAAGTTGTTTAAGTGCTGAAGATAAATGCATGGATTAACTCATATGGTATATGTATCTCAAGCGTGTACAGTGCATCCTGTCTGGTTCTTCGTGAGAAAATTAACTCATATGATATATGTATCTTAAGTGTGTACACTTCATGCTGTAGAAAAGGTCGATCCTCTGTGCTTAGTCCGGGTTGATTCCATTATCTGATGACGTGAACTTCCCTATCTTATGAAAATTGTAGGTGTCCGACGGTTTGAGTATGGGTATGAGTAAGGATGTATTGGTGGATAGAGAATTGGACTTTGTCTATGTATGAATACACACCACGTGTCCGTCTTTTTTGAATTTATGGCAATTATTTTATTTATGCGTCGATATAATTTCTTTATTATCCGTAGCAACGCATGGGCATTCTCGTTGTAAAACAGTTTGAATTTGTGTTGCGTTTTGAGGAGTTCGAGATCTTTGAACCTGGGAGATTTTGTGCAAAACTTCAAATTGTCAGGGACTGTATACGCAATTATGTACATATAGAATCAGGGGTGGGTGTGCTAAGACACTAACTGAATGTTGTTTTTCCGTTTACAGGTTCGGTGTTGCCAAAATAGAGAACAAAACTAAACTGAAAGAAAAGGGGGCAACTTCAAGTGGCGCTGGGATTTGATAGTGTGACTAATAGGAAGCAGATCAAGGTCGTTGCCTCTAGGATCCAATGTGGTTTTTGTTAGGTGAGTAGCACGTCCACTTAAGAACTAGACCGGGACGGGATTTCGTGGACAGGTAACTGAATTTTTCTCCGGTTGTACAGGTTCAGGGACAGACAACAGTGAGAAAAAAATCAGACAAAACGTTGATTTAACGCTGATCTGGAACTCGTTCTAGGGAGCTCGTGTGGAATTCCTACAGCTAAACACTGGGTTAAGGTTAGTTGATGATTGAGTAGTAGATCGACGGATTAAAAGTGGATCTGGGAGCTGCTTTTTAGGTGCTTGCTGATAGACGGAAGCCTAACTACGGAGACAGTTCAGAACACGTGTGTGCGACATACTGCGTGTGCGACCTCGATCGGGCGGCGCGGGAGATAGAGGCATGTCCAGCAGGCTCTACGCATCATGGGGAAGCACTAAGAAACCTATGCGTTCTCGTCGGTGCTAGGAACGACGGCAAGCGGCGGCGCGCGCTGCGCTCTGGCGACGCTCACGGCCACTAGAAGAGAGGCTCAAATCCTGGACGGATTTGAACGGAAAAAGGACTGTGGTGCTGCGCAAGCTCACCAGCGTGCTCGAGACGCAGAGAAGAAGGGTTGAGGAAGCCCGTGTCATCGATGGGAAGAAGACTTCTACCGGCGGCCGGCGCGGTAAAGGGGATGAATTCGTCGGCTCCGGTTCTGTCCCGCCTCGCTGCGTGTGGTAGGTTGCCACAGGGCGTCAAGGCGTAGCTCCTGGGGGTCTTGGCGTGGTTTCGGGAGGACGGTAACGACGGCGAGCTCACGAGCCCCAGGCGGCCATGGCGATTGTGGTAGCTTTCGTGGAGGATAAGAAAAAGGCGGAGGGGTAGGGATGGATCGAAGGAGTTGTTGGCGAGGCTGTGCTGTCCTGCTGTCTTTTGTGGCCTCACGCGTGGAGTGTGCGGAGAAGCTCACAGGTTCCTCACGTGCGCGGCTGAGGAAGATAAACAGGATCGATCGAGTCGAACCAGGCGAGGCATTGAGGCCGGGTTCGTGAACAGAGGAGGGGTGACAACAGGTTCAGAGAAGAGGGCGCGCGCACGTTGAGGTTCAGGCAGTGCAAGGGCACGCGGAAATGGGTTCAGAAGATTGTCGATCAAGTTCAGCTGGAGACAGAGGAGGCACGGACACGGTTCAGTTTAGGGTTTTGGTTTAGCTGAGACAATCGGTAGGGTATGTTTGCTCCTTGGTTGATTGGTCAACCATGGTTGTAGATTGATAGAAGCTAGGTAGCTTGATCGGTGGATAGGTGCATGTGTGAGTGTGTGTGTTTGGGCACATGCTCACATACGGGTGGGTTTATTTTTAGGTTAGAATAGATATAGGATTTGATGGGATTAGCTAGGAAATAATAGCTAGCTTAGATAGAAACAAAGGGGTGGTCACTCTTGGGTGTTATTTTAGAGAGAGTGTAGAATTTTGTGTGTTATACACACACGGTTAGGGTAGGTTTGTGTAGAGAGTTAGGTGTGTTAAAAAAGGATTTGAATAAAATAAAACTAGCTCAAAGTTTGGGCATTCAAATAACACCAGATCAAAATTTCAAAATAGAAGGAAAAGTTGGCTTTGTTATTTCATGAGACATGTATTGATAGATGTGTTGCATGTATGAGGAGTAAAATTCATCCGCGGTACTTAAACTTGTGACGAATTTTCGATACGATCATTGACGTTAGGAATACACGAATTACGGTACATGTACACGCCGCGTGTCGCGTCCTGGTCATTACGGCCCGTATAAGCTGGCGTACAACATAACATGGCCCACATGTCACTGTGAAAGAGCACGCATTTATGCGGAATCCCCCTCAGACAAGCCCATCTTAGTGAAGGGGTAATTTGCAAATCGCAAATTCTTTTTCTTTTCCTCTCTGGACGTTCCTCGCATCTCCTCTCCCGAAACCTAGCACGCGCCGCCACCGGAGTAGGTCGTTGCCGCCGCCGCCGGAGTAGGTCGTTGTCGCTGTTGTCCATCATGTCTTGGTCTTCCGGTTGCTTCTCCACACCTGGATTCCGAGGAGCTTCTGGAAGAAGGGCTAGGACAGAAGGCAGGTCGCCGGTGCCATATCGGGAGAATCCCATGGCGTATGAGCCAGATGTGCTATGCCATTGCAATCCAAGGAAGAAGGCGCCTAGGTGGATCTCTTGGAGTACGCAAAACCCAGGCCGTAGATACTATGCGTGTATCGATGCCATTGTGAGTAACCTGACTCGCCCCTTTCTGATTCTGCTATTCTCTCGCTCTTGTCTTGATGGCCCTTCCTGATTCGTTAAAATTTGTGCAGAATGGTCGTGGATGTGGTTTTGTTGACTGGCATGATAAGCCACTGCCTGAGTTCTTGAGCGACTTGGTTGGAGATTTGCGAGATGCTGTCTGGAGGTTGCGCGATGAACAAGGGTGTGGTCGGCCTGGAGAAGATGCAAGTACTGAAGCAAGGATTCGGGCTCTAGAAGAGGAGTTGAAGGAGAAGAAATCAGAGATAGTGAAGCTCAAGGGGAAATATGAGACTTTATTTTTGGTATTTGTTGTCTTTGTGGTTGGCTTAGTTGCAGGGAATCTTTGCTTCCAGTAGTGTGTTAGATGGAAGTAATTTTGCAATGTACTGTGGATGTGGTGGTTATGTACAATGAAGCTATGAATGTAATGTAGATGTGTGAATCAGAGCTATCAAGTTTGTGTTGCTTCAATTAAATTCTGCCTAATTCACTTGAATTTGTGTTGTTCCAATGACAGAATTTGACAAAAATGACAGAACACTGACAAAATTAATGTACATCAACCAAGATTAAGCAGTATTTGTCTTGATGAACATAGTGACATTGTGACATAAACAGAGTGGCAAAAGAAGTTGCAAGTACTAGGAGTTTCAAAAATGGCATTTTCATTCTGACATAGCCATTTCTTTCAAAATGACCAGGTCAAACACATAGTCATTGAAACTAAGAGAAATATAGACTACTTGGACCTAAGTTCATCAAACATGCTCACTTTCTTTCTTGGAACTTGGGCACTTGCAGATCCTTCACCCAAATCAGCAACCTCCTATGTTATTCTTTTAGCAGCATTCTTAGCCTGCTTCTGTTCTTGAGCATCTTTCTTCCTTTGCTTCTCCTTCTGCTTCCTTCCTTCAGCTAGTTCCTTCTTTGTTTCTGCAACTATTCTTCTTGTCTCAACTCTAGATTTCTTGTTCAACTCCATTTCATATCTTTTCTTCTCTCTTCTCACAGCAGCCTCTTGTGCTCTTGCTTGAGCTAGATCTTCCTTCCTCTTATTCTCCTCCTATTTCCTCCTAGCTTTCTCATCTGCTCTATTCAAGTTTGTTGTATATCTAGCTTCTAGGATGGCAGTCCTCTTCTCCTCCAACTCCCTCTCCTTTTCCTGCATTAAGGCCTGCAACTGCTCTGCCATCATTGTAACTGGCCCTGTGGTTGGTTGTTGACTCATGTTTCTTCTAGCATCACTGAGGAAGTTTGAATCTGGGATAGGCCCTGTTGTTGGTTGCCTAGGAGTTGTTCTCTAAAAATTTGCATTAACATGTTCATGAACTATCAGAATTTCAAAATAAACAAGTAAACATCTGAGAGGTTCATCTTCTACCTGTTGTGACATGGATTCCACCATTGGATCTTCTACATTAGTTGCATTAACACTGCTACCTTGTGGCTGACCAACCTGTCAGAAGAACAACATTACTACTTGGATAAACTAAAATATCATGACATGCTACTTGGGTAAACTAAAAGACCATAACATGCTACCTCTGTTATTATAGGCTCTATTCTTGGGGGTGGTGCAGGCACACTGCTAGAGTTTGGTGCTGGGAGTCCAGCTTTTTTCCATTTGCATCCTCCACGATTGTGTCCAGGCTCACCACAGTAAGAGAAGTGCATAATTACACCATGTCTACTCATCTTTTTACCTCCACTCTTTGAATCTACTTCATGTGGAGCCTTTCTTTCTACATCTTGTTGGTCTCCCAACATGCTTCTTATATTCAGGAGGAAGAACAGCTGGTCCCTGCATTTTGACCCACTCTGTGTTGTCCTTGCATGGGTATACAATTGGTCCATAGGCTTTCTTGTACATTTCAAGTGAATAACACTTGTGAACAAAGTCAGTAGGGTTCCAGTCCTGTGCTCTCATGCATGAGATTGCATGTGGGCAAGGTATCCCACTCTGTTCCCACCTCTTGCAGGTACATGTATGATGAGTAAGGTCAACAATGTAATCAACAGGAGTAGAGGCCACTATTTCACCAACTTTAAATATACCACCACCTGATCCTTCTACATAGCTGTTATTTGACCACTCTATGTGTTTATCTAGCCTTTTCTGAATCTTTGGGCATAAGGGCCCTTCCAGTGCATCTGCTTCTTTCCTCTTAGTGTAGTTTCTTGTCATAATCTGGTCTTTAATCCTAGTGAACATTGCTAGGACTAGGAGTTCTCTAGCATCTAAAATGTATCTGCATTTATTGGTAGTTTTTGTCATGATTTATTGGTACAACATTACAAGCTTAAGTGGAAGGGGACAAGCTTGAATACTTACTTGTTGAACACCTCACAGTTGTTATTCAACAAGATATCACACTTGGGCAGGTCACTTTGGAATGCCCTCACCCAGGTCTTTGGATCCAAATTGTCAAGCCATGCATATGCATCAGGATTTAATGCCTTCATTTGCTCCATGTTCTTCTCATATTTCACAGTTGTACTACTCCTAGCAATTTTCAACAGACTCAAATTTCAGGCCAACATGGAATTTAACTGAACCAAGATCCTCTCTTCTGAAAGTCTTAAACTTCATTTGCACCTTCTCCTCATCTGAGTCAGGAGCCCATAGGTATTCATCTTCTTATTCACCATCATCCTCAACCTTCTCTGTTCCTTTCATTTTCATCTTCTTAACATGTTCCTCATCATCATCTACATTATCTGCATAAAGGTCATCATCATTAGATAGATCAATTTCTGAATCATTTAATTCAAACTCTGAATCTGCATCTTCAGATGACTCTGGCTTCTCTCTGCTTGCATCTTGTTGTTCAGAGTTGTATGCATTCCTCACTTTGCTTCTTGTCCTGACACTAGCATGTGGTTGCACTTCTTGAAATGGACCATAATCATCAACCACTTGACTTGATACATCATCATCAGCAACAATGTTGATAGGCTTCACAGGGCTCAAAACTGGTGGGAGATGAACCACAGGGAACTCTACCACAGCATCCCAATCAACTGCTCTAATTGACTCATCATGGTCCAAGTATATGCTGATGAAATGCTTCCCACAACCAAGCCATTTGGCCATTGCACTTGTGTCAATTTCATCTTCCAGCTTCCTTAGACCATTCCTTTCAATTGACAGAATTGGGATGCAATAATACACACACATTCTTCCCTGCTTCTCATACCCAATATCCTCCACCAAATTTTCAAGAAAAATTGGTGACCATTCATCACTGTCCAGATGATCATACCAGACAGAGGCACCACCAACATAACTCCTATTGTTGCCTTGACCAAGAAAATAACCTCCATGGTGGATTTCGACTAAGAAATAGCCGCTACCACGAACTACAGAAATAAAACATGGAAACATCACATCAAAATCCCCTCTTCTCTTCAATACGATCATAGGAAATGTTGCAACAGTAAACCCTCCGAAACCCCAACCCCAAACCCATGAAAAGATCCTAACAGAACGCTAACGCACCTGAAATTTGTCTATGGTTACCCGAATTCGTCTTTCAAACCCTAATCGTAAGAAAAATCCGAGATTTTCAAGATTAATTTCGGGTACTTACCGTAATTTGGTGGAGGCGCACCATATGGCCGTTGCTGTAGAGCCATCGTCGGCTTCTCCAACCACCGGCGAAGCGCCGCCGACTTCTTCAACACGATGGACACCTACTCTTCAACCGCCACCGTCCTCTTCCTCTCACTACTTTCCTCCTCGGTGCCTTCATCGAAACCCTCCTCGGAATGATCGGGATAGACATCGATAGTTGCCTTCTAGCTGGACACTTCGGTTCCAAGGTTCAGACAATACTTTCCGGCCTGTCTGAGGGGGATTCAACATAAATGCGTGCTCTTTCACAGTGACATGTGGGCCATGTTATGTTGTACGCTAGCTTATTCGGGCCGCAATGACCAGGATGTGACACACGGCATATACAGGTACCGTAATTCTAGTATTCCTAACACCAATGACCGTATCAAAAATATGTGACAAGTTTAAGTACTGCGGATGAATTTTACTCATGTATGAGCATTAGGTGGAAACCAAATGATACATGTACACGATTGGATAGAAGGAACCAAACAACAAACAAAAGGTAAAGGACGATAGCAACATGGTTCATGGCATGAAATCAAGGGTTTGGATCAAACCCTAATATGGCCATGTAGATAAATAGAGAAGATTCATACCAATATATATAAATATATATATATGGCTTGATTTTAAATACCAAAGAATATACAAATTGCCACATATATGTATGGTTGGCATTGTAGATAAATGGTATCACCAAGGAAGTTGGCAGATGGAAGGATTTGCAAGAGAGATGCCCTCAAATCGTATTGGGCATATATCATTATATCAAAAGCCGAATATAACATATCAAGAACCAAATAAAAAGACAAATGCAATATGAGGAGAGGAACCAAATGAAATAGGTTAATATGATGCTCAAATGCAATGTGGCATGTTGACATGAACATGATATTATAATGACGCAACAATTGATATGTAGGAAGTAGCAATATATAGACTAGGCAAGTAGCATTGCAATTGTTAGACAATTGGGATGCTACAGGTAGAGAGGTATTTTGAAGGGTTAGGATTTTGAATAAGGTAAGAGCACCTTGGTACTTCTACCAAGAGTGGAAGTCAAAGTCTTTATGAAAGACTTTTTTGGAAACACTAGGGGTAAGGTGATTAGAAGTTATATCTTGAAAACAAAAGGAGATGATATCATATAGATCTCCATAATTTTGTCAATAGAAGCTACTAAAGTATTTTGAGTTTACACAAGTATCTTGGTTCTTGTGTTGAAATGCCAGAACATTTGAAAATATGTAAAACTAAGCCAAGACATTATATTTTGTTAAATAGCTCTTGAAATTGATGAGGAGGTGAGGAAGTAATCTTAACTACTACCCAAATAGTAATACATGTACAAGCAAGCAAGCAACTATCACAACCACATCAAGAAAAAGTTTTTGTTTCCTCTGATTTCTGCATTCTGGACAACTAAACCAGGTGGGTAAAAATGGGGTGTTACAGGCGGCGCAATGGCTATAGGCTGCCCTAGGTTAGTATGACCTCCCGTAGGACCTCGTGGATTTGCAGCCATCCGGTATGAAGAACTACGGATGAATAAGAAGAAATATACAAGGGAGAGAAATAAAAAGTAGATGTACACTAAAAAGTAATAGATATGTTTGTTCGATTGGTGTTGTTTCAATCGTTCTTCAGCCCCCACGTATATAAGAAGCGTCTAGACCTTTCGTGCAAAAAATAGGGTTGGATTCACGTCCAAAACCCTAGTTGGGGTCCAACTCATACAGGTAAACCAAAAAATTGTGTAACAGTTCAATCAAATACTTTTATGTACCTTACCTACAACTTTTGAGGAAATAAATGATCTTGGCTCAAAATCTCATAAAAATCAAAGTTATCTGCCTTTAAAAAAGGCACAACTTTGATGTTACAAACTTTTCATCAGATTTATATGTATAGATATTTCCTTTCTTTTTGTCTCAAACTCAGATTTTGGTCAAACAAGTTTAACTCTATTCAGCCGTATTTCAAATCTGATGGTCGTATACTTTCTCAGCTGAAGATGTCTCCAAAATAAAAGTTGTTCATCTCGAAAAAAGAATAAATTTCATGCTTTGCACCTCTTTATCTGAGTTGATGTTGACTATTTAATTTAGGACACACACGGATATATCAATTTAGCAACTAGATAAGCTTTAGGACTTCCTCGCACCTCAGGGCAGATATTGTCTCGGGTCGATCACAACATGCAGTAATTGGTCCTCTGATAGTGTTGTTGCTCTAAAATTCGCATACTAACTTGGAACACAATGAATCAAAAAATCAAAGTTCATTTTCTCAACGAGACGCATGACTTTCATGTTGGGAACTTTTTCATTTGAGGTCATCTTAAAGGAGTCATAGTGAAAGACTACACATATCACTCTCCAAGTCTTCTCTGAACGCTAGCATAATCGGCCATCAAGCCTAATCATGGGTTGACTTGATATGGTGGGCATGGTGTTTCTTTGATGATGATTAATAACCCTTTGAGTGGACATTTCCAAGTGTGTCTCACCATTTGTATTTTTCAGCTACGAGCCCAAAATGAGTGCCAACACATTGCCCCCTATTTTGTAGTAGAGATTGCATCCAAAAAAATAACTTGCTCCACTTTTAGTCAAGGACGATGTCAACACTCCATCGGCCACTTGTTTTTATGGTGATAACTCTATATCGTCCATATGTGCTAAATGCGATAAATATGTATCAACCATTTTATGTTCAGGCTTATTGCCAATTGGGTATAATTTCCTTACATAATTTGCATTGAGAACAATCACTTCATCTTGATGATTGACTAATATCACAACTGCCTTCATGAACAACTCCCACAATGATCCCCGCCTAGTCTTCATTCATGTGCTCAATAAGAATATCACCAACCGTTTGGCAATAAAGGTCATTACCTATTAATGAGTATTTGAAGAGCACCCGAACTGTCAGGTTCACCCTTTAGTTTAGAGTTTGCATGTAATAAATAATGGGCATCCTCTGTTCTTCAGCTTCACCTGCATTAGATCTTTGATTAGTGGATGAAGAAGTGGTCTCCAAGTGACCTTACCTATGTTGGTGAAACAAAGCATCAGATCTTGTGGAATACGAAGTATACCATGAATAATATGGTTGTTGGATGTTTATTGAGACGACACATTTTCTCTTTGGTTTTCATGTCTAGATATATGAGCAATGATAAATCAATCCAAGATGAAAGTTACATCTAGACATGTATCAAGATAGATAACAAGTGATTCGTCGAAACATTGCACAACCATGGACATTGTTGCACTACTCACAACGAATCACTAGAAGCCTCAATATGTGTAGCACCTACAACAATACAAATTTCTAGCACAAATTACAAAGTTATATTTGGCTTGATTGTTTGTGCAAAATATCATAAGCGGCATGAGGCTTCATAAAATAGTACCATAACAAGATAAATAAACAATACTAGAGCATTGGATATTGATTTTAAAACTGAACAATTGAAAATATAATCTCCATGGTACTAGATAGACAAGATCAATATAAGGCTCATCACTAATACACCAATAATTAAATGAAAAACAATTTGGCCTTTCATAGATTTCAAAGATTCATAAGCCAAAGCATCAAATCATAAGTACAATATCCGTTGAATGCATACCTTGTCTTGGTCTCCAACAATACTAAGGACGATCTTATAAAACCACATCGACCAGGATAATATAATGATCTTAGGACAATAAAAGAAATATCGTTCATATGTCTTTGCCCTAATGAGCATGTATAATCCATCCACCAAAGTATGCATAGCCGAAACAAAACAATAAATCTAATTATGAACTCCCAATATTTCAGCCTCTTGGATTAGAAACAATGTTGAAACTAATCATATAAATAATGATTTGGTAATACCCTTTCATGATGTAAATAATTATGATGCATCCATGGATCAAAATAAACCCATGAGGGGTACCCAATCATACCTAGGATGGAATCAATGGCAAAGGCATCGATGGCATGACTGAAGACTATGGATGATGTGCATACCAGGGATGTCAGCCAGGTGACACAAACCTTCAGCTAAATTGCTTGTCAGCTTTATTGTTTTATTTCTTCACTTTTGTTGCTCTCTTTGCTACGGTAGCTTGCACATCATTATTGTTCTGTTGTTTCACTTGGGGATCCATGCCAAGTCCCTTTTCTTCATCTCCTCATCCCTAAGATGGTATAGGTTTCTCTCTTGCCAATGTCATAAGCTGAGTGAGCATGTTGGCTATGGCTTTGTTTTACACAATGGCATATCTTGTTTAGATTCGGCAATTTTGCGTGTTCAGATTCGACATTTTTGCTTGTTCAAATTCGGCAATTTGATTTTTAAAATTTACTTGCGTCACTTCTTTCCCTTAGTAGCCAACAAAAACTTTGCTGGTTTTTCATTATTTGGAGTCAAGTCTGAAACAGCGCACTTGCATCCATCCTTTTTAACTCGGTATACTTGGTTAATCACTTTTCTCTTTACCCATGAGCTCTACACCGGTACTTTTTTTATTGAAACGATCTTTGATATGTGATTTTTAATCAAATGTTAATATTCATGGAGCTACATAGTTTGGTAAGATGATCTAAAATTAGATGGATAGCATGCATGTGAATCATATCTTTCCTATGGTGGATATGAACAACAATCAGCGTAGGGAGGTATCCATGATGGATGAGTGCATTTTTAAAGCACATTTATTTTATGTTTTTGCATAAGTAGTAGTAGTTTATTTTGGAATTTTACGACGCTCGCACGCACCTTTTATGCATGTTTCCACAGGATCCCAAAATATTAAGGTATTGATGAATATATCACTTTGAGCTGTCATATTGGACAAAATATGAAGTAATAAAAGTTATTATTATGATTTTCCACACACCTAGGAGATAAGCCATCTCGCAGAGAAGCTACTGAAGCATTAAAGAGCGTCAACATATGTGGACCCTGCCCTTACCGCACGCCTGTATCATGTGGCGGCCGCTTTGTCTCGTCACATACTTTCACCATGCGAAGATGGATCTGTGATCTGACATTCAGAGACTCTAGAACAAGTAAAAACCTCACTCTGGAAGGGATCTAGAGGGGGAACTTGTAGAGGAAATCATCCTTGCTGCTGCCAGATCATCGGTGGCCTAGGCATCATCTCCAACATCATCAATCATTGCATCTTCATCAACATTAACATTCCCATCTCATTTACCATACCTTGTAATTTTTATTGTGCATTTGCACTTGTTATCATCCATCTACTCATATTAATTTCATACATCCATGATGATGTTGTTGGTTTCCTATATGTGTGAGTAGATTACCCTATTATTAAAGAGATATATTTATGATAATCATATTTAATTAGACTTCTCTCTACGCCCCTCGGGGCGTGGCCGGTATGCAAAATGCTTTATGATATGATCGCGCTACATATACATGCAAGAGAAAAGATCTAGTCTCTAAACACTAAGTAACAGCGCGTGAGTCTCATTGCGTCTGGAAACCGTTCTCGCACCACTAAATCCTATAAGAGTCTTTAGAAGCACGTAGTGTACGATTGAGTCGGTGCCAAATCCGTGCATCGCAATGTTGAGTACGTCGTCGTCGTTTACCGTCGATGATTCTTTATACCAGTTTTTCATCTCAAACGTCATCATAGCCACCAGAGGCGCAACAACAAAGGGCACTGATTTTTGAGCCGTGCATTCTAAGGTACACGATGTGTGCTCGCGGTGGAGATAAGTTTTCACATCCAAAAATTGTACGCGCTCATGTGGTTCTACTCGTAGGACAGTCGCGTTTATAACACAAAAATATAAGACGACAAGATAGAAACGGCATACAAATGTAAGAACCTAGAAAGAAAAGTATACGTAGTATAATTTATTAGACAACCTATTTACATTTCATACATGTATACACATTATAGCACACGTTCCTATGGTAAAAGTACATAGAACACGCACACATGGATTTTTTGTAAGATGAAATTGTGAGATGGAAAGTCTAAACGGCAAGAGAGAAACACCGTACAAACGTAAGAATCCAAAAAGAACACATAGCGTAAAGTAGTACACACCCTATTTTCATTTCATACAGCAGAAGTTCGTGTGGTAAACGTACATAGAACACGTACACATGGGTTGTTTGCATAAATTATAATACATATTCACGTACTAAATTTATATTTTATATTGCAAATAGCAGAATTTACGCAAGAAAAAATGAAGGGTAAAATATTGACAACTTGAACATCCTTCGCATACCGTGGATGCAACAGCTGTCGTATTTGAGCTGCCATTGACTGCAGCGAGAAGTCATAAAAAGAACCTCCTCGACAACGCACAATCATAATTTGTCTTGGACGCTTCGTACTGATAAACCGCGACATTAGTGCATTCTGTAAATGGTAACGATGCTGGTTGTCGCTCGCACCACCAGGCAGCTATCGCATTGGAACGCGTTTGCTTGTCATTTATGTTTGTGAGAGTGGTATACAGTTATCACGGTTGATCATGTTGTCTCATCATTGATGATTGCGAGAGCGTTCATTTCTTTTTATACCTTTACATGTTTTACTCCTTATGTGTAGAAACGCGTAAGAAGCAGAAAAATCATATGAAAATAAGAAGGCAAACAAACGCGAGAAAACATCGAGTTAACAAACCAAATAACACTAAGAAATAAAAAATAAAAAAGGAAAACAAAGAAAAGAGCATTTGTAAATACATAAAAAAGAAACCGGAGACAAGGATGCTAGCGCAAATAAGGAAAAATCGAGAAGAAAAGAGAAAAAGAAGAAAACGGAACGTTAAAAACGAAACAAGAAGGAAAACATGAAGCAAATAGAAAATCATAAAAAAGGGAGAATGATGAGAAAATAAAATAAAAGCTAAAAAGAAAAGAAAGAAAAACGGCGGTAAGGGTGCGAGAGCGCTTAGTGCGCACAGAAACATGCAAACATCACAGCCTGTCGCGTGTCAGAACACAGACATCGGAGATGTCTCACACCCCCATTTTTGTTTGGCGGTGGGCACTAAATAAATATGGCCTTATCTGATACAAAGATCACATACATCACAGACGATGTTTTTTACCTAGGTTTAGGACACCCTTCGGCTAATAATCCTACGTCTTTCTTTGATGGATAATCTTGTGAATATCTTACAACCAGATCAACAACTTAGTGCCGAGGAGCTTCTTTAAACTATATTCTATGCTTTCCGGGCATTCTCTCCCTTTCTATCTCACACTCTCTTCATGGGAGTATCTCAGCCTCTATCTCTCGTTCTCCTCTCTCAACCACTATCTCTCTCTCAACTATTCTCTAACTCTCTCTCTTTCCCAACACTACTAGGTGCACCAGTAATTCCTCTCTTAACCTTCTCTCAAAACCTTTCCCAAAAAACCTACCCCTTTACCTTGCCGGAGATCCTCCTTTTATACCACAAGGGCGTACCACAGCGGTTGGCACTCATGCGCCTTCCTATCGTTCCCGAGATCCACTGCTATCATGCCACGCGGCACAACGACAGATGGGTGTTGCAGCTGGCCACTCCTGGCTGAGGGCGGCGCCTTTGACTATTCCTTGGTCGTGGGCAACATGCCATAGTACTTTATGGCAAAGCCATTGCTCAGTGCGTATGTTGTTATGTTGGGACAATGGCGCATGCACCTCCTTTTAATGCCCTACGCAGGCGTAGGGATGGGGTAAACACCTATCTCCCATTCTGCCCCGTGCACTGCCATTGGCTCAGTCTTTGTCGACTCATGTTCCTGGTCCGCGCCTGGCCTAGGAATTCTTGTCGAGCTTGCTTTCCCGCGATCAGTCAAGTTATGTTATGATTTTTATCTGAAGGCGTAGTTGGAAATGTCTTTGGAACATGCTTCATGTCCCCTCGGCTAGGCCATGGTTCTGGGTTGCCGGGTGGTAAGCTCTCTCCCACATACCCTAACTCAATGGGAGGGACCCCTAGTCCCATTGCACCAATAGAAGCCCCTGGGTGAGGCCTGACAACGCTTTTCAATGATGTTTTCTCACCACGTGGCTCGAAGGTGGGTTCAGTTTTAGTTGATGGGCTTCGCCCCATAATGTCACATTGGGCCCCTGATTTGTTGAGATTCATATGACCTCTCAGCCTTTTGAGGGACGATTGAGGGGTCGAGGCATTTTGGTGCACGCATTCATACGCTCGCGTTTCCGCGGCTGATAGCGCCTTCAATCGAATGCGGTTTCCTTGGTACCTATGAAAAGTAATAACTTTTGCAGGAGCGGGGCTCCCACCTTTTTTGGTTCCCCGTGGGGGAACGAAAGTATTTGATGGGTGTTTAACTTCCCTCTCCCCCATCTTTGGTATATTATTGAGGGCCGCTAGTGAGACAAGTGTCGGTCATTTTCTTCGTTGAGGGGTTGAATGAGGATGGTGTTGGTAAGCTGGCCGGCGTGGTGGCCTCCAGTCAGAACGAGCATGGCTGAACCTTCCTTATTCATGTCTGAGTCCCAAGCAGGGGCCGATTTCTGCGTGATGTGCGTGTCTTCTCATGCTTCCTGATGGTGGATTTGGCAACATATCACCTTCTGTTGGCATAGCTTCATCCCAATGCTATATTGGTGTTGGTCATCTTCCAATTCCTTTGTGAGAACTTTGTTAGTGTCATGCCCTCCGTGCCTCTCTTTTGGCACTACTTCGTTCCCCACGTCGAGCTGGGGGACGCCATATCAGGTGGCGTCACCTTCCATCTCAGGGACAGGCTCACTGACACCTACATCCTGATGGAGAAGAAGTGGGACGAGTGGCGTGGGGTGTGGTGCTTCGTTTGCTTCCCAAAATGGGATGACGTCCTGGTTGAGCCGTCAACTCCCCGTCCTGCTACATGATTGTGTCGAGCAGGAGGAAACTGACGAAGACTTCATGCCCGTGTATGCGAGGATCCAGGAGCTTCGTAATATCAGCCTGTTCGGCTGCCATGTTGTGCAGGAGTTCATATCCCACTACATATGCGCTCACACCCCTCCTGGGATTATACTGTCTTGTTCGACAAGACAAGGCTCTTCGCAGGCCCTCAGTCGGAGAAGGAGGCTTCCATGGTAAGGTTGGTGGCAAACTGGCTCCTCGAGGGCAAGGCCGATCTGGTGCCCTTGCCTCTGTCAGTCGTTCCTCTCTAGAGGGATAGGGATAACCAAGATGCCACCTTGGCATCCATACCGCTTTGCAACAAATCCGGGATCCAATGCATGTTGATCTCCCCTTCGGATTATGTGTCCCACAAGGGACGAGGGAGATGTTGGCCGCAGGTGCATCTCTAGAAGCGGCCTCCCTCGAGGAGACCACTAGCGTGGATTCCCCTCACCAATGGTGCTTGTCATTCCTCTCGACGGGCGAAGGAATGACGGACCCTTGCCCATTCTGGACCAGTCCGCCGGTTAGGAAGAGGAGGTCGAGCCCCCAACCTTGGGGACGGTGGCCTTCCGCACTCGATCTTCAATGGCATCCGTTCACCAAGGTTAGCCAGGGATGGGGAATTTCCATAGCCCCCAAGAAGCTTACAAATCGAAGTCCTTATCCCCCAAAAGGGAATCTGCCAGCGGTGATCTCATTCAGTCAGATCCTCCTACGACCCTTAGCCACCGGCTTTGGGCTTCCGGGAGCTGGTTGCTTGCGCGTGGGTGGTCCTTCCACTAGGAACACGGCGGGAGAGTTGTCTTCTCCACCAGCCTTTTTTGTGAATGTAGGTTTTTGTCTTACACCTTTAGAACTCTAACCTTGCTGCCTCTTTGTAGGGCCCCACCAGCCTCAACATCCGGTAAGCAGGGTTGCGAGGAGCTGAGGAGGACTTTGTCCCCCGTTAGTCATCAAGAATAAAAGTCCCTTCCTTCCCGGTCCCGGGAAGGACCGACAACATGCTTCTTACGAGAGGGCAGAGTGCCCGAGGAAGGCTTGCCGGTCCCAGAACCTCCTGCCTCTCGATAGGCCCCCACCATCAGTCAGGAGAGACCCTAGACCATCCCGCCAGTCATGGATCATACCCAGGTATGGTCTGAATGAGTCTCATGATTGGTGATGACAGTCCTGAAAGCCCCTCCACTCAGCTCGTCACTCTCGTCTTGCTTGCAGATCTCGGAGGCCTAATGTCGGCATGCTCAGACAAATACGTGGTTGTGGTTTCCTCAGACTCGGAGGCTAACGAGGGCAGCGTTGGCTTGGAGCCGCACTCCTGGTCCAGCTAGGCCTCGATGTCATGCCATCCTCGAGATAGCCTTCCATAGTTCGCAATCGTGGACGGGGTGACCCCGCCATGCCTGGACCTGATCTCTCACCGATTCACTCGTTCCCCAATCAGGCTCCTGCTGGACACAGTTGTGTTTGAGGATGCTCGTCGTTCTCTCACCAACCAAGATACCTATCAACGCTAGTTTTCCTCCAGCACCGTTCACACCAAAGAGGGGAAAAAGAGGACCGCCGAGATCCAGACACTACATCCTCGCGCACTAGAAGCCATCCGCCAGGATATTTCTCGCGACCTGGCTCACTGTCAACCAGAGGGAAGCTCCATGGCCACGATGAAGAAACTGCTTGAGCGTGTCCTCCTTGCAGTTTTGCAAGGTAATACAGATCTCTAGGTGGGGACAGCTCCCTTAGTCATGGTGCTGCGCGAACGCATGGCTGAGGAGCAGCGGATGTTCGGGCGCGATCTTGTACGCTGTCTCGAGGAGAACAACGTGTGCGAGGAGGCTTGTTCTTCCATGAATGAGGTTCTGTGGGGCCGAATTCATGAAAGAGAAGAGGCCATTCATGCCCTGGAAGACCAGGCGGAAGCCCAACTCCAATAGGCGCAGTGCCCCGAAAGGAGCGCATCGATTGCTACTTTCGAGCGAGAAGACACGCTACGGCCGCAGCTGGCAGCATCCTATCAGCAATTCGCTCAGCGGGAAGCGATCCTCTAGCGACGCCAAGATGAAGCACTCAACTTGGCCGAGATGGCCGATGAGCGCGTTGCAAGGTGAGACCGCCTGCTAGAGCGGCTCCATAAGGCCCACGACGACTCCAAGTCAGCATGGACCTCTGGTTTTTCCGACTAGACAAGGTCGTAGCGCTTTGTGAAGTCGAGTCCACCTCCTTATCCTCCATCGCAAATGTGGCCCTATCCCTGATGCAGATGTTAGATATGCTGTCGGTGCCCGTGGATAACACTGATGTCTCCTCTCTTATGTCCTTCTTTTGCCACTTGGTGTAGGAGCTTGGAGCCATTCACATCAAGCTAGCTAGTGTTCTGAAGGAAGATGGCAAGCGCGTGGGTGAAACCACGACAAGGGTCCTCCTTTCCCGTATGTAGTTCCTAGCCCCGCGGTTCCCATTTTCGGAGTTGCTGGAGCCTTTCTCCAGTGAACTGGCCTAGCTTGCCACGGAGAGAGGTGGCCCCCTTAGTGACTATTGTCCTGAAGGGACTGAGGCACTATGAGTAATGCCTTCATCCTCTCTTTTTATTCTCTCTGTAGTTTCTGTATGTGACCAGCCATTTGCGCCATTATGTAACACCGAGACACTGTATTTAGACAACATTCCTTCGTCACGAACTACGGGGTGGCTACGCCGAGCCGCATTGCGTAGGCGTATTGCTCCCTGCAATCAACTTATTTGTTAAGACCATGTACAGGCACCCCGGGCACGGAGTCCACTGCGTCCCACCGCTGAGACCCCTGCCCGTATGTGGGTTTTAACAATAGATTTGTCAAAAACTGATTTTTACCTGATTCTTTGTTGAGACAAGGCCTCATGTTTTACAACAGATTACACAGGGTGGGCTAGACTGTGAAATGCCATAACTTCTCTTTAAAGCGGTTTATACGATGGCCAAGACAGCATTGTTAGGGCCAGACCAATCGAATGCACATACTTACTCTGTTTGCCAGGACCTATGGCACGTCTTCCCTGCCTTTTCTTACTAAGGGTTATACGATGGACTCGACACCTTTACTAGGGCCTGACCAATTGAATGCTCGTATTTACTCATTTTGCCGACACATATGATACGTCTTCCTGGGCTTTTGTTATGGTGGATTATATGATCGACTGGTCATCTTTACTAGGTCCTGACCAATCGAACATGTGTACCTACTCGCTTTGCCGGGACATATGATCGGACTTCTCGGGATTTTTTTGAGGATTGTGGTGTCCCTCATTTACTTCCTCTTTCTTTGGGAAGGTCTTTACGGGTAAAACTTGAAGAGGTGGTGCTTCCGTAGGTGCTCCATGTTCCAAGAATTTGACACCGGTTCCCCCTCCTCCATCTCTAGGCAGATGACGCCTAGCCTGGAAACGTGGGAAACACGAAAGGGTCCCTCCCATTTGGGGGATAACTTGTTCATTACCTTGGTGTATAGATTTCTCTAGAGAACCAGGTCTCCTTACTCGAGCTCCTAGGGACGAACTCACTGGTTGTGATACCTCGGTAGTCCTTGTTGATAATGGATATACCAGATATCGGCTTGGCAACGTATTTCTTCCAGGAAATTGACGTCGTCAATCCGCTCTACACGCTGGACGGTGTCGTCATATGCGCGCACATGGGGGCATCCGTATTGCAGTTCCATCAGTAGGATGGCCTCTGCCCCATATACAAGGGAGAATGTGTCTCCCTATTGCCCGGCTGGGTGTTGTCTACAACGCCCACAACACTGTGAGGAGTTCCTCGATCTAGTTCCTCTCGCTTTGCTTGAAGCATTTGAAGGTTCTGGTTTTCAGTCCCCGCAGCACCCCTACATTTGAGTGCTCTACCTGCCCGTTCCCACGGGGGTGGAAACGGAGGTGTAGCAGATCCTAGTGTCCATCTCTGAGCAATAGATCTTGAACACCTTGCTAGTGAGCTGGGTGCCATTATCGGTTATGATGCTATTTGGCACCCCGAAACAGCACACAATTCCCCGTATGAACTTGATGGCGGCTTGAGCGGTGATGGACCGAACGGGCTCCACCTCCACCCATTTTGTGAACTTTTCTACTGCCACCATCAGGTACTCGTAGCATCCGACCAATCTCGGGAACTTGCCGACGATGTCTAGCCCCCATGCCACGAATGTCCACGACACAGGTATAGCTTGCAGCGCCTGCGCATGCTGCTTTATACTCTTGGCATGGAATTGGCATATGTCACAGGTTTGCACCAACCGTTCCGTGTCAGCAAGCGCGGTTGGCAATAGAACCCTTTACGAAAGGCCTTTCTAGACAAGGCTCTTGAGGCGACATGGTTGGCGCACATCCCTTCAAGGATGTCCACCAACAGGGCTTGTCCTTGTTCTTGTGGTATTCAGCGGAGGTTCACTCTGCTCTCCCTCTTGTGGTACAGATCACCGCCGATGAGGTGGTACATGGTCGCCTTCGGACCATGTGATCGGCTTGTTTGTTGTCCTCAAGCAGGCTTTGATCCCGGAGACACCGAATAAGATCAGTCGCTCAAAATGGAGAGGTATCCTCGGCAACCATCACCGTTTGTGGGTGCGGTTCTCTTCCCGGGATGATGGGACGGATATTCCAAGGTTTAGTGGTTCCCGAGGACCCCAGTGTACCAAAACAACTTATCCGTGCAACCACATTACCCCTGGAAGATGGTGCTTAACTCGTAGTTTGTTCTCTTTACCATGGGCAACCCCTACCTGATGTTATAGGGGAGAAATACCTAGAAACCGGGCCTTCCCCTGTAAAGGTCTATGGATCTGGGGTTGGCGGATATCTTTGAAAAGAGCCATGATTGTTGGTTTGCGGCCCCAAAGTTGTCGGGCAAGTGCATAGCGGGGCCCGAGTTGCTTGTAATCTTGCGTAGGGGCCGAAGTAGCTTCACAAATTTCCTAGAGGGGCCAAATGGGGGTGAGTACAAATCTAACAGGCAAATGGTCATTTGAACCAGATGAAAAATGGTTGAATTCAAATACCGCCATTAGGTCAACTCTTCTTGGCCCGTCCTGTCAGTATTCCTCGATATCCTTGGTGGTCTCGGACTAGTTTACCCCTTCACGGAGCAGATCTAATTATCTGCTCTGCTCTTCTCCCCTATTTCCCTCTCCATAACCTTTACTCAGCTTTGGCTGCTCATCTTAGATCAGAGCTCGCACTTGCCCTCCTTGCATCGCCGTCATGTCCAGTCAACCTCCCATGCCCCTAATTGAAGCTTGCAGCCGTCACTGTCGCATCATCCGCCGTATTGGAGCTTCACGTCCCCGGCATAGTCTCTTGCCTCTGGCTAGTCCTTCTCGCATTGTGGAGAGTGTCCTATCGGGCGATCCTTGCCGATGACCTGCTTCAGGCGGCCGCGTGCTGTCGTGCACCCTAGGCATGGTAGCCCTGGCACAACAGTTCGATAACCACGCTCTCATGGCCACCGTGTTGGGCTTCTGCCCCGCCATATCACCGACATACTTGCTATCAAATTTCAGGTCTCATTTTGGCATCAGACAAAATGTGGTCAAGATTGAGGTATGCGCGCTGCCATTCGATTTTTTTGTACGGTTCGAGCACATCTAAGACACCGAGTGTGTTCTGCATTCTTCCTGTTCTTTCGAGTGCCGCGGGGAGAAAATGAGCTTCATGCGTTGGCATCACCCTTGTGGATGGGACGATTGCCTGGGGCAACTTTGTTTCTTCTCCAAACTCGGCTTTGATGGCCTCCCATTGGATGCTTGGGAGCCGGAGGTACTCAAGAAGGTCATCAGTAGCCTTGGCGGCGAGATGGTGGAGATCGTGCCACCGAGCAATAGATGGATCATCGAGGTAAAGGCGTGGCTGAAAGATTCTGACGCCGTTCCTAAGATGTACGAGGTGAAGATTCTAGGTAGGGTAGGACGACAGCTTTGCTGGAAGCACCCGGTCATCATCCACCTGGAGGAGGTTCTGGAATCGATAGATGGAATTCACGAGCCCGACAAGGTGGCCATAAAGCATCCTCATCACTTACAGTGTTGGCCTAGAAGGATCGATGGTACAGGACCATGACCGTTTCGCGACGACGCACACAGTTTTGGTGGGGGAACTGGGCATCGACAAGCTGGTGGTTCTGATTTCCCTTGAGTGAATACAGAGCTCTGTGAATTGTTATAGTATTTGTGGATAATGAATTTGTAGTATGCAGAGCATAGCAGGTAGTTAGCCTTGACTAAAAATATGTAATAGTTTGAATTGATGTAGTATGTGTGGCTAATGAATTTGAAGTATGTGTGTCTAACGCATCTGTATTGAACACCGTGCTTTATAATTTCTGTGAATAACCAAGGACAACCTCCTAAAAAGAGGGTGGACTAGCAATAAGCAATGTCAATTATGTGGTTGCAATACTGGTTTTGTAACACAGTGAACTTCAGGACCATTTTGTAGACAACACAAGCCAAATGAAAAATGGAGTTTTATAGGACTATATCCTTAGTTCAAACCCCGTAATTGGTTGTGTGCCGCTAGGACTCATTTTTTTGGGAGGGTCATGTTCAACCCAACCATGTATGTGAGACAATGTCATCAGATTGATCAAGTTCTAGTGAAAATGCAAACTATTGTGTCTAAATTGCTTGACTATGATATTTACCAAGGTTTGTTCGAAATGGTCCGTGATTTTGTATGGAACGTGCATGAATAAACCAAGCAAAATCAACAAATGAAATGTTTTCTAAATTTTGTCTGTCAAGGATAAAAATGGCAGTTAACTGGATGTAACCACGAGTAGTAATTGAAGGAAAGAGATACTTGATAGTATTAGTTTACATCAGTAGTACTTCCATACAAAAGGGTGTGATATCTGCACAAAAGTGAGCTAAACTTCCTAATAGTTTGTAGAACAATGCGTCAGCATTCCATCTACAAAAGCCAATCTTTAGTCTGAACTTAATTATTCTTCACTGAAGAAACTCTCCACCAAAAAAGTTGGCTGGCCAATTGCCTTGAGAGGACGTAAGTTCAGTGATCATTTTAACTGATCTTTTTCCTTCCTACCAAACTTCAAGAGATCTACATCGTTCATGCATGACCGCTTTGCTTGAACCAGTCCCTGTTCAGTATGACCATTCGTGCTGCTGTAACGATTTCTTCGAACCTAAAATTCGGCATCTCAAGGCAGGGATCATAGGTACATGTGAATCAGAACCAGAATTCTAGCACTGAGCTATTTCCGCCGTCGGCTCTAGCTGTCGAACAATCCAAAAGGATGAGTATAGATGGTTGGGATCCGCCACAGTCTGGCCTCTGACGGTGCATCGGATGGAGCGTTTTTTCCATAGACGGCATGTTCCCAGCCTCCCCACTACGGTAAGGTTGCCCACGCCAAAGCATGGACGCACGAATTCCTAGACCTCGGTGCTACCATGTTCGAGTGTTTGTACCCTCGGCATCATGCTCCCATGAATGATTTGACACGTACCTTGTTCCCCATGTGTAGAGCACACCATAGTACCGCTTTCTCCACAGCACTCGCTTCGCCCTGCTAGCCGTAGCCGCCGGTGCCACCGTAGCCGATGCAGCATATTTGACAAAATCATCCACCTGGCATGGCGATGGGAGACCAACCTTGAAGTAGAGCTTCATGGCCTACCTTAGAGGGTCCAAATACCCCAGTTTTGGCAGCAGCCGTGGCGGCCGCGACTCCTGCTTAGGCGGGCCATATTACATCTGTCGTCGCTATCCACCTGACCGGGCAATGTACCAGAACAGGTAGGAGAACAAACAAACTAGGTTCCATTTTAAACATATTTATGACTTTGCCGTTATGTTTATACGATATTTTTTGGTGCTACTATGTATCGTCGAATTGTAGCAACACCATAAAAAATAGGGGATGACGACATGTCATGTTTTCTTATTTTTTAAAGGGCATCAGAAATAGGGAATGACGACGTGGCATGTTTTCTGACTGGCAGGCCCGCCTCCTCAACCGTCGACGGCATGCATCCCAGGTTCGAGGACTAGTGCCTCCCCACCAACACATCATTGCGCAATTTTCCATGTATTGTCGCTCCCAGCTCCGCGCCGCTCTGCTCCTCTGGTCCTCTCACCGCAACTCCGTTCAGTCATGCACCACTCTCGTCCTTCCCTTGGGCCATCATCATCCCGCCCTCCCCTTCCTTCCCTATCTCATTACCCAGTCTCCTTGCCGCCGTCCACCGCCCAGGCGTGTCTGGAAATGAAAACCGAGAGTCAGGCATTGGGAGAGGTGTCCAACAACGCTGGTGATCTGGATCCTGCTCGGAGATGGATCCTGCGTGGCCGGAGAACACAGAGATGGGTCATGCGCGACTAGAGAGCACAAAATCTCCTTCAAGTTTGGAGACCACAAAGGAGAACGAAACAGGGGAATAGGAAGAGGGGTGCAAAGCTTTGGAGGTCTAGAGCCCAGTGAAGGTGTCGTACATCCTCATGAAGGTAAGAACTGTAATTCCTTCTATGCATTCCCTAGTTAGCGTTTCTAGTCCCGTGGTGATGGTAAGGATATGTGTTAGTAACCGCATGACGTCACCTTGTCCTTGAGCATGATGCTTTGTCAAACGAGCATGAAGACACTAAAATCGGTGGTGGTGTAGATGAATTTGTGCTTGGAGATGTTCATGATCATTAGAAAGCATATCCAAACATGGTTGTTGACCCTGATAGGATGGAGAGTAGGGAATAATTGGTTGGTTCAAACTTTGAGCCTAACTATGGGACTAATGAGGAAGAGGAATGTGAAGATGTGGAAATGGGATGCATATACGTTGATGAAGACGAGGACATGCTAGTGATTCACTTTGATAGGGACAATCCTAAAATTGATGAGGGGACTGTCTTTGAGACTATGGAGGACTACAAATATGTAGTTGCTACCTATGCAATTAGAGTTGGGTTTGAATTTATCATTGAAAAGGGTGACCAAAAAAGATTTAGGGTGCATTGTAGGGAAAGTAATGTGTGTAAATGGAGATTGCATGCATCTCCAATGTAGGGTGGACACCCATTTAAGGTTGCAATAGCTACATTTAGTTTCAGTATTTCTCATATTTATTCTACTGATAATTATCTCTGATTTGTTTTGATTCTTATTGAATGCAGATCAAGGTAAACACGAAGAAACACAACTGCCCTAATACTTATTTAATTGATAAAATTAGACCGGCGACAACCAATTGGATTGCTGCTACTATCCTTGACTGGGTGAGGCAGGATCATAACATTGGACCTCTAAACTCAGAACAAAGATTAGCAGAAAAGTTCAATGTTCTGGTGCCTTACCATAGAGTCATTGATGGGAAGGAGATGGCTCTAGAATTCATTCAAGGCAAATAGAATGCCAATTTTCACATGTTATATAGTTTCAAAGCTGAGGTAGAGAAAACATCACCTGGTAGTGTTGTTGACATCAATTACGAGGTTGTGAAAGGAAGAGAAAATGTCTCAAGGGGGTCAGGTATAAGCAGGCAGATAAGAAACACTTCAGCAGATGTTTTGTCTGCCTGAAGGCATGCTGGAAGGGGTTCCTAGATAGTTGCAGGCCATACTTGGCAATAGACGCAACTTATTTAATAGGGAAGTTTAGGAGACATGTTGCTTCTGCTTGTGCTGTGGACGCGCATAATTGGCTTCTTCCCGTAGCTTATGTTGTTCTTGAGGGTGAATTAGATGAAAGATGGACATGGTTCATGCAGAGACTACGAGCAATTATTGGTCACCCTGAAGGCTTGGTGATACACACTGGTGCATGCAAGGGGCTTGAGAATGCTGTTGTGCTGTGTTTCCTAGGGTTGAGCACAGGGAATGCATGTGACACCTCGCTACTAACTTCACGAAGAAATTCAAAGGAAAGAACTTGGAAGAGAATTTGTGGCGATCAGCATACACATACACCACAAGTGTGTGTGCTACTTACATGCAGAACATGTATATAGTGCGAAAGGTGAAAAAAATACCTTGAAGGACATCACACCAAGCTATGGGCCAGAAGCAAGTTTGGTGAGTTAAACAAGGTGGATTATGTTTGCAATAATTTGGCAAAGAGTTTCAATGATATGATTTCAAGCATGAAGACACTCACAATTGTTATTTTGTTGGATGCAATAAGATAGTGCATAATGGTGAGGATATATTTAATGCAAGGAATTTGTGCAAGAAATTTTTTAGGCCATAAAATAGTTCCAAAGGTGGTTATGTTACTGGATGTAAAAACCAGGGCAATGATAAAGATAAAGATGAGGATGGTCATAATTTTCAGTATATTGGCTGAGGTTTATGCAGAATACAAGCATGGAACTGAATGGAGGTATACTATAGACATTGGAAATAAGACTTGTTCATGCAGGAAGTGGCAGATTTTTGGTCTGCCATGTCACCATGCACTGTACTTCATCTTAAAGCTAAGAGGTAGTGGAGCTAAAATACATAACTATGTTGACAACTGTTTCTCCATAGACAAGTTTGCTACAACTTATGCAGAAAACGTACCACCTATGGCTGATGAAAATGATTGGGAGATTGTCGATCCAGGGTTCAAACTTCAACCACCAGTTCTTAGGAGGCCGCCTGTGAGGACTAGAAAGCAAAGGATCGAAGCCTCCATTGATAAAGGCTCAAGGCTAGGAGCAAGGAGAAGGAAATGCAAACAGTGTGGAGGATTCAACCATATCAAGAGGTTGTATAAAAACCCAGTTCCACATGATATTGTCCCTGTTCACACCCTAGTGGCAGAAAATGAGGTTTCTCAGCTAGAACTGGAGGAAGAGAAGCGAGGAGATGAAGAACTTGAGGAAGTTCAGTAGGTGGAGGAAAACAATGATGAGCATTCGAAGCAAATTTATGAAGAAGTGGATGTGCCGGCGAGGATAGGGGTGAAAATAAACAAAAGGTAAGCAGAACAGGAAGGAAAAGGAAAATAATGGAGGTGTATTAGAATATGAAGAAGTTGCAGGGGTGATTGAGGATGTTCTTGATGATATTTTGGCTCACTTCAGGAGAAATAATAAATCCCTCCCAATTTCATCTCTGTATGATTCTCCAGATGAATGGTAACCTTAAAACTTGTTTTATTTGTTCATTTTTGTTGACATCCTCATCAACCATTATCTAATGCAGCGTGGGCTCACAGACTATCAAGAGGAGCAAAAAAAAGTGGACGCAGTAACGTCGTTCCTTGAATTATCATTGAAACTGAACTAGTCGCCTCGTCTTTATTTATATCTGGCGCGTGCAACGTGTATGTGATTGGGACATGTGGACCAGATTACAACTATTTAAATATTATTACATTAATTTTTTACTTATGCATGGACGTAGCCACTAGTTCTCATCTCCCTTGGAATCACATCTCCTCTGGCGCACTTCAAAATTATGGCCGTGTCATCATGTGCTGGTAGCAGAGTCAGCGTATTGTCCCATCAGATGTGCCAGGATCGCACAAACTTTTTTTCCAGAATCAGACGACTTTAGATTAGTTTCAAAGACAAATATGTCTAAAACATGGCCAATATATATGCCCTCATAAATTATTCCTCAGAAAATATTATTACATTATTACAACACACTCATCCCTTTCTCCTCTAGTTCACCCTAAAATTATAGATGTGCCATCAAGTGATGGGAGCAGAGTTAGCATATTGTGCCATCAGATGTGCTAGGAATGCGCGAACTTTGTTTTCAGAATAGGACTACTTTCAATTAGTTTTAAAGACAAAGACACCTAAACATGGTCAATATATATAGATTATGACGCTAATCGACTATGACTCAAGTGACCCTAATTGAAAGAGGCCATTAAGGTATCGTACATAGATTAAATTTAGGCTCAAGTGGCCTTAATCGACTATGATGCTCCCTCTGTCTTCATCATCGACGATGTTGTCTGTGTCCCCGTCTGCCTCCTCCGCGTTGAATCAATGCCGATGTTCCCGTCCGCATTCCATGTCCTCATGAATTCTTCATGGTGCACCGCCTCGATAACTGTGGAGGTCGTATGCCCAGGCACTTCCCAGAAGTGCTGCCTTCCTTCATGGTTGCGCAGATCCGGGTGTATCTCCTACTGGTGGGTTCTGCATAGCTCAATCAACGCCATCCGCTCCTTCTTGAACATCTTTTGCCAGTACGTGCTCGTGCACGAGTAGCGGTCCATTGCCCACTTCCACTCCGATAGCTGGTAGTGGCGTGCCTCGATCTGCCTCGCCAACACGTTGTTGTGTAAGAGCGGCACGACGGGCACCCCGACATAGCTGAGCTCAAATCTAGCAAAAGGCGCACGAGCGGCGGCGTGAGTATGTCATAGTGGGCGAACATCTGAGCCTCGTACAAGTTGAGTTTGGGCCTCTCCATGGCGATGAGGGAACGCGATCTGAGATTTGGCCCCATGGTTACGGGGATAAGGGCAATGACGTAGGACACTCATGGTTGCCACTACCAATCAGGTCTTGAAACAGACTACTCGCGGATCGCCCTTACGAAGGACATCCTTGTAGTCCATGCTCCCCGATCCACAACGCCTAACAATCGGGATACAAAACTGACCTACAACCACTCAGGGCTTCTAGAAGACTCGACCTGATAGCTACCATTGGACGCTAGGGTGAAGATCTAATAGCTATCATTGACAATTGCATGCTGCACCAGTGTGGCAGAGGCTGCACCATAGAATCCACTGTAGTGTGTGTGGTCATGTGGGATCAATGTGGTTTATGAAAAGAACACATGCAATGATGTGGGTCAATGACACTAGTGGTATCCATGTGGTTTAGGAAAAGAACAAATGCAATGACACCAGGGGACCCATGTGTCAAACCATGATCACAGAGACCAAAAGCACATAGGAAAGCAGCTTCCACATTGCATGTTGCACCAGTATGGCAGAGGCTACACCACATAATCCACTAGAGTTTGTGTGGTCATGTGGGATCAATGTCGTTTATGAAAAGAATACATGCAATGTGGTCATGTGGGTCAATGACACTAGTCGGATCCATGTGGTTTAGGAAAAGAACACATGTAATGACACCAGGGGACCCATGTGTCAAACCATGGTCAAAGAGACCAAAAGCACATAGGAACACAGCTTCCACATTGCATGATGCACAAGTGTGGCAGAGGCTGCACCATAGAATCCATTAGAGTTTGTGTGGTCATTTGGGATCAATGTCGTTTATGAAAAGAACACATGCAATGTGGTCATGTGGGTCAATGAAACTAGTCAGATCCATGTGGTTTAGGAAAAGAACGCATGCAATGACACTAGTGGACCCATATGTCAAACCATGGTCACAGAGACCAAAAGCACATAGGAAAGCAGCTTCCACATTGCATGTTGTACCAGTGTGGCAGAGGCTTGTAACACCCTCGAATCGGCCCTATGCAAGTTTCAGCGATTCCCTCCAAACCTGCATAGAAATGATTCAAAGATGCCCATTAGGCACTTACATGCGAGTGGAAAACAAAGTAATATCATTACACTATAGTCCATGATGGAACCCACATAACATATATATATACAACAACGAATCAATGAGTCAAGAATATAGAGATACAGTACAAAGATCCAAATCACCTAGAAAACGATACAACATCCGAGTACGGATAAGATGTAAATGGGGCTAAGAGCCCTAGAGAATAACCAATGGCGTCCATAAACCTGCCCAGGCCAAGCCGGAAGGGTAACCCTCCTAACTACGTCGAACTCATACCTGTCAAACAAAAGGGGTGCCAACAAAGGGCAAAGGAAAAAGGGAGCGATCAGTACTGAGGCCAGTACACGGCGAGTCTAGAATTCGGCGGCTCTCACCTACATAGGTATGGTGGACTGAAGCGGCAGCAAAGCATGCACTACACAACCTATAGAGACTCAATACAACTGTCGGCTATTAGATAGGGATGAGAAAGATCTACTCGAAAACCAACCTGATACTAATACGAAACATACCCATCCTGGTATTTCCCCCTCGAGACCAAACGAGGAAGTCAATCCGAGGAAACACACACGGTTGACAGTTTTATTCATTCTTTCCATGGTGGTTATCCAACTTACTAGTCATATCAGATACAAGTTATATTATAGCAGTAAACTTTAGTTATAGTTGTCTATGCTCGAGAAACTGTGGTCTACGTCATCCATAACCGTGGACACGGCTTTTTGAAAAGATTTAACCCTGCAGGGGTGCACCAAAGTTTCTACATACACTTCCACCCTTTTTGCCAGATCAATTAACATACTTCCATCGGTATGTCGGCGGGGCTTAGGACACGATGCTTTCCTAGAACCAAAGAAACTACATGGGGGCCACCCAAAAGAGCTACCCGTATGATGTATAGCTAATTCTCCTCGTACGGACCCTGAGGTTGCATGGACTTGTCAAGCGAGAAGAGGCCATAGACAATATATTCTCGTGACAGAGTGCTGCACCTACGGAACAGTAATAAACGCTCATCGAGCAACAGGTAATAAAGATGGCATACATGGCATAAGTACAGTAGGTAACGTATAAAGCCCGAACTGGTTTGTGGCCCCAGTATAGTACTTCGAAATCAGGTAATAAGCCGATAGGGGTGCCCAGACACCCCACATGTGGTTAGCGCACTCAGTCTCGAAACAGGTGTCAGGAACTTGGGTCCTAGGTGGACACAAGTGGGCGGGTAAAAACCAAATAACATGTATTACCCACCGGTGCCTCTGCATTAGATCTATTTCCAACATTTTTAATTAATAAGCATAATGAGAACCATGATCACCTCCACCATTAAGCATGTTCCAACCTCCCAAAAACGGTGGAATGACAACAATGTTATGCAGCACCTGAGCAAGCAACTACGACTCAGAAGGCCGACTCTCTAGCAAACAACAGGCAATAGGATGTGTCCAACGCAATATAGAGGTTGCAAGGGATATAAATGGTGCATGAAAACTAAAGCATCGCAACAGAGATAGCAATAGATCGACAGGAGGAAATAAAGACTATAAAAGCAAAATAGGTAGAAAGGGGGAGATTGCTCGCCTGAGAAACACTGTCGAAGATACATGATCTGAAGAACTTGTCGATATTCACATCCACTCAATGGCCTACTCCGTGAATAAGCAAAGCACTAAAATAAACACCGGACGCTCTATTTGATACTATGACAAAAGATCCGGCATGATATATGTATGATGCATAATATGGCAAAGATGCGGTGTAATTAGGCACTATTAAGCAGAACCGAGGTTCTGACAATTAATTAAGAGGTTCATGTTGTTTAGATACCTCGAAATTTAAATGTTGTCTTAACAAGGCAAAACATGGCACCGATTCGCTACGCACATTTAAATGGATCCAATATAAGCCTAGAATAGCTCGCATATAGTCTCCATATTTAATTTAGGTGAATCGTCTAATTACCCCCAAACAACCACAATATGAATGCGAGCATGAACTATTGGGGATATACTTTCCGGGTATCCTTACTGTGCCTCACAGACCAGGGTGGCCCACTTCGGGTTAGAGCTTTGCTTCACGGGCGGCCCAGTTAGGGAGAAGAGACGGAGTCCAGTCCGGCTACGGGAAGGCCCAGAAGACTTACCGACATAGGCCTGTAGTGTTACTTGTAGTTCAAGATGTACTCTGTAACCGACTCTTAGTCGTAGCCGGATAGGTATCTCCTATAAACCCTAGGCCGGATATCTATATAAGCCGTCCTAGGGACCATCCTTTAGGGAACCCCACAATAGTCTACAATCTCAACTCGGACAGGAGAAAACCTTGTAATCCATATCTGGCTTTGCCATATTACTAGATTGCTAGCAGGAGTAGGATCCGTTCAAAGCTGGCGGATTCAAACCTGGGTAAACTTGTGTTCTCACCATCCTGGAACACCGTACATCTCACACCCTTCTCTTCCGTATGCCTCGAGGACCCCGTCATGGCATACTTTTCATCAATCCGATGATAGTTGGCGCCCATTGTGGGGCAAGTGAGCTTCAGATCTGCGTTCTGAACGGAATCTGCAAGAATCGGAATCAGCGAGACAATCGCTGCTAGTCGTGTCCTCTACACCAGCGACGTCCCTCTCATCATTCTTGATGAGACCTGGATTCCGACTAGGGAGACCGTGATTGCCTACACCATCATGTCTTTTGGTGAGATCAATGTTTACATCGGTTTCGCTGAAACTGTCCCACCCACCCTAGCGGTGATATAGAGGCAGAAGAAGCTTCTGGGTCCACTTTGTTCGTGAAGGCGGCAGAGTTTCGGATCCCCGAAAACCCTTATCACACCCAACCCGCACCTAGCGTGGAGATAGTGGAGAAAGCTGAGCCTGAAGTAGATCTTACCGTGAACGTTGAATCTGGAGTGGATCTCCCTAGGGAGGCCGCATCCCAGATCGATCTTCCCAATGAGGTCGAAATCCAGGAGGAGCAAGACAACAACTATGGTTCTGGCTCTACCAACGCCGGAACGAATCAACCTTTCCTAAGGCACATGTTGAGGCGTATGATGCTGCATGACACCAGCGTGGATGAAATTCTCGAGACCATAAGACGTTTCGAGGAAGCCCACGAAGAATGCCGCAAGTACCTCAGGATGCATGCATCGCACTTCGTCGAATATGTTGGATCCGGATCCGGCTCTACCGATGTTGGAGACAACGAAGACTTGGTGCAGGAGGCGATCGGAACAAACACCGACTTACCGGCATCTTCGGATGATTCAATGATGTCGGCGGATTTTTGAAAGTTCTCCACGGAATATGAAGAGGAGTACAACTCCAAAGCTGCAGAGGAAGGAGAAGCCATGGACGAAGGATCCAGAGAGAACTCTCCCAAAGCGCAAGATGATATGGATCTCGGAGATAATCCCGACATACAGATGTTTTGAAAGTACTGATCCGAGCTTGACTCCAGGAAACAGACCCAAAGCTGTCTTTGCTACCGGTGTTGCCAAGAAGGCAAGGAAGAAGAACAAGAAGAAGACTCTGACAAAAGATCCTCCGGCTAAGGAAGTAGTTGCTGAAGAATATGAGGAAGAATCAGATGGAGCCCTAATCCCTGACAAGCCAAAGGAAACTCCATTGGATGGACACGTGGTTACCCCTAGTGCCCATAAACTCATCGGAGATGCGTTAACTACGCCAATCCCTACTGCTGCAGAGCTTCCACCTGCAGAATTGGAAGATAAGGCCCAAGCCCTAGAAGTGCGTCGTCAAGTACTCCTGGATGAGGCTAACAACCTCATGGAAGAGAATAAGCACATTGCATCTGCGGGGCAGTTCAACTCCCTGCAGCACCAGAAGACCCGGAACGGCCCGTGCGGGCTAACAAAAATCTGGAAGTCCATAAGACCCTCTTTGAGGGAGATGACACCATCAAAGGAGAAACTTGGCTCGATAGCAAAGGAGATATGGTGTATGGAACACCATTGGAAAACACTGCTGCAGCTCGAGATATCCTGGCAAACAATCCAAACCCAGATCAAGTTTGGTTGGGCGTAAAGCTACTTACCAAGGACCTGGAGCAACAGAAGGACGCAAAATCTGGTAGCAGAAAACTGGTCTCTAAATCTGACCAATGTCGCACGGATCTGACTTGGCATGACATAAGGCCTCAACGGGACCCATAACAGCATCACCGTCCGTCCGTTAGGAAGAAAATTACTCAAGAAACGGATCTTCAGGGCAATGGCACAGAGCCACATGCAATTGGAGCAATGTTGCCCCATCCGCAGAGAGAGATGCAGTTGTAGCACTGGTTCCGAGGCAGCCTCCCTGGCGATAGTCGAATAATCACATGGAAGACGAAGAAGAGCGACGTCGGGAGGAAGAACGACAAAGGATTCCATCTCCTAGACATGTAAGCCGTCCGGCTGAACCTCATCACAATGGGGGAAATGACGGACGAAGGAATGGCGGACACCATGTTGAGTCAAGCCGACAGGGGCTCGTCGTAATCAAGACCCTCCCTGGAACTGGAATAATGACGCTCCGGATGGAGGCTGACACTCATCAGGAAACAATCTACCTACACCACCCTCTCCACCAAGCAACCATCATAGCTGCTCTCGAGGAGGCCAAGGAGGGCGTCAGGGCGGAGGAGGTGGTGGCAGAAGTAGAAGTCTGACTCCAAGGCACCACAACCATAGTGAACCACCAAGATGGTGTTCTCTGTCACCAAGTGACGCGAGGGACTAGATCAACTCTAACATAGAGGCGCGACGCTACGAGTCTGATAGTATTTATGTGGGTCCAAAATGCTTCGGACCGCGCATCCGACAAACAAACTTTCTAGATGGATTTTCTATCTCAAGACACATCCAACCGTATGATGGTGTGGCCCGTCCAGATACTTGGGTTCAGGATTTTTTCCAGGCTTGCTGCATCGCCAAAGGTGGAAATAGCTTGGTCGTGACTCGCACTAGTAGGAAAAGGCTTATAGATAGATTTATTATCAGTGGAGCATTGTTTTGAATATGCTCCACTGATATTATTTATAACCAATGGCGCATATCACAAATAATGCGCCACTGATAATGTGGGCCCGACACTCTGGAGGCCTGTGGACCAAATATCAATGGCGCATATGGTTATATGCGCCATTGATATACTATTATCAGTGGCGCATATCCCATATGTGCCATTGATATTCCCCTCACCAATGGCGCATGTAGATGTAAATGCGCCACTGGTAACTAAGTGGGCCCCACCATCCTGAAAGGTGGCAGAAATATCAATGGCGCATTTGGTATATGCGCCACTGATACTTGGTCCACCAATGGCGCATATAGTGTTAAATGCGCCACTGATAAGTCTTAGGCCCACCACCTGAAAAGGTGGCAGACTTATCAGTGGAGCATTTAGTGTAATATGCGCCACTGATAATTTCGTCCAGATCTACAAGTTGGCATCCACCCCCACCCACCACCACCATTCCATTCTTCTCCGCCCACCACCCCAAACTAGATCTAGCTCGTCCTCCTCCTCCCCACCACCTCAATTTCTCCATTCTTGGTTGTTGAACCTACCTTGCTTCATAGTTTTGTGAGGGGAAGCCTCCTCCAACATCCATCTTGTTCTCCAACAACAACCACACTATCTCGTCGCGGACTTGGCTCGGTAACGATTCTAATAGGTGAGTTGTTGGAGGACATGCATGTGGATGTTTTGTGTGGAGTGTGGACGTCGATGCGGTGTGTATGTGTGTGCATGCTTATGTTTGTGAAGCCTTCTTATTAATTGCGAGAGGGATGGTGTGTTTGCATGGATGTGGTGCATGAATGTTTGCAGGTGACGAAGAAGAAAGCATGTTGCTTGCTCTGGTGGTGCATGGATGTTTGCCGAAATCTCGATTAATTTTTGTTTCGGCAAATTTTTGCACTATCCATATGTCCCATTTTGAGGAGATGTCATGCGAATTTTTCCGGCGGCCATGCATGCATGGATGTGTGTGTGTGCATGATGGCGCTATGGTTCTAAGATACTCTCTATTTTTTCTCTATACCGCGCAGGAAACCATGGTTAGACACATGAGTGAAGGTCGAGCAGCTAGATACAAGAAACGCGCGGTGGCCGACATGATTCTGAACAAGAGGACCTACATAAGATGTCCGTGTCGAACATGCAATCTCGGGAGCTTGGTTGACCCTGATTCCGGAGACCTGGAGAATCACTTGCTCACGCATGGTTTCATGTGCGGCTATGATTCTGAAGATGACGAGGATGTCAACGATCGTGAAGATGAGGGCGGGCATGATGATCATCACGAAGGAGATGCCGGCGGTGGACATGATCATGATCATGAAGGAGATGTCGGTAGCGGCGGACATGATGATCAACACGAAGGAGATGATGGCAGTGACGGACATGATGATCATCACGAAGGAGGTGTCGGTGGAGATGACACAGACACACAAACGACGCGGCTAACCTTGGCCTTGCAGGACCCTCATGTTCAGGAACTGCTTCTCAAGGAGACGAGCAACACCAAAGCTACTAGCAGGGAGAAAGCCAAGCTAGCGGAGATGGAGATAGACGGGAAAACTCCATTGTATCCTGGGTGCTGGCCCGAGGATACCCGCTTGAACGTAATGCTCAAGGCTCTGGAGATGAAGGCAGAAAGCAAATGGACCGACGTAAGCTTCAACAAAAACATGAGATTCTGGCAAGAACGTCTTCCCAAGGGGAACAAGTGTCCAACTAGTATCGAGGAGGCCAAGAAAATCGTATGTCCTCTCGACCTACCGTATGTTAAGTACCACGCCTGCATTAATGACTGCACACTTTATCGGGACGAGTACAAGGATAGAACCACATGTCCGGTGTGTGGCCAAGGACGATACAAGAGAGGGAACAAGAAAGTTCCTCGGAAAGTGGTATGGTACTTTCCTATCACTCCCCGTCTGCAGCGGTATTTCGTGCACCCTAAGGAAGCAAAGCTCATGCAATGGCACGCGGAAAGGAAGAAGCCGGCCGAAGATGATCCACATAAGGGCAAGATCCTCACATACCCTTCGGACGCTCGACAGTGGAACGCACTGGACATTGACTTTCCAGACTTTGGGGGCGATCCAAGGAACGTCAGGCTTGGTTTGAGCACCGATGGACCCAATCCGTTTGGCAACCAGAGTAGCACACATAGCACCTGGCCCATGTTTGTATGGTCGTACAACCTCCCTCCTTGGTTGTGCACCAAGCAGAGATACGTACACATGTGTATTCTGATTCAGGGGCCTAAACAACCAGGTATCGACATGCATCGGTATCTCGGGATGCTGAAAGAAGAGTTAGCCACGCTGTGGGAGACGCCAGCCCATACGTGGGACGCATACACAGGAGATTATTTCCCTATGAGAGCCGCGCTGCTGACGATGGTGCATGACTATCCAGGTTACGCATACGTGTCTGCCCAGGTGAACCACGGACACAAAGCATGTGTCAAGTGCATGTATAAGACCCCGCATCTCCAGCTACCAAGGGATCCCGGGTCATCGAAGACCGTGTTCCAACGGACTCGAATGTGGCTTCCAAAGGATCACGCGTGGAGAAAGCGTAGAGATCTGTTCGATGGCAAAGTAGAGCTCGAAAAAGCCCCACGTCCGAGGAGCGGAGAAGTGATCCAAGATATGTTGGACAACTGGGAAGAGTGCCCTTTGCCGGGAAAGAAGCGTCGGAGGACGAAACCGCTGCATGGTGTGTGGAAAGCTAGGCCTGTTTTCTGGGACCTGCCATACTGGAAATACCTCCACACGCCCCATAGCCTTGATGCCATGCACATCACGAAGATAGTCTGCTTGCCACTATCCTCAACATGCCGGATAGGACCAAAGACGGGCCGAAAGCAAGGAACAACCTGATGGAACTTGGCATCAAGGAAGAACTTCATGAGACGCCGCCGCCCGATGATGATGATGAGACGGCACCTGAAGATACTCAAGGTCGCCACAAAAGGGTTAAGAGGGGAATTGTAGTGTTTCTGGCTACCTGCTTCACTCTAAGTGAGCAGGAGCTTGAGCACTTTTTCAACTGCCTCCTAGGAGTCAAAGTTTCTTACGATTACTCGGGGAACATAGGTAGATATCTGGACAAAGCGAAGAAGAGGTTCAGCGGGATGAAGTCTCATGACTGTCACGTGCTGATGACGCAGATACTTCCCGTTGCGATCCGAGGGATAATGGACGAGCACGTCCGTGAGACGCTGTTTGGCCTCTGCAACTTCTTCGACGTCATCTCAAGGAAGTCGATTGGCTTGAAGCAGCTCGACACACTACAATATGAGATCATCGTGATACTATGCGAGCTTGAGATTTACTCCCCGTCCGCATTCTTCGACATCATGGTCCATCTACTCGTCCATGTCGTGGGTGACATCATTCATCTCGGGCCGACATTCCTACACAACATGATGCCGTTTGAAAGGCTTAACGGTGTTATCAAAGGATTCGTACGCAACAGGTCCCGTCCAGATGGAAGCATTGCCAAGGGCTTTCTGACCTACGAGTGCATCTCTTTCTTCCAGAATTATCTACGCACCGACACGGACGACGAGGATGACCCTGTTGGTCTGCCCAAAAGGATGCACCTCGGCAGGCTCGCTGGATATGGCCACCGCGAGGGCTTTTGCACCATGCATGTCAGCGCGAAGAGTCGACGTGACGACTTTGACAGGGCACACCGAGTCGTGCTACAACACATCGAATTGGTCGATCCTTGGGTGGAAGAGCACAAAAGCTTAATCGAGCAGAACTTCATTGACCTTGGTCGACCGAGGAAGAAGGGAGACGTAACAAGAGAGCACAACTCTAGCGTTACGGCTTGGTTCAAGAAGAAGCTTCAAGACAATCCCCTCGTAGACCCGCAAACACCTTCTACGGAGGATGATACCGGTGTCTCGACATTAGCCGAGCTCAACGCCATCTCCAAGTTAATGACGCCGGCCAACACATGCATTGATAACATTTCATCTCCTTTGCCTTTGATGACTAGCTAGTGCCATCTCATGATGCTTGTTCTTCCGAAGGACACTCCTTGCCCACTCTTGCATTACATGGACGGCGATCTAAAGGATGTTGGCAAGGGCTCAATTATTCAACCAAATAGCCACATGATGCACCACAAGTCGATGGAGGATGATGTGTTCAAGGTCCGGCTGGCTCGGGTGTTGCCGGGAGACATGGACCCCCCAGCTAACCTCGAGGCGCTGATGATCATAAGAACCTTCAAGATTGCTGTGGCTGGGTCTTGACATGGCCAAAGACCCAGATTCGACTTGTGAAGGAACAACAAGTAACTCAGCGGCCAAATGCGCCCTTGCCGCGGCAGCCACAAAAACCAGTCACCGCTACCACCTCTGGTCACCAGCAATTGTTGGCCGCCGCTGCACCATTGCCTCCACATGGCAAGGCCACCGCCTCCACATGGCAAGGCTGTCGCCGCACGACCGCCTCCACATGGCAAGGCCGCCGTTGCTCCGCCACCACCCAAGGATGCACCTGGGGACAACATTAACGATGATGATGATGACAACCTAGATAACTGGATCAACACTGGCATCACAGACTCTTTGTTCATGCCAAACATGGACGAGCCCTACCATGTTATCAACGACCCAAATGCTCATACCAGAACATGCACACGTCTAGACTTCCATGGTACCCTAGAGGAGACGCCTCCGGATGCTGGTGCCGCTGGTCCTTATAAAGGTACCAGGGAATCATTTTCAGCCCCACCACACTCCATAAGGCGGCGGATCAGCAGATGGCTGCTAATGTGGAGACGAAGAAGCATCGCAAGAGAACCAAGAAGATTAATAAGCAGTCTTTGAGCCAGCCGGGTCCGAAGAGGCCTCGGGCTCAGGACGACCCGTTAACACAGCTCGCTGAGGGCACCTTGACCAGGGTTCACATAGCTGGTCAACCGATTCTGAGTGAGGAGCTGATCAAAAATGCAAGTGGAGCGATGCCTAACCTGGAGCATGGTATTCTATATCTAGAGGAGTGCCTTCTTAAAGAAGCAAATCCATCGTACCCTGTTTTCACGGTGAATATTCCAACGGGCACGGGCTTCGTCGATAATGCCCCCACGGATATCTTCTTCATATCGTATGAGGACATCTTCAAGCTTTTCCATGGCAAGCGGATGAACTATAACTTGGTCCGCCTATACTCGCTCCATCAGGCGATGAAGGTCAACAGAGAGAAGACCCCTGGCATCGCGATAGTGGACCCCTACTTCATGCGTGATAGCCAGTTGGTGAATCCAGTGACCCGGGCCAGCGCAAGGAACTACCTCCAAAATTTCATGGTGGACAACAAGAGTGGAAAAGAGCTTATTTTGCCTTTCTTTCCCGAGTAAGTGCACACACTCGCTCGTTGCCGTAACTTGTCCTTTCTTAGTTTTCGGTTGCTCTTTTTCCAACATTGTTTCGTTTCAATTGTTTTGCGCAGAGACAAATACTGCACACTGATCCTCATTCACCTGAGTTATTCGCTAGCCACGTACTTGGACTCGGGGAGCGAGCAAAAGAAGAAAGACTACACCAACATAAGGAGTCTTCTAGATGATGCTCTCGAGGTATACGCCAAAAATGGAGGCGAATTCAAGAAGGGGGCGGAAAATTTCAGGGATGGCAGACACGTGTTCAAACACGTAATGAAGTTCACCTGCGTCAAGCAGCCGGATAACAGTGTAAAGGAGGCCTACTACGCCCTCAATCACCTGCGGGCGATCGTCGGGGATGCACACATCATTACGTTGCCATCTAGTCTCCGAGCATGGGCCAAAGCTGAGGCAAGAATGGACGATGATGAACTTAAGGACGACTTCTTACACATCCAGACTCAGATTGCGACCATCGTGCTAGAAGATGTCATCACAAGGGGGGCCTTATCCTGCAAAAGAGCGTTCAGTAAGCGTGAGATCGAAGCACGGCTCGTGGCGCAGGGTGACCGTAGGACATGGACAACGAAAGACGGCTACAAACCGTTCCCAGCACCGTGTAAAACAAAGTCTTCATGATGTAGTGTTCCTAGCTAGCTAGCGCTCAGCCGGTTTGTGTATCTCGTGTGTGTGTGTGTCATAAACTTTAACTTGCCTTAGCTCGAAACGGTCGTTGTTGGACTTCATTTACTTATTACCATATGTATGAAACTTAATAGCTTGCCTTAGATCGAAACCTTCTTTTTTGTGGAGATGCATGTGATGAACCTTTTAATTCTTTCAGTTGCATGATATAGTACTTATATGCCTTGTGTATAGAGATGCCGTGCTATGTGGTGTTCAGAGGGATGGTCCCAGGAGTCTACGACCAGTGGGAGGATTGTCATAAGCAAGTGAACAAGTTTAGTGGCAACAGATACAAAGGGTACTTGACGAGAGAGCAGGCGGAAGTTAGGTGGAGGAACCACCTCGTTGGAGAGCAGAGAGACAGGAACCAGATGAAGACCTTGATGATCGTGCTCCCCGTCTTGCTCATCACCGCCATTGTGGTTGTACTCTACTTGATCCTTTAGTAGTTTAGGACTTGGATAATGATCATGATGATCAACTTGTTGTAATGTGTAATTTATGAGAAGATGAGATCAATTTGTTCTAGACTTGTATAATATTCGGGCACTTGTCACTTTGTCGGGTTATAATTGATGTGATGATGTATAATTCTATTGGTATTATTATCTTTGTTTTTACACTGTTGTGTACCTGTATAAATACTTGTATATGTACCTGTATAAATACCTGTATAAATACCTGAGAGCCCTGTATTGTGTATACCTGTACGAAACATCAGTGGCACATATTTTATTAATCAAGTGGCGCATACAGTATCAGTGGCGCATTTGGCTATATGCGCCACTGGTACAATATCAATGGCGCATATCTTAGGTGCGCCACTGGTGGGCCTATTATCAATGGCGCATATTGTATATGCGCCATTGATATCTAATTATCAGTGGTGCAACACTAGTGGCGCATTCCATATGCGCCACTGATAGAAAAAAATATGCTCCACTAATAAGCAATTTTCCACTAGTGCCGGTATCTCCCGCTTATGCTGAGGAAGACGACATGATCCTGGCTCCATGAACTTCCGAAAAACACCATCCACAACTGGTATGACATGCAAAGCGTGTTCTTTCGGAATTTCAAAGGCACATATCAGAGGCCCTGTACGATAGGAGACCTACAGCGTTGCACCCAGAAAGCCGGAGAAACTTGTCTAGATTATCTCGGATGATGGATCGACACCAAGAACTCATGTGAAGGAGTAAAGATCAAACTGTGATTGAAGCTTTCATTGCAGGACTCCCAATTAGTTTATTACGTCACTGTTTGAAATGCGACAAGGTCACTGATTTGGGGAGATGATAGAGATGGAGAAAAAATATGCTAATGCCAATGATCACGTAGAGGGACTACTGAACGCCCTGGTTGTACCACAGTCGGCAAAACAGCCGGGGCAACAAACTTAGAAGCACAAAAACACCTCGGAAGAAAATCCCAACGCGGAAACGACGGTTGTAAACGCCATTTTCGGGTCTGGAGGACAAGGAGCGCCCGGAGGCGGCCGCGGACGTGGTTGTGGGACATCCAGAGTCCAAGGAAGAGGAGACCAGCAACCTAGAAAAACCTACTCTTGGGCCAACATTGCCAACAATCCGTGTGTGCATCACTTAGAAGCCAACAGGGGCTCGTCCGACACAAATGCTGAGTGTCGTTTTAATGACGACATCAAGAAAGACAAATCCGCTGGCTACAGGGCCAAGCATAGAAAGGGAAAGACGAATCCTGAAAAAGAAAAAGAGACCAAGGAAGATTCCGACATGGAGGAAGCAGAGGCTTCAAATCCCAAGTCGGATGGAACGAAGAATTTCCCAACGAAGAAAGACACTTATGTCACTTTCCTTGGGTCTCAACCAGCTAGGGTCAAGAAAGCAGTTTTGCATGAGCTCAACGCAACTATTCCGGCTGTCCCTCAATTCTTGAACTGGTCGGATGTGACAATCACCTTTGACCGTGCTGATCATCCGCCTAAGTTGCACAAACGAGGAAAGTACGCTTTACTCGTCAATCCACTTATTGACGGCTATGGTTTCTCCAAGCCCCTTATGGACGGTGGCAGCAGCATCAACATCCTCTACATCGAAACACTATGTCAGATGAGGATCTCGTAAACTCAGCTGAATCATAGCTCCGTGATCTTTCACGGAGTTATCCCAGTAAGACAAGCAAATTCCCTAGGAGAGATCACTTTGGATGTTACTTTTGGAACTCCAAAGAACTACCGGACGGAAGCCCTTTCCTTCGAAGTGGTCCTATTCAAGAGCACATATCACACTATATTTGGACGGCTGACTTACTAGGCTTTCATGGCTCGTCCGTGTTACATTGATAATATGATGAAAATTCCAGGTCCCAAGGGCGTTATCTCCATCAGGGGAGACCCAAAGAAAGCATGAGAGTGCAAGGACGGAAATGCCGCCTTTACTGAAGCCATACTGCATGTCCAGGATTACCAAGATATCAAGAAGACCATCGACCTGTTCGAGATGCCCGTGACGAAGAAGGAGGTGACAAAGCCAACTCCGGAGTTCAAGGCATCGGAAGAGACAAATACGACGTTGTTGAAGGATGATGACCCCTCCAAGGTGACTCAGATAGGTGTAGGTTTGGATAGTGCATAGGAAAGCGCGCTCATCAAGTTCCTCCAAGCAAATCAAGACATCTTTGCATGGCAGCCATCTGACATGACCGGAGTACCTAGGGAACTTGCCGAGCACTCTCGAAATGTACACCCAAACGCTAAACCCGACAAATAGTCCTTATGGCGTTTTGGCGATGAAAAGCAAAAATCAATAGATAAGGAACTAGCCTGGCTCGAGTTAGCTGGATTCATAGAAGAGGTCATCCACATTGAGTGGTCAGCCAATCCTGTAATGATCCCTAAAAAGGACACCACTGAATTTAGGATGTGTGTTGATTATACCACCTTGAACAAGGCTTGCCCCAATGATCTGTTCGCGCTGCCTAGAATTGATCAAGTTATCGACTCTACGGCATGCTCGGAACTCCTGAGTTTTCTCGATGTATATTTTGGTTGTCAGCAAATCTGGACGAAGGAATCAGACAAAGTTAAAATTTCATTCATAATCCCCTTCAGAACCTTCTGCTTTGTTATGATGCCTTTTGGGCTAAAAAATACAAGATCTACGTACCAGTGCACTATGCAACATTGCCTCCACGATCAAATCGGACGCAATGTACATGCATATGTGGAAGACAAGGCGGTGATGTCCAAAAATAAGGAAACCTTAATTTCCAACTTGGAGGAAATGTTTGCCAATCTATGTAAATACAACATAATGCTTAACCCGAAGAAGTGTTTCTTTGGAATACCAGCCGGAAAATTGTTAGGTTTCATCGTGTCTCAAAGAGGCATAGAGGTGAACCGAGACAAAATTAAGGCTATACTCAATATTTCTAGGCCGACTCGCCGGAAGGGCATTTAGAGACTAACTGGTTGCATTGCTGCAGTCAGTTGGTTTGTAATCTGGCTTGGTGAAAGAGCCGCACCACTCTACAAGCTCCTAAAAAAGACCAAAATGTTTGTTTGGACTGATGAAGCTGAAGCTGCACTACAAGACCTGAAAGCATTACTCTCGTCCGCTCCTATCCTTGCAGCGCTGGAACCTCACGAACCGATGTTGCTCTATCTGGATGCGATAAATAGAGTCGTCAGCGTCATCATGGTGGTGGAAAGACCAGAGGAAAAGTCGGAACACCTAGTGCAGCGTCTAACTTATTATCTCAGCGAAGTCCAAACTGAATCAAAACAATGGTATCCGCATTATCAAAAGCTGGCTTATGGTGTGTTCTTCGCATCTCGGAAGCTACGACATTACTTTCAGGAGCATCAAATTATGGTGGTGAGCTCATCTCCCATGAGAGACATAATTAACAATGGCGACGCTACATGACGTGTTGCAAAATGGGGAATAGAGCTTTCAGCTTTCGACATTGAGTACAAACCTCGTATAGCAATTAAATCCCAAATCATTGCTGACTTTGTCGCTGATTGGACAGAGACAATGGAAAATATGACTCTCCCAGAGTCAGAATACTAGACCTTGCATTTTGGCGGGTCTAAAGCGCTCGAGGGCTTGGGGATGGCGTGGTTCTCAAATCACCCCAAGGAGATAAGATTTTCTATGTGTTGCATATCCACTTCACGGCAACAAACAACATTGCTGATTATGAAGCACTGCTGCATGGAATTCGGATTGCTAAAGATATCGGCATCCGACGACTTATGTGTTATGGAGATTCGGATCTTGTTGCTCAACTAGTGTCGGATCACTGTAATACAAATAAACAGATGGCAACATATAGGGCTATCGTGGATGAACTATCTAAATCGTTTGAAGGGTTTGAGGTTCAACACATCCCTCAAATATAAAATGAGGAAGCAGATGCATTATCTCGCATAGGCTCTACGCAGAATAAGGTTCTGAATGGCGCTTTTTAGAGCACCTGGAAGTTCCCTCTATAACAGGAGTTGATGAGGAATATCCGACCAAGTTCGACTCACCTTTAGTAGCAGTTCTGGCTGTGATTCCTAGCTGGACAAAACCCTACCTAGATTTCTTCCTAGCGATTTAATTCATACTTCTCCTCGAGTTGCTGCGTATATCGAAGAGGATGCTTAAATTTCTCGACAAAATGATCTCGATTTAATCTAAGAAGTTCGCGTCATTGCTGAGCAGAGATCAATAGCCTATCAGCAGAAGTTACACAAGTATCATAGCTAGAGTGTCAGAAACCGGTCTTTCAATAAGGGCAATTTGGTTCCTCGGCTTGTACAGAAAAGAAAGCACAGACTTTCCCCAGTATGGGAAGGGAAATTTTTAGTTAGCCGAGTATTGCACAATGGTTCTTACTATCTAATTTTATGCGGCCAGTCAAAGAAAGACCTCCTACTAAGAAGGGAAAGAGAGCTGGAGGCAGTATAGACCTGGAAGAATTAGACAAACCGTGGAATATTGCTCAGCTACGTCCCTTTTATTCTTAAAATTTGTTTCTTTGTAATCATATATGTGTACATGTTCAATGAGAAATAAAGTATTGGTTGCCTCAATATTCGCTGAGAAGTTTTATATTACCACCTTATTTACGAATGATCATGTCACACTCAAAAATCCAAGAATATTTGAAAGTACATTATGCTCATGTTTGTTCAGGTTAGATTTTCAACTCTAAAAATGCTACCTTCGGGTACAAATTTAAAATTTTCTAGTTTATACTTTGGTTCTTTATCTGATTGCCGGATGCGAGTATTTTCCGAGTAGTGAATTGTTGGTACTAGAAAACCGGCTTTGTTTCCGAGTTTAATCTGGTTTAGCAATTGAGCTCCGTTGCTCGGCAAAGTTTCCATGTTGAAGGTTTGCCAGCTCACGAAAGGGACAAGGCAGAAAGCCTGAAAAAGCAATAAGTATAGACAAAACAAAAAGTGCTTATGTAAAATTTCAGGCACAACAAAATAAAACCACAAGTGCTAAAAGGAAGTAAAAAGCATCAGTTCTTGCAAACCTTAGCACTAGCAAAAAATTTACACTACTTATTACAATCTAATTTTTTCAAAGTAACACATTGTTTTTTCTGGTACTCTACGTTGCAGGAGAAGAGGTAGGAAATGTCGGCTCACTAGAGACATCGCCTTCGTCTTGATACCTTTCTGAGACAGGCAAATCGGATTTGGTTTGCTCGTCGTCGGAAACCTCGCTTGTTTCTTCGGGAGGCGGAGGAGGCGTTTCCACGTGAGTGAATAATGGAGTGTTGTAGCTGGTCAGATCACCTACGTGGCATCCATAGCCGGCCTAGGAGTACATGATGGCCTTGATGGTTTGCTCCTTGCCGTCTTCATCCACAGTTGAATAACCCGTGGTTACTTGCCAGATCTCCATGCTTCCATGGTGGCTCATAACCATTGTCAGGGCATTTTGTGCTGCGGTTCACGCGTATGACATGTTCCAGTCCTGGATGAGCTAGGGCATCTCTTTTGCCTTATCTCGCACTTCAAAGGAGGACATTTTGTTCATATCAGAAATCTTCAAGGCTTCGCCAATATCCTCCATGGACTGGCAGAAATTATTAAGCAGATCTCCGACTTCATTAAGCCGGTTGGTGCGAGACTCGGATGAAGAAGAATCCAGCAAATTCAGAGGACCTGCGTATATAAAGCAAAGGTAAAACAATATATCCAAACTCCTGGAGTCGGAAGAACGGAAGGTCAGATACAAGAAAATTACCGAAGATGACATCATCAACTTTGGTACTCTCCGACCTAAGACTCTAGAGTTCATCCCGGAGTGCTTGGGTGATGTCCTTCTCCCTGCCCAACTTGTCTGTGAGATCCACGATTTTCTTATCATCAATGGTGACCTTTTGATCACATTCCTCAGTGGCCATGTTGGATGATTCAAGAACACTGTTAATACTGCGCTCATGATCTAGCTTAAGCTTTTCTAGATCCCGCCTTAAATCGGCGCTCTCCACCTCCAGAGTTTTGAGATTCTCGGCATCTTCAATCCGTTTGCATAACTGCTTGACCAGTTTTGTAAGCAAAAGAAAACAGTCGAATAAGAATTCAACTATGAAAGCAAAAAGAGCAAGGATAAGGACTGAAAATGATTACCTTCCACTACAAGAAAAGTTTCCTTCCGCAACAACTTGGCCCGATGGTCATCGTAGAAGGCGCGTCTTCCGCGATGAAATTCTTGGCTCGGTCGTGGCCGATGGAAAACTTTTTTTACGGTTTCACAGCCATCTACTACGATGGATCTGCTAAAAACATGGAGGAAGCTCGGTCAGCGCGTGGCAGAAGCAAGATTTTCGTTTCCTCGCACGATGTTGACTCTTCTAAGTCTTCTGAGGTGTGTGGGTCCCGAACGTCAGTGTCTCTAGTGGACCATACTTTTCGGTCGTGTCTCCCTAATTTGAACTCGATAACATAGCTCAAGGCGTCTGCCGTTTAGTTAGGCTACTAGGTCCCACATGTCAGCCTCTCATTAGAAGGATCGTGTGTATGATGGAATTTTTTTCCTTCGCTCGCGCTACCCTGTTCCGAAGTTGATAGCGCTGCTCGATGCATCTACCGTCTAATCAACCTCCTGGGACCCACATGTCATCCTCTCATTAGAAGAAACATGTGTATGCTGAATTTTTTTTACTTCGTTGGCGCTACCCCATTCCGAGTTGATAGTGTTGATCGACGCATCTACCGTTTAACCAACCTCCTGAGCCCCACATGTCATCCTCTCATTAGAAGAAATGTGTCTATGATGGATTTTTTCCTTCGCTCACGCTACCCTGCTCCGAACTTGATAGTGCTGTTCGATGCATCTACCGTTTAATCACGATGCTAGGCACCACATGTCATCCTCTCATTAAAAGAAACATGTGTATGATGGATTTTTACCCTCTATAGAGCCTTCGTGTTCCGAACTTGATAGCTTTGCTCGTTGCATCAGCCATTTATTCGGGCTGGTGGGTCCCTTATGTCAGCCTCACATTAGAAGAATCGTGGGTACGCTGGAATTTTTTCTTCTCTAGCGCTACCCTGTTCCGAACTAGATAGTGTTGCTCGACAAATCTGTCGTTTGCTCACGCTGTTGGGTCCCCCATTTCAGCCTCTCATTAAAAGAAACATGTACATGCTGCACTTTTTTCTGCTCGTACCTCCCTGTTTAGAACTGGCTACGTTGCTCGATGCAGCATCTGTATAAGGTCGCGCTGCTGGGTCCCACATATCAGCCTCTCTGTAAATGAAACGTGCGCATGATGGACTTTTTTTGGCCGTGTCCGCTGTTTTGACTTTGGAAACTTGCTAGATCCCAAATGTCAACCACCTCTGTGCAGGAAACGTGTCTATGCTGGGTCCCAGCTGACAGACTCTATTTGAAAGAAACGTATGTATGTTGGACTGTTTTTTCGGGTCCCAGATATCAGCCTCAGAGTACAAAAAAAGCTCATAAAGGCGGAATTAAAAAGATTCTGGGTTAACTCAGGGGAGATGCCCTATTTGTCATGGCTTATATGCCATGGGCTCACTCCTAAGTTGAATGGGCTATGGTCAGTGGCCACAAGACCACGAAAAGGTCGAATTATAAGGTATTGGGCTATGCTTGGGGTTGATAGGCTAATTTTATGGGCTATGCTTGGGCCTGCTGGGTCCGACATGTCAGCTTCTCTGTAAGTGCAACGTGTATGATTGACTTTTTTTTCGGCCGCGTCCTCTGTTTTCACCGTGGAAAATGTGTATGGTCTTACTGCTGGGGCCCTTATGTCAGCCTCTCTGGCATGTTCTGGCTTGTGGGTCCCTGATGCAGCCTTATATGTTCTATCTGGTGGGTCCCCGATGCGAGCCTCTCTGTACAAGTATTTAAACTTTTGTTTCGAACCCACCCTCAAAACAAACTCCAGGGATGCTGCATGCTGGTGGGCCCATGATGTCAGCCTCTCCGTAATGCGATATTGCTAGAAGAAAAAAAATGTAAATCCAAGATACGATTTGAACAAAAGACCTCCAAATCAAATAAACGTAAACTGAGTGTGTTGCCACTACAACAAAGATATTTATAGAATAAATATCATTAAACTTTTATTACTACTACAATTTATGTATTAGTCTTCTTAAAAATATTTTGGGTGTCTATGTTTATCTCTTTTAAAATATAAAAGGGCAGCGAACCTGGTATCACAATTTATAAAATGTCACATAATCGAGTATTTTCTTAAAAACATGGGTAGATAGAGTTTTTTTTTATTTTGAGAGGTCGGGGGCAATTTCCAAAAGGTAAATTAAAAAGAGTTTGGCTATTCTACATAGGCTGCTCTACATGGGTTATAGTCTGTAGGACAGGCTCCATGAGGTTCATTCTCAAATTTTAGTGGATTGTGCTCAGCAGTCCCCTGACCCCTAAAAGGCCAAATTAATATGTTCTCGGCTATGCACCATGGGCTCCTTTCTCAAATTTCACTGGACTGTGGTCAGCCGTCCCCTGACCCTAAAAAGACCGAATAAAAATGTTCTGGGCTAAAGAGGGGCTGAATGAGCTACGGAGTACTAGATGTCTTCTCCTGGTTAATAAAAATTTCATTGTGATGTGCTCGGCCGGATTCGAAACAAAGACCTTAGAGAGGGAGGGGGAAAAGTGATAATTCTTTTTTGCAGCTATTCATGTCAAAACTCAGCAGTACAAAATAAGGTAGAAAAATTATCAACAGATTCGAAGTTCATATTCATGAGCACTTGACCAATTCAGCAGCATTTCAAAAGTGACCAATTCAGCAATACAAACAATGAAATACAAATAGCAGTACAGAGAGAACCAATTTTTGTTTCATCTCTAAAAACCTTGTCGCGTGATCAGTTTGTCGTTTTCACCAATAACACTCGACCATTGGAGGAAGCAAAACTGACGATCAAGTCTGCTTTGAGTACCTTCTTCTCACATCAATGCCTTTGTGACCCCCATATGCAACCCAAAATGCCCAAGTCTCATCTATATTGTACCACGGCCATGTTTGAAAAGAAAATCAAGACTATCTACTTCCCTTGATTTAAACAAGTACTAGTACATCAGTATTAGTTCCACAAAATGCGTTAGTAATAGTAACGACAAAACATTTGAGAGATTCAATAGCTTTTCTGCTTGAAATTCAATAACAGTACATAGATAATAAGTTCTTGTTCCATCTCAAAAAACCTTGGCACGTGATCCGTTTGCCCTGTTCACCGAATAGGCTCGATCATAGGAGCAAGCAAAACTGATGATCATGTCTGCTTCTATGCGAACATGACCTCATTTCGTCAATGCCTGTGTGACCTCCCATATGCAACCCAAAATGACCAAGACTCATCTAGATAATTGTGACAATGCTAGGTTTCAAAAGAAAAACAAGACAATCTACTGCACTTGATCTAAACAAGTAACAATACATCACTATTAGTTCAACAAAATACTTTGGTAATAGCAACGACAGAACAACGGCAAAGCAAGACCATCTCTTGCTCTTGACCTAAACAAGTACTATCAGTACCGGTATATGTAGTACAAAATAGTCCGAAGTACAAGAACTAGTTCTATACTAGTACTACTCTGCATCCAAAATCCAACCTCTAGTACACGTACGTCCATGGTCTGTAGTGAAAGTGGGATAAAAAAATCTGAGGTAGTAGAATGGTCAATTTGGAATTCTCCATCGCGATGGATGCATATTGAGTAATACAGGCCCTGGGTCTGAGAAGTTTTAAGGTACGCCACCATGGGATGCTTTTCCTTCTGCATGATGCCATGCACCGCCCTGCTCCGAGGAGTGAAGGAATTGCGCACTGCACCCTCCCAAAACCCAGCCTCTGGTGACGGGTGATAGATGGTGAACTGCACATTGTACAAGGGTGACGAGCACCCATCCGTCCTGACGCACACGACGGATATGATGATGTCGCCCCACTCGAGCATGTCAAATAGCACATCGAACACCATACCATCGTCCCTAGATCCGATGTTCTCTAGTCTTGATGAGCGCGGTGCCGATAGCGAGTGAGAGATGAACCTGGGATTTCTAAAGGAAGTTAGAGTCGGCGGACTAAATTACAACATGCTAAATATACATATAAGAAGTTCTCAGGCTCCTAAGATCTAGGCACTCCCGAGAAAAAATACAGAGCCATGTTTCAAAGGAAATGCTAGATCATGTCAAGTGGTTGATCTAAACAAACTTGAACGACAGATAATCATCAGAATCATGATGGTCATATTTGCCATCTCCCACATTGTCAATGCAAAATGAGTAATCTATTGTGAACCTAACATGCTTCTTAATCAGGAAATTAAGGTAATCTTTAGTAATCCTGATGGAGGCCGGCGACACGCTGCTCTTCGGCTCGAAAAAGAGGCTATCTTCGGCGAACTCCTCTAGGTCCTCTCTAATCATTGAAGGTTTATAAAAGTGCAACTCCACCGCGTACCGCGGAAACAAGCATGCCGCCGACCTGACGCACTGGACGTATACGGCGAGGCCATAGTCGAGCATGTCAAATTGCACGGCGAACAATGTACCATCGTCCCCGGATAATACGGTCTCTACTCTCCATGAGCCAGGTGCCAGCAAAGGCTGAGAGATGTGCCTGTGTTCCTCGCCATAGTGGAAACTCTGCACTTCCATTGAGTGGGCTTTTTCAAGGTGAGCGAGGAGTGCTGTGGGCGGCGCGGCGAGCTCGCATCCAGGCTCAGTCCAGTTGCACAGGCCATGCGGGCACGCCATCCTGTGGTTGAGGAAGTCGTGGAAGGTGACCAATGTCCCACATCCAACATTGGGGCATCTGCTACCATTTCCGCCAACGACTTGGCGGCGCAACTCCTTGGAGCATGTGGCCAACCGGATGGTGTTGGTAGTGTCCATACGCATAGCGATTTCTCCGAAGGCGTCGTTGCTGACCTTGCTCCAGCCACCATACCGAATGTTGTGCATCGAATCCGCCATTGCATCCGGATGGACTGGGGGCGAGGGTGGATTCAAATATGATTGTTGGGGTTTCTTGGAGGAGAGTGATAGAGGCCTGGAAGAACCGATGTAGCAGGCGAGAAATGGCTAGGAAAATCTAGGAAGTGCGGCGCTCGAGAGGATCCAAAATGCAGCTAGACAGTGTTAGCGAATGGGGATTGTCAGAGATGGGGAAGATGGGAGGCTCTTTGAACGAGGGGTGTTAATTTTGCGTGTTCCCTCGTCGGTCTTCTACAGTGGATCGAAGTCACCTTCTCGAGTTATAGCTAGAGTGCTAGACTAGCAAGCTATCATGTCCTGGCTCAGTATTGTACCGTCTCATCACGTAGACTGTGTTTCAGGAAAGGGCGTGAACCCACATTTCTCCCCTCCCTACTCGAAAGCGTGCACCATAGAATTGGTTTTCTAGCACGCGAAGGATTTGAAACCACATGCCCAACTGTGATAATTAGGACTACTAAAAAACTATAATAATAGGTGAAGCTCAAAAAATAATTATAATTTTGAGCCATGTCCATATAATATCCGTTGTATATTTGCTGCTTATACTTTGTATCATGTAGTAGTAATCAACCTATTAGCTACCTAATAGTACTCGCCATGCTCTAGAGAAATGACGAAGAACATTCTAGAATTATTGCGAAGTGTGTTTCGAGGTTTGTGCATATCTTTTAGTGTTCTAAAGGCTATCAATTGTATCTTCTAGATGCTAGAATGGATAGAATTAAGATCCAATGGTACTTTATGGACGTAGCTCGAAATTATAATTATTTTTTGGCTTCACCTATTATAATTTTATATAAACTAGTAAAAGCCACATACCACACACGTATATACTGTATGAAATGTGATTAACAAACATTAAGTTGTTATAAACCAATAGTCTTGTGTGAGAAAAATGCATACATTAAGTCTATTAATAATAACTATCTACACATATTGAGAATACAACCTACTATGCTATGAAATTTGGGGGGGGGTTGACATGATGGTTCTATAACATGGTGTAGTTTGCTCTAGGTAGTACTCAAAACGAATCCACCTGCTCTGAACCATTGGATCTAACAGCCCAACTGTCAGGATTAGTACTGTGGATCCAATTCAAAACTGCTCCTTTATAGTAGTAGAGAAAAAAATGATATGGCATATACTTATACTATCTGATTCTCATGTGCAAGGCATGTGCAACTTACTAATAAGATATATAACACGGATATCTTTGAACATCGATCATTGGATATAGATTGGAAGATTCCAACATTGCTAATTGTTGGATCTCTTGCAAATTCAAGAAAGAATCTATTGCGCTTACTTGTAGTTCAAATTTGACCTACTTTCTTTAAATCGACATAAAGTTATTTGAGTGCATGGGCATAGTTAGCTAATATATAGCGAAGCTTGAAACATCCTAAGACTAGGGAATTGTAACAAAACATGTCCGCGTTTTCTGAAAATCGGGTGGTGGCACTTATTTTTGACTGGGGTATGCCCCGAAGGAGTGAGATGCTTCAATATTTAACACAACTAGTGCATGTGTACATGTTACACCAAGGACCTGAAAAAGGTGAAAATTGCATCCAAGTCCATACATTTAACATAAAGGATCCTACAATCAAGCAATTAAAATTAGTAGTCGGGCCCTGCTCCTCCATCACAGAGCTAAGCCATGCTCTTCGTTGTAGTACCAGTAAGCTGCACGTGCCTTGCACGTGAAACTCACATAATATACAGAAGCATGACATGTCATTAGTATATAACATTGTAATAGGTAAACCTTGAAATATCTAGGAATTTGAGCCACATTTCTAAAGTCTGAGTGTATATTTGGTGTTGCACTTTATATCATGTAGAAATAAATATTTATTAGCTACCTAATAATTGAAAATTTTAGAACCATGGTCTAGAGAAACAATTGAGAAGATTCTAGAATGATGGATAAGTGTGTTTTGATGTTTTTCTACATATATACCTTATCTTACCACTATATAGTGTACAAATAACTTTGAATATTGACCATTGGATCAAGACTCACGAATCCCAACATTTCCAGCCGTTGGATCTTCTTTTCCGTTCTAGCATCTAGAAGATTTTATTGATAGTCTTCATCACAATGAATGGTATGCACACAACTCAAAACACACTTTTCCATCATTCTAGAATCTTCTCCCTCATTTCTCTAGAGGATGTTACAAGAATTTTCAAGTTTTAGATAGCGAATAATCGTTGACTTCTAAGTGATATACAAAGTACAAGAACCAAATATACACCTATACTTTATAGATATTGATCAAATTTATATTTTTTGTATGCCTTACCTATTAAAATTGTATATAGTGATTATATGTCAGACGTCTATTATCCGAGTCTCACGTATTGATCAAAAGGGATGTGCCACACACGTATATACTGTATGGAATGTGATTTAACAAACGTTAAGTTGTTATTAACCAATATTCTTGTTAGATAAAAAATGCATACATTAAGTCTATTAGTAATAACTATATACCCATATTGAGAATACATCCTACAGTACTATGAAATTTTGGGGGTGGTGAAATGGTGGTTCTAGAACATGTTGGAGTTTGCTCTAGGTACTATTCAACATGAATACAGCTTCTCTGAACCATTGGTTCTAACAGCCCAACGGTGAGGATTGGTGCTATGGATCCAATTCAAAACTGCTCCATTGTAGTAGTAGAGAGAATACAACCTACTATGCTATGATATTTTGGGGGTGGTGACATGATGGTTCTAGAACATGGTGGAGTTTGCTCTAGGTACTATTCAACACGAATCCAGGTACTCTGAACCATTGGATGTAACGGCCCAATGGTCAGGATTGGTGCTAAGGATCCAATTGAAAACTACTCCATTATCTTATATTACCACTATATAGTGTACGAATAACTTTGAATGTTGACCGTTGGATCAAGCTTCGTGAATCCCAGCATTTTTAGCCATTGGATCTTATTTTCCATTCTAGCATCTAGAAGATTCTATTTGTAGTCTTCGGCATAATAAATGCTATGCACAAACCTCAAAACACACTTCGCCATCATACTAGAATCTTCTCCTTTTTTCTCTAGACCATGTTATAAAAAATTCATGTGTTAGGTAGCTAATAATGTTTTACTTCTACATGCCATACAAAGTACAAGGATACACCCATACTTTATAGATGTTGATCAAATTTATAATTTATTGTGCTTTACCAATTATAATTTTATATAGTGATGATATGTTATACGTCTACTATCTGAGTCTCACGTGCAAGGCACGTGCAACTTTTTAGTAATAGTACAGATAGAGATATGATGTCGATATGGTCATCCTTTGAATAACCATCATTCCTGATGCTTGGAAAGGAAGAGAAAAATTTGAAAGTTTGAATTCTACTAATTTTTTCCGCCAATGCCTGGTTCCTTCCTATGTACACCAATGCACACGCCGGAGACACAACTTAGCCGCCGTACCAAGACACACATGCGCAACACTGTGGATGATGGAGTGCTGAGATGGATGGTGAGGCAGCGACTGAGAGCGAAAAAAATAAATTTGTTTTGTTTTGAGTTCACATAAGTCCTGAAATTTACTAGAGTGTGTACGCTATAAAGGCTATAGTACCTCATGTCAGGAACCCATCATAATTCCGCTCTGACATCGCACCGCCTTCAAGTGCCCTGTCACGCTGCCCTCCCGCCCTGCCTCCCTTTTATTTTTCGAGCTCCTCTTGCTCTTCGGTTTTTCCCTCATCTCACTAGTACCTCCATCCCAAAGCTTAAGGCCCTGTTTGGAATGTAGGAATGCAAAATATAGGAATAGAAAAAACGCAGGAATTAAGATAGTATCATGTATGCTCAATTCCTACAGGAATCAATACCACATGAAATTTTTTAGGGTGTCGTTTGGATGTCACACAGGAAAACCGCATGAATTGTAGACAGAAGGAGATGAAACATGAGGTTTGACCTCATGTTATTTTTCCTAGAAAATTCCTATGAAATAGCCTATACCATAGGAATTTCAAAGGAATCTTAGATTCCTATTCCTTTGTCCCAAACGAATCCATAGGAATTTTTCTATAGGAATCCTATCCTCCAAAAATCCTATGATTTTCCTTTGTTCCAAATAGGGCCTAAGGCTTTTTTTTTGATAAGTGAAGCTACGAAAAGTTTGACCAAACTTCTAAAAAAAATATCAAGAACTACTGTATCATATTAGTAGATACCATATGAATATATGTTTCATGATGTATCAAAGGGTATGTATTTCATATTGAAATATTAATATATTTTTCTAAAACTTGGTCAAACTTTGCATAGTTTGACTTCTCAAAAAAATTTGGCCTTGAGCCTTGGATGCAGGTACTACTAGTGTTTAGTACTCCATCCCGGAACTTAAGTCTTGATATATAGACATCATGGGTCCCTTCAAACAGCGTTAGGAAAATTCAAGAGGAATCTACCGCGCTTACTTGTAATTCAAGTTTGACCTATTTTTTTGAAATCAACATAAAGTTATTTAAGTGTGCACTGTTTGCTAGGGAATCTTAAAATGTGCTAAGACTAGGGAATTGTAAAAGAACATGGTCTTCACTTTTTCTAAAAACCGGGTGGTGGTTAGGCCTGGAATTATAACTCAAAACTCGCGAGCTAAATGAGTAACTCGTGACTCGGCTCAACTCGGCTTGAACTCGGTGTCTAACGAGTCGAGCCGAGTTTTAGATTTGAACTCGTTTGTTCACCCAAGCTAAATGAGCTACTCGTTTAGCTCGTTAAACTCATTCAAATATAGAATTTAAAATTTTCCACTGATGAGTGCCATACTATGAATGTTTCTTGTAGATGTAAGGGTGTAGAACTACTATATTTTCCATTCAATCTTGCCTTCATGTTATTATTAAAGTACTATCCCTATTCTAGTTCTTAATTAGTAGGATAATTAATATTTTTTCTTATATGTGCTCTTGTTCGTAACTCATAAAGTGCTAAACGAGCTACTCGTGAGTTACTCGTGAGTTTACCGAGCCGAGCCGAGTTTCAAATATGAACTCGTTTAGTAAATGAGCCGAGCCAAGCTAGGTCATTAGTTGAACGAGTTTTTTTGACTAAGGTATGTCCCGAGGGAGCGAGATTCTTCAATTAATGAACACGGTAAGTGGACGTGTACATGTTACACCAAGGACCTCAAAAAACAAAAAATACATCCAAGTCCATACATTTAGCACAAAGGAAACTAAAATCAAATACTTGAAAATTTTGGTAACATGGTCTATAGAAACGGGGGGGAAGATTCTAGAAATTTTGGAGAAGTGTGCTTTGAGGTTTGTGCATAGTTTTTCATTATCATGAAGATTATTAACAGAATCTTCTTGGTGCTGGAATGGAAAAGAAGATGCAATGGCCGGAAATGTTGGGATTCGTGAGTCTTGATCCAACAATTAATATTCAATGTTTTTGGTACACCATATAGTGTTAACATAGTGGTAATGGTAAGACTAATACTTGCTTAACAAAAGAAAACAACGCACTTCTCACTTTTAACATATCTTGTTGAAGAAGATACATGAATCTACAAGATGCATATATTGTATCATAAACTATATGTGATGTCAATATGGTCATGACCTTGGCTATTCGGGTCGAAAGCAGGAATGTTCATACACGTTAGGCCAATACACATTGTGAAGTAGCGAGAGGATTTTTTGTATTCAAAGGTGTGAAAACAAATGTTTCTATTTTTTTCTTAGCACTATATAGTGTACGAATAACTTTGAATATTGACCGTTGGATCAAGACGTGAATCCCAACATTGTCAGACATTCGATCTTCATTATTTCCATTTTAGCATCGAGAAGATACTATTGATAGTCTTTCTTTTCTTATCTTACCACTACTAGTAAAAGGCACGTGCCACACACGTATATACTGTATGAAATATGATTTAACAAATATTAAGTTGTTATTAACCAATAGTCTTGTTAGAGAAAAAATGGATACATTAAGTCTATTAATAATATATCTACACATATTGAGAATACAACCTACCGTGCTATAAAATGTTTGGGGTGGTGACATGATGGTTCTAGAACATGGTGGAGTGTTCTATAGGTACTATTCAACACAAATCGAGCTGCTCTAAACCATTGGATCTAACAGCCCAACGGTTAGGATTGATGCTATGGATCCAATTCAAATTAAAACTTCTCCATTATAGTAGTAGAGATATGATGTCAATATGGTCATGATCTTGGCTGTTCGGGTCAAAGCCAGGAATTTACATACATCGTAGGCCAATACACATTGTGAAGAAGCCATAGCATTTTTTTGTATTCAAAGGTGTCAAAACACATGTTTCTCATTTTTTTCTTAGCACTATATAGTGTATGAATAACTTTGAATATTGACCGTTGGATCAAGATGTGAATCCCAACATTGTCAGATGTTGGATCTTCATTTCCATTTTAGCATTGAGAAGATACTATTAATAGTCTTTCTTTTGTTATCTTACCACTATTTTTATATATAGTGTGCGGACAACTTTGAATATTGACCGCTGATTCATGACCCGCGGATCCCAACATTTCTGCTAGGTATTGGATCCTTTAATCCATTCCATCATCTAGAAGATACTATTGATAGTCTTTGTTATCTTATCTTACCACTATATAATGTAAAAATAACTTTGAGTATTAACCTATGGATCAAGACTCGCAAATCACAACAATGCTAGTCGCTGGATCTTCTTTTTTCCATTCTACCGGGTGGTGGTACTTTTCTCTACTACTATAATGGAGCAGTTTTGAATTGGATCCGTAGCACCAGTCCTGACCATTGGGTTGTTAGATCCAATGGTTAAGAGCATCTAGATTCGTGCTGAATAGTACCTAGAGCAAACTCCAACATGTTCTAGAACCATCATTTCAGCAGCACAAAAATTTCATAGCACACTAGGGTGTATTCTCAATATGGGTAGATAGTTATTACTAATAGACTTAATGTATGCATTTGTTCTCTAACAAGAATATTGGCTAAAACAACTTAACATTTTTTAAATCAGATTTCATACTACTTTATCATTATCAATTTGTTTCACCCATCAACTCGGTCATCCACGTAGGGCCCACAGATTGGGGAGGTCGCGCTCGCCTTGGACACACCACAAAATTATGACTAGGCCATCGAGTGCAGGAAGTAGAGTCAGCATTCCGTCCAACCGCTTACCCTAGTCATCGTCATCGATATTTGCCACACGCATCGGCTTCATCAGCGACATTGATTATCCCCTCGCTTCGGTAATCTGCCACATTAATCTTGGATCACCTCCTTCCTATTTAATCTCTCCCCTTCCCCGCACCAAACCATCTCTAATCCCCTACTTCCAGCAACCATCTCCGACCTCGTCTGTCATCCATGGCCACCTTTCGGCTGCCACTTGCCATACCGGAGCGCAAAGACCCCGACATCGCCGCACAGGAGGACAATTCCCTGCGCATTTGGGATTTCTCCCTGTGAAGAACAAAGTGGCAGCTGGCGTGCGCCTTCCTTGACGCTGGGTATGATGACCGCAAGTATTAGATGTACGGCATCTACGACAATCCAGACGGGACGCTGAAGGTCAAGTTCGTGAACTTCAGGGACACTCGTCTCCTCTACGACCAGGTCTTCCACTGCGGTTGCGAGATGGTGGTGTTCACCGGCTCCAACATTTTCACCAACTACTAGAACCGGTTCCTAAACAACGGCAACTTCATCCATAGTGTTCTCCCGGAGCTGTCGATGGCTCAGGAGGTGCCGCCGATGGCTCAGGAGGTGCCGATGAGTCAGGAGCCGTCTCTATCGCTAGAGCTGTCATTGGTGCCGATGTCACGAGATGCCGCTGGAGGCGCAGACTAGGTGCAAGGAGGCGCCCGACCTGCACTAGTTCAGCAGCGAGTCATATATGAAGTTAATGGTTGTATGAAGTTTCTTCTGGTACTACTCGTCAAAAAAAGTTTCTTTTGGTACTACTCACTGTACCCTGTAGTACTAGTAGTAGTACTGCGAATGATGATCTATTGAATCCTCCCCGCCGGATGTTTGTGAACGAAGTGAAAATTTCGAAACCGAAAAAGTTTGAATTGCTACTCTATTGTAAGGACCAAAATGGTTCCCACCAACGCAGCTGACGAACACGCCAGACAAAGACACGGAGCCGCCAACAAAGAAATGGAGCCACCAATTGCAGGTTGTCGGTCGACGCGTGTGCGCAGCACCAAGTTGTGGACGAGGGAGAGATCAGCCGGCCAGGGTGTGGGGGTGGTGATGGGGGAGTGAAGGAGAGAGAAAACACATTTTGTTTTGCGTGCATCATGGTCTTGAAATTTACTCTACTCACTGTACCCTGTACCTCGTGTCAGGAACCCATCCTAGCTTTGCTCTGACATCGCACCGCCTTCAAATCCTCCTCTTCGCAGCTCTCTCGCTGCCTCCTCTGTGCTCATAGTCTCTTTTCGCTCATTATTTTTTAATAGAAAAAAGGAAATAAATTCTTCGTACTTGCTTTTCAGAAAATAAATTCCTGTCACTTGGAAAATTGAAATTGATTATTTTTTGTTTTTAATATCTTCGATTGTTCTCAAAAGAGGGCCAAATTTGCCGGCATGTAAATTCTTGGATATGGGATCATGAGCATAAAGTCTGATGTAGAGATATGGCCTTGACCTTGTGGTCGTTCGCCTTGAAATCTAAAAAAAATTCATACTCGTTGACAACTATGCTTAAATTCGTTGAAATTTCACCACTTACTTTTAGGTTAGCGTTTTACACGGTCAATGGGAGAACATTCTACATCAAGGACCTAAAAAAGGAAAATTACATCGAGGTCCACACATTTAGCACAAAGGACCCTAAATTGAGCAAAGAAAACAGTCGGGTTCAGCTCCTCGAGAGAGTAGCTGATCGACCCACACTCTTCATACTACTTCATCTTTGATTGTTTTCAAAATATGGCCAAATTTTTCAGCACATAAATTCTTGGATATGGGATCATGAGCATAAAGTCTGATGTAGAGATATGGCCTTGACCTTGTGGTCGTTCGCCTTGAAATCCAAGATTTTTTCATACTCGTTGACAACTATGCTTAAATTCATTGAAATTCACCACTTACTTTTAGGTTAGCATTTCACACGGTCGGTGGGAGTACATTCTACATCAAGGACCTAAAAAAGGGAAAATTACATCGAGGTCCACACATTTAGCACAAAGGACCCTAAACTTGAGCAAAGAAAATATTCGGGTTTGGCTCCTTCTAGAGAGAGTAGCTGATCGAGCCACACTCTTCATACTACTTCATCTTTGATTGTTTCCAAAATATGGCCAAATTTGTCGGCATGCAAATTCTTGGATATGGGATCATCAGCATAAAGTCTAATGTAGAGATATGGCCTTGACCTTTTGGTCGTTCAGCTTGAAATCCAATGATGTTCATACTCATTGGCAACTATAAGATGAAATTCGTTTAAATTCCTGACGAGGGTTTAACTCATCAATGCCCATTGTTATGGACTTGGGTTTTGGAGAAGAAGGGAGTGCTGGAGACATCTATCGGCTAGCAAACAAGCACACAGGGGACAAAGGATTTACCCAGGTTCAGGCCTCGTAGAGGTCCCTACTCCTGCTTGTCTGCTTGTGGAATTATTGAAGGAGTTGAAAGTTACAATGGCGCGCAGATGCAATCTGGCGAGAGTTGTGGAAACTAGGGTTGCGTGTGTCCTCCTCGCCGCCCCCTCCTAGCCTTTATATAGATAGGCTAGGTCTCGGGTAGCAGGTCGATTCGGTTACAAGTTAGGGTTCTCCCCTTCAAACTTTCTATCTTTAGCTTCTTCTTGCCTCTCAAGCAATCGAGAGTCCGCAAGTCACTCGAGTCCTTTCGTCTGGGCCTTGGCGACACCGTAGGCCTATACGTATTTAGACCGTATATACCAAGCTCGAGTACCTATAGGGTATATCCATGTCCAGTAGACCCCGAGTATCCAGTGGAATCACAGGTTCGACTGGGTACTTTTTGAAGTCTTTGAGTGCTTGAATGAGTACATTTTCAGACTGCTTTCATTTATGTCATAGGGATTGTTGATGTACGTGCCTGATATAGCCGAAGTATCGGTATCAGTTAACCACCTTAGGGTGAAACAACGCAATCTACTCGAACTCGAGTCCCCGGACTCGAATCCAGAAAAGTGCTGGCGTAATTCGACTCAGGCCGCGGAGGTCTTACAGGAGTCGAATTCCAGTTATATGGGTGTAAGCACTTAACGCGTCCGTCAAGGCATGTTCATCGTGCCTGTAGGCACGGATATGTTTCTAGTAGTGCGCAGTTAAATGTGTTGCCAGTCCTTTATTCAGGTCTTACCTTCACGCTGTAAGCTCGGCATCCGAATTTTATCATCGCGGAGATGATTCGGGCAACCCAGGAGACGTAATCTCTTTGTAGGGAAAATATGAGGCGGTGTCGCCATGATCCGCGAGTGCTGATGTAATCGACGCACAACTTTTGTGCAAATAATCATAGGTGCGCGACCAGCGCTCCCTATGAGAGTAGCCCTCGAGTGCCTGGTTGAGTCGAAGACTCAGGCAGGGACTAAAGAAATTTTGCGACTGCTGTCATTTTTGTTTGTCTGAGTCAAAAACTTGGGTTGCGACTGCTGTCATCTTTTGCTTGCTTGTTTCAGTCGAAAATGTTTCTAGCGCTACCCGAGCCACCTTTATCTACCCCGTGCCACGGCTGCCTCTCCTCTCTCCCTCTCGCCTTGACCTCCTCCCACACGCCTCCTGGCTCGCCAGATCTACCCCAGGGTCCCTGCCTCCCCCTCCTTCCTCTCCATCGACGACAACTCCCTCTCGCCAGCACCGCCAGCACCGCCGTCCACCTCTCGTTCCTGCCGCCGTGCTCGTCGTGGAGGTGATCGAGGAGACCAAGAACAGTCCCCTGCTTCGCCCTGGACGCGCCATCGTGGAGGAGGAGCCCCAAGAGCGCCAGTACCTGCGCCGTCCCGACGAAACCCTAATTCCGGCCAGCGTCTGCTACGTCGACGAGCGCCCGCTCCTCTGCCCGAACCACCACCGCCAGCAGCTTCGCGGTAAGCCAAGCTCTCTCCCAGACATCCTCACCGTCGTCGCCGTTGCCTGGTCGCGCCGCGCGTTCCGTCGAGCGCCCTCGGTGCGCTGCCAGACGCTGGTGTATGCACGTTGTACGCGCCGCTTAGAGCCTTACCTAGCCGCGTTACTCCCTCCTGTCAACACCCACGTCCTACCGCACTGGTCACCACCGCCTAGCGCGAGCTCCCGGTCCCCAGTTCGAGTCCCCGTTCCGCACCGCACGCAGATCTGCCGCCAGACGGTGGAGAAGATCCACAGTACCGCGGCCTCCCCCTTTTTGCAGATAACCCCCTGTTCTTTTGCCGCCTCAACCCGCAGTACACGCGCGCCCACCTGTTAGCCGCCGTGACCATCTTTCAGAAAACCCCCCAGCCTGTTATTCCCTAAACCCGCGGTCCAGCCTACCCCCTCCTGTCAGCCTCTGCGTGATCACCCACTGTCACGTGGGCCCGTAGCCATCGGACCCACCTGTCACCCTCAGTGGCTAGGTAGCGCCGCGGTGAGAAAAACATTCCCTGTGCGCTGTGTGGCCCAGTCAGCCGCTGGCCCACCCGTCAGTGACTGTGGCTGGGTCGAGCTGAGTAATAAAAGTTTCTCTGTTGAGCTGTTTAAACAAAACAAATCCAAATTGTTTAAATTCAAATTCAAATCAGTTTTTAAATAACTTTTAATTTGCAAATCCAAATAATACAAATGATATATGTTTTTGAATCAGAAAAATGTGAGGATTTCAAATATGCCATTAAAAATAATGTTTGACCCCTTTAATTTTTCGAGTTGATTAAAATTACAAATAAAATGCCCTTTTCTTAATAAATTAATAACTTTAATTCTACAACTCCAAATTTGACAAATAATATGTCTAAATCGATCAGCGCGACGAGCCCATTCTATATATGCAGTCCTTGTTCTGAATTGAAGCATGCATCATGTCAGTATTAAAAATCTGAACTGTTTATGGCAATAAAATTTGACTAAATAAATCATAAACTTCTTATTCTTGTACCTCACACCTCACCTTTGCCATGCTACTTTAATGCCATGTAAATTGTGCATCATTCATCATGGCATGCTTGTTTGCTTGTCGCATTTTAATCCATATGCTTTTGCACTTTATTTATGTTTGCCCTTGTTTGTTTGGTTCTTCTTCGAATAGACGCCCAGCAGGAGAATTACCAGGAATCACAGGAGTACTACCCAGATCCATCTCTCGCTTCAACTGAGCTGCCAGGCAAGCACTACCACATGCTTGCATACATATAGTACCTATTGCCTCTACCTTATTCTTGCATCATTGAGTCGCGATTGCATTAAATTGAATCCCAAGTACTGCATAGCCTTTACTTTTAAACCCCACCGAAGCTTGTTCCTCCATCCCATGAGCCATTACTACAGGAGTTGTTTGAGCCATGCGAGTCGTAGAAAAGCATGAGTAGGGTATGTGAGTGTCTGATGAATCATGAGGTACCTAAACAACTTAACCTGAGTAATAATGGGATAACTAATGAAAGAGGCACCGGTGAGGAATATCTGCTGTTTGGTTTTTCATGCTCACTTGTGTCCCGTAGGACCCCGAGTACTTGATTCCTGTTCCTTGACTATTCGCACTATCCACATCCGGGAGGTCTTATGGACCCCCCTGAGCCAGAGCTTGATTCATTCTTATTTCTTCGGGCCACAAAGTAGTTTGGTGCTTTGTTACTATCCTGTACTTATGCCATGTTTTACTGTTTTATTTAAGATTGTGCGTGGAGCACCTATACTGTTTTGGATGCGGAGTGTTTTCGCGGTATCGACAAGCCCAGTCACATTTTTGGGTTCCTAGTCGTTTACAGCCACTGACGCAAACCTTGGGTCCGTCTCGGAGCCGGCCAACTTCGTTGCGGGTAGCTTAATGGGGTGGCCCCCTCAAATATTTCTGAATCCTGTGATCGCTTTGTCGTGAATGCCTCGTTGGGTTTTGAGTTGGTTTTTCCGAGGTTGATCGAGTGTGTGTTGCTATTCGTGCACCCCTGCAGGGTAAAACTTTCTGAAAGCCGTGTCCGCGGTTATGGACGACTTGGAGCACAGTTTCTCGATCATAGACAAGTATAACTAAAGTACCGCTTTTAATTTGACTAAGTACTTGACTAGTAAATAGTGCAATACTCATGGTATGGTTAATAAAACTGCCAACGGATGATGGGGGTTGTTCGTCTGCTTCCTCGTTGGTAAGCGAGGAGGAGGATGGATCTATTAATTATACTGTTATAACTGTTGTTCTTAATTCACGGACATCCGTCTATCATTGGTTAGGCGGATGGTTAGCGAGTATCTATAGAATTGTTAGGTATTATCTTTTGCGGCAATTGCGTCACCCCAGGTTGTGTCCCCTTTAGTGGCATAAAGACTTGCTGAGTACCCCTAGGGTCTCACACGATAAATTGTTTGGTTCAGATGAACAGGTGTACCCGCAAGATGGATACTGGGTGGAGGAGACAGATGATGTTGGCAACGATCATTCGGTGTAGAGATTCCGGGAACGGGGATCTGTGAAATCTGTGGGCGGGATGTGTTTATTTATGTGGCATATTATGCCGATTTGCTTCTTATCCGTACTCGGATCTTGTTTTCCGCTTCTGCCTGATACTCTGATGTGTGTTGTATGAGGAGCTATCCTAAATTATTATCTCTATCTAGGATATTTGAATCTTGCAGTATGGCGTTGCAATGTTTCTATTTCTTTTAGATGGAATGGCTCTGAGGACTGTTGTATGTGGCTTGCATACATACTCATTTGTGTATGTAGTTGATCCCTTCGCCTGCCGATTACGCCGCTCGTTCTTGTCCCGATATTCTGAAAGTGGTTAGGACGGCCGAAAGGTCTACCGTGAGTGGCCTTGGGCCCCACCGTACTATTTTAACCACTTTCGTTCATCCAGGCATGTAACTAAGAGCGTAATTCACCGAGGTAGTTACAATTGGTATCAGAGCCATCCCGTCCTTCAGGGTCTCAGCCAAAATGGTCGTTGTCAGTCTAGTAAATATTTTGGTAGCTATGTATACTAGGGAAAAACAAAACGTGAGAGTAGGACTGCTTCCATTTTTCTTCTTACCCACCCACCCACCCTTTTTCTGGTAAGGAAGTGTAACGTTTTCAATCCTCTTCTAAAATTCAAACTTGGATTCACGTGTTCTGGCTTCCGTAGTACCATAGGTTGTGTGTGTGTGTGTGTGAATTCCTTGTCTATCTGTTGCATCCAAATGTTATCACTATCTGCCTTTTGGTTATCAACTGTTGGTACATTCCATACCGACAGGCCTTTGTAAACCGACGCGATCTATTCTGATTCGTTGTATACTGATGCGATCTATCTTACTCTTTGTTATCCGACGTTATCTTGTTGGGGTGTTCTTTTTCGTAGTTACCAATCTTTAGGTTCCTCTTAAGAAGAAGGTGTTGGGGTATGTGTTTTACTGATTCAAGTGCGGAGTAATGATTTGAGTGCGGGATGGAGTCGCGACCATACCACTACTTTTATCATTGCTCGTGTATATTGAACTAGTGGAGTTACTAATCTTGATTCGTTAAGTGGTTTTGCGCATATAGTGGTATTTTAATGCCGAAATTTGCGGAAAATTTTTCTTTGTTAGTTTGTGTATCACACTCCTTGTTCAGTCGTGTGCGTTATGCTTAATATCTTCTAGTTGTCTTATACTTTGTTGATATTTTAATATCATCTTAGTGAATTATATCCTTTAATCTTGGTTAATTCCATTTTGGTACTATTTTGGATTATTATCATTCTCCATTATAGTACTGACTTGTGTTTTATATCAATCACAGGATGGCACCACCACACCGTTCTGAGGAGGACATACCACCTGAACTTGGGGCTGCTTTGGCAAGTATTGCAAACGCTTTGGGCACTATGCAGCAGAACCAGCAGCGCTTCGAGGAAAGCGTGAGGAGGAATGAGTTTGTTCCGCTACCTCCACCTCCCAAGCGAGGAGACATCAAGAGTTTTCTCAAGTTCAACCCACGCCAATTTGAGGTGTCTGATTAGCCACTTGATGCGGATGATTGGCTTCATGAAGTGTTAAGGTTGCTGATGACTGCGGATGTTCCCGAGCAAGAATGGGTCAAATGTGCCACTCACCTTCTGAAGGGAGATGCAGCTCTGTGGTGGGAAAATTACCTCAAGGCAGATCTCTCTGGTTTTCAGCCTACTTGGGAGCAATTCACTGCTGCTTTCAAAGAGCAATATCTGTCAGAAATTGTCATGGAAAGGATGAAGGAAGTGTTTCTCAACCTCAAGCAGGGCACTGACAATGTCAACACCTACATCAGAAACTTCATGAACATTTCTCGTTATGGTGGCGATGAGATCTCTGATGACAAGAAGAAGCAAAAGAGGTTCCGGCAAGGCCTCAATGCTTCCATCAAATATGCAATCACTCATGCAAGGCCGGCGTCCTTTCTGGAACTCCAACACACAGCTCTGCAGGAAGAAGCAAGTAGGCAAGTGTTTGAGGAGTCAAAGAAACACAGCCGTGATACAGCAAGTTCTTCTGCTATGAAAGCTCCTTCTAAGCGTCATGTCTGGGTTCCTAACACCCCACCGTCGCTCCCTGCTCCACCAAGACCGTCAAGCTACGCACCAAGGCCACCAAACTCCTTCCCTGCGGCTCCCAGGGGCTACAACCACAACTACCCTGGAGCACCTGGCGGAGTCCCTGGCTACGTTGCTCCACGTCCACCTGGTGCTTGCTATACTTGTGGAAACACTGGGCATCAGCACTTGAATTGTCCAATGAACAACAAAGCTCTTCCGCCACCACCTCCAAGACCTGCGGCAAGTGCTCCTATGTTTCGTGCACCTCCACCTCGGGCTCTCAACATCAACACCAAGCCTGGGTCTACGGTTGCTCGTGCCAACTGTGTCAACATCGCTCAAGCTGAGCATGCACCTGGAGTTCTCATGGGTATGCTTCCTGTTAACTCAGTTCCTGCACGAGTTCTATTTGATTCTGGTGCTTCACATTATTTCGTGTCATACAAGTTTGCGGAGAGTAATGGGTTATCTTCGGATGCTTTACCAACTCGCCTCATGGTGCAATCTCCTGGATCAAACATGAGGGCTTCTAAAATTAGCCGTGACAATCAAATTGAGATTGGTGGTTCTTCGTTTCCGGCTTCCTTAATTATTCTGGGCAATTCTGATATTGATGTTATCTTGGGCATGGATTGGTTAACAGCAAATGCAGTTGTGATTGATTGTGCTGAACGTTCGGTTTCTTTGAAAATTCCTAAAGGCCATATAGTCTATTCTCCAAGTCTGACTCCTGCAATTCAGCTTTATTCTTTGGCGGCTCTGAATGATGATGCTATGGAAGGTATTCAGAGTGTTCCTGTAGTCTGTGAGTTTCCAGATGTCTTTCCTGAAGAGTTTCCAAGTATGCCTCCGGATCGTGAGGTCGAGTTTGTCATTGAACTTGAACCTGGTACCGCTCCTATCTCCAAGCGGCCTTATAAAATGGGTCCTGCTGAGTTGGCCGAACTCAAACGTTAGTTGGATGAACAAGAGAAGTTGGGTTTCATTCAGCACAGTACTTCTTCTTGGGGTAGTCCAACCATCTTTGTGAAGAAGCGAGACAAGACAGATAGACTTTGTGTTGACTATCGGGAACTCAATGCTAAAACCATCAAGAATAAATATCCCCTTCTGCGGATTAATGATCTCTTCGATCAGCTAGCTGGAGCGGTGGTATTCTCTAAACTTGACTTGAGAAGTGGATACCATCAAATCAAGATTCGCAAGGAAGATGTTCCTAAAACAGCTTTCACCACCCGCTATGGCCTGTATGAGTACACGGTCATGTCTTTCGGTCTCACCAACGCACCTGCCACTTTCTCGAGGCTTATGAACTCGGTTTTCATGGAGTATCTTGATAAGTTCGTTGTGGTCTATCTGGATGACATTCTAGTCTATTCTAAGTCAAAAGAAGAACATGAAGAACACCTTCGGTGTGTCCTAAACAAGCTTCGTGAGAACCGCCTGTATGCAAAGTTCTCCAAGTGTGAATTATGGCTGCCTCAAGTCACCTACCTTGGTCACGTCATCTCTGCCAAGGGCATTGCCGTCAACCTAGAAACTATTAAGACAATTATGGACTGGCTTCCACCCATAAATGTCAAAGAAGTCCGGAGTTTCCTTGGTTTGGCTAGTTACTGCCGTCGCTTCGTTCCAAATTTCTCGAAGATTGCGAAGCCTCTTACCGATCTCCTCAAGAAAGGAAAGAAATACCTTTGGACTCCTGCATGTCAAGCAAGCTTTGAAACACTCAAAGAGAAGCTCACTTCCACACCAGTCTTAGTTCCTCCAGATACATCAAAGCCTTTCCAAATATTCTGTGATGCTTCATTGCAAGGATTGGGTGCGGTCCTTATGAAAGAAAAGCAAGTTGTTGCTTATGCCTCTCGACAGTTGAAGACGCATGAGATCAACTATCCTACACATGACCTCAAACTCGCAGCAGTTGTCTTTGCTTTGAAAGTATGGAGGCATTACTTGCTTGGCGACCGTTGTGAGATCTTTTCTGATCACAAGAGTCTGAAGTATATATTCACACAGCCTGATCTCAACCTTCGTCAGAGGAGGTGGATTGAAACAATCAATGATTTCGATTTGACCATCAACTACACTCCGGGCAAAGCCAATGTCATGGCCGATGCTCTCAGCCGAAAAGCTTATGTCAACAACCTCATGGTGGAAGAACAACAACCTCTCTTGTGTGAGGAATTCCGCAAACTCAACCTTGAAATTGTGGATCAAGGTTATCTTCTGAACCTTCTAGCAACACCTCTCTTGGAAGAAAAAGTTCGCTCTATTCAACTTGGTGATCCTTACACTAAAAAGATCATCTCCAACATTCAGCTTCCGAAGTATGAGTCTTTCCACGTTGACGACCAAGGCACTCTTTTCTTCGAACACCGGATGTTTGTTCCGAACTACCCAGGTTTAAGAGAGCAAGTTCTCAAGGAGGCGCATGATTCTGTTCTTTCTATCCACCCTGGCAACACTAAGATGTACATGGACTTGAAAACACAATATTGGTGGCCTGGTTTGAAACGATATTGTGCCAAGTATGTCTCGAAGTGTGATGTCTGTCATAGAGTTAAAGCTGTCCATCAGAAACCTTCCGGTCTTCTACAACCATTGAAGCCTCCGGAATGGAAATGGGAGAAAGTAGAGATGGACTTCATAACTGGTTTTCCAAGGTCGCAGAAGGGCAACAATGCAATCTTTGTTGTCATCGATAGGCTTTCTAAAGTAGCTCACTTCTTTCTAGTCAAGGAAACAATTTCTGAAATTCAGTTGGCTGAGCTCTATATCAACAGAATTGTCTCACTGTATGGAGTTCCTCTTGAGATCAGTTCAGACCGTGGAAGCATCTTCACTTCCAAGTTCTGGGGAAGTTTCCAAAATGCTTTCGGAACAAAACTAAACTTCAGCACAGCCTACCACCCTCAGTCGCAAGGACAAGTTGAAAGGATCAATCAGATTCTGGAAGATATGCTCCGTGCTTGCGTTATCTCTTTTGGCATGAAGTGGGAAGAATGTCTTCCTTATGCTGAATTCTCTTACAACAACAGTTTCCAGAAAAGTCTAAAGATGGCACCATTTGAGGCTCTCTATGGTCGCAAATGCAGAACTCCGATTGGTTGGTCGGGCGCAGGTGAAAGAATATTGTTTGGCCCCGACATTGTAACTCAAGCGGAGGAGAAAGTTCACATCATTCTTGAAAACCTGAAAATTGCTCAAAGTCGCCAGAAGAGCAATTATGATAGAAAACACACGGACATGGAGTATGTCCCTGGTGATCTCGTGTACCTTCGTGTCACTCCCATGAGAGGCACGCACCGCTTTGGTATCAAAGGAAAGCTGGCTCCTAGATACATCGGTCCTTTCAAAATTCGTGGAAGAAGAGGAGAAGTTGCTTATGCTCTTGAGCTCCCTGAACAACTCAAAGTCCATGATGTTTTCCACATCTCTCAACTCAAGAAGTGCTTCAAGGATCCCGGTAGGACCGTGGACCGTGAACTCATCAATCTCCAAGAAGACTTGTCTTATCAAGAACACCCCATAAAAATTCTTGAAGTCGTAGAAAGAAGGACTCGCAACAAGTCCATCATGTTCTGCAAGGTGCAGTGGTCGCACAATTCCGTTGATGAAGCCACTTGGGAACGTGAAGATGAGCTCCGTGCCAAGTATCCTACCCTCTTTGAGTCTTCTTCTTCCTAGAATCTCGGGGCGAGATTCCTGTTTAGTGGGGGAGAGTTGTAGCATCCCAATTTTCTAACAATTGTAATGCTACTTGGTCTAGTAAGATAATGGCTACTTCCTATATATAATTGTTGCATCATAATTATATCATGCTCATGTCATCATGCCACCTTGCATTTGAGCATCAGATAAAACCCTCTTTCTTTGGTTCTTCTCTCATAGGCATTATTAATTGTATTTGCCTCTGGATATTGTATTTTGTTATTGATATCTTGGTTAATGCCCAAGTTGAGTTGGGGGAATATATTTTACTCCACTCCTCCATTTTTCTTTGTCACCACTTTATAATTCCACCATTCCATTAATCCATGAGCTTGTATTTCTTTTCTTATGTTTTTATTCTAGCTCATGTGAATGGGGTGGATCTAATCCTAATTATCTTTTGCTTGGCCTTTAGTTCCACTTCTTGGGAATGCATAAGAATAATGCCATATTATTATTATTGTTTTCACAAAATAAATCATAGTATTTATTATTTTTGCATGGGCCATGCAACCATCATCACCACCTTTTATCCCATTTGTTTTTCCTTTGTTTTAGTGATTCTTCTTTGGGGAATCATCCACATCATCTCTCCACCATTCCCCTTATTCTCATCAACACCTTTTCTTTTATTTATCTTCATGCATGATTCAAATGAGATCTTTTCCCTAAACCTCTTTCTCTCTCTTTGCTTGGGTTCACCTCCACTTCATCTCATGCTCAATCCAAGCCTCACCTTTTTTCCTCTTGAGTGGGTCTTTTAAACAAGATTTAAAACCTAAACACCTAATTGAATCCCTAGCCCTAGTTCTTCCTCTATTTCTCTCTAAACCTAGTCTAATCTAAACCCTCACCTTACCTCTCACTCTCCATGCCAAGGCTTCGGCCTCCCCTCTCTCTCTACCAGGCTGACCCCACCTACCCCATCCCTAACCAAAACCCTAACCGAGCCTCTACCTAGCTAACCCGAGTCCTCCCAAAGCTAACCCTAGCCTAAGCCGAGCCTTCCCTCCATGATCTCTCTCTCTCGCTACCAGCCGGCTCCACCGTCCTCACCAGCGCCCTGGCCCACCTAGCAGCCTCCACCACCCTACCCTGCCATGCCCTACCTGCCCCAGCCCGAGCAAGCACGTGAGGAGGATGGAAAAAGGTGGCACCCGAGCCACCTTTATCTACCCCGTGCCACGGCTGCCTCCCCTCTCTCCCTCTCGCCTTGACCTCCTCCCACACGCCTCCTGGCTCGCTAGATCTACCCCAGGGTCCCTGCCTCCCCCTCCTTCCTCTCCACCGATGACGACTCCCTCTCACCAGCACCGCCAGCACCGCCATCCACCTCTCGTTCCTGCCGCCGTGCTCGTCGTGGAGGTGATCGAGGAGACCAAGAACAGTCCCCTACTTCGCCCTAGACGCGCCATCGTGGAGGAGGAGCCCCAGGAGCGCCAGTACCTGCGCCGTCCCGACGAAACCCTAATTCCGGCCGGCGTCTACTACGTCGACGATCGCCCGCTCCTCTGCCCGAACCACCACCGCCAGCAGCTTCGCGGTAAGCCAAGCTCTCTCCCAGACATCCTCACCGTCGTCGTTGTTGCCTGGTCGCGCCGCGTGTTCCGTCGAGCGCCCTCGGTGCGCTGCCAGACGCTGGTGTCTGCACGTTGTACGCGCCGCTTAGAGCCTTACCTAGCCGCGTTACTCCCTCCTGTAAACACCCACGTCCTACCGCACTGGTCACCGCCGCCTAGCGCGAGCTCCCGGTCCCCAGTTCGAGTCCCCGTTCCGCGCCGCGCGCAGATCTGCCGCCAGACGGTGGAGAAGATCCACAGTACCGCGGCCTCCCCCTTTTTGCAGATAACCCCCTATTCTTTTGCCGCCTCAACCCGCAGTACACGCGCGCCCACCTGTCAGCCGCCGTGACCATCTTTCAGAAAACCCCCCAACCTGTTATTCCCTAATCCCACGGTCCAGCCTACCCCCTCCTGTCAGCCTCTGCGGGATCACCCACTGTCACGTGGGCCCGTAGCCATCGGACCCACCTGTCACCCTTAGTGGCTAGGTAGCGCTGCGGTGAGAAAAACATTCCCTGTGCGCTGTGTGGCCCAGTCAGCCGCTGGCCCACCCGTCAGTGACTGTGGCTGGGTCGAGCTGAGTAATAAAAGTTTCTCTGTTGAGCTGTTTAAACAAAACAAATTCAAATTGTTTAAATTCAAATTCAAATCAGTTTTTAAATAATTTTTAATTTACAAATCCAAATAATACAAATGATATATGTTTTTGAATCAGAAAAATGTGAGGATTTCAAATATGCCATTCAAAATAATGTTTGAACACTTTAATTTTTCGAGTTGATTAAAATTACAAATAAATTGCCCTTTTCCTAATAAATTAATAACTTTAATTCTACAACTCCAAATTTGACAAATAATATGTCTAAATCGATCAGCGCGACGAGCCCATTCTATCTATGCAGTCCTTGTTCTGAATTGAAGCATGCATCATGTCAGTATTAAAAAATTGAACTGTTTATGGCAATAAAATTTGACTAAATAAATCATAAACTGCTTATTCTTGTACCTCACACCTCACCTTTGCCATGCTACTTTAATGCCATGTAAATTGTGCATCATTCATCATGGCATGCTTGTTTGCTTGTCGCATTTTAATCCATATGCTTGCGCACTTTATTTATGTTGGCCCTTGTTTGTTTGGTTCTTCTTCGAATAGACGCCCAACAGGAGAATTACCAGGAATCACAGGAGTACTACCCAGATCCATCTCTCGCTTCAATTGAGCTGCCAGGCAAGCACTACCACATGCTTGCATACATATAGTACCTATTGCCTCTACCTTATTCTTGCATCATTGAGTCGCGATTGCATTAAATTGAATCCCAAGTACTGCATAGCCTTTACTTTTAAACCCCACCGAAGCTTGTTCCTCCATCCCATGAGCCATTACTACAGGAGTTGTTTGAGCCATGCGAGTCGTAGAAAAGCATGAGTAGGGTATGTGAGTGTCTGATGAATCATGAGGTACCTAAACAACTTAACCTGAGTAGTAATGGGATAACTAATGAAAGAGGCACCGGTGAGCAATATCTGCTGTTGGTTTTTCATGCTCACTTGTGTCCCGTAGGACCCCGAGTACTTGATTCCTGTTCCTTGACTATTCGCACTATCCACATCTGGGAGGTCTTATGGACCCCCCTAAGCCAGAGCTTGATTCATTCTTATTTCTTGGGGCCACAAAGTAGTTTGGGGCTTTGTTACTATCCTGTACTTATGCCATGTTTTACTGTTTTATTTAAGATTGTGCGTGGAGCACCTGTACTGTTTTGGATGCGGAGTGTTTTCGCGGTATCGACAAGCCCAGTCACATTTTCGGGTTCCCAGTCGTTTACAGCCATTGACGCAAACCTTGGGTCCGTCTCGGAGCCGGCCAACTTCGTTGCGAGTAGCTTAATGGGGTGCCCCCCTGAAATATTTCTGAATCCTGTGATCGCTTTGTCGTGAATGCCTCGTTGGGTTTTGAGTTGGTTTTTCCGAGGTTGATCGAGTGTGTGTTGCTATTCGTGCAGCCCTGTAGGGTAAAACTTTCTGAAAGCCGTGTCCGCGGTTATGGACGACTTGGAGCACAGTTTCTCGATCATAGACAAGTATAACTAAAGTACCGCTTTTAATTTGACTAAGTACTTGACTAGTAAATAGTGCAATACTCATGGAATGGTTAATAAAACTGCCAACGGATGATGGGGTTGTTCGTCCGCTTCCTCGTTGGTAAGCGAGGAGGAGGATGGATCTGTTAATTATACTGTTATAACTGTTGTTCTTAATTCACGGACATCCGTCTATCATTGGTTAGGCTGATGGTTAGCGAGTATCTATAGAATTGTTAGGTATTATCTTTTGCGGCAATTGCGTCACCCCAAGTTGTGTCCCCTTTAGTGGCATAAAGACTTGCTGAGTACCCCTAGGGTCTCACACGATAAATTGTTTGATTCAGATGAACAGGTGTACCCGCAAGATGGATACTGGGTGGAGGAGACAGATGATGTTGGCAACGATCATTCGGTGTAGAGATTCCAGGAACGGGGATCCGTGAGATATGTGGGCGGGATGTGTTTATTTATGTGGCATCTTATGCCGATTTGCTTCTTATCCGTACTCGGATCTTGTTTTCCGCTTCCGCCTGATACTCTGATGTGTGTTGTATGAGGAGCTATCCTAAATTATTATCTCTATCTAGGATATTTGAATCTTGCCGTATGGCGTTGCAATATTTCTATTTCTTTTAGATGGAATGGCTCTGAGGACTGTTGTATGTGGCTTGCATACATACTCATTTGTGTATGTAGTTGATCCCTTCGCCTGCCGATTACGCCGCTTGTTCTTGTCCCGATGTTCTGAAAGTGGTTAGGACGGCCGAAAGGTCTACCGTGAGTGGCCCTGGGCCCCACCATACTATTTTAACCACTTTCGTTCATCCAGGCATGTAACTAAGAGCGTAATTCACCGAGGTAGTTACACCCTTCAATCATCAAGGCGTCCGATCTCCGTCTTCTTTGCCAAGATGGAGTTATTTCCGCAGCAGTCGCCGACGCGCGCATCCCTAGCGGTGAGACCGTTCCTGTGCCTCCCGCTGGGTTTCGAGTAATGTTTCTTGCTTTCATCATTCGCGGCCTTTCTTTGCCTATCCACCCCTTTCTTAGGGGTCTCCTCTGTTTCTACGGGCTCCAGCTCCATCAGCTGTCCCCAAATTCAATTCTTCATATCTCTTGTTTATCACCCTTTGCGAGTGCTGGCTCGGAATCGAGCCGCACTTTGGCCTTTTCGAACGCTTATTTAAGCTAAAGCGTCAGTCCGCATCTGGCTCTTTAGTTTATGACGTAGGTGGTTGTGGTATCCATGTCGACCCATCCGCCACCTATTTCGACATCAAGCTTGCCAAGTCCGTCCAGGGATGGAGGGACAGATGGTTTTATGTTCGCGACCAGAAGGCCCAGGACGAGCATTTTGGACTCGCGCCTTTCGACCCCGCGACTCCCTGCAAGAAGATGCGTTCTTGGAAGAACGTGATCATGCCTTCCGAACTCGCGGAGACAGTTGTGTTATATCAACGCGTCTGCGACCTCGAGAGTCGCATAGGCGCAGAAGAGGGAGGCTGCGCCCTTGTCAGGACTTGGCTGCGTCATCGCGTCCAACCTCTCCAGGCTAGGGTCCATCCCATGTTTCAATGGGGTGGCGCTGATGATGTCACTCGTGTGTCTGCTGATGGCATGTCCGCGAGTGAGGTAGATAAGAGGGTGCGGCTGGTCATGAAGTACACCTTCAAGGATGTGCTTCCGAATGAGCCAGTCGTTCCTCCCTTCGATGCTTCGAATCCTCCTCCCGAGGTACAGTCGTGCTACGCAGTAGCTTATGTTCGCGATTGCTTTTCTGTTGCTTACTTGCTCCTTTTTGCTATTTGTATGCAGGATTGGGCGGTGTCGCCTTGCATGCCTCCTCTCCCTGAGGGCATTATTCCTCGCGAAGCTTTTGAAGAGGATGAGTCTGAGTCAACCATCCCTTCTGATGTGGAAGAGGAAGCCCCCGAGTCCGGGAGCCCGGATACTCGCAAGCGTTCGCGCAGCGAGGACTCCGATGTGTCGACTCCTTCAACTCCAGAAGGCACAGTTGTTGGCGCGGAATCACCAATTCCCACCGTCCCTGTGAGGGCTGTAGCACCATCTTCTCACAAGAAGATGCGATTGCCCAAGGAGTCTTCGTCGGAGTTGGTGGAGGCCACGTTTGATCTTGACAAGTTTGACTGGTAAGTTTAAGAGGTCATTCATTCTTTTCCGTTTTCTATTTGTTGGCTGTACCCTGGAGTTTTGCCTTTTCTTAATGCGAACTTGGTCTTGCAGTCAAGAGGCGTCGTCATCTTCTGGCGACGTTGAGTTTTTGAAGGAATCAGGAGTCGCGACCTCAAGGGCCAAGGTAGAAGTCGAGTGCGCTCCATCTCCTCCGAGGGCGGCCCACTCCGGGCATAATTCTTCGAGCTCTCCTCACGGAGGGGAGCGTCGAATAGTTGCTCGGATGACAGTTTAACATACTTCTTCGAAGTCGCTAGAGGACCATGTGAGTATATCTTTCCTTCTTTTGTATTTTGGCAGTCAACACCTTCTGTTGCCCTCTCTAATTCCTTGATTGGTGCAACAACTCCTTGTAAAGGAGGCCACGCGAGTGGCGGAGCAGGTGATGGCGATGGGTCGTCAGCATGCGATGCTGGGGACGCGTCACCGCGTGGTCGAAAGTGAGTGCTTCCGCGCTTGTTCCTTTCATCATCTCTCTGTTTTGGTATGTTCGACTGATAGCTAATTATTTTGACTGCCATGTAGCTAAGCATAACGCCCTTCTGCGCAATGTCGCATCCTTGGAGAAGACATTGGCCGCAGCTGTCAAGGGGCGCGATGAGGCAATCGCGGCTCGTGATGATGCCCGAAAGCGCGAAGAGGATCTGTGCGCCTCTTTTGCGGCCAGGGAGAAGTTGTTCGAGGAGCAACTATTCTCAGTCGCCAAGGCCCTCTCAGGTACCTTTTACTGGTGGATTTTTGATTGATGCTTTTCTCTGCTTCTGGAGTTTTTCTGGTGGCACTAGAAATTTGATCCATTTTTTTGGTGTAGATGCTGGCGACTTGAGTTTTGACCCGCAGGCCCTTCGTCGTGATGACGCGCTAGCTGGCGTGGTGTTTGCGGTCGAAGATCGAAGCGCCGCCGTCCAGGATACATTATCCAAGGCCAAGGTCGCCCTTAGTCGCCTCCGGGAGGAGTTGATGCCAAAGGCGGAGCAGGTCGATACTATAGACGAGCTGGTGGAGTCGCTCGCCGGGGGCGTGCCTTCTACCTACAAGAACTTCCTCCGGGCGGCTGGTGCGACGATGTCACTCGCCATGGTGCAGGCCCACGGAGTCGAGATAGATCCCTCTGCGGTGTCGAAGACAATGCCTGTTGGCGCGGATGGTTAGCAGGTAGTTTTCGCTCCCTTTGCGACTGCCTGTGCCAAATACGGCCATTCTTTGATTAATACCGTTGCCAAGTATTCGGAGGAGCTCCAACGCGCTAAGAAGGCGGTGAAAGCTTCAGCTTCAGGGGTAGGCAGAAAATCAGTGGCATCTGATACTGCCACGGACTTGATGAAGCCTCCGAAGGCGTCGAAGTCGAAGAAGCCAGCTGCTCCGTAGTTAGCTTGTGTAGTAGATGATGAATTGTCCTTTTGCTCTAAGAACATGCCTGCTGGCGAGTGTGCTTGTGAATATTTTTTTATGCTTATCCTGAATCCATCTGCTATCCCTGACTTTGTGTTAGTTTGGTCGCCTTATTTGCTTCTGTCTTGATCTGTGGTAGGGCACATAGAGTGGTCCCGTAGGGGGAAACGAGGATCTATCATCTCTTGATGAGACAGTGGTACCGCCGCGCTCCAGGGTAGAGGAGCCGTCTTTGCCGTCGCGACTTCGTGACCGCGTGAAGAAGCTAGAGCGTGAGTTTCCCTTGATCCGCGGTAAAGCAGATGTGTGGAAGTCAAAGGCGGAAAAAGCCGCCGCCCGTGAGCAGTATCTGCTTGGCGAGGTGACGCAGCTGGGCGACCAGTTTAAGTGTTAGTTTGCTCGTCCTCATATTTTTCCTTTGTAGATAGTCGAAGTGGTACGTTGTACTCATGCTGTTGGTGCTGCTTCGTGTAGTTGTTAGCGCACACCGTCCGCAGGAGGAGAGGGATAGGATTGCCATCCGCCTTCATGGTCTCACCCAGGAGAAACTCCAAGAGAGTGGATACTTCTGGGTGGATCATGATCGTGCGACTACATTGGTGACCCTGTAGGACCGCGCTTCGCGAGTGCTGCTCTTCCTGAAGAAGTCGCAGTCATGTTTGAAAAATATCTACCGAGCGATGTTCCCGTTGGATGACACCTCGTCAAGCCTGTTGGCTCTCCTGGCCAAATTTCAAGATATGTCCAAGGTTCACGAGTGCGTGAGGCAGCAGTTGGTGGCTGGTGCCAAGGCTGCCCTCTCGATGGTGCGATTGCACAGGCCTGACGTGGATGTCGTCGTCGTAGATTTCGGTCTGCCAGCGCCGCCAGCCGGATCTGCTTGGAATATGGTGCCGCACTATCAAGCGGTGGACCGCCCAGCAGAGGAGATTGTCGACTTCTTCGAGGAGCAAACCAATGTTCTTCTGTTGCAGCAGTAACCAGATTTGTATCCTGCACATAAGTGTATTTGTGTTGTAAAGTTCATATATATATATTTGTATGTAATTTATTGTGGAACGCGTACAAATAGCTTTTGTAAGCGTAAGGTGCGTTGCACTATGCGAGTCCTTTTCGTTAGCCTGGCCATCCCTTTTATCAACCTGCCAGGTGTGTTGCAGCTGGGTTGAATTTGCGTTAAGGGGTTCGATTGATGTGCTAGCTACTCAGGATGTCGCGTTTATTAGTTCGAAGAACAAATGTGTGTAGGGTGGCGTAGCCCCCGAGTACAATAGTAACAGAAGTGAAAAGAAACAAAAACACAGAGTTTTGGGGCACTTAGCTTTTATTATTTGGAGAACAGTACGAGGTATAATGTGTGGCTAATTAGCCTTGGATGGATAGCCTTATTTGTAATGTAAAAGTAAAACAACTAGGGGTAGAAGCGTCGCAATTGTGCGACGTTCCAAGGGTTGGAGTATGCGACTCCTGTTTCTAGGTCTTGAAGGCGATAGGCGCCACCTGGGATTACTTCTGTAACCAAGTATGGTCCTTCCCAGGGGGACTCAAGCTTGAGATGCCCCTGCTGCTTCAGTCGCAGGACCAGGTCACCTTCGACGAAGGATCTGGGGCGAAGCCTTCTACTGTGGTAGTTGCGCAGGTTCTGCTGGTAGATCGTGGACCTTTCTGCGGCGATTTCTCTCGCCTCGTCGAGGAGGTCGACGGAGTCTTTGAGTGCAAGAGATGACTTGTTCGCTGTAAGCGACTATGCGCGGCGCCTTGTACCTTACTTCGGCGGGTAGTACCGCTTCTGCCCAGTGCACCATAAAGAATGGCGTGTAGCCTGTGGCGCTGTTTGGAGTTGTACGTAGGCTCCAGAGTACGGATTGGAGCTCGTCTGGCCAGCAACCCGCAGCTTGTTCGAGTGGTCGAAGGAGTCGCTTCTTGATGCCGCTGCAGACAAGCCCGTTTGCTTTTTCTACCTGACCGTTGGTCTGTGGATGAGCGACTGAGGCATAGCTGATGTTGATCCCCAGGTTTTCAAAGAATTCTTGGAACTCCTTGGATGTGAAGTTCGTCCCGTTGTCAGTGATGATGCTGTGCGGCATGCCGAAGCGGTAGACGATGGACTCGAAGAACTTGACCGCGTTGTGACTCGATTGCTTGGTCACCAGCATGGCTTCGATCCACTTGGTGAATTTGTCGACTGCGACCAAAAGATAGCCGTAGCCTCCTTGCGAGGACCTTGGGAGCTTGCCTACCATGTCAAGCCCCCATTGTGCGAAGGGCCAGGCCAATGGGATAGGTCTTAATTCCGCGCCTGGAGCGTGTGGTTTGTCCGCGAATCGCTGACAAGCGTTGCACTTTTGGACTATGTCCTTGGCGTCGCGCATGGCTGTGGGCTAGTAAAATCCAGCTCGTAGAGCTTTGGCAACAAGGGCGCGACTGCCGGCGTGGTGTCCGCAGGTTCCTTCATGTATGTCGAGGAGGACTGCTTGTCCGTCGGCCAGGGAGACGCATCGTTGTAACACGCCTGTGATACTGCGTTTATATAGTTCGCCGTTGATAACAACGAATGCCTTGGAGTGTCGTGCGATGTGCCGTGCGTCCGTCGAGTCATCCGGTAGGCGCTTGATGAGGAGATATGTAATGTACGGCTGCGTCCAGGATCGTTCGATCATCATGACGCTCATTGGCCCTTCGAGTCCTGTGTCTGGCTCCAAGTTTTCTAGTGCCATTTTCTCATTGGGTGGCGTAGCCCCCGAGTCTGTTGCTGCACTTGTTTTCTTCTCTGCGGCCTTTGGCTTGACGGAGCGTTCGCAGATGCGCTCGAGAAATACCCCAGGTGGTATGGGGGCGCAGGTAGAGCCTATGTTGGCGAGTGTGTCCGCCTCCTCGTTGCTTTCGCGACCTACATGTCGCAACTCGCAACCATCGAAGTCTCCCTCGAGTGTATCATAGAGGTCGCGGTATGCAATCATGCTGTCATTGAGTGCGTCGCACTCGTGCATTGTTTGGTTGATGACCAGCTTGGAATCACCATATATGATGATCCTCTTTGCGCCGCAGGCTTTTGCCATCCTCATCCCGTGCAACAGGGCCTCGTATTCAGCCTCGTTGTTTGAGCCTGTGAACTACATTCGCAGGATGTATTTCAGCTTGTCTCCTTGAGGTGACGTCAATATGACACCTGCTCCTGCTCCGTCTTTCCACTTGGATCCATCGAAGTGCATTGTCCAGAGGTAGGACATATCTGGCTTGTCCGGGAGTTGGTTTTCCATCCAATGCACAAGAAAGTAAGGGAGAACTTGCGACTTGATTGCATCGCGCTTTTCGTATGTGATGTCTCGTGGAGACAGTTCGATTCCCCAAAGCGCGACTCGTCCCGTGGCGTCGGGGTTATTGAGGATATGTCCCAATGGGGCGTTGCTGACTACCACGATTGGGTGTTCCTGGAAGTAATGGCGCAGTCGCCGGGCGGTCATGAAAACGCCGTACGCCAGCTTCTGGTAGTGCAGGTACCGCTGTTTTGTTGGCGTGAGAACCTCGCTGAGGTAGTGTACCGGGCGTTGTACGCCATGGACCTTGTTTTCCTCGGCCCGCTCGACGACGAGCACTGTACTAACCACTTGGTTGGTAGCGGAGATGTATAGCACTAGTGGCTCCCTTTCTCGTGGAGTCACCAGTACTGGCGAGGTGGATAACAGGCGCTGGAGGTCTTCGAATGCTTCTTGCGCTTCCTTGGTCCACTCGAATTTGTCAGCTTTGCGGAGGAGCTGATAGAAGGGCAGTGCCTTTTCCCCCATTCGACTGATAAATCGACTGAGGGCCGCGATTCGTCCGGCTAGTTGCTGGACGCCTCTTATGTTCTTTGGCTTCTCCATGGCCAGTATGGCCTTTATATTTTTCGGGTTTGCCTCAATCCCTCTCGTGGCGATGAGATACCCGAGCAGCTGCCCAGATGGTACGCCAAAGGCGCATTTGTCCGGATTGAGCTTAATCCGGTAATGATCGAGGTTGGCGGGCGCAAGTCGTCGATTAGAGAGGATTCCTCCTTGGTTTTGATTACTATGTCGTCGATGTAGACTTGGATGTTGCGACCCAATTGCTCCTTGAGGCAAGCCTGCATGCACCGCTGATAGGTGGCTCCCGCGTTTTTTAGCCCGAAGGGCATTGTGTTGTAACAGAACACACAGAAGGGCGTTGTAAACGCGGTCTTCTCTTGGTCTTCCTCCTTCATTCGAATTTGGTTATAGCCTGAGTAGGCATCGAGGAAGCAGAGGCGCTCGCATCCAGCGGTGGAGTCGATGATTTGATCGATCCGTGGTAGCGGGAAGTGATCTTTTGGGCAGTGCTTGTTTAAAGAAGTGAAGTCCACGCACATCCATAGGATATCCGTGTCCTTTTTTGGCACCATCACCATATTGGCGAGCCAAGTGCTTTCCTTGATCTCGCGTATGAATTTGGCCTCGAGGAGTCTGTTGATCTCCATGCCGACCGCCTGCGCTCGTGGCTCAGACAGTCGCCTGATTGTTTGCTTCACTGGCCTTGCGTCGGGGTTGACGTTGAGTGCGTTCTCGGCGAATTCCCTAGGAACTCCTGGCATGTCCGCAGGACACCAGGCAAAAATTTCCCAGTGCTCACGGAGGAATTCGACGAGCGCGAGTTCCTATGCGGGACTCAAGTTGTTGGCGATGAGGGCCGTTTTGGCTGGATCTGTCGGATCGACCTGCACCTTCTTTGTGTGCACAGATGAGTCGAAGGAGAGATCAGGTGAGCTTGGCCTGCTCGGGGGAGGCAGGCTATTGTCTGTCGTTTCCTTCAATCGCGCGAGCTCTTCCTGCATGCCGAAGGACTGGGAGATTATGTTGAATTCCCTGTCGCAGCTGTCAGATCGCTCAAAGCTTCCGTTGATCGTGATGACGCCGTTGGGACCTGGCATTTTCATCTGCAGGTAGGTGTAGTGGGGTACCGCCATGAACCTAGCGAACGCGACGCGTACGAGGATGCAGTGGTATTGTGAGGGCCAGTCAACGACCTCAAAATCGATGCGCTCGCGCCGGAAGTTCCTTGGCATGCCGAATATGACGTCGAGGTTGATTTTGCCTAGGGGGTATACGCCTTTCCCTGGGACGATGCCGTGGAATGTTGTGTCTGATGCCTCCAAGCAAGTTAGAGGGATCCTCATTGCTCGCAAGGTACTCGCGAATATGAGGTTGATGCCGCTTCCACCGTCCATGAAGACGCGACTCATGTCGAAGCCTCCAATTTGCGCTTCGAGTACGAGGGGGCAATGGTCTGGGCGAGGTACTTGAGGTGGGTGGTCTCGTTTATCGAAGGTGATGCATGACTCACTACCACTGAGGTACTCAGTGGTGGATGGTGGTGAGTGCGTGGCCAAGTTGACTTGGCGAGTGATGGCTTTCTGCACCCTGTTGGAGGGGCGTCCCTTTTGGATCATCATGGTACCCATGGCCCGTGGGTACGGTTCTCCTCCGTGGTGTTGGTCCGGTGCAGCTCCGTTCGGTGGTGGCCCCGGTGGAGGTGGCGGTGCGCCATCTGCCACGGCGCCTGGAGCGGCCCCGTAGCCTCTTTCGACTGCGTTGCGGTTCATCCGAACCAATCCCTCTTGTAGTTTGAGGAACTCGCGGCAGTCCTTGAGGAGGTGGCTGGACTTTCTCTTGCCGTCATGCTTGTCGATGTAGAAGTGTACCATGCATGGTCCGGACAGTTTTTCCTCGACGCAGGTCGCGGGTGCCTCGTCGCGAGTGCGGCGTTGCCATACTTGCATGGTTTTCCCAGAGTCACGGTATCCACCGCTGCGGTATCCGCTGTTGCGGTTGTCGTCACGTCTATCGGCGTAACCGGCTGCGACCATGTTGACGTCGTCACGGTCGTCGTAGATGCGCATGCGGCGTTTGCCTCGGCGGTCGCGTCTGTGTTCGAGTTCTGCCTCCTCGTTGGAGTGAGCGCAGTTCTTCACTGAATCTTCTCCATCAGCCCACCGATTCACGATCTCCATCAGATGGTCGATGGTCTGGGGCTTTGAGCGGCCTAGCTCCTCCCTGAGCTCTAGATGACGGAGGCCACCGTTGAATGCATTAATCGCGCGGTCTTCCGAGATGTTTTCCGCGGAGTTCTTGATGATGGACCACCTTCGTATGTATGAGCGCAGCGATTCGCTAGATCTTTGTTGGCAGCATCTCAGTTCTTCGATTGATGCAGGCCGTTTGTATGTGCCTTTAAAGTTGCGCACGAAGCTGTAGACCAGCTCATCCCAACTGCGATTGGATCTGCGTGGGAGGCTAATGAGCCATGCTCGAGCAGCGCCCTGCAGCTGTAGCTGCAAGCATTGCATGGCAGTACTTCGACTGCCGCCGTGGAGCCTGACGGAGGAGATGTGATCTTCTAGCCAGATTTTATGGTCCTGTAGACCGTCAAACTTTGGATTTTCTGACGGAAGTTTAAACCCCTTAGGCATTCGCTTCTGCCTAATGGATCTGCTGAAGCATCTAGGGCCGCAGATTTCCCCGTCTTCCTCTTCAGAGTCAGTCGACCGAGCACGTCGTGCTCTTGACTTGTCGATCTTGCGTTGTGTGAGGTCGTTGCGCGCATCGTAGTCGTGATCGTGTCGCCGTGAACGACGGCGTCGAGACAGGTCGTGACTGTCATCGCTGGATGAGGGTGAGGAGTAGCATTTTGCTAGTGCTTTGCCCTTCTTCGGTTCTGGTATCGGCTCCTTGTCGAGGGCGGCCTTGATTAGCTCCAAACCTGCGATCGTAGATCGGTGCATGGCGGTTCGGGGATCTCCAGCCAGTGGCTGGTTGTTGTGGAGGTACATGGCGGCTGCTGTCACCGCGGCCTGCGGCGTTCTGGGGACCACGTTGCTTCTCGTGTCGACTGTCATAGAGCCGAAGTCGAGGACTTTCACAGCGTCTATGCGCTCTTGTTCAGTGAGGTGAGCTATTCGCGAATGCCTCTTCTTGGCGATGTACTCGTTGCCTCGTGAAGAGGATCCTCTGTAGGAGGAGAGCCCAGCACGACGAAGGCTCGACTCGTCCGCCGCCTTTTTACGCGCCTCAAGTTGCGCGATTGCTTGTTTTTGGTGCGTGAACTACTCTTTTAGGAGCCAGTGGTAGCCCATCAGTAGTTCCTGCGGGGACCCGAGGGGTAGCGGTGTACCTCGTAGGGCCTCACGGCAGCGCTCCCACTCCTGCTCGTTGAGCTTGATTACGACGCGTTCGCTGGTTTGCTCGTTGATTATACTAGGAGGTTCGACTGCTCCCCCGTTGGCACCGTTACCGCCGTTGATAATGGCATTGCCGCGATTGGTGGAGGTGTCGCCTGCGTTAATGACGGCGCACGTGAAGTGATCGAGGAAGCTGCTGCTTCCACAACTTTCAGATTCAGAATCGTAGGTTCCATCTTTTGTGGCCAGATCGCTCAGATCGGAGTCGCGACTGCTGTCGCTGATCGTGTTCCCGATTGCCACCGGAGCATTGAGTTCACTGAGGGTGCCGATTGATGGAGGGAACCATGATGCCGGGGCAATCGCCGATGTCGTCGGTTGATCAGGCATGTGAAGCGTGCCCATCTGACCAACTTGGAAGCGGAAGTTCCCAATCGCCAGGCTAATTCCGTCGCCCACGGATTCGAAGGCCGGGCGGGTGGCCGGCGTGTGGACGGTGAAGTCGAAGGCGCCGAAGAGCTGGCGAATCTCCGCTGTTGCAGAGTTGTAGATCGCGGTTGATGGGGCCGAAGAAGCCGCAAAATCAGCACTCCCAATTCCCACAGACGGCGCCAATTGACGAGGGTTTAACTCATCAATGCCCATTGTTATGGACTTGGGTTTTGGAGAAGAAGGGAGTGCTGGAGACATCTATCGGCTAGCAAACAAGCACACAGGGGACAAAGGATTTACCCAGGTTCAGGCGTCATAGAGGTCCCTACTCCTACTTGTCTGCTCGTGGAATTATTGAAGGAGTCGAAAGTTACAATGGCGCGCAGATGCAATCTGGCGAGAGTTGTGGAAACTAGGGTTGCGTGTGTCCTCCTCGCCGCCCCCTCCTAGCCTTTATATAGATAGGCTAGGTCTCGGGTAGCAGGTCGAGTCGGTTACAAGTTAGGGTTCTCCCCTTCAAACTTTCTATCTTTAGCTTCTTCTTGCCTCTCAAGCAATCGAGAGTCCGCAGGTCACTCAAGTCCTTTCGTCTGGGCCTTGGCGACACTGTAGGCCTATACGTATTTAGACCGTATATACCAAGCTCGAGTACCTGTAGGGTATATCCATGTCAATTCCACAACTTACTTTTAGGTTAGAATTTTACACGATCGGTGGGAGTATATTTTACAACAAGGAAATAAAAAGGGGAAAATTTACGTCGAGGTCCATACATTTAGCACAAAGAACCCTAAAAACAAGAAAGCAAACAGTCGGCTTCGGCTCCTTCTCGAGAGAGTAGCTAATCGAGCCACACTCTTCATACTACTTCATCTTCGATTGTTATCAAAATATAGCTAAATTTATCGACATGCAAATTCTTGGATATGGGATCATCATCATAAAGTATGGTGTAGATATGGCCTTGACCTTGGTCGTTCGTCTTGAAATACAAGAATGGTTCATAGTCATTGACAACTAAGCTTAAATTCATTTAAATTTCACCACTTACTTTTAGGTTAGAACTTTACACGGTTTATTAGAGTACATTTTACATCAGGGACATCAAAAAAGCAAAAATTATTCCAAGGTCCATACATTTAGCATAAAGGACCCTAAAAGGAACAATTTCTGGTTCGGCTCCTTCTCGAGAGATCAGCTGATCTGAGCCATACTCTTGATACTACTTCATCTTCGATTGTTTTCAAAACACGGCCAGATCTATTGCCATGCAAATTCTCTGACATGGGATCATCATCATCATATAAAGTATGATGTAGATACGGCCTTGACCTTTCTCGTTCGGCTTGAAATCCAAGAATGTTCATACTCATTGATAAGTAACTTTAAAATTGTCTAAATTTCACCACTTACACTTTTAGACCTAAAAGGGGGGAAATTACATCGAGGTCCATACATTAAGCACAAAGGACCCTAAAATTAAGCACGGAAAATAGTTGGGTTCGGCTCCTTCTTGAGAGAGTAGCTGATCGAGCCATACTCCTCTTCATACTACTTCATCTTTGATTGTGTTCAAAAGATTGCCAAATTTGTCGGCATGCAAATTCTTGGATATGGGATCATCAACATAAAGTATGATGTAGATATGGCCTTGAACTTAGTGGTTCATCTTGAAATGCACGAATAATGTTTCATACTCGTTGACAACTAAGCTTAAATTCATTTAAATTTTACCACAATACTTTTAGGTTAGAACTTTACACGGTCGACCAAAGTACATTTTACATCACCAACCTCAAAAAGAAAAAATTACATCGAGGTCCATATACATTTAGCATAAAGGACCCTAAAAGAAAAAATCTGGTTTGGCTGATTCTCGAGAGATCAGCTAATCTGAGCCAAACTCTTAATACTACTTCCTCTTCAATTGTTTTCAAAACATGGCCAAATCTGTTGCCATGCAAATTCTCTAACATGGGATCATCAACACAAAGTATAATGTTGATATGGCCTTGCCCTTGGTCATTCGGCTTGAAATCCAAGAATGCTCATACTTATTGACAAGTAAGCTTAATATCATCTAAATTTCACCACTTACACTTTTAGACCTAACAAAAGGGGGAAATTACGTCGAGGTCCATACATTTAGCACAAAGGACAATAAAATTAAGCAAGGAAAATAGTCGGGTTCATCTCCTTCTCTAGAGAGTAGATGATCGAGCCATACTCTTCATACTACTTCATCTTTGATTGTTTTCAAAATATGGCCAGATTTGTCGACATGCAAATTCTTGATATGGGATCATTAGCATAAAGTATGATCTAGATATGGCTTTGACCTTGGTCGTTTGTCTTGAAATACAAGAATGGTTAATACTCGTTGACAACTAAGCTTAAATTCGTTTAAATTTCACCACTTACTTTTAGGTTAGAACTTTACACGGTCGATCGGAGTACATTCTACATCAGGGACCTCAAAAAAGTAAAAAAAATACATCGAGGTCCATATACATTTAGCATAAAGGACCCTAAAAGAAAAAAATCTGGTTCGGCTCATTCTCGAGAGATCACCTAATCTGAGCCAAACTCTTAATACTACTTCCTCTTCGATTGTTTTCAAAACATGGCTAGATCTTTTGCCATGCAAATTCTCTAACATGGGAGCATCAACATAAAGTGTGATGTTTATATGGCCTTACCTTGGTCGTTCGGCTTGAAATCCAAGAATGTTCATACCTGTTGACAACTAAGCTTAAATTCGTTTAAATTTCACCATTTACTTTTAGATTAACATTTTACACAGTCGGTGGGAGTACATTTTACATCAAGGACCTACAAAGGAAAATTATTACATCGAGGTCCATACATTTAGCACAAAGGACCCTAAAAGGAAAACTTTATAGTTTGGCTCCTTCTCGAGAGATCAGCCGTAGGCCAATACACAATGTTGATATGGTCATGACCTTGGCTGTTCGGGTCAAAACCAGGAATGTTCATACACCATAGGCCAATACACATTGTGAAGAAGCCAAAGCATTTTTTGTATTCAAAGGTATCAAAATACATGTTTCCCATTTTTTATTAGCATTGTATATAGTGTATGAACAACTTTGAATATTGACCACTGGATCAAGACTCGAATCCCTATATTGTGAGACGTTGGATCTTCATTTCAATTTTAGCATCGATAAGATACTATTGATAGTCTTTCTTTTCTTATCTTACCACTATTATATATAGTGTGCGGACAAAAGTAAGAAAATTAATTTATGCAAATTTGTTAAAATTATATGTCTATATTTTTTGATAAATATATGCATGTATTTGAACTATTACTGACTGACAAAATGTTTTTATTATATAGTGTCTAAAAAATTAAACATAGTTGAAAACTAGGGCGTAAGTGTTTTCTTTTCTACTTTGCTTTGGATCACTTTTGTCCATCAGATGAATATTGGGTGGTAGATACATGGGGCATGTTGATCTGAGTCCCCCTAGCAGTGGGCACGTAGAGTAGTAGTTGAACAATTTCAAAAAACATTTAAAATCCAAAATATAAACATTAACAGCAAAGACAGTTTACAGCCAAAATATACCCTTCCTAGTGCCAAAAGAGACATGCCTCCGACTACTACTACATTAACTAGTAAACGAGTGGTACTGTTCTACAACTAAATTAACTAGTAATACATCATTACCATCGCATTAGGATCACTTAGCGGAAGATTAAGATCAATTCATCCCGTCGATGCAAACGTAGAAAGACAACACCTTGATCGTCCCATACTGTCCATCAGCCGCGGTAATGTACCATGACGGTACCGTGAGGAACATCAGATCTTCGAGGCCAACACTCCCGGGTGACGCGCAGCTCGTCGGCTCAATGACCCCATTAAGGGTGTTAGTCGAGAAGTCCGCCGGCGACTGCGGGCCAGTCGTGCACAGCTTCACCCTGTACCGAGGCCACGAGCACGAGGCCGCCCTAACGCACATCGAGGAAACAGTGGCGGCCTGGCCGAGCTCGCCGATGATGAGGCTGAACATGGTAGCGTCATCACCATAGATGATGACCATGGATGGTGGAAAGGACGGTAACAACATCATTACTATACACTCCATGGGCCAGCCGTACGATACCTATGCACTTGTACCTTGTGGATGTCGTTGAGGTGCAAAAGGAGCTCGACCGGCGAGGCGGTGAATATGCAGCTGACCTCCGTGCAGCCACACAGGCTATACGGGCACACGGTCTTGTGGTCGCCGAGCTCGTGGTAGGTGACCATGGTGAGGCAGCCGTCGTGGGGGCATAGAACAATTATCGGCGCTAGCTCGTTTTTGTCCATCGCTAGCTAGCTCTTGGTGGAATCCGTCGACGCGCCCAGTGTTGGAGTGGTTCCCTGGAAGCTCGGCTCGCCGATGTATTGCATGCAGTCCTGAATTTTTATGCAGCATTGAGTTTTATTTTGAATGAAGGCTGTAGAAAGTTGATAGGTGAGAGTAAATCAGGCACTTAATACCCTATAGAGTACTGTACTAGAAAAACAGATCCTACCCGCGTGAGTGGTAAGAAGTTCTACGCCTTTTTTTGGAAATGGAAAAGGTCTACACCAAGAGAGAGACAGATAAATCTGGGGCCTGGCGCAAAGTGTATAGTGCTACGGGCGAGAGAACAAGGACTGCATGCATGTCTTCAACACCATCTGCATTTTATTCTATCCGCTCGTCTCTTCTGGCTCTTTCTTTCTCGGCATGGCAGCCTCATTTCTCTTCTCCATTTCTTTCTTGTGGTTAAAGCTTGTCCATATACAGAGTACCAGTAGTACGTAGTACATTTGAACTAGTACTCCAGTAATACGGAGTATATATCTTTTTATACTCGAGTTGTACTACTAGTACTCCAATAGTAATACTGTACATATGTCTTCTTTTTACTATACTACTACTAGTACGCCAGTAGGTAGGCATCTGCGGGCGGTGGGTGGTGGGCGGCGGTGACTATTTGTAGATTTTTACTACTCCTAGGGCGGCGGGCGGTGGGTAGCGGTGGCAGTAGGGTTCTAGTAGTACGGAGTAGTACTCGAGTACTCCTGCTCACTAATTCATGAAGTAAGACTTCAGTAGTGTACTGGAGTCCTGTACTGCTTAGATACAGCTGTCATCATACCACGGTTTCTAGGGAGACACCAGAGACACAGGTGCTCAAATGCATGTCCCAGGTGGGCCCCGATGTCTAGCAATTGGATAAAGCCTTGCTGCGTGACCACATAGCCAAGGCAATTCATTTCGTTACTCTCTACTAGTAGTATACTATTTATCGGTGTGTTTTGAAATTAAGTTCACACCTTGGGATAATCAGTTTAGTGGACCCACTACTAGGAAGTCAATGTATCGAGATGAGTGACAGTTTGGAAAGATTCAACTTCGTGCTAATATAAGGAATGCCTAGAAATCTGACCGTATTTCGAAAATAGCCAAAGAGACTATGGCTCACCGTGTTTTGAAATTTTGTGTGCGTTTCGAAATTAACTTCACACCTTGCAAAAATCTGTTCACTGGACCCACCAGGTAGTCAATGTATCGAGAATGAGTGAGAGTTTGGAATGATTCAACTTATTGCTAAGAATATGCATGCCTAGAAATTTGACCGTGTTTTGAACACAATCAAAGATGCTATGACTCACTGTGTTTCGAAATTTTGGCTGTGTTTCGAAATTAACTTCACACCTTGCGAAAATCTGTTCAGTGGACCCACCACAAGGAAGTCAATGTATGGTGACGAGTGAGAGTTTGGAAAGATTCAACTTCTTGCTAAGAATATGCATGCCTAGAAATTTGACAGTGTTTTGAAAACAAACAAAGAGACTATGACTCACCATGTTTTGAAATTTTGGCCGTGTTTCGAAATTGACTTCACACGTTGCGATAATATTTTCACTGGACCCACCAGGCAGTGAATGTATCAAGAACGAGTGAGAGTTGTTTGGCAAGATTCAACTTATTGCTAAGAATATGCATGCCTCAAAAGTTTGACCATGTTTTCAAAACAATCAAAGAGACTATGACTCACCGTGTTTTGAAAGTTTGGTTGTGTTTCGAAATTAAGTTCACACCTTTCGATAATCTATTCAATGGACCTACCAGGCAGTCAATGTATCGGGAACGGGTGAGATTTTGGAATGATTCAACTTATTGCTAAGAATATGCATGCCTTGAAATTTGACCATGTTTTGAAAACAATCAAAATGGCTATGGCTCACTGCGAAATTTTGCATGCGTTTTGAAATTAACTTCACACCTTGTGAAAATCTGTTCACTGGACCCACCAGGCCACAGTCAATGTATCGAGAACGAGTGAGAGTTTGAAATGATTCAACTTATTGCTAATAATATGAATGCCTAGAAATTTGACCGTCTTTTGAAAACAATCAAAGTGGCTATGGCTCACCGTGTTTTGAAATTTGCGTGCGTTTCAAAATTAACTCCACACCTTGCGAAAATCTATTCACTGGACCCTCCAGGCAGTCAATGTATAGAGAACGAGTGAGAGTTTGGAATGATTCAACTTATTGCTAAGAATATGCATGCCTAGAAATTGGCAGGCTATGACTCACAGTGTTTCGATATTTTGGCTGTGTTTTGAAATTAACTTCACACCTTGCAAAAACATATTCAGTGGACCCATGAGGCAGTCAATGTATCAAAACGAGTGAGAGTTTGGCAAGATTCAACTTCTTGCTAAGAATCTGCATGCCTAGAAATTTGCCCGTATTTTGAAAATAATCAAAAAGACTATCACACACCGTGTTTTGAAATTTTGCCCGTGTTTCGAAATTAACTTCACACCTTGCAAAAATCTATTCAGTGGACCCACCACCAGGCAGTCAATGTATGGAGATGAGTGAGAGTTGGGAAAGATTCAACTTCTTTCTAAGAATATGCATGCCTAGAAATTTGACCGTGTTTTGAAAATAAACAAAGAGACTATGACTCACCGTGTTTTGAAATTTTGGTTGTGCTTCGAAATTAACTTCACACCTTGCGATAATATTTTCAGTAGACAGACCAGGCAGTCAAGGTATCGAGAACGAGTGAGAGTTGTTTGGCAAGATTCAACTTCTTGCTAAGAATATGCATCCCTCGAAAGTTTGACCATGTTTTGAAAACAATCAAAGAGACTATGACTCACCGTATTTTAAAAGTTTAGCTGTGTTTCGAAATAAACTTCACACCTTGCGATAATCTATTCAGTGCACCTACCAGGCAGTCAATGTATCAACAACGAGTGAGAGTTTGGAATGATTCAACTTGATGCTAAGAATACGCATGCCTAGAAATTTGACCATGTTTTGAAAACAATCAAAGTGGCTATGGTTGACCATGTTTTAAAATTTTGCGTGCGTTTTGAAATTAACTTCACACCTTGCAAAAATCTTTTCACTGGACCCACCATGCAGTCAATGTATCGAGAACGAGTGAGAGTTTGGAATGATTCAACTTATTGCTAAGAATATGCATGCCTAGAAATTTGACTGTGTTTTGAAAACAATCAAAGTGGCTATGGCTCACCGCGTTTTGAAATTTTACTTGTGTTTAGAAATTAACTTCACACCTTGTGAAAATCTGTTCACTCGACCCACCAGGCAGTCAATGTATCGAGAATGAGTGAGAGTTTGGAATGATTCAACTTATTGCTAAGAATATGCATGCCTACAAATTTGACCGTGTTTTGAAAACAATAAAAGAGGCTATGAATCACCATGTTTCGAAATTTTGGCTATGTTTCAAAATTAACTTCGTAGCTTGTGAAAATTTGTCTAGTGGACCCACCAGGCAGTCAATGTATCAAGAACGAGTGAGAGTTTGGCAAGATTCAACTTCCCGCTAAGAATATGCATGCCTAGAAATTTGACCGTGTTTTGAAAACAAACAAAGAGACTATGACTCTCCTTGTTTTGAAATTTTGGTGGTGTTTCGAAATTAACTTCACCCCTTGTGATAATCTTTTTAGTGGACCTACCAGGAAGTCAATGTATTGAGAACAAGTAAGAGTTGTTTGGCAAGATTCAATTTCGTGCTAAGAATATGTATGCCTCGAAAGATTGATCATGTTTTGAAAATAATCAAAGAGACTATGACTCACCGTGTTTTTAAAGTTTGGCTGTGTTTCGAAATTAACTTCACACCTTGCGATAATCTGTTCAGAGGACCTACCAGGCAGTCAATGTATCGAGAACGCGTGAGAGTTTGGAATGATTCAACTTATTGCTAAGAATATATATACCTAGAAATTTGACTGTGTTTTGAAAACAATCAAAGTGACTATGGCTCACCGCCTTTTGAAATTTTGTGTGCGTTTCGAAATTAACTTCACACCTTACGAAAATCTATTCACTGGACCCACCAGGCAGTCAATGTATCAAGGACAAGTGAGAGATTGGAATGATTCAACTTATTGCTAAGAATATGCATGCCTAAAAATTTGACCGTGTTTTCAAAACAAGCAAAGAGGCTATGACTCATTGTGTTTCGAAATTTTGGCCGTGTTTTGAAATTTTGGTTATTTTTTATCCATGGACTTTGATATACTACTACTCCGTATTTCACTTATAATGATTGATATTGGTAATTATAGAATACATGCAGGTTTCTAGGCTTCTTCCTTTCAGTATTAATTACCTGGATTCACATGAGTAATTAACGTGGGTTTCTCTGTATTGGCACCCTTCTTTCCTCGAACGCATGCAGAAATTAAGGGGAGGCAGTAATTTCACCTTCCTCGGTAATACAAGAGGTTTTATTGCGTCACAATGGAAGATGAAATGACAAACAGAGTACTTATGCTAGTACTAGATCGCAAACACCGTTCCAATTTGCACTTGATAATACTAATATTCAATCTCTGAACATTATTACAGAAAGGAAGTAGAGGTGAAATTAAACAAAATTAATCCTAAGACTTCTTTGTCTTCTTGGACCTGGATCCTTGCGCTGTCACCTTCGTGCTGGCGTCGTACTTCCGCTTCCCGTGGCATCCCCTAGCTCTCGCCGTCTTCTTCTTCCTCAAACCTCCCGCCTGCTTCTCCTTCCTCTTCTCATTGCAGATGAAGGCGGGATCGAGTGCACTCTTCTTGGAGACGAAGTCAAGAAATGGCCATAAATCTCCCGACCCCTGATCATCCTGCTCGTGCTCCCTCTTCTTCTTGCCGATGGAGGATGGATCGAGAGAACTCTTCTTGAAGATGACGTCTCCTTCATAGATGAAAGACCAAGGATCCTCCTACTCCTCTTTGCTCTTTGCCGGCGGCGTCCCCTCCATCAGATGACAATAAGTAGGGTCCTCGTCAGAAAAATTACCTTCCGGTGTGTTGGAATAGTACGACCCGTCAACAGACTCCCCGTCATCACCATGGTAGGGACTGATATCCCCGTTCGCCCGTGTGTTGGACTCGTCAATGGAGGTGCACTAATCGGAGCAGCTGCGCGACATTTTTGTGTGTGTGGTGGCTTGGCCGGCCTAAAGGGATAGGGAGAGACAGAGATAGTTATTCGCTATGTGCGTCATGCCTGGATGGGAGAGGTGGTCGTTGTTGATGGCCCCTTAAAAAGTCTTGCTCGGGACATCTAGGAGTTGCCACGTGCCGTAGGAGCAGCCTGGCAGTTCCCGTCCATCATTTTTTATACTCCCTTAAATCGTTTTTTACAAAAGTTCCCTTCCATCGTTGAAACATGATCGAACAGTTGGTACTCCTTCACCCCAAGAGCATCAGCAACGAGGATATTGCAAGTACCACCACATGTTGGTGAGGTTTTTGCACATAACAACAACCATAGACCTTTTTGTGCAAAATATAGACATTTACTGTAATCATTGTACATAATACATAACCAGTCATTGAATGTTTCTTATTTTTTGGGAAATGTTTCATAGTTAATTATATAATATAGTACTAAAATATAATTTTTATCTAAATTAATAAAAGGTAAATCTCAAAAAATAATTATAATTTTGAGCCACATCCATAAAGTATCTAGTGTATTTTGAGCCACATCGTAAGTTGTATCATTTAGAAATCAACCTATTAGTAGGTACATAATTCCCGGCATGCTCTAGAGAAATGATATATAGATTCTATAATGATGGAAAGTGTGTTTTGAGGTTTATGCATAGCGTTCATTATGCTAAAGACTATATCAATAGAATCTTCTAAATGTTAGAGTGGAAGGAAAATCCATCGGTAAGAAATGTTGGGATTTCCAATCTTCATCCAACGGTTAAAGTTCAAAGTTATTCGTACACTATATACTGGGTATGATAAGATAAGTAAATGTATAACATGTCATTAGAATCTTTGTGGTTTTTGCATAGCGTTCATTTTGCTAAGGTCTATCAATAGAATCTTCTGCGTGCTATAATGGAAAAAAAGATCCAAAAGTTAACATTGTTGGGATTTTCTAGTCTTGATTCAATTTTCATTGTTCAAAGTTACTCGTACATTATATAGTGGCAAGATTTGCAAGAAGTCACACGCTACTTCCTACTAGTAAAAGGCACGTGCCACACTCATATATACTATATGAAATGTAACTTAATGAACATTAAGTTATTATTAACCAATAGTCTTGTTAGATAAAAAAGGCATACATTAAGTGTATTAATAATAACTATCTAGACATATTGAGAATACAACCTACTATGCTATGAATTTTTTTTGCGGGGAGGGGGGTGACATGATGGTTCTAGAACATGGTGGAGTTTGCTCTAGGTACTACTCCTTCAACACGAATCCAGCTGCTCTAAACCATTGGATCTAACAGACCAACAGTCAGGATTGGTGCTATAGATCTAATTCAAAACTGCTCCATTATAGTAGTAGAGATAATTCGAAAACATTGGCAATGATGCTATATGTGCATGACCGAACAACTTTCGGATAATCTCGAGGAAAAACAAGAACGCATGTATCAATGAGCATGAATGGACAATAAGAGTTGTGAGGACAGATTACTTGTTGGGCCTAGCAACCCCACATTTCTTCTTATTTTTTAATGAGCTTACCTCATGGGTGGCTTTGATGTTGTTGCTCAGGCGCACTATATTATTCATGTTAGCGGAATAGTGGGTTCCTAAAATTTTCTTTTAAACATAAGGTTGAACACTCCAGTCATAGTGATTCAAAATTTACCAATAAAGGGGGTTTATTTATTGGGTGGCCGAGTGGTTGACACCACACGTCATTGTCATGTACTTCCTCCGTTCAGAAATATAAGACGTTTTAGCTTTGTGAACCGAATGTATCTAGACTTCATTTAGTGTATAAGTTCACAGATGTTCGGATTGAACCTTTAAATTAAAAGGCGTCTAGATACATTTATTTCACAAAGCTAAAACATATTATATTTCGGAACAGAGAGAGTAGACATGATTTTTGCTAGGAAGGGCAAACACTAATGAATGCTTATAGGAAGGCTAGGAAATTGGAAATTGTGTTCCGTTGATAAACCTTCGCGCTCCTCTTCCTAGAGTCAGATTTTAGCAATTCAATGCAAAAAGGTTGTTGGACATGCTCCAAAGCCCAATAATTTTTCTTTTTAAATAAGAACAATAGTGATTAGCTCGAATAATTAATTGCGGTCTACGTATGTTGTACTACTGTACTTCATAGAATATCCTATGTGTGCATGACCGAACAACTTTCGAAAAACCTGAAGGAAAACATGTCCGCATTAATGAATGAGCGTGAAGTAAGGCTGGCAATGTGTAGGGTATGAGTAGGGTAGAACAATATCATACCCACTCCCATTTAGTCAATGGGTAGAAAATTTTACCCATACCCATACTCGTGGGTATAAACTTTACCCATGCCTGTACCCATGAAAAATATCGAAGTATAGAAGCCATAGTATCATACTCTCCCCTAGGTTGCTTGGCCCCATAGGTTGTAACTCTAGAAGTAAGTTTTACTACTATGTCAGTTTAAATGGGTAGGGTATGGGTCTATCTACTCGTGCCCGTACCCATGACTTAGCGGGTTAGGTTATGGGTATTACCCAAGGGTATAAAATTGTGCCCATACCCTACCAACATAGGTACAGTACCTATGGGCACTCGTGGGTAAAATTGTCATCCTTAGCGCGAAGGGACAATAAGAGTTGTGACAACAAAGTACTTGTGGGGCCTAGAAACTTTCACATTTTTTTCAATGAGAACACCGTCGCTGCTTACCTTATGAATGGTTTGATGTAGTCCCTTAGGCACTAGATTATTCATGTTAGAGAAATAGTGAGTTCCCATATTTTTGTTTAGAATAGAAGTATGAACACTGCCAACCATAGTGATTGAAAAGTTATCGATAAATAGTGCTTTATTTTTTAAATCTCAGGGCGCTTTATTATTACACTCGATTCCCCATACTACCGGCCTACCATTCTGATATTATTAGTTGGACTATGGATAAACAAATTCACTCAAGTTGGTTGGGGCTTTAATCATAATTGTCGTGCTCACTACCTGTCTTGGTAACAACATCTTCATACGCATCATCATTCAATAGATATAATACGGAAATATATCAATGCCATAGTATTTTAGTGCCTACCAAAGTAATACTTCAGTTTTCTCTCTTCTTAGTTTCTTCAAAAAGGGGTCTGACCTCTTTCTCAATTATTTTAAAAAACATAGTTTTGGAGAATACTTCAGTTTAAACCCCTATTATTTGTTGGAAGAAAACACTAAAAGGTATTCAACATTTCAGTTTATTCAGAAATCAAAATGTTTTCTAAATAATTTAAAAATACTTTGATGCCAAAATCGTCCTTAATATCTGAACCGAGCCAATCTGGGCCATGATGATAAATATTTAGATGCTAAATGGCCAAATGGGCCCTTAATTTCTGAACTGAGATAGTATGGGCCATGGATGATCAGCGATGTGCCTGTCAGCCTTTGATTCTAGGGAGTACGGCTTACCAATTTACTACTACTTGGACTATACATAAATCTGAATTTAGTCGAGCGGGAAAATATCCCACTATCCAATGTTTCAAACATCTTAGAATCCCCCTTCTACCCCCCAGTGAAGTCGGTTCGTTGGGGCTTCAATCATAATTTCCCAGTTCAGTACCTCTATACCCAGCCCCTACCACCGACCCCCCTCACCCGAACACAATCCTCGCCCCTAGTTGCGCTAGCCCTGTGGGAAACCCTAGATCTACCTTCAACAACTTAGATCTAATTCACCGTCATTGCGGTGCACTGCACCATATCTGCTTCACCGACCCACTCTCCTTGCGTGCCGAACACATTCCCACCACTAGGAATCTTCTTCTTCGTTGATGTCGATCATCGCTCGGAGGAACCCTTGTTCTACTTCACCTTCGCCCACAAGCACCGCAACTGCATCACCCTCGACAACCTCGACGTCACCACCCAGGTTTCGCATCATGCCTAAACACCGTCGCGACCGAGGTAACCATATCTCCTTGGAGTTTTGTAAGATAAATATGTAGCAGTTAACTGTATTTTGTATTGGTGCTACTTTTATAGTAACTTACAAGTACAATACTTGTTACCCGTATCTTCCTAAATAATTTTTTGTAGTCAGGTTTAATCGTAAGGCATTCAAGTGCGATTTTGTATTTCATGGAAAAATATGAGTCAGCCAACGGTTAATACATTTGTTTCCATTATCTACTTTAGTAAGTGCCCCTATGTGATGCAGTTATAATTTCTCTCTGGCTTGGCGTAGGATATGGCACTAATTGTTATTTCTTTCTTGATGCTTTTGTCCTATGTATGCAGTACACGTTTATATTCGTTATACTGCTTCCACTAAGATGTCTATTTAATTTTCTTCTGCTTACCCCACTATTCCTAACCATCTTCTATTGGTACGCAATGAACATGTGCAGTTTAGACTAGAAATTGTGAATGTCCCCTATAATCTCGTAAGTATCTATTGTTTTTGTATCACTTCATGCTAACATCTGTGAGGCTGGAACCTTTTTGTGTTCACTATTCGCTGCACCATTATGCAGAGGAACCACACTGAATTATGGAGACCGCCAGTCCAATTACTTGATGTCGTGGACATCATTGACGAACATACATGTAACCAGATCAGCAACCCTGAGACTCTGTATAGAGCTACTGTAAGGACGCCCCCTTTTTTAAGGTTTAAGTTCCTTGGTGTCATGCAATTGACTCTAGTTGAGTTGTTATTTTTGTTGGAGGCACTAGGGTGATTATAACAAGGCCAGAAATGCAACAGAATCCAATATAAAGAATCGCCTACTTCAAATCTCACTCTGGTATCTACACGTGTATGGCTATTTTAATACGGGGTCGATGATAGTACACTTTGTCTTTGGGAAGACAATCAAAAAGTTTAAACATTCTAATTGTTCGATAGATTGTTTGACCATTTCTCTAAAATGATTTGGCTATTCTATTAGAGGCACCCATCTGCATCAGGTCGTTGTGTTGAGTGCTTACATTGCTATAACATACCAAATAATCTTTTGAAAATATGTGAGAATGAACATGGTAGTTTTGTTTCTTTGTATGATGTTGTAACTTCTTTTATCTTAGTTTCAGCCTTCATCAAGTAGAGCAGTAATTTCACAGGGCATAAGTGACAGTTGCACACTATCTCATCCTTCTATGAAGTCAACTGTTCCAGTTATTCCAGAAGAAAGAGATGTATGATGCCCTGCCATTACTAACAGCTTTATCCCTTTTAGCAAAAGGACTGATTTGAAATTTGTTGGTTTTTGTTTTCCTTGGTAATTATGTTATATGACATTTCTTTTTGTTTTAGGTTGCAAATATAAATATGAAGGCAGAACAGAAAACAACTACCTCAAGTGTAGATCTCTTTGGACAGAGCAGCAGTGACAGTGCGTATTGCTCACGTAGGTACACAATCTCGACTACTCCATACATTCCAGCAGAAAGAGTTTTTGGTGCTGCACTCCAAGATGCACTTGATGTAGTTGGGCAGGAAGCCAACAGAACAAATGCAGTAGTATCCATAGCAAGGAAGGAGTTATCTGAGTTAAAAAACAGGCAAGGTTTGACAGAGAATCTACTTAATAATATCCTCAACAAGTCTCGTGGTAATCCCGTTGTTACATGTGAGGCGACGCGAGCTCCCTAAAAGGAACATTTTTGAAACTCAGATTATATTGTTTATCAGTCGTGTTGTACTCCGGTGATGCTTTACGAGCTACGGAATTTTTCAGGACTGTAATAATTTACTAATTTTCCAGTTATAAGTTTTTTTTCACAGTTCCGGAATTTATTTAGCAGTTTAGAGAACTTGTGTTCTTTGTTTATCCACGTCTATGTCCTGGCAATGGATCTAAGTTAGATAGGCTTAAACAGTAGCAGAACCACAATGTTTTATCAGTCCTTGATGGGCCACCAATCAATAGTGACGGGCCTACACCGAGGCCATTATATGTAGAATCTGAACGCAAAAGAACAGAACAGTAAAGGAATAGAAAAGTGAAAGGCTAGAACAGTGAAAGGCCGGAACAGTTAACGGCTAGAATAGTAAAAGGCTGGAACAATGAAAGGCCAGAATAGTAATAGAACGGAAACAGTAACAAGGCCAGAACTTTAGCATGCCAGAATCTTCAGCCCGTTTATGGGACTAAATAGTAGAAGGCCAAAACAGTGATTGTCTAGAACAGTAAAGGCCGTAAGTGTAGATGGCCGTAACAGCCCACGATGGGTGCGAGAAAAGTGACTGGCCGACACAAGGCCTTAACAGTAACGGACAGACTTGGCCCAGGCTGAAAATGGGCTGCACGGTATTGGACCAAGGTGGGCCTTCTGTAGGCCGAAACAGTGTCAGGCCTAAAAGTTCACGGGTCGCGGATGTCTGCACTAGTGGGCCCATTTCGAACAGTGCTGGACAAAACAATAACGGGCCTTCTTCTTATTGGGCTTTCCTCATGGGCCGACCCACTTAATATTTAGCAGGCCTTTTCTGGGCCTGGCTTCTGCCATGGTTTTCTGACCGTTAACAGCGGTAACTGGGCGTTAATGGTGTTCACCACGTGGAATCTTGCATGACATCAGCAGTCAACGGGGCTGGCAAACAGATCTACGATGGAACGAGTTTTCGTGGATGAAGGGTGTGATCCACCACGGTGAGGAAAAAACCGTGGTAGATTCTTTTATGACGGGGCTTTTACCATGATGGGCATCCATCGTAGAAGACTTTTTAGCCACCAAAAACAGGCCTTCAACCACGAAAATTGTCCGTTGTAAAAGCCAACTTTTCTTGTAGTGTTCGACCTCATCCTTGGAAATCTTCAGTTGAGCATTTTCAAGACGGAGAGCTCTGATCTCTCTCCGCTTATTGCAAATATCCTTTAATAATTCCTGGTTATAAGCATTAACTTTCTGTAAGTCAGAATAATACCCAGAGTCAGAAGTCTACTGAACACTCGGGCTAATATTTTCACTAAGTTAAATATCATCACGAGACTTGGGGGCTATACTAGTTTGTTCTTTGGCATCCTATGAAAGCATAAATTCAGATTTTCTATCCAAGTTCATGCTTGGGGCTAGAGGATATGATATGAAATAAAGTAAAAGAGAAAGTAAAATTCCGACTTACATATTGCTCATGGGTCAGCTTGCTTAGACTCATGTTCACCTCAGAAGTAACCTTCTCGGCGAGAGTCAGCGGGATCACTAGTGGTGGCGGAGCCATGCCAGCCTTTATCTTTTCGTCACGAAGATGAACTTGGTCAAGAAGCTCAGAGAACTTGACGTCCTTGGCTTCTTGCGCCTCTTCCTCGGCAGTGATGTTTTGGCTCTCCAAACATTGTTGAGCTAGCTTCCAGATCTCTTCTACAGTCTTTTCAGTAATGCCAAGTTTGGCAATACCCGGATTGCTGAAAAGATTGTCCGCAAAAACCTCTGCCGAGGGATCTTTACCCTTTGAGGGTTCACCCTTATCAATTACCGAGTCTTCCATAGAGACATCGGTCTGCAGACCAAGGTTCGCTAGCACAGAATGTTGAGCCGGATCTTCTGCATCACGGGGAGATGGAGTAACCACCGGTGCTATAGAAGGCTTTGGGGTAGGAGTCAGAGGTGGAGCAGTAGGCGAAGTCAAATTTAACTTTGACTATCGCATAGGCGTTGCCGGGATTCCCTTCCCCTTGCCCTTGATGAGATTTTTAGCTATGAAGAAGTGAGAGTACAAGATCGTTACGCTTCTGAAAAATAAGAAATAAAATACAAAGACCTTGTGTGGAAAGTTACCTCTTCACAATGGGCACTTCCTTTGTGCCGATAGAGATAGTATGAGTCTTACGCTTTTGAGTAAGCGCCTCTGGCAGTGGTACAAATTCTCCATCCTCCTGAGAGATCTCAGGAGGATATCCCTCAAGAGGAGAAAGCTCCGACTTGGGGAGATCAGCAAGCTGAAAGAAGAATTACCTCAGTATTGCAAAATGATATAACAAAGTATGGATGAGCACATATTTGAGTAATCGCTGGAAAACTTACTGGTGTCACGGGATCATCGCCCGTATACATGTCCAAGGAAAGGTCTGGAATCTTCCTCTTGATCCGCTCTTTGATCAATCATCTAATCTGGGAATCGTAGTCCTTGTCCGAATATGATCTTGAGCAGATCCGGAGGGAATCCATCTTGCTCTTGGTGATTTAATGCATGAGCCAATCACCATGATGTTGGAGAGGCTGGATCTGGTGCGCCAGCCAGCAGTGGATCAAGTCGGATCCTTTCAGACCCTTGTGCTTCATCAAATATTTGATCCTCCTCTTGGCAAGAAGAAGATCGTCAGTGAGAGCTGGAGCTTCTGCATCCCAGGACTCTTGGGGCGTGGCGGCACCATTGATGAAAGCCAGCAAATCAGTTGCTTTGTCGGGAGCCGGTCTGTCCTTATGGTAAAAGAATGTGGACGACCATTTCTTCATGGACTCGCTAGCTTTAATCCTAGGATAGACTCGTTCTCTCCTAACAGAAAAGCTGAGAATTCTGGTAATGTAGGAATTACTAGAAGTGATGGAGTTTCTCCGGGTACCAAAATAGTACCGGAATAGAACAAGACTCGGTCTAATTCCGAGATACCCCTCACACAAAGATGCGTAAGCACTCATTTGTAAAATTGAGTTTGGGGGAGATTGTGGAGTTGCACTCTGTAGTGATCTATAACCTCAGAAAAGAAATACGAGGGAGGAAAACTCAAACCTCTGTCAAGGTGGGTGCCGAACTGCATTCGCTCGTCAGTGTTGGGGGTGGGGATGGTTTGACCAAAACCGCTCCACCAGTCGCCGACGCGGAGGAGGCCTTCCTTCTCGATGACGTGGAGCTTGTCATCGTCAAGGACGCAGGGGATCTAGACCCCATGGAAGTTATCCTTCTCTGCCGCAGGGGCCGTCACCGTTGTCGCCGCCTTTCCATAGGACGAAGCATCAGCCATTTTTGTGGGCGGTGGTGACCAAGGATGGGCTGCACTGTGCGCTTGGGGGAGGCAGAAGAGCTTTGCGCGAAAGCATCAAGAGGAAGGAGAAGACACTGGCATTGGTAAGGAAGAAAGACGAGATCTTGACTCCTTATATCCCTCACTTGTTCTAGTTTCGTGCAAGATGAACAGTAACTGTGCCATGCGTCATGGAAGGAGCTGGGTAACCTCCTCACAAGGATTACGCTGCCTCGATCTCCGCACACGCATTAAAACGACGCCTCGGTTCCGCGAAAGGCGGACCCACCAACGGTCATGTGATACGTCAATTTTGCATCACTATTCTATGTCATAATTCATTGTTATTCGTTGATATATTTCATATTAAAAGGTGATACTTATGTTATTTCATCTGTTTTTGCATGGTTGATGACTTTTGGAGCATGGATCGCTGCAGTGAAGATTCTGATGGAAAATGTGCTGTTTGGAGGCAAAATTCGCGAAGATCAGAAAATCCGGGAAAATATACGGAAAATCCTATTTTTCCAGAAGACGAAGGATGCCAGAAGGAGGAGTGGAGATGGGCCACAGGGGGCCCACACCACCCGCTCGCACGGGCCACCCTAGGCCGCTCCACCAGGTGGTGTGGCCGCCCTGGCCCACCTCTGGCTCTCCCCTCTGGTGTATATATTCCTCCCGAAACCCTAAGACTCGAGGGGCGACCACAGAAAGATTCCGCTGCCTCTGCGGGGCGGAAAACATCGAGAGAGAAAGATCTCTCCGGCAGATAGATTTCTGTTGGGGGAATTCCTTCCCGGAGAAGGGAGATCGTCGCCATCAACACCACCATCAAGCTGGACTTCATCAGGATCATCATCATCATCACCACCATAATCACCATCAGCACCCTCATCACCATCTCCATATTGTTGTAACAATTGGGTTGAATCTTGCATAGTTCTTAGGGGAAACTTTCCCGATGTTGATTACTCTTTGTAGTTGATGCTATTGAGTGAACCATTGAATTATTGTTTATGTTCAGATTGTTATACATCATTATTCCATCTCTGATCATGATCCATATGATGTCTTGTGAGTAGTTCGTTTTGTTCTTGAGGACATGGGACAAGTCATGTTATTAGTAGTGGAGTTGTGTTGAGAAAGATTCAATAGTTTGATATTTAAGTTCTGGTGTACTGATTCTAGTGGTGTCATGTGAACATCGACTACATGACACTTCACCTATATGGACATAGGGGAATGCATTGTGTATTTGGCTACTAATCGTAGGGGTTACCGGAGTGATAGAAACCTGAACCCTCGTTAGGAAACCATTGCACAAGGGACGTAAGGGTCTTAGAGTTTAAAGTTATGGTTAGGTTTCTAGCTTAATTACTTTATTGTACTGACGAATGTTTACAAGGGGTATAATCGCAAGTATGTATTAGTCCTAGGAAGGTCGGTACATTAGCACATGTTCACCTACACAACACTTAGCAAGCTAAAGAAGATTAATCAACTATATGAAGCGAAAGCACTTGACACTCTTCCCATGTGTACTCGAGAATGTTTGGTCATCTTAAGTAATACAACCGGCTTGTCCTTTGCTGCATAAAAGATTGGGCCACTTGCTGCATTTATTCTTATTGTCTTTTATTTACTCGTACTTCGTTTACTTGCATTATAAAAAAAAAACCCTAAAAATCCGTTTGCTAAGTATTTGTAGAGAATTCCTGATCCATACCACTAGCCAGCATCTTCTGCTCCTCGTTGGGTTCGACACTCTTACTTATCGAAAATACTGCGATACACCCCCTATACTTGTGGGTCATCAAGACTATTTTCTGGCGCCGTTGCTAGGGAGTGAAGCGCTATTGGAGAGTGGAACTGGTAAAGGAAACTTCTACTGTGAGTATTGTTTATTTCTGTTAGTTGCTTTATTTTTGTTATGGATAATTCATTGAGTTTCTTATTTGGTAATGCTACTACCACTCATAAGGTAGTAGATGAACCACCACCTGCTGAGAATGATGCTTTTAAAATACCTACAAGAATTATTGATCGTGTTATGGATAACTACTATGTTGGGGATGGAACTGTCCATCCCGGTGATCATTTACTCTTTATACACGAATTATGTGGGTTGGTCAAGTGTGCAGGTATTACTATAGATCAAGTTAAGAAGAAGTTATTCTCATTATCACTGAAAGAAAGAGCTGAGGAATGGTATAAGCTGCTGAAGAATGGTCAAGCTCTGGAATGGGAGGAAATAGTGCCTCCTAGTGAGATTCAAAATTTTATCCTCCTAGTGAGATTCATAAAGATCGGAATCAAATATACAACTTTTGGCCTCTTGATGGAGAGAGTACAGCTCAAGCTTGGGGGAGATTGAAGTTACTAATGCTCAAATGTCCCATTCATGAGCTCCCCAACAATATTATTATCAATAACTTTTTATGCAAGGCTCCCTCTACATGACAAGGATTTATTGGATGCTTCTTGTGCTGGATCATTCACTCGCATGGAAGAAGAAGCTAAATGGGATCTTCTGGACCGTATTCAAGACAATGCTGAAGCTTGGGAGAATGACAAAGGAAGAAAGTCAGGTATAAATTATGGTTATGAATGGATTGAATCTTTTATGGGAACTGATGACTTTCAAAATAATAAAAATGCTTACGGTCTAGACTCTCAAGCTATTGCTTCTTATTTTAAGGCTTTTGCTTCCTATATTGAAGTGCCTAAAAAGAAGTGGAATAAGTATCATGAACCTTATAAAGATATTTCTAAGAGTGTTCCTGCAAGAAATACTGAAGTTTATACTGCTAATCATGTTTTACCTGAACCTTATATTGAGAAAATGCCTTTCCCAGTTAAGATAAAGGAACATTCTATGATAGCTAGTATGGTCGATGAAAGTATAAGAGAAGCTGTAGAATCTGATAAACAAATGGTTGATGAACCTATAATAGCAAATGTGAAAGACTTTGTTACTAAATATGTAGAAGAGGGACACACTATCCTTTGTAAGGACACCTCTAATATTGTTTCACAAAGTAGTGTTATGAGAGCTAGTATTCCTGTGTTTTCTCTTAGAATAAGCGATCATTGTCACGATGGTCCTTGTGATAGTTATATTGTTAAGTTTATGCATGATACTAAAAGTTACTATGAGAGAGGTAAAAGTGTTCTTATGCATCTCAACAATCTCAAGTTTCCTCGTTTTATGCTGAAAGTTTTTATGTTGCACTTATTTTGCCTTCCTATGCTAGTGGCCTCTGGTTTCAACAACTTGTTTGCTTACAAAATTCCCTTGCATAGGAAGTGGGTTAGACTTAAACATGTGTATTTTTATTCTTAATGCTCTCTTTCACTTCAATTCGTATTCTTATGTGAGCATCACTGAAATTATCATGACCATCTTAATGGCTATAAAGAAAGAGCTTTTTGGGAGACAACCCAATTTATTTTTGCTTTCAGTTTGTTTTTGTTTCTTTGAGGCTTGGAAGTTATTACTTCGGTAATAACCTTTCCTTATCCTTTTGGTTTGGTTTTTTTGTCAAGATCAACCTCTAATGAGAGAGAAGTAAAATTTGGGGAAGTTGCTGTCTCGAAACAGATTTTTGTGCTTCACCGCAGAAATTCGTGAGAGATCTCTGTATGTCGGATTAATCTGTAATTTTTCGTTCTTCTGCCCCAGGTTGTTATTTAACTTTCGCTAGTTTTGAACTTTTTGATCTGAGCAACAGAAGATTTTCTAAAAAATTGATCTTTACCTGCTGGTCTGTTTTGACAGATTTTGCCACTCTTGCATTTGCTTCTTTATTCGATTTCCTTTTTGGATTCTTTTTGGGTTTTCGGAAGAAGTTGCTACAGTATCTTATGTTTTGATGGTTTCAGTTGAAATTGAGCTCAAAAGGTTTTATCACTTCACTTATACTAATGTTGCTAATGAGAACTGTGTGAAGTTTTGTGTGAAAGAAATTTCCGGGTAATGGAGATAAGGTGCAATAAGGAAGTGAAAGGTTTCATGACTCAAGTAATAAGTGTATGAAGATGAAGATATTGATGTTATTCAAGTGGTGACTCCGGAAGAATCTACTAGATAGCAAATTCAGAGACCTACAGAGTCCGTTTTCAAATAGGTAATAGTTCTGGTAAGAAAAGTTCTACGAAAATACTATCCCACTAAATTTTTGCAGTTTTTAGACAATAAGGAAAGCTACGAAGCGAAAGAGGGACGGAAACGGAGCCAGGTGGCTCACACCACCCTGTGGCGCGGGCCCATCCCTGGCCGCGTCACCAGGTGGTGCGGTCACTCCGGACTCTGTCTCTGACTCGTTTTCTCCCAGTACCATTCTTTTGTTGTGAAACTTCGTAATATATAAGCCCCCCCGGATCTCCTGAGGTTCGTATATCGTGTTTTCGTCATGTTTTCGTTTCGATTTTTTTTTGCCAGGAACTATCTTTGAAATCTTAGAAGCACAATAGTATCTGCCAAGGATAAAGGAAAGGAGCCTATGGAGGAAGATCTCCAAGACCCCAGGAAGGAGAAGGATATTAAGAGTGAAGGTGAAGAGGAGATAAAGCAAGGCCAACATCCACACACCGGCACTACCATTGTGAGCATTGGAGTGGTGGAAAACCCTGCCAGAACTATGTCAATTGGAGGGAAACCTCCTCATCACCGTTCAGATCCCTGGTCACTTCCTCCACGCACCAAGAATCCTTTCCATACTCTTATCGATAAGAATCAATACCAGAATATGCCCAAGGGGAAATTACCCTCCAATTGGGATTTGCCTCGTTCTAGCCATGCAAGAAAAGAAGACTTCAAGGAGGTAGAGTGGGAAAAGAATTACAAAAGCTAGGATTCTCAACCCGACATGATCATGAGCCGCATTGAGCAAAATTCACAGCTTATTCGTACTCTCACCTTCGAGATTAAGGACTTGGGAAAACTGATCAAAGATCTCATCAAGAGGATACCACCACCACTAAAGGAGTAATTCGTCATCAGGTTTGGCATCCCCTTGGTTTGTTCCAAGCTTCGGGGAGTATCGCGGTATCACATCACTATCTTCTATCTTTTTACCTTTTTAGTAGAGTCATATCATGAATAGAGAAGTTATCATGTAGGATGGTTTGCATTATGGAAGTGTCCCTTCTCTTGTTAGATATGTATCCCTTGGTGTGAGTTACTGTTATGAAATTTTAATGAGAAGTTCTATCATTTACTCTTTTAAATATCTTATATTAGTTTTCAATTCGTGGTTATATGATTGATCTTGTTAATTTAGTTGGTTTTGGCAAACCTGGCTCGGTCAGTAGCAACACTATTTTTGAGAGTCGAATGAAAAGATAAAAGTACTCTAAACAAAAATATAATTTCATCATCTTTCTTTCTTGATTTGCTCATAAGTTTATTATTCTCTAGTTAAGATCTTTTGTGCTTCCAAGGAAGATTGCATGTTTGTCTTTATCATTGTATGTTTGTTTGCTTCCTCCAACTCTTATACTTGCTACCCATCCTTGCTAGCCAAAAACCTGTATTGAGAGGGAATACTTCTCGTGCATCCACTTCCTTAAGCCAATAACCATGCCATTTTTGTCCACCATACCTACCTATTAGCATTATTGCTATTCCAAGTAAATTCTTGTTTTTATCTACCTTCCAAATTAAACTTTTTATGTGTAAATTAGTGATTAAAGCTCTCACGAACTTGATGGCACACTTTACTTTCTTGCACTTAATAAACTTGAACCATTGTGCTCACCTATGTTGTGTATATGCTTGCGTTTTGTAAGTTGTGAATTAGCAGAACCATGCTATCATGGGGAATGCTTTCAACATTGCACTAGTACTTTGTACACTACAAGGAATGTGCTAACCAGTGACCCCAAATATTGGTCATAGAAAGGTCATAATAATTCATCTATGACCTTTCTATGACCAAAAACAGTAGGTCACATAGCGAGGGTCACTATAGATAGCTAACGACCTTTTTTTTGAATTGGTCATGGACTAATATGACCAAAATAGATGGTCATAGTATCCATGACCAAAATTTTGGTCATGACATTCTGGCATGTCCACGTAAGCCAATCCGACATGGAGTGTGACGTGGCAGCAAATTCAGCCCAATCCAGTTTAGTGCTTTACATGGGCCAAGCCCAACAACTATAGCCTTTTGGTTTCTATAAGCCTAGCTTTTACTGCCAAGTTATTTCATGGGCCAAGCCCAAAACTTTAGCCCATATATTTTTAGTCCGTGGCATTTTGTTTAGCCCAATATTTTCATTATTCCCATTTAAATTTATTGTAGGTCCGTGACAGTGTTAGTTTCCTACTACTGGTCCCACACGTCAGTTCTATACAAGCCCCTTTCGTCAAATTTCAATTCCACATAGATAGTGTTCAAAGAGATAATACTGCCAGGTTTTACCTTTCTGCAATTTGACAGTAACCAAAAGCTTTCCATGATATGATAGTAACAACAGTTATTTACAATAGATAACACTTCCAATTACAGTGCCCCACTCGTTAAGCACTGTCATTTAACAAATAAACACTTGCAATTACAACAATGAACTAAACAACTCCAGATCGACAGGTTCAGCTCGCCCTTGTCCTCTACCTATAGATTGTCTCGCCCTACACTATAGATTGCCACACTGCTGGCCGTACCTCGAGGTCGCTCAAAGAGCAGCACCTCCAGGAACACCTCCACGAACTTGCTGCTTCAACTGCCAGCTCCTCCTCCGGCCAGCAGTACCTCCAGGACTTCCAGGAACACCTCCAGGAACTCGCTCTCCTCTGTGACTCCGACCAGCTCCTTCTCCACGCCTCTGTGCCATTGATGGATACATCAAGAGCCACATAAAATTCAATATTCAAGATAGTAATAACAGTAACCAGATTCCTTGTATTCCCATTCATGATAGTAATTACAGGAACATGCAAACTACTATTCTCCGCGATGTAGAAAACATATAGAAGATGAACATCCAGAACAAAATATTAATATTCCAATAGTATATGTTATTTACCTACATGCACAACTTAGGGAAGTATAGAGTAACTTATACAGACTTGCAACAAAGGAATGGACTGAGCCAGCATGAGTAGCAGTAACAAATGGTATCATCATGGGCTACACCCCTTCTCCACTATTATTTCACAGATATATTTTAACAGATACAATAGTAGCAACTCAGACCCAAATATATCCAAACACAGTAACAAAAGGTTTCACACTTTAGTAGCACACCATTACACTACTTAATCGAAGCAGAACACACTTTCAGGTTGAACGCAAAACAAGTTAAGCACACACACACAAAATTTGGATCTAGCATACATAAACAATATTTGATTACTTCCTATCAATAGACATATCATCCAGAATGCAATCAGGAGCATAGTCTAGAATAAAACCAGAGCTATCAACATTATAATTTCTAGCCACATTATAAAACCAGAGCATAACACTAATTTAAACATTATAACCTTGTGCATATATCTGCAACTAAATTAAATTTCCTATGGCCCTATTAGCATATCACTGAGTTAAACATGCTGCTAAATTAAACCCTGTAACAGTCAGACCTTTTCCACAAGCAATACTAACATAGCACCAGGGTAAACAATCCGATGACCTAGAGCTCAGGTAACTAAAGAATTAATTGAAACCATCGCTACAGGAATAAAATAACACCAAAACCAGAGTCAAATTGAATCAGAAAAGGAGGGAACCTGAGATAGAGAAAGCTCGCGCGGGTATGAGGCTGTTGTGCTAACATCGGTGAGAGTGCCTGCAGAGAGAATACAAATGGACTTAGAGAGAAGCCGAGATGGAGAGTGGGGGAGAAGTGACATAGATCCGGCCATCCTGCTACATCCGGCGACCCTGATGACCAATCTAGTGGCCCCGTGGATTAATCCACCGAGGATCTCACAGCCGCCGTCAACGATGCCGTCCATCTCGGGGTGAGGGGAGACGAAGGGATTGAAGGGCCGCCGCATGTCACGAGGAAAGGGATCGAAGAGGTGGGCCTTCTCCTTGTAGTGGTAGATCTTGTCCAGCGCGTCTGGGTCGACGGTGTTCGTCGGGATGTTATTCTCCAGCTCCCACATCTGCCTCGCCACCTCGAACGATGAGGAGGAGGAGGGCTCCATCGTGGTGAGGCTGGAGCAGTGAGGGGGTTGGCGGCAGACATAGATCTGGGCGGCTCGATGAGGCAGATGCAGGCTCGAGATGGTGACCTAGCTACGGAGAAATGAGACAGAGGGGGATAGAGGGGTGTCGCGCACGCGAGGTAGAGAGTGGTGGCCGGAGGTGGGGAGACGGAGGGGCTGCGGTGAGCCGCGGTGCCGCATGAGTAGGAGGGGGCAGCGATGGGATTAGGGTTCGATGGCCGCCGCACGAGTAGGGTGGGGGAGTGGATATGGATCGAAGGAGATAGTGGGCAGTGCGAGTGAGTGGCTCGGGTGTGTTTCTTCCAGTGAATACAAAGCATTGGATATATTTTTAACGGTCTTGATCACGCCAAGATGGACGATCTGTGGGAGGAGCATTCCTGCAATCTCATTGGTTGTAAACAAGAAAATCATTTTCTATTTTTTGAGTGCTAAAAAGGGGGTGTTTTGTGAAGCAACACCAAATGTTTCATTCAAAAATTCTACCACCCCATTTTTCAAAAATAATAGACCCACCTTACATGAACAATGTCCTAACTGGGGTATCTAAAACCTTTCCGTCTACCCATGGCAAAAAAGACAAATTCCTGCCGAATCGGCAGGAAGTGGGTCCAGTTCGAACTATAGGTACATGATATAATGCTCATGATTTTTTGCAAAAATCAATTTTAGACTCACAATATGATGTTTCTTCAGAGATCCGATGCAATTTTAGCGAGGATCATCCCCTATCTATGAACCTTCATGCCCGCCGTTTTGACCATAGTTTGAAAAGCGCATGAAAAATTCAAAATGGTCCAAACAATGTAAAACCTTTGCATGGTGTCATATTATGTGACATATTTGCAAGGAAAAATACCAAACTCGGTATATTGCGAACATCTCAAAAAAACCTTCACAGAAATGACCTATCATGTTCGAGGTTTCATTGCTTTTGGGTCAAACGACCAATGTTATGGCCAGAATCGCGGCATAGTTTGTGATAATGTGCCCGTATTGTACACACATATGCATATTGGGATGGCGAACAATCTTGCAGGAGGAAGTTTTTCTTTTCGTCGCACAAAAAATACATTTTCTATTTTCCGAGTGCCAAAAACGGGGCGTTTTGTGAAGCAACCACCAAATAATAGTTTCAAAATGGTGCCACCCTATTTTTCAAAAAGAATAGACCCACCTTACATGAACAATGTCCTAACTGGGGTACCTAAAACCTTTCCGTCTACCCATGGCGAAAAAGACAAATTTCTGCCGAATCGGTAGGAAGTGGGTCCAGTTTGAACTACAGGTACATGATCTAATGCTCATGATTTTTTGCAAAAAACATTTTTAGACTCACAATATGATGTTTCTTGAGAGATCCGATGCAATTTTAGCGAGGATCATCCCCTATCTATGAACCTTCGTGCCCGCCGTTTTGACCATAGTTTGAAAAGGGCATGAAAAAGTCAAAAACAGTCCAAACAATATAAAACCTTCGCATGGTGTCATATTATGTGACATATTTGGAAGGAAAAATACCAGACTCAATATATTGCGAACATCTCGAAAAAACCTTCATAGAAATGACCTGTCATGTTCGAGGTTTCATGGCTTTTGGGTCAAACGACCAATGTTATGGCCAGAATCGTGGCATAGTTTGTGATAATGTGTCCATATTGTACACACATGTGCATATTGGGATGGCGAACAATGTCGCAGTAGGATGTTTTTCTTTTCGTCGCACGAAAAATACATTTTCCTTTTTTCGAGTGCCAAAAACGGGGCGTTTTGTGAAGCAACCACCAAATAATAGTTACAAAATGGTACCACCCTATTTTTCAAAAATAATAGACCCACCTTACATGGACAATGTCCTAACTGGGGTATCTAAAACTTTTCCGTCTACCCATGGCGAAAAAGACAAATTCCTGCCGAATTGGTAGGAAGTGGGTCCAGTTTGAACTACAGGTACATGATCTAATGCTCATAATTTTTTGCAAATATCATTTTTAGACTCACACTATGATGTTTCTTCAGATATCCGATGCAATTTTAGCGAGGATCATCCCCTATCTATGAACCTTCGTGCCCGCCGTTTTGACCATAGTTTTAAAAGCGCATGAAAAATTCAAAAACGGTCCAAACAATGTAAAACCTTCGCATGGTGTCATATTATGTGACATATTTGCAAGAAAAAATACCAAACTCAGTGTATTGCGAACATCTCGAAAAAACCTTCACAGAAATGACCTATCATGTTCGAGGTTTCATGGCTTTTGGGTCAAATGACCAATGTTATGGCAAGTATCACGGCATAGTTTGTGATAATATGCCTATATTGTACGCACATGTGCATCTTGGGATGGCGAACAATGTTGTAGGAGGAAGTTTTTCTTTTTGTCGCACAAAAAATACATTTTCCATTTTCAGAGTGCCAAAAACGGAGCGTTTTGTGAAGCAACCACCAATTAATAGTTTCAAAATAGTACCACCCTATTTTTCAAAAATAATAGACCCACCTTACATGAACAATGTCCTAAATGGGGTATCTAAAACTTTCCGTCTACCCATGGCGAAAAAGACAAATTCCTGACGAATCGGTAGGAACTGGGTCCATTTTGAACTACAGGTACATGATCTAATGCTCATGATTTTTTTTAAAAATCATTTTTAGACTCACAATATGATGTTTCTTTAGAGATCCGATGCAATTTTAGCGAGGATCATCCCCTATCTATGAACCTTCGTGCCCGCCGTTTTGACCATAGTTTGAAAAGGGCATGAAAAATTCAAAAACGGTCCAAACAATGTAAAACCTTCGCATGATGTCATATTATGTAACATATTTGCAAGGAAAAATACCAAACTCGGTATATTGCGAACATCTCGAAAAAGCCTTCACAGAAATAATCTATCAATTCGGTTTTGTATCATGATCAGAGGTCATATGTAGAATTAACGTTTAATTGTATTTTTGAACTTCCTAAAAAAATTAAAATCCTTTTTTTATCTGGACCAAAACTGTGTATGAAGCCCATAATTTCCATCCAAAGCAGTCTTACAATAGTCTATGGGGCTTTGGCCCAGTCGGAAAGTAAAATTTCTAAAGGAAAAAAAGATGTCACAGAACTTGTCCCGACGAGGCTCATGACCAAAGCATGAGATATATGTTTAAAAGAAACTGGCGCAGCTTGGTTAACACGATCTGATAGTTTGTATGTTGGTTAGTGTGAATCGATTCGCTGGGATGTATAGGTCGCGTGTTCGACCTTCCCGTTGCTCCTATTTTTGCTTCGATTTATTCCATTGCGTGTGTGGACCCGTGTGCTTGCTGAGGTGGCCGGTGTATTCCACATAGAAAAAATGCATGTGCGTGTGCTTGCTGAAGTGGCCGGTGTATTCCACATAGAAAAAATTTGTGTGCTGAGGTGGCCGGTGAAATTGAAACATGGATATTCCACATAAAAAAATGCTGAGGTGGCTGGCCAATCATTTTAAAGCACTATATTGAGCATTCATGACCATTTTAATTGTTCGTAATCAGCGAAACATAAGGCCCTAATCATTGCTATTTAGGTTATGACCAATGCACGTAAGGAAATTATGACCTTCTAGACTTAAATGGTCGTAATTTTTTAAGGTATGCACCCTACCAAATACACTACGACCATTTAGTTTTGAATGGTCATAGGTCTATGACTAAAATAATCTTGGTCATTAAGAAAAGATCATTAGTCAACATATTTCTTGTAGTGGTACCTAGTTGATATCATGTTCTTTTGTCTATGGATGTCGTCGGTGTGAAATGAAAGGGGAGCTTGTAAGTCCATGGAGTTATGCATGTGTGTTAGAGAAACGCCTGGAACGCTGGTCTATTCCATGCTGACATGGTGGAAACTGATACATTGCAAATGTATCTTTAATTTTTGATGTTTCATGCTTGGTTTTATCCACTTTCTTGTGTTTTGTCCACACTTTGGAGTACTTTTCATATGATTTCTTGGACTAACCTATTAACAAGAGCCACATTGCCAGCTGCCTGTTTTCTGCTGTTTTTGGTTCCAGGAAAGTCAGAAAATGAATATTCTCGGAATCGCATGGGACAAAAGCCAAAGTGCCTATTTTTCGGAAGTCATCACATGCCATAATACGAGACGGAGGGGAGCCAGGGGACACCACACCACCTGACCATGCGGGCCAGGCCTGGCCGTGCCAGGGGGTGGTGTGACCAGCCCAGGCACCCCCTCGGCCTCTCCTTCCGCCTATAAAATGCCCTCGGGACGAAAACCCTAAGTACCCGATCAAAAATCCACGAAAGAGTCTGTAGCCGCCGTCATCTCCATCCCTAGATCGGGAGGGATCTGAAGCTCTTCCTGGCACCCTGCCGGAGAGGGGAATTCACCCTGGAGGCCTTCTTCATCACCATGCAAGCCTCCGGTGTGATGCGTGAGTAGTTCATCCTTGGACTACGGATCCATGTAGTAGCTAGATGGCTAGTTCTCCTCCTTCGTGCTTTCATGTCTAGATCTTGTGAGCTTCGTTCATGATCAAGATCATCTATTTGTAATTCTGCATGTTGTGTTTGCGGGGATCTGATGGATATTGAGATGCTATTTCAGATTGATTATTGATTCTATCATGTCTTTGTTATTTGTGATCTTGCATGCTTTCCATTGTTAGTAGCTATCTTGGCCAAGTAGATGCTAGCAACTCCAAGAGTTAGTATTTATGCTCGATAGTGGGTTCATGCCTCTGGTAATCTGGGGAAGTGACAGAAATCTCTAAGGTACTAGATGTGCTATTGCTACTAGGGAGAAAACAACAATCCTTTATTCATAGAACAATCGTATTGTTTACATTACACGCAATTCGTAAAGCAATAATCTGTTGCTTGCAACTTAATACTGGAGGGGGTTCGGATGATAACCTGAAGGTGGATTATTAGTCATAGATGCAGTTGGATGGCGATCTATGTATAATGTTGTAATGCCCAATCAAGTCTCAAAGGAGTCAAGATGATTAGTACATGCATGTATTGCTTTCACGATGTTTGTCAATTGCCCCACTGTAATTTGTTCACCCAGCATGTTATCTATCTTAAGGAGAGCCACCTCTAGTGAACTATGGATCCCGGTCCTTTCTTTTACATACAATCTATAAACTGTTTACTTTTTTGTGTTTACTTTCTACAAAATTTTACTTCTTTCCATTCGATACGTTTAATCCTTTGTTTTCAGCAAAACACGGTGAGATTGACAACCTCATCACAAGTTGGGGACAGAGTTCTATGGTTGTGTTGTGCAGGTCTCCACGTTGCTACTAGCACCGGTAGTGCCCCCTGCCAAGGCTCAGCTAGCAACACCTTTGGGGTTTTTCCTTGCTCCTACTGGTTCGATTAAACCTTGGTTTCATAACTGAGGGAAACTTGCTGCTGTGCTCATCATACCTTCCTCTTGGGATTCCCCAACGAGCTTGTTAATACACGATCCATCAGAAACTTGGAGCGTAACCATAATGAGCTCTCTATGAAGCATTCTTCTTATAAAAAAGAGAGTCCGATATTGAGAAAAAAGAGAAAAAGAAAAAAAGAGTTTATGAAAAGAGGAAAGAGAGAAAAAAGCACCATATTCCCATGGTAAATAAGAAGATTGATGAGATGCTTGTTGTCTGCTTGCCTTGTCATTTTGATATGGGGATTATTTCGTATCATCGGGCAAGGGGTACCCCGTTGGCGGTTCTCTATGATACACATATTCTTACTATCACAAGAACTTACCGGTGACTAAACTTGAGTAGCATGAGGAGCGGCCCTCGTATTCAAGGGACATGAGATTCTCAATTTACAACTTGTCAAGCATATCCTCATATTTGATCACTTTAACCTTAATCACCTAAAGATGCCTATGATAGGGCAATGAGAGCTGAAAGCTAATAAGTACCATAATTTTTGGGAGCTCTTTATGAAACTTGCAATCCCTGCTTCCCTCTGCGAAGGGCCTTTGTTTTACTTTGTAGTTGAGTCAGTAAACCTAGAAGGTCCCTTCTATCTCAGCAAGTATTTTTAGTTGTTGTGTTTCATTCATTCATATGACGATTTATTCAATCATGTTTCTTATGTTCCTTGTTTTGCACTTTTATCTTATCTTGGTGTCTACTACTTTGAAAGCTATCATTGAAAATCAGTTATTTGTGAACTCCAGCAAATTATCAACTATTATCGACCAAGAGCTTAGTTTGCCATTACCAATTATGATTCACTTTATGTATCTTTATTGTGTTTCCTTTAATTATTGCAAGTTAAGTTATATAATAGTGAGTTGTCTTCTATTATGATCTATGTATTGATGAATGTGATGCTTCTTGTACGTATTCTTTTATCGACTCTTCACTCCATAAACCTGAGGCCATTGAGCTCAGTTTCGCTTGGGGACAAGAGAAGTCTAAGCTTGGGGGGAGTTGATACGTCCATTTTGCATCACTATTCTATGTCATAATTCATTGTTATTCGTTGATATATTTCATATTAAAAGGTGATACTTATGTTATTTCATCTGTTTTTGCATGGTTGATGAATTTTGGAGCATGGATCGCTGCAGTGAAGATTCTGATGGAAAATGTGCTGTTTGGAGGCAAAATTCGCGAAGATCAGAAAATTCGGGAAAATATACGAAAAATCCTATTTTTCCAGAAGACGAAGGATGCCAGAAGGAGGAGTGGAGATGGGCCACAGGGGGCCCACACCACCCCCTCGCACGGGCCACCCTAGGCCGCGCCACCAGGTGGTGTGGCCGCCCTGGCCCACCTCTGGCTCTCCCCTCTGGTGTATATATTCCTCCCGAAACCCTAAGACTCGAGGGGCGACCACAGAAAGATTCCGCTGCCTCTGTGGGGCGGAAAACATCGAGAGATAAAGATCTCTCCGGCAGACAGATTTCTATTGGGGGAATTCCTTCCCGGAGAGGGGAGATCGTCGCCATCAACACCACCATCAAGCTGGACTTCATCGGGATCATCATCATCATCACCACCATAATCACCATCAGCACCCTCATCACCATCTCCATATTGCTGTAACAATTGGGTTGAATCTTGCATAGTTCTTAGGGGAAACTTTCCCGATGTTGATTACTCTTTGTAGTTGATGCTATTGAGTGAACCATTGAATTATTGTTTATGTTCAGATTGTTATACATCATTATTCCATCTCTGATCATGATCCATATGATGTCTTGTGAGTAGTTCGTTTTGTTCTTGAGGACATGGGAGAAGTCATGTTGTTAGTAGTGGATTTGTGTTGAGAAACATTCAATAGTTTGATATTTAAGTTGTGGTGTACTTATTCTAGTGGTGTCATGTGAACGTCGACTACATGACACTTTATCTATATGGACCTAGGGGAATGCATTGTGTATTTGGCTACTAATCGTAGGGGTTGCCGGAGTGATAGAAACCTGAACCCTCGTTAGGAAACCATTGCACAAGGGACATAAGGGTCTTAGAGTTTAAAGTTGTGGTTAGGTTTCTACCTTAATTACTTTCTTGTACTTATGAGTGTTTACAAGGGGTATAATCACAACTATGTATTAGTCCTAGGAAGGTCGGTACATTAGCACAGGTTCACCCACACAACACTTAGCAAGCTAAAGAAGATTAATCAACTATATGAAGCGAAAGCACTTGACACTCTTCCCATGTGTCATCGAGAACGTTTGGTCATCTTAAGTAATACAACCGGCTTGTCCTTTGCTGCATAAAAGATTGGGCCACTTGCTGCATTTATTCTTATTGTCTTTTATTTACTCATACTTTGTTTACTTGCATTATCAAAAACCCCTAAAAATCCGTTTGCTAAGTATTTGCAGAGAATTCCTTATCCATACCACTAGCCAGCACCTTCTGCTCCTTGTTGTGTTCGACACTCTTACTTATCGAAAATACTGCGATACACCCCCTATACTTGTGGGTCATCATCGTGCTGACAGGAATGTCTGTCAGTGACGTGACTTGACCTTGACTAATGTCAGGATATGTGAGAGATCAAGTTCTGGCTTAGTTTGAATTTCAAGCTGGAAACCCGAATAATGTACTCATAGGTCCGACTTATTTTTAAAGACATGGATCCTATCCTTTCTTTTGAAGTTTCAGGAACCCTTCAAGATTCTACAAGCTGAAGATGGATCAAGCTAGACGATGATGAAATCTGACTCTGGATCTTGGAGGCTTCCGGGGCTACTGTTGGGGATATACTTTCCGGGTATCCTCACTGTGCCTCACTGACCAGGGTGGCCCACTTCGGGTTAGAGCTTTGCTTCACGGGCGGCCCAGTCAGGGAGAAGAGACGGAGTCCAGTCTAGCTACAGGAAGGCCCAGAAGACTTACCGACATAGGCCAGTATAGTTACTTGTAGTTCAAGTTGTACTCTGTAACCGACTCTTAGTCGTAGCCAGATAGGTCTCTCCTGTAAACCCTAGGCCGGATATCTAGATAAGCCGTCCTAGGGACCATCCTTTAGGGCACCCCACAATAGTCTACAATCTCAACTCGCACAGGCGAAACCCTTGTAACCCATATCCAGCTCTGTCGTATTACTGGACTTCTAGCAGGAGTAGGATCCGTCCAAAGCCGGCGGATTTGAACCTGGGTACACTTGTGTGCTCACCGTCCCAGAACACCATACGTCTCACACCCCTCTCTTCCGCACGCCTCGAGGACCCCCTCATGGCGTACTTGTCATCAATCCAACGACATGAACAATTCATGTGCAACAAGTTTATAGCATTTAATATAATAGGGGCTCGGATAGGGGTCACACATCAGATCGACGATCTTGGTGTTCATCGAGGGTCGATGGGGTTCAGTCTGGGCGGGATCGGTCTTTGGACTCCGGGAACGGGGCTCCAGGATCCGTGAGGAGATATTGGCGTCTAGGGTCTCGGCGTCTTCGGATCTGTGATGCATATCATGGCGGTCCAAGGGAATGGTCTTTGAGTTCTGGAGGGAGAGCTCTGTGTTCCGTGATGAAGGACTTGGCAGTCTTGACTTCACTTGTCGGTGCCAGACTTTGAGGATCAATGCCCAAGCTCATCGAGGTCGATCTTGTTGAGGTCAATCTTGTCGATGTAGATCTTCTCTCCTAGCATCCGTGATGAGTTATTGCCCAACTAGTACTACTCATCGCCGCGGAGGTCTCGGGCATTGATAGAGTGGGACTTGTCCAAAGAAAACATAGACACACACACATCTCCAACTGCCTGTCCCAAGCGCAACGGCAGGAGAACAAACACGGGACGACGCACGTGAGGTGCTCGGGATGCGGTGGTGGACATAGCTCTGCAGGATTAGGCCAAACGGCTGGCGAGTCGAGTCGATGGAGACGAGGGGCATGCGACACTGTAGGGCAGACGAGGAGGAAGGCCATGCGTGGGGGATGATGATGCAACAAGGCTCGCTAGAGGTACGCGAGACATGACGGCGGCGATGAAGCTCAGGACGAGGCGGGGGTGCGAGGTGAGTTCAAGGCAGATGGCGGGGCCTTTCGATGGAGGGCGACGATGCGAGGGCCGAGCGGTGGCGGGTCTCACTGGCGGTGGTGGCCCGTAGAGAAGAGAGAAGTGGCACGCAGGGCACACGGGGAGCCGCAGCGAAGGAAGGCGAGCAAGGTGGATGCGGCAATGGCACAATGCGACCGGGGCGAGGAAGATCTTGGGGAGGCAAGGGGCGCCAAGGAAGCACGACCATGGCGCTTGGCGACAGAGGCAACACGGCGAGCTCGGGACGGAGCGATGAGGAGGTGCTCGCGGGGCTCGGGCGGGCCGGCGGAAGGCGGGCTTGCCGAAGGAGGCCGTAAGCGACGGCGATACTGTGCAGCATGGTCGACGGGGAGGTGACGGAGAGAGGTGGCGCTACGATGCGGTTGACCGAGGGAGCGAGGGTCGGGGTGGGAATCGACCGGGGAAGAGAGGCATGGTGGGTCGTGACAAAGTAGGGAGCGGGGTTACCAGGGTGGGGCCAGATGCGGGGCCAGGGTTAGCGAGCGAGTGAGGGTGCAAGGCTACGGGGTCACTCGCGGCGGTTGCTGTGTAGCGCGCGCGAGGATGGGTGTGGCCAGGTAGAGCGCAGGGTAGGGCGAGAGACATGTACGTGATCGGGCAGGGCCAGAGCAACTGCACACATGGGTTGCGTGGCTGCCGGCGGCTGGGGCAGGTGCGATTAGGGTTGTTTTAGATTTAGGGTTTGGAGGTCGCCAGGCTGGGCTTTTAGTCCTGGTTGGCTGCCTCGCTAAATAAAAATAAATTTTATATTTATTATTTTCCTGTTTTATTTTGAAAACCTTTATTAAATAATTTAGACAAACAAAAGCTCTCGAAGAGACCGAGGTTTATAATTTGAAATAAAGAGGGGATATTTAGAAAACAAAGATAGGCTTTTAGAAAATAATGACACGAGTGGGATCAATGTGGTTTATGAAAAGAACACATGCAATAACATCAGTGGACCCATGTGTCTAACCATGGTCATAGAGACCAAAAGCACATAAGAAAGCAGCTTCTACATTTCATACTGCACCAGTGTGGCAGAGGGTGCACCACATAATCCATTGGAGTTTGTGTGGTCATGTGGGATCAATGTGGTTTATGAAAAGAACACATGCGATGTGGTCATGTGGATCAATGACACTAGTGGGATCCATGTGGTTTACTAAAAGAACATATGCAATGACATTAGTAGACCCATGTGGCAAACCATGGCCACAGAGACTAAAAGCACATAGGAAAGCAGCTTCCAGATTGCACGTTGCACCAGTGTGGCAGACGCTGCACCATAGAATCCACTAGAGTGTCGGTGCTCATGTGGGATCAGTGTGGTTTATGAAAGGAACAGATGCAATGTGGTCATGTGGATCAATGACACTAGTGGGTTCCATGTGGTTTAGGAAAAGAACACATGCAATGACACCAGTATGGTCATAGAGACCAAAAGCACCTAGGAAAGCATCTTCCACATTTCATGCTGCACCAGTCTGGTAGAGGGTGCACCACATAATCCATTGGAGTTTGTGTGGTCATGTGGGATTAATGTGGTTTATGAAAAGAACACATGCAATGTGGTCATGCGGATCAATGACACTGGTGGGATCCATGTGGTTTAGGAAAAGAACACATGCAATGACATCAGCAGACCCAAGTGGTAAACCATGGCCATAGACACTAAAAGCACATAGGAAAGCAGCTTCCACATTGCATGTTGCACCAGTGTGGCAGAGGCTACATCATAGAATCCACTAGAGTGTCGGTGCTCATGTGGGATCAATGTGGTTTATGAAAGCACGCATGCAATGTGGTCATGTGGGTAAATGACACTAGTGGGATCCATGTGGTTTAGGAAAAAGAATTCATGCAATGGCACCAGTGGACCCATGTGTCAAACCGTGGTCACAGAGACCAAAAGCCCATAGGAAAGTAGCTTCCGCATTGCATACTGCACGATTGTGGCAGAGGCTACACCACATAATCCACTAGAGTCTGTGTGGTCACATGGGATCAATGTGGTTTATGAAAAGAACACATGCAATGTGGTCATGTGGGTCAATGACACTAGTGGGATTCATGTAGTTTAGGAAAAGAAGACATGTAATGACTTATGTGGAACCATGTGTCAAACCATGGTCGCAGAGACCAAAAGCCCATAGGAAACAACTTCCACATTGCATGCTGCACCAGTGTGGTAGATGTTGCACCACAGAATCCACTAGAGTTTGTGTGGTCATGTGGGATCAATGGGGTTTATGAAAAGAACAATGTAATGTGGTCATGTGGATCAATGACACTAGTGGGTTCCATGTGGTTTAGGAAATGAACACATGCAATGACACCAGTATGGTCACAGAGACCAAAATCACATAGGAAAGCACCTTCCACATTGCATGCTGCACCTGTGTGGCAGAGGCTCCACCACAGAATCCACTAGAGTGTGAGTGGTCATGTGGGATCAATGTGGTTTATGAAAAGAACACATGCAATGTTGTCACGTGGGTCAATGACACTATTGGGATCCATGTGGTTTAGAAAAACAACACATGCAATGACACAAGTTGACCCACGTGTCAAGCCATGGTTACAGAGACAAAAAGCACATTGGAAAGTAGCTTCCACATTGCATGCTACACTAGTGTGGCAGAGGCTACACCACATAATCCACTAGAGTGTGTGTGTGTGGTCATGTGGGATCAATGTAGTTTATTAAAATAACACATGCAATGTGGTCATGTGGGTCAATGACACTAGTGGGATTCTTGTAGTTTAGTAAAGGAACACATGCAATGACATATGTGGGCCCATGTGTCAAACCATGGTCATAAAGACACAAAACCCATAGGAAAGAGCTTCCACATTGCATGTTACACCAATGTGGCAGAGGCTGCACCACAGAATCCATTAGTGTGTGTGGTCATGTGGGATCAATGTCGTTTGTGAAAAGAACACGTGCAATGTGGTTATGTGGGTCAAAGGGACTACCGAAATACATGTGGTTTAGGGAATAAACACCTCCAATGACACCAGTGGATCCATGTGGCTAACCATGGTCATAGATACCAAAAGCACATAGGAAAATAGCTTCCACATTTCATGCTGCACCAGTGTGGCAGAGGGTGCACCACAGAATCCATTGGAGTTTGTGTGGTCATGTGGGATCAATGTGGTTTATGAAAAGAACACATGCAATATGGTCATGTGGATCAATGACACTAGTGGGATCCATGTGGTTTAGGAAAAGAACACATGCAATGACATCAGCAGATCTATGTGGCAAACCATGGCCACAGAGACTAAAAGCACATAGGAAAGAAGCTTCCACATTGCATGCTGCACCAGTGTGGCAGAGGCTGCACCATAGAATCCACTAGACTGTCGGTGCTCATGTGGGATCAATGTGGTTTATGAAAGAATGCATGCAATGTGGTCATGTGGGTAAATGACACTAGTGGGATCCATGTGGTTTAGGAAAAGAACTCATGCAATGACACCAGTGGACCCATGTGTCAAACCGTGGTCATAGAGACTAAAAGCACATAGGAAAGTTGCTTCCGCATTGCATACTGCATGATTGTGGCAAAGGCTACACCACATAATCCACTAGAGTCTGTGTGGTCACATGGGATCAATGTGGTTTATGAAAAGAACACATACAATGTGGTCATGTGGGTCAATTGCACTAGTGGGATTCATGTAGTTTAGGAAAAGAACACATGCAATGAATTATGTGGACCCATGTGTCAAACCATGGTCGCAGAGACCAAAAGCCCATAGGAAACAGCTTCTACATTGCATGCTGTACCAGTGTGGTAGATGTTGCACCACAGAATCCACTGGAGTTTGTGTGGTCATGTGGGATCAATAGGGTTTACGAAAAGAACAGATGCAATGTGGTCATGTCGATCAATGACACTAGCGGGTTCCATGTGGTTTAGGAAAAGAACACATGCAATGACACCAATATGGTCACAGAGACCAAAAGCACATAGGAAAGCACCTTCCACATTGCATGCTGCACCAGTGTGGCAGAGGCTCCACCATAGAATCCACTGGAGTGTGAGTGTTTATGTGGGATCAATGTGGTTGATGAAAAGAACACATGCAATGTTGTCACGTGGGTCAATGACACTAGTGGGATCCATGTGGTTTAGAAAAACAACACATGCAATGACACAAGTGGACCCGTGTGTCGGACGATGGTCACAGAGACCAAAAGCACATAGGAAAGTAGCTTCCACATTGCATGTTGCACTAGTGTGGTAGAGGCTACACCACATAATCCACAAGAGTGTTTGTGTGGTCACGTGGGATCAATGTAGTTTATGAAAATAACACATGCAATATGGTCATGTGGTTCAATGACACTAGTGGGATTCTTGTAGTTTAGTAAAGGAACACATGCAATGACATATGTGGGCACATGTGTCAAACCATGGTCATAGAAACCAAAACCCCATAGGAAAGAGCTTCCACATTGCATGTTACACCAGTGTGGCAGAGGCTGCACCACAGAATCCATTAGTGTGTGTGGTCATGTGGGATCAATGTGGTTTGTGAAAAGAACACATGCAATGTGGTCATGTGGGTCAATGGAACTACCGAAATTCATGTGGTTCAGGAAATAAACACCTTCAATGACACCAGTGGACCCATGTGTCTAACCATGGTCATAGAGACAAAAAGCACATAGGAAAATAGCTTCCACATTTCATGCTGCACCAGTGTGGCAGAGGGTGCACCACAGAATCCATTGGAGTTTGTGTGGTCATGTGGGATCAATGTGGTTTATGAAAAGAACACATGCAATATGGTCAGGTGGATCAATGACACTAGTGGGATCCATGTGGTTTAGGAAAAGAACACATGCAATGACATCAGCAGATCTATGTGGCAAACCATGGCCACAGAGACTAAAAGCACATAGGAAAGCAGCTTCCACATTGCATGATGCACCAGTGTGGCAGAGGCTGCACCATAGAATCCACTAGAGTGTCGGTGCTCATGTGGGATCAATGTGGTTTATGAAAGAACGCATGCAATGTGGTCATGTGGGTAAATGACAATAGTGGGATCCATGTGGTTTAGGAAAAGAACTCATGCAATGACACCAGTGGACCCATGTGTTAAACCGTGGTCATAGAGTCTAAAAGCACATAGGAAAGTAGCTTCCGCATTGCATACTGCATGATTGTGGCAAAGGCTACACCACATAATCCACTAGAGTCTGTGTGGTCCCATGGGATCAATGTGGTTTATGAAAAGAACACATGCAATGTGGTCATGTGGGTCAATGACACTAGTGGGATTCATGTAGTTTAGGAAAAGAACACATGCAATGAATTATGTGGACCCATGTGTCAAACCATGGTCGCAGAGACCAAAAGCCCATTGGAAACAGCTTCCACATTGCATGTTGTACCAGTGTGGTAGATGTTGCACCACAGAATCCACTGGAGTTTGTGTGGTCATGTGGGATCAATAGGGTTTACGAAAAGAACATATGCAATGTGGTCATGTCGATCAATGACACTAGCGGGTTCCATGTGGTTTAGGAAAAGAACACATGCAATGACACCAATATGGTCACAGAGACCAAAAGCGCATAGGAAAGCACCTTCCACATTGCATGCTGCACCAGTGTGGCAGAGGCTCCACCATAGAATCCACTGGAGTGTGAGTGTTTATGTGGGATCAATGTGTTTTATGAAAAGAACACATGCAATGTTGTCACGTGGGTCAATGACACTAGTGGGATCCATGTGGTTTAGAAAAACAACACATGCAATGACACAAGTGGACCCGTGTGTCGTACCATGGTCATAGAGACCAAAAGCACATAGGAAAGTAGCTTCCACATTGCATGTTGCACTAGTGTGGTAGAGGTTACACCACATAATCCACTAGAGTGTGTGTGTGGTCACGTGGGATCAATGTAGTTTATGAAAATAACACATACAATATGGTCATGTGGGTCAATGACACTAGTGGGATTCTTGTAGTTTAGTAAAGGAACACATGCAATGACATCTGTGGGCCCATGTGTCAAACCATGGTCATAGAGACCAAAAGCCCATAGGAAAGAGCTTCCACATTGCATGTTACACCAGTCTGGTAGAGGCTGCACCACAGAATCCATTAGTGTGTGTGGTCATGTGGGATCAATGTGGTTTGTGAAAAGAACACATGCAATGTGGTCATGTGGGTTAATGGAACTACCGAAATCCATGTGGTTTAGGAAATAAACACCTTCAATGACACTAGTGGACCGATGTGTCTAACCATGGTCATAGAGACAAAAAGCACATAGGAAAGCAGCTTCCACATTTCATGATGCACCAGTGTGGCAGAGGGTGCACCACAGAAGCCATCGGAGTTTGTGTGGTCATGTGGGATCAATGTGGTTTATGAAAAGAACACATGCAATGTGGTCATGTGGATCAATGACACTACTGGGATCCATGTGGTTTAGGAAAAGAACACATGCAATGACATCAGCAGATTCATGTGGCAAACCATGGCCACATAGACTAAAAGCACACAGGAAAGCAACTTCCACATTGCATGCTGCACTAGTGTGGCAGAGGCTGCACCATAGAATCCATTAGAGTGTGTGTGCTAATGTGGGATCAATGTGGTTTATGAAAGAACGCATGCAATGTGGTCATGTGGGTAAATGACACTAGTGGGATCCATGTGGTTTAAGAAAAGAACTCATGCAATGACACCAGTGGACCCATGTGTCAAACCATGGTCACTGAGACCAAAGCACATAGGAAAGTAGCTTCCGCATTGCATACTTCATGATTGTGGCAGAGGCTACACCACATAATCCACTAGAGTCTGTGTGGTCACATGGGATCAATGTGGTTTATGAAAAGAACACATGCAATGTGGTCATGTGGGTCAATGACACTAGTGGGATTCATGTAGTTTAGGAAAAGAACACATGCAATGACATTTGTGGACCCATGTGCCAAACCATGGTCGCAGAGACCAAATGCCCATAGGAAACAGCTTCCATATTGCATGATGTACTAGTGTGGTAGATGTTGCACCACAGAACCCACTGGAGTTTGTGTGGTCATGTGGGATCAATGGGGTTTATGAAAAGAAGACATGCAATGTGGTCATGTGGATCAATGACACTAGTGGGTTCCATGTGGTTTAGGAAAAGAACACATGCAATGACACAGTATGGTCAAGGAGACCAAAAGCACATAGGAAATCACCTTCCACATTGCATGTTGCACCAGTGTGGCAGAGGCTCCACCACAGAATCCACTTGAGTGTGAGTGGTCATGCGGGATCTATGTGGTTTATGAAAAGAACACATGCAATGTTGTCATGTGGGTCAATGACACTAGTGGGATCCATGCGGTTTAGGAAAAGAACACGTGCAATGACATAAGTGGACCCATGTGTCCAACCATGCTCATAGAAACCAAAGGCACATAGGAAAGTAGATTCCACATTGCATGCTGCACTAGTGTGGCAGAGGCTACACCACATAATCCACTAGAGTGTGTGTGATCATGTGGGATCAATATAGTTTATGAAAATAACAGATGCAATGTGGTCATGTGGGTCAATGACACTAGTGGAATTCTTATAGTTTAGTTAAAGAACACATGCCATGACATCTGCGGGCCCATGTGTCAAACCATGGTCATAGAGACCAAAAGCCCATAGGAAAGAGCTTCCACATTGCATGTTACAGCAGTCTGGTAGAGGCTGCACCACAGAATCCATTAGTGTGTGTTGTCATGTGGGATCAATGTGGTTTGTGAAAAGAACACATGCAATGTGGTCATGTGGGTTAATGGAACTACCGAAATCCATGTGGTTTAGGAAATAAACACCTTCAATGACACTAGTGGACCGATGTGTCTAACCGTGGTCATAGAGACAAAAAGCACATAGGAAAGAAGCTTCCACATTTCATGCTACACCAGTGTGGCAGAGGGTGCACCACAGACTCTATTGGAGTTTGTGTGGTCATGTGGGATCAATGTGGTTTATGAAAAGAACATATGCAATGTGGTCATGTGGATCAATGACACTAGTGGGATCCATTAAGTTTATGAAAAGAACACATGCAATGACATCAGCGGACCCATGTGTCAAACCATGGCCACAGAGACCAAAAGCACATAGGAAAGCAGCTTCCACATTTCATGATGCACCAGTGTGGCAGAGGGTGCACCACAGAATCGATTGGAGTTTGTGTGGTCATGCGGGATCAATGTGGTTTATGAAAAGAACACATGCGATGTGGTCATGTGGATCAATGACACTAGTGGGATCCATGTGGTTTAGGAAAAGAACACATGCAATGACATCAGTAGACCCATGTGGCAAACCATGGCCATAGAGCCTAAAAGCACATAGGATAGCAGCTTCCACATTGCATGTTGCACCGGTGTGGCAGAGGCTACACCATAGAATCCGCTAGAGTGTGTGTGGTCATGTGGGATCAATGTGGTTTATGAAAAGAACACTTGCAATGTTGTCATGTGTGTCATTGAAACTAGTGGCATCGATGTAGTATAGGAAAACAACACATGCAATGACACTAGTGGACCCATGTGTCAAACCATGGTCAAAGAGAACAAAATCACATAGGACAGCAGGTTCAACATTGCATGCTGGACCAATGTGGCTGAGGCTGCACCACAGAATCCACTGGAGTTGGTGTGGTCTTCTGGAATCAATGGGGTTTATGAAAAGAACACATGCAATGTGGTTACATGGATCAATGATAGTAGTGGGTTCCATGTGGTTTAGGAAAAGAACACATGCAATGACACGAATATGGTCATAGAGTCTAAAAGCAGATAGGAAAGCAGCTTGCACATTGCATGCTGCACTAGTGTGGCAGAGGCTCCATCACAGAATCCACTGTAGTGTGTGTGTGGTCCTGTGAGATCAATGTGGTTTATGAAAAGAACACATGCAATGTGGCAATGTGGGTCAATTACACTAGAGGGATCCATGTGGTTTAGGAAAAGAACACATGCAATAACACCAATATGGTCACAAATACCAAAAGCACATAGGAAAGCAGTTCCACATTAAATGTTGCACAATTGTGGCAGAGGCTGAACCACAAAATCCACTAGAGTGTGTGTGGTCATGTGGGATAAATGTGGTTTCTGAAAATAATACATGCAATATTGACATGTGCGTCAATGCCACTAGTGGGATCAATGTGGTTTAGAAAAAGAACACGTTCAATGACACAAGTGGACCCATGTGTCAAACCATGTTCACAGAGACCAAAAGCACATAGGAAAGCAGGTTCGACATTGCATGTTGCACCTGTGTGGTCGAGGGCCGCACCATAGAATCCACTGGAGTTTGTGTGGTCATGTGGGATCAATGGGGTTTATGAAAATAACACATGCAATGTTGTCATGTGGATGAATGACACTAGTGGGTTCCATGTGGTTTAGGAAAAGAACAAATGCAATGACACTAGTATGGTCACAGAGACCAAAAGCACATAGGAAACCAGCTTCCACATTGCATATTGCACAAGTGTGGCAGAGGCTCCACCACATAATCGACTAGAGTGTGTGTGGTCATGTGGGATCAATGTGGTTTATGAAAAGAACACATGAAATGTTGTCACGTGGGTCAATGACACTAGTGGGACCCATGTGGTTTAGGAGAAGAACACATGCAATGACACTAGTGGACCCATGTGCCAAACCATGGCCACAGAGACCAAAAGCACATAGGAAAGTAGCTTCCACATTGCATATTGCACCAGTGTGGTAGAAGATGCACCACAGAATCCGCAAGAGTGTGTGTGGTCATGTGGGATCAATTTGGTTTATGAAAAGAACACATGCAATGTGGTCATGTGGGTCAATGACACTAATGGGATCCATGTGGTTTAAGAAAAGAACACATGCTATGACAATAGTATGGTCACAGAGACCAAAAGTGCATAGGAAAATAGCTTCCACATTGCATGTTGCAACAGTGTGGCAGAGGCTAAACCACATAATCCACTAGTGTATGTGGTCATGTGGGATCAATGTGTTCTATGAAAAGAACACATGCCATGTTGTCATGTGGGTAAATGAATATAGTGGGATCCATGTGGTTTAGGAAAATAACACATGCAATGACACTAGTGGATCCATGTGTCAAACCATGGTCACAAAGACCAAAAGCACATAGGAAAAAACCTTGCACATTGCATGCTGCACTAGTGTGGGAGAGGTTGCACCACATAATGCACTTGACTGTGTGTGGTCATGTGGGATCAATGTGGTTTATGAAAATAATATATGCAATGTGGTCATGTGGGTAAATGACACTAGTGGGATCCATGTGGTTTAGGAAACGAATACACGCAATGCCACTAGTGGACCCATGTGTCAAACCATGGTCATAGAGACCAAAAGCACATAGGAAAGAAGCTTCCACCTTGCATGTTGCACTTGTGTTGCAGAAGCTGCACCACAGAATCCACTGGAGTGTGTGTGTTCATGTGGGATCAATGTGGTTTATGAAAAGAACACATGCAATGTGGTCAAGTGGGTCAATGACACTACTGGGATCCATGTGGTTCAGGAAAAGAACACATGCAATGACACCAGTGGACCCATGTGTCAAATCATGGTCACACGGACCAAAAGCACATAAGCAAGCAGCTTCCGCATTGCATGCTGCACCAGTGTGGCAGAGGCTACACCACGAAATCCTCTAGAGTGTGTGTGGTCATGTGGGATCAATGTGGTCATGTGGTTCAATGACACTAGTGGGATCCATGTGGTTTAGGAAAAGAACACATGCAATGACACTAGTTGACCCATGTGCCAAACCATGGTCACAGAGACCAAAAGCACATAGGAAAGCAGCTTCCACATTGCATGTTGCACCTGTGTTGCAGAAGCTGCACCACAGAATCCACTGGAGTGTGTGTGGTCATGTTGGATCAATGTGGTTTATGAAAAGAACACATGCAATGTGGTCAAGTGGGTAAATGACACTAGTGGGATTCATGTGGTTTAGGAAAAGAACACATGCAATGAGATTAGTGGACCCATGTGTTAAACCATGGTCATAGAGACCAAAAGAACATAGGAAAGCAGCTTCCAGTGTGGTGGATGTCACACCACATAATCCACTGGAGTTTGTGTGGTCATGTGGGATCAATGTGGTTTATGAAAAGGACACATGCAATGTGGTTATGTGGATCAATGACACTAGTGGGATCCATGTGCTTTTGGAAAAGAACACATCCAATGACACCAGTATGGTCATAGAGACCAAAAGCACATAGGAAAGCAGCTTCCACATTGCATGTTGCACTAGTGTGGCAGAGGCTGAACCATAGAATCCACTAGAGTGTGTATGGTCATGTGGGATCAATGTGGTTTATGAAAACAACACATGCAATGTTGTCAGGTGGGTCAATTACACTAGTGGAATCCATGTGGTTTAGGAAAATAACACATGCAATCAGACCAGTGGACCCATGTGTCAAACCATGGTCATAGAGACCAAAAGCACATTGAAAGCAGCTTACACATTGCATGCTGCACCAGTGTGGGAGATGCTGCACCACAGAATCCACTAGACTGTGTGTGGTCATGTGGGATCAATGTGGTTTATCAAAAGCACATATGCAATGTGGTCATGTGGTTCAATGACACTAGTGGGATCCATGTGGTTTAGGAAAAGAACACATGCAATGACACTAGTTGACCCATGTGCCAAACCATGGTCACAGAGGCCAAAAGCACATAGGAAAGCAGCTTCCACATTGCATGTTGCACCTGTGTTGCAGAAGCTGCACCACAGAATCCACTTGAGTGTGTGTGGTCATGTTGGATCAATGTGGTTTATGAAAAGAACACGTGCAATGTGGTCAAGTGGGTCAATGCTACTAGTGGGATCCATGTGGTTCAGGAAAAGAACAGATGCAATGACACTCTATGGTCACATAAACCAAAAGCACATAGGAAAGCAGCTTCCACATTGCATGATGCACCAGTGTGGCAGAGGCTGCACCATAGAATCCACTAGAGTGTCGGTGCTCATGTGGGATCAATGTGGTTTATGAAAGAACGCATGCAATGTGGTCATGTGGGTAAATGACAATAGTGGGATCCATGTGGTTTAGGAAAAGAACTCATGCAATGACACCAGTGGACCCATGTGTTAAACCGTGGTCATAGAGTCTAAAAGCACATAGGAAAGTAGCTTCCGCATTGCATACTGCATGATTGTGGCAAAGGCTACACCACATAATCCACTAGAGTCTGTGTGGTCCCATGGGATCAATGTGGTTTATGAAAAGAACACATGCAATGTGGTCATGTGGGTCAATGACACTAGTGGGATTCATGTAGTTTAGGAAAAGAACACATGCAATGAATTATGTGGACCCATGTGTCAAACCATGGTCGCAGAGACCAAAAGCCCATTGGAAACAGCTTCCACATTGCATGTTGTACCAGTGTGGTAGATGTTGCACCACAGAATCCACTGGAGTTTGTGTGGTCATGTGGGATCAATAGGGTTTACGAAAAGAACATATGCAATGTGGTCATGTCGATCAATGACACTAGCGGGTTCCATGTGGTTTAGGAAAAGAACACATGCAATGACACCAATATGGTCACAGAGACCAAAAGCGCATAGGAAAGCACCTTCCACATTGCATGCTGCACCAGTGTGGCAGAGGCTCCACCATAGAATCCACTGGAGTGTGAGTGTTTATGTGGGATCAATGTGTTTTATGAAAAGAACACATGCAATGTTGTCACGTGGGTCAATGACACTAGTGGGATCCATGTGGTTTAGAAAAACAACACATGCAATGACACAAGTGGACCCGTGTGTCGTACCATGGTCATAGAGACCAAAAGCACATAGGAAAGTAGCTTCCACATTGCATGTTGCACTAGTGTGGTAGAGGTTACACCACATAATCCACTAGAGTGTGTGTGTGGTCACGTGGGATCAATGTAGTTTATGAAAATAACACATACAATATGGTCATGTGGGTCAATGACACTAGTGGGATTCTTGTAGTTTAGTAAAGGAACACATGCAATGACATCTGTGGGCCCATGTGTCAAACCATGGTCATAGAGACCAAAAGCCCATAGGAAAGAGCTTCCACATTGCATGTTACACCAGTCTGGTAGAGGCTGCACCACAGAATCCATTAGTGTGTGTGGTCATGTGGGATCAATGTGGTTTGTGAAAAGAACACATGCAATGTGGTCATGTGGGTTAATGGAACTACCGAAATCCATGTGGTTTAGGAAATAAACACCTTCAATGACACTAGTGGACCGATGTGTCTAACCATGGTCATAGAGACAAAAAGCACATAGGAAAGCAGCTTCCACATTTCATGATGCACCAGTGTGGCAGAGGGTGCACCACAGAAGCCATCGGAGTTTGTGTGGTCATGTGGGATCAATGTGGTTTATGAAAAGAACACATGCAATGTGGTCATGTGGATCAATGACACTACTGGGATCCATGTGGTTTAGGAAAAGAACACATGCAATGACATCAGCAGATTCATGTGGCAAACCATGGCCACATAGACTAAAAGCACACAGGAAAGCAACTTCCACATTGCATGCTGCACTAGTGTGGCAGAGGCTGCACCATAGAATCCATTAGAGTGTGTGTGCTAATGTGGGATCAATGTGGTTTATGAAAGAACGCATGCAATGTGGTCATGTGGGTAAATGACACTAGTGGGATCCATGTGGTTTAAGAAAAGAACTCATGCAATGACACCAGTGGACCCATGTGTCAAACCATGGTCACTGAGACCAAAGCACATAGGAAAGTAGCTTCCGCATTGCATACTTCATGATTGTGGCAGAGGCTACACCACATAATCCACTAGAGTCTGTGTGGTCACATGGGATCAATGTGGTTTATGAAAAGAACACATGCAATGTGGTCATGTGGGTCAATGACACTAGTGGGATTCATGTAGTTTAGGAAAAGAACACATGCAATGACATTTGTGGACCCATGTGCCAAACCATGGTCGCAGAGACCAAATGCCCATAGGAAACAGCTTCCATATTGCATGATGTACTAGTGTGGTAGATGTTGCACCACAGAACCCACTGGAGTTTGTGTGGTCATGTGGGATCAATGGGGTTTATGAAAAGAAGACATGCAATGTGGTCATGTGGATCAATGACACTAGTGGGTTCCATGTGGTTTAGGAAAAGAACACATGCAATGACACAGTATGGTCAAGGAGACCAAAAGCACATAGGAAATCACCTTCCACATTGCATGTTGCACCAGTGTGGCAGAGGCTCCACCACAGAATCCACTTGAGTGTGAGTGGTCATGCGGGATCTATGTGGTTTATGAAAAGAACACATGCAATGTTGTCATGTGGGTCAATGACACTAGTGGGATCCATGCGGTTTAGGAAAAGAACACGTGCAATGACATAAGTGGACCCATGTGTCCAACCATGCTCATAGAAACCAAAGGCACATAGGAAAGTAGATTCCACATTGCATGCTGCACTAGTGTGGCAGAGGCTACACCACATAATCCACTAGAGTGTGTGTGATCATGTGGGATCAATATAGTTTATGAAAATAACAGATGCAATGTGGGTCAATGACACTAGTGGAATTCTTATAGTTTAGTTAAAGAACACATGCCATGACATCTGCGGGCCCATGTGTCAAACCATGGTCATAGAGACCAAAAGCCCATAGGAAAGAGCTTCCACATTGCATGTTACAGCAGTCTGGTAGAGGCTGCACCACAGAATCCATTAGTGTGTGTTGTCATGTGGGATCAATGTGGTTTGTGAAAAGAACACATGCAATGTGGTCATGTGGGTTAATGGAACTACCGAAATCCATGTGGTTTAGGAAATAAACACCTTCAATGACACTAGTGGACCGATGTGTCTAACCGTGGTCATAGAGACAAAAAGCACATAGGAAAGAAGCTTCCACATTTCATGCTACACCAGTGTGGCAGAGGGTGCACCACAGACTCTATTGGAGTTTGTGTGGTCATGTGGGATCAATGTGGTTTATGAAAAGAACATATGCAATGTGGTCATGTGGATCAATGACACTAGTGGGATCCATTAAGTTTATGAAAAGAACACATGCAATGACATCAGCGGACCCATGTGTCAAACCATGGCCACAGAGACCAAAAGCACATAGGAAAGCAGCTTCCACATTTCATGATGCACCAGTGTGGCAGAGGGTGCACCACAGAATCGATTGGAGTTTGTGTGGTCATGCGGGATCAATGTGGTTTATGAAAAGAACACATGCGATGTGGTCATGTGGATCAATGACACTAGTGGGATCCATGTGGTTTAGGAAAAGAACACATGCAATGACATCAGTAGACCCATGTGGCAAACCATGGCCATAGAGCCTAAAAGCACATAGGATAGCAGCTTCCACATTGCATGTTGCACCGGTGTGGCAGAGGCTACACCATAGAATCCGCTAGAGTGTGTGTGGTCATGTGGGATCAATGTGGTTTATGAAAAGAACACTTGCAATGTTGTCATGTGTGTCATTGAAACTAGTGGCATCGATGTAGTATAGGAAAACAACACATGCAATGACACTAGTGGACCCATGTGTCAAACCATGGTCAAAGAGAACAAAATCACATAGGAAAGCAGGTTCAACATTGCATGCTGGACCAATGTGGCTGAGGCTGCACCACAGAATCCACTGGAGTTGGTGTGGTCATCTGGAATCAATGGGGTTTATGAAAAGAACACATGCAATGTGGTTACATGGATCAATGATAGTAGTGGGTTCCATGTGGTTTAGGAAAAGAACACATGCAATGACACGAATATGGTCATAGAGTCCAAAAGCAGATAGGAAAGCAGCTTGCACATTGCATGCTGCACTAGTGTGGCAGAGGCTCCATCACAGAATCCACTGTAGTGTGTGTGTGGTCCTGTGAGATCAATGTGGTTTATGAAAAGAACACATGCAATGTGGCAATGTGGGTCAATTACACTAGAGGGATCCATGTGGTTTAGGAAAAGAACACATGCAATAACACCAATATGGTCACAAATACCAAAAGCACATAGGAAAGCAGTTCCACATTAAATGTTGCACAATTGTGGCAGAGGCTGAACCACAAAATCCACTAGAGTGTGTGTGGTCATGTGGGATAAATGTGGTTTCTGAAAATAATACATGCAATATTGACATGTGCGTCAATGCCACTAGTGGGATCAATGTGGTTTAGAAAAAGAACGCGTTCAATGACACAAGTGGACCCATGTGTCAAACCATGTTCACAGAGACCAAAAGCACATAGGAAAGCAGGTTCGACATTGCATGTTGCACCTGTGTGGTCGAGGCCGCACCATAGAATCCACTGGAGTTTGTGTGGTCATGTGGGATCAATGGGGTTTATGAAAATAACACATGCAATGTTGTCATGTGGATGAATGACACTAGTGGGTTCCATGTGGTTTAGGAAAAGAACAAATGCAATGACACTAGTATGGTCACAGAGACCAAAAGCACATAGGAAACCAGCTTCCACATTGCATATTGCACAAGTGTGGCAGAGGCTCCACCACATAATCGACTAGAGTGTGTGTGGTCATGTGGGATCAATGTGGTTTATGAAAAGAACACATGAAATGTTGTCACGTGGGTCAATGACACTAGTGGGACCCATGTGGTTTAGGAGAAGAACACATGCAATGACACTAGTGGACCCATGTGTCAAACCATGGCCACAGAGACCAAAAGCACATAGGAAAGTAGCTTCCACATTGCATATTGCACCAGTGTGGTAGAAGATGCACCACAGAATCCGCAAGAGTGTGTGTGGTCATGTGGGATCAATTTGGTTTATGAAAAGAACACATGCAATGTGGTCATGTGGGTCAATGACACTAATGGGATCCATGTGGTTTAAGAAAAGAACACATGCTATGACAATAGTATGGTCACAGAGACCAAAAGTGCATAGGAAAATAGCTTCCACATTGCATGTTGCAACAGTGTGGCAGAGGCTAAACCACATAATCCACTAGTGTATGTGGTCATGTGGGATCAATGTGTTCTATGAAAAGAACACATGCCATGTTGTCATGTGGGTAAATGAATATAGTGGGATCCATGTGGTTTAGGAAAATAACACATGCAATGACACTAGTGGATCCATGTGTCAAACCATGGTCACAAAGACCAAAAGCACATAGGAAAAAACCTTGCACATTGCATGCTGCACTAGTGTGGGAGAGGTTGCACCACATAATGCACTTGACTGTGTGTGGTCATGTGGGATCAATGTGGTTTATGAAAATAATATATGCAATGTGGTCATGTGGGTAAATGACACTAGTGGGATCCATGTGGTTTAGGAAACGAATACACGCAATGCCACTAGTGGACCCATGTGTCAAACCATGGTCATAGAGACCAAAAGCACATAGGAAAGAAGCTTCCACCTTGCATGTTGCACTTGTGTTGCAGAAGCTGCACCACAGAATCCACTGGAGTGTGTGTGTTCATGTGGGATCAATGTGGTTTATGAAAAGAACACATGCAATGTGGTCAAGTGGGTCAATGACACTACTGGGATCCATGTGGTTCAGGAAAAGAACACATGCAATGACACCAGTGGACCCATGTGTCAAATCATGGTCACACGGACCAAAAGCACATAAGCAAGCAGCTTCCTCATTGCATGCTGCACCAGTGTGGCAGAGGCTACACCACGAAATCCTCTAGAGTGTGTGTGGTCATGTGGGATCAATGTGGTCATGTGGTTCAATGACACTAGTGGGATCCATGTGGTTTAGGAAAAGAACACATGCAATGACACTAGTTGACCCATGTGCCAAACCATGGTCACAGAGACCAAAAGCACATAGGAAAGCAGCTTCCACATTGCATGTTGCACCTGTGTTGCAGAAGCTGCACCACAGAATCCACTGGAGTGTGTGTGGTCATGTTGGATCAATGTGGTTTATGAAAAGAACACATGCAATGTGGTCAAGTGGGTAAATGACACTAGTGGGATTCATGTGGTTTAGGAAAAGAACACATGCAATGAGATTAGTGGACCCATGTGTTAAACCATGGTCATAGAGACCAAAAGAACATAGGAAAGCAGCTTCCAGTGTGGTGGATGTCACACCACATAATCCACTGGAGTTTGTGTGGTCATGTGGGATCAATGTGGTTTATGAAAAGGACACATGCAATGTGGTTATGTGGATCAATGACACTAGTGGGATCCATGTGCTTTTGGAAAAGAACACATCCAATGACACCAGTATGGTCATAGAGACCAAAAGCACATAGGAAAGCAGCTTCCACATTGCATGTTGCACTAGTGTGGCAGAGGCTGAACCATAGAATCCACTAGAGTGTGTATGGTCATGTGGGATCAATGTGGTTTATGAAAACAACACATGCAATGTTGTCAGGTGGGTCAATTACACTAGTGGAATCCATGTGGTTTAGGAAAATAACACATGCAATCAGACCAGTGGACCCATGTGTCAAACCATGGTCATAGAGACCAAAAGCACATTGAAAGCAGCTTACACATTGCATGCTGCACCAGTGTGGGAGATGCTGCACCACAGAATCCACTAGACTGTGTGTGGTCATGTGGGATCAATGTGGTTTATCAAAAGCACATATGCAATGTGGTCATGTGGTTCAATGACACTAGTGGGATCCATGTGGTTTAGGAAAAGAACACATGCAATGACACTAGTTGACCCATGTGCCAAACCATGGTCACAGAGGCCAAAAGCACATAGGAAAGCAGCTTCCACATTGCATGTTGCACCTATGTTGCAGAAGCTGCACCACAGAATCCACTTGAGTGTGTGTGGTCATGTTGGATCAATGTGGTTTATGAAAAGAACACGTGCAATGTGGTCAAGTGGGTCAATGCTACTAGTGGGATCCATGTGGTTCAGGAAAAGAACAGATGCAATGACACTCTATGGTCACATAAACCAAAAGCACATAGGAAAGCAGCTTCCACATTGCATGTTGCACCAGTGTGGCAGAGGCTACGCGATATAATCCACTTGAGTGTGTGGTCATGTGAGAGCAATGTGATTTATGAAAAGAACACATGCAATGTGGTCATGTGGGTCAATGACACTAGTGGGATCCATGTGATTTAGGAAAAGAACACATGCAATGACGTCAGTGGACCCATGTGTCAAACCATGGTTAGAGAGACCAAAAGCACATAGGAAAGCAGCTTCGACATTGCATGTTGCACTAGTGTGGCGGAGGCTAAACCTTAGAATTCACTAGAGTGTGTGTGGTCATGTGGGATCAATGTGGTTTATGGAAATAACACATGCATTGTTGTCATATGGGTCAATGAAACTAGTGGGATCCATGTGGTTTAGGAAAAGAACACATGCAATGAAACTAGTGGACCCATGTGTCAAACCAGGGTCACAGAGACCAAAAGCACATAGTAAAGAAGCTTCCACATTGCATGTTGCACTAGTGTGGCAGGGGCTGCACCACAGAATCCACTGGAGTGTGTGGTCATGTGCGATCAATGTGGTTTATGAAAATAACACATGTAATGTGGTCATGTGGGGCCACTAGTGAGATCAATGTGGCTTAGGAAAATAACACATGCAATGACACCAATATGGCCATAGAGTCCAAAAGCACATAGGAAAGCAGCTTCCACAATGCATGTTGCACCAGTGTGGCAGAGGCTGCACCACAGAATCCACTGGAGTGTGTGTGGTCATGTGGGATCAATGTGGTCTATGAAAACAACACATGCAATGTTGTCAGGTGGTTCAATTACACTAGTGGAATCCATGTGGTTTAGGAAAAGAACACATGCAATCACACCAGTGGACCCATGTGTCAAACCATGGTCATAGAGACCAAACACACATTGAAAGCAGCTTACACATTGCATGCTACACCAGTGTGGGAAATGCTGCACCACAGAATCCACTAGACTATGTGTGGTCATGTGGGATCAATGTGGTTTATCAAAAGCACATATGCAATGTGGTCATGTGGTTCAATGACACTAGTGGGATCCATGTGGTTTAGGAAAAGAACACATGCAATGACACTAGTTCACCCATGTGCCAAACAATGGTCACAGAGACCAAAAGCACATAGGAAAGCAGCTTCCACATTGCATGCTTTAGCAGTGGCGTAGAGGTTGCACAATAGAGTCCACTAGAGTGTGTGCGGTCATGTGGGATCAATGTGGTTTATGAAAAGAACACATGCAATGTGGTCATGTGGGTCAATGATACTAGTGGGATCCATGTGGTTTAGGAATAGAACACATGCAATGACACCAGTGGACCCATGTGTCAAACCATGGTCACAGAGACCAAAAGCACATAAGAAAGTAGCTTACACATTGCATGCTGCACTAGTGTGGCAAAGGCTGCACCACAGAATCCACTAGAGTTTGTGTGGTCATGTGGGATCAATGTGGAGGCACTACGAGGCGAGATTGCCTGCTTGACCGGCTCTAGAAGGCCCGTGGCCACTCCGAGTCAGTGTGGACCTATGGTTTATCCCGACTAGACAACATTGTAGCGCTTTGTGAAGCCGAGGCCACCTCCTTAGCCTCCATCGCAAATGCGTCCCTATCCCTGATGTAGATGTTGGATGTGCTGCTGGCATGTGTGGATAAAACTAATGTCTCCTCTCTTATCTCCTTCTGTTGTGACTTGGTGCAGGAGCTTGGAGCCCTTCGCATCAAGCTAGTTAGTGTTCTGAAGGAAGATGGCAAGCGCATGGATGAAACCGCAGCAAGGCTCCACCTTCCCCGTGTGTAGTTCCTAGCCCCGTAGTTCCCATTTTGAGAGCTACTGGAGCCTTTCTCCAGCAAACTGGCCTAGTCTGCCACGGAGAGGGAGGTAGCCCCCTTAGTGACTGTTGTCCTGAAGGGACTAAGGCACGATGAGTGATGCCTTCATCCTCCCTTTTTATTATCGTTGTAGTTTCAGTATGTGACCAGCCATTTGCGCCATTATGTAACACCAAGATACTTTATTTACACAACGTTCCTTCGTCACGGACTGCGGGGTGGCTACGTCGAGCCGCATTGCGTAGGTGTCTTGCTCTCTGTAATAAACTTATTTGTTGAGACCATGTACGGGCACCCCGGGAACGGAGTCCAGTGGCATCCCATTGCCGCGCCCCCTGCCTGTATGTGGGTTTTACCAGTAGACTTGTTAAAAACTGATTTTTACTAGATTCTCTTTTGAGTTAAGGCCTCATGTTTTACAACGGATTACACGGGGTTGGGCCAGACCATGAAATGACATAACTTCTCTTTACATCGGTTTACACGATGGCCAGGACACCATTTTCCGGGCCAAACAGCTCGAATGCACGTCCTTACTCAGTTTGTTAGGACATATGACACGCCTTCCCAGGCTTTTCTTACGGAGGACTATACGATGGACTGGACACCTTTACTAGGGCCCGACCAATCGAATGCTCGTACTTACTCGTTTTGACGAGATATATGATACGTCTTCCTATGCTTTTATTATGGTCGATTATATGGTCGATTGGTCACCTTTACTAGGTCCTGACCAATCGAACATGCGTACCTACTCGCTTTACCGGGACATATGATCGGTCTTCCTGGGTTTTTGTTTGAGGATCGTGGTGTCCCTAATTTACTTCCCCTTTATTCGGGAAGGTCTTCACGGGTAAAACTTGAAGAGGTGGTACTTCTGCAGGTGCTCCATGTTCCAAGAATTTGACACCGATTCCCCCTCCTCTGTCTCCAGGCGGATGACGCCTGGCCTGGAAACATGGGAAACACGAAAGGGTCCCTCCCATTCGGGGGATAACTTGTTCATTACCTTGGTGTATAGCTTTCTCTAGAGAACCAGGACTCCTTACTTGAGCTCCTAGTGACGGAATCGCTGACTATGATACTATTGTAGTCCTTGTTGATAATGTATAGACCATATAGCAGCCCGTCAACGTATTTCTTCTAGGAATTGACATTGTCAATCTGCTCTGCGTGTTGGACAGTGTCTTCGTATGCGCGCACATGGGGGGATCCGTATTGTAGTTCCTTCAGTAGGACGACCTTTGCCCCTTATACAAGGGATAATGTGTCTCCCCTGTTGCCTGGTTGGGTGTTGTCTACAACACCCACAACACCGTGGGGAGTTCCTTGATCCTGTTCCTCTCACTTTGCTTGAACCATTTGAAGGTTCTGGTTTTCAGTCCCCGCAACACCTCTATGTTTGAGTGATCCACCAGCACGTTCCCACGGGGGTGGGCAACATAGGTGTAGCAGATCCTAGTGCCCATCTCCTAGCAATAGGTCTTGACAACCTTGATAGTGAACTAGGTGCCATTATTGGTTATGATGCTATTTGGCACCTCGAAACAACACAGAATTCCACGTATGAACTTTATGGCGGCTTAAACGGTGATGGCCCGAACATGCTCTATCACCACCATCAGGTACTCGTAGCCTTCGATTGATCTCGGGAATTAGCCGGCGATGTCTAGCCCCTAGGCCGCGAATGGCCACAACACATGTATCATTTGCAGCACCTACGCATGCTGCTTTATACTCTTGGCATGTAATTGGCATGAGCCACATGTTTGCACCAACTATTCCATGGCAGCGAGTGCGGTATGCCAATAGAAACCTTTACGGAAGGACTTTCTAGCCAAGGCTCTTGAGGCGACATGGTTGGTGCACATCCCTTTTTGGATGTCCGCCAGCAGGGCTTGTACTTGTTCTTGTGTTATGCAGCCAATGTTCACTCCGCTATCCCTCTTATGGTACAGCTCGCCGTCGATGAGGCGGTACATGGTCGTTTGACGGACCATGCGATCAACTTGTTTGTCGTCCTCAAGCAGGCTTTGATCCCGGAGACACCAGATAAGATCGGTCGCTCAAAGTGGAGAGGTATCCTCGGCGACCATCACCGCGTGCTTCTGTGGGTGCGGTTCTCTTCCCGCGATGATGGGATTACATCTTCCAGGTTTTAGTGGTTGCCGGTGAACCCAGTGTACCGAAATAACTTATTTGTGCAACCACATTACCCCTGGGAGATGGGGCTTAACTCTTAATTTGTTCTCTTTAGCATGAGCGACCCCTACTTGATGTTACAGGGGAGAAATCCCTGGAAATCGGTCCTTCCCCTGTAAAGGTCCATGGATCTAGGGTTGGCGGATGTCTCTGACAAGATCCGGGCACAACAATTGGGTCTCCCATGGATGGTACGGGTTTGGAAGTACAAAAGGGAAGATATTAAATGATATGCTAGTCTAGAACTATGCTATCATGGCAGTATGGGAGGGAGTATGGTGTTTACGACATAGTGTACTCGTTCCGAGGAGGACAAACCCAAAAGGGAAAGGTGCCATTTCTACGGTTGACAAATGAAAGGTTATGTTTTATTATCCGAACCCCCATGTACTGTGTGTAACTTGACTTGGTTGAATCTTGGTGGATGTATTGATTCTTGTGGGGAAAGTGCACAAACTCTACAGAGTATAATCTATTCGAATAGCCATGTCCATGGTCAAGGATGGTTGGAAAGGTGAATGCTAGAAGGAACCAAGTGGTGATCTTGGAAAGATAAAATAAAGTGTAGTGGTCATGGGATGGCCTGAGATAGAGGTTTTGTTTTAACCATGGATGGTCGAAGATGTTAAAGCAGGGTTTTTACTCCAGAAAGGTTATCAAAAAGGTTTTTCAACAAGGATATAGAGATATCCAGCTTTTAAAATGGAGAGATGTTTTCAAACTCTTTTTCAACAAATATATAGAGATGCCATATCTACAAGAGAAACTAGGATTTTCAAAAACGACCATAGCTAGAGCTATCTCGCCATAGCCAAACTGCACTATCTTATTTACCTAATCTTGGTGGTTTGTGAGTACATTCAAAGTACTCACTAGCATTGTACCTAGCTATTTACTTCGCTAGGCTTTTCGAGGCATGAACAGGAAGGTTACGGTGATGTCTATGCGAGCTAGGATGTCTCCCCAGCCAGCTGCCTATAGGGTTAAGGCATGACTTGGGCTCAACGATTGATGAAGTTCCATTGCTGATGATTGGCATAGCTGTAATGGCATCAATGTAAGTCTTGTTATCATTATGTAATGGATGTTGCAATGATACTTGTCGGTTATGTTCCACGGCTCACTGATCATAGGAATGTGGAAATATGCATAACATAGATTCTCGGACTGCTAGTAGTTGAAATTAAAGGACGTCCTGGTCTTATTGATCTTTTTATAGTGGACATGCCTGAAGATCCCGTAGCACCTATAATTCTAGGTAGGCCATTCCTAAGAACTATTAAAGCTCTAATTAATTTACACGAAGGGAATGTGAGAATAGGACTACCATCTAGAAAACCTTTTGTAGTTCACTTCCCGAGGAAGAAAAATGCCAAGCCTGATGATGATGGTGTCATTACTTTGAATGCTAACAATTTTGGAGTGGGTGTTCCACTTCCAAAACCCAAATTATCACCGTCTGGGTCAAGCTAATTGACCTTAACTAGAAGAGCTTTATAGGAGGCAACCCATGTGAAATAATGTTTTTACTTGTGTTAGTTTAGTTTTGTTTTTGTTTTTAATAAAGGAGTGTTCAAGAAGATCCTTTGAAGAGAGGAGAAGAAATCAAGGTAAAGATCACTCTATAATATTTTCTAACACTTTTCCAAAGAAGGAACTGGATTTTAGTGACGCATTTTTATGTCATTATTTTGTGAGAGTAGATGTGCAAAGGCGTATGAAGTTTCTACTGGAACATTTTAAGTTTTGATGTTTTCAGAGGCTTTAACGACTGATACATTGCAAATCATGTTTCATGGGGAACGCTTTCAACATTGCACTTGTACTTTGTACCCCGTTGACATCATGTTCTTTTGCTTACGGATCCCTGCGGTGTGAAATAGAAGTGGAACTTGTAAGATCATGGAGTTTGTATGTGTGTTAGAGAAACGCCTGGGCCGCTAGCCTAATCCATGCCTAATCATGGTGGAAACTTGCAGCATCACCATAATAAGCACTCTATGAAGCATCCTCAATAAAAACCTATGCAAATAGCAAATAAAAAGATCGCTGAGATGCTCATTGTCTGCTTGCCTTGTCATTTTGATTATGGGAAAGCTCCCGTATCATGTGCAAGGGGTAGCCCGTTGGCGGTTCTTAATGATACACATATACTTACAATGACAAGAGCTTACTCGTGACTGAAGTTGAGTAGCATGAGGATCGGTCTTCGTAAGTAAGGGGCATGAGATTTCGGTTTATAACTTGTCAAGCATATCCTCTTAGTTGTGTCACTTTCACCTTAATCACCTTCAAGATGCTTATGATAGGGGAAATGAGAGCTGAAAACTACAAGTACCATAATTTTTGAAAGCTCTTTATGAGACTTGAATCCCTACTTCCTTTTACAAAAGTCCTTTCTTCCACCATTATATTGAGTCTCCACCTTCTATCTTTATGCACGTACTTTGAGAGCATAGTGGCCATTCTTTGTTCTATGTGCATTGTCCCAAGACTAGTTGATTGATGCATAACTTGATATTGCTTGTTTTAAACTATTGTATCTAGTCACTCTTATGAACTTTGAAGGTGTCCTATGCATTTATATTTGCTACTCTATTGAGGGACAAGCTGAATACTATTATGCTATGTTTTCTTTATGTGAAACAAACAAACGTCTTGCAAAGCATTGTTATTCATGAATCTTTTGTTTGGGCCTTTTCATGTTGCATCATAGTTTCTTTGCTTATTGCTAGAACTTTATCTTTCATGTTATGATTGAAGTACTATGATCCCAGATTTGAATGTTTTGCAAATACTTTGATCAAGTCTTTGATGGTGCATGTCACCTCAAAATTATTCTTTCTTTTTATCACTTACCTACTCGAGGACGAGCAGGAGTTAAGCTTGGGGATGTTGATACATTGCAAATGTATCTATAATTTTCGATGTTCCATGCTTGGTTTTATCCACTTTCTTGTGTTCTGTTCCAACTTTGGAGTACTTTTCATATGATTTCTTAGACTAACCTATTAACAAGAGCCATAGTGCCAGCTGCCTATTTTCTGCTGTTTTTGGTTCTAGGAAAGTCAAAAAATGAATATTCTTGGAATTGGACGGGACAAAATCCAAAGTGCCTATTTTTCCGGAAGTGATTAAGTGCCAGAATACGAGACGGAGAAGGGCCAGGGAGCCACCACACCACTTGGCCGCGCGACCAAGCATGGCCCGTGCCAGGGGGTGGTGTGGCCGCTCCCGGCACCCCCTCGGCCTCTCCTTCTGCCTATAAGTTGCCCTCAGGATGAAAACCCTAAGTACTCGATCAAAAATCCATGAAAGAGTATGTAGCCGCCGTCATATCCATCCCTAGATCGGGGGGGATCTGAAGCTCTTCCCGGCACCCTGCCGGAGAGGGGAATTCACCCTGGAGGCCTTCTTCATCACCATGCAAGCCTCCGGTGTGATGCGTGAGTAGTTCATCCTTGGACTACGGATCCATGTAGTAGCTAGATGGCTGGTTCTCCTCCTTTGTGCTTTCATGTCTAGATCTTGTGAGCTCCGTTCATGATCAAGATCATCTATTTGTAATTCTTCATGTTGTGTTTGCGGGGATCTGATGGATATTGAGATGCTATTTCAGATTGATTATTGATTCTATCATGTATTTGAGATCTTGCATGCTTTCCGTTGCTAGTAGCTACCTTGGCCAAGTAGATGCTAGCAACTCCAAGAGTTAGTATTTATGCTCGATAGTGGGTTCATGCCTCTGGTAATCTGGGGAAGTGACAGAAATCTCTAAGGTACTATATGTGTTGTTGCTACTGGGGAGAAAACAACAATCCTTTGTTAATAGAACAATCGTATTGTTTACTTTACACGCAATTCGTAAAGCAATAATTTGTTGCTTGCAACTTAATACTTGAGGGGGTTCGGATGATAACCTGAAGGTGGATTATTAGTCATAGATGCAGTTGGATGGCGGTCTATGTATTATGTTGTAATGCCCAATCAAGGCTTAGAGGAGTCAAGATGATTAGTATATGCATGTATTGCTTTCTCGGTGTTTGTCAATTGCCCCGCTGTAATTTGTTCACCCAGCATGTTATCTATCTTAAGGAGAGCCACCTCTAGTGAACTATGGATCCCGGTCCTTTTTCTTTACATACAATCTATAAACTGTTTTTGCTTTGTGTTTACTTTCTGCATACTATTACTTCCTTCCATTCGATACGTTTAATCCTTTGTTTTCCGCAAAACACGGTGAGATTGACAACCTCATCGCAAGTTGGGGACAAAGTTCTGTGGTTGTGTTGTGCAGGTCTCCACGTTGCTACTAGCACCGGTAGTGCGCCCTGCCAAAGCTCAGCTAGTAACACCTTTGGGGTGTTTCCTTGCTCCTACTGGTTCGATTAAACCTTGGTTTGATAACTGAGGGAAAACTTACTGCTGTGCTCATCATACCTTCCTCTTGGGGTTCCCAACGAGCTCTAAGTTGAAAGTCGATCGCATCAATGACCAGTAGTATGACCGGAACCGGCTGTACCATTTGCTCGTACCACATCTCGGCACCAAAGGATAAGTTTTTAGATTTTTGTTTCTAGGAGACACACATTTTAATGACCTTCCATACGACTAAAGCTGCCCGTACCATCCGCCCGTACTATACCCGAGAGAAAAATATCAGAAATTAAGAAAATGTACTGCACACTTAATGACCAACAGTTCGGGGGAGTGCGACCGTACCATGCGTCTATACCGAGTGCATCGACTAGAGTATGCGTCGACTCTAAGGTAAACACTTGGTATAGGCGGGCTGCGACCGTACTACGTGCTTGTAATACCTGTTTGGTCGCGATTTTAACCCTAGGGAGGAGGTAAACCTAAACCGAAAACACTTATTATTTTTCTTCTTCCTCAAAATTCCAAACCACCTCCATTGGATCTTCAATTCTACTCATTCTTTCTTCGATTCCTCGCACACAAGTTATCCAAGGTATGTTTATCCTATGATCACCTACTTATTTGCATCAAAACCTTGCTCAATCCTTTGCCATTATCAATGTAGACTTATGTAGCACCCCGATAAAAATCACTACTAGAAAATCGCGTGTTGTTTTTATTTTTGTGTATCATCATGACAACATGCTCATTTCATCATGCCACATTGCATTTGAGCATCATCATCATCATGCACATTATTTTGCCTAAAACTATTTTCCAAAAATCCTATTTTGTTTTTCTACATTATCCCCCTTCTTATTTCAAAATATAAACTCTAGGTCTTCCTAGATATTTTGTTTGTCTAAAAAATATTTGTAAAAGTCTTTTTTATAAAAATAAATGAGCAAGCAAAAATAAAGACTATTTTTGTTACCGGGGAGCCAACCAGCTAGGCCGGTGGCCCAGCTAGCAAGCTACTACCCCGGAAGGCCCAACCGGCTGAAACCCTAGCCCATCTACCCAAACCCCAAACCCTAATCCTAGCTACTCCCTGCCGCAGCCATTCCTCACCAGCCGCCACATACGCTGCAGCACACCGACCACCCCACCCTGTCACGCTCCCCCGCCTGGCCCACCATCCCACCGCGTCGCCAGCTCGTGCGAGCCCCGACCCGGTCATGTCACCTGCCATATTCCAGCACCTGCCGCGTGATCGACACGCCCACGCGAGCCCCGCACACCATGTCACCCCGGCCCCACCATCTCGCTGCCCTGCATGTGACCCAGCGACCGCTCTCCCATCTCACGATCCCCTCCCCACCAACCACCGTCCGTTGCCTCCTTTAATCCCACCAACCGCCGCCGCCCTCTCCTCTCTTATCCGCCTCGCTGCTTCTCGTCTCCCTCTCCGGGCGTCTCCCTCGTTGTCGCCCTCCTTTTCACCGAAGCCGGCCAGCCTCGCTGCCAGTGGTCACTGCTGCCTCTACGCGTCCCGAGCGCCCCTTCAAGCCCGACCCGAGCGCCGCCGCGTGTCCCTCTCCGCCGTGCAACGCCGGGATCCCACCTCGCGAATGTCCCCTGCGAGCAGCGCTGCCGCACGCGGAGTCCCGTCGGCCTCCTTCCTTCCCGGCCACCGTCGCCTTCAAGCCCCGCCCCTCTGCAGGTCGTCGTTCCTCGTTGGTGCCCTCCTCCGGCCAAGGTCATCACCACGTCTGCCGGCCCCCGTGCGTCGCCTTCGTCCTCCGAGCTCCTCCCCGGCATGTAAGCCCCTGCCGCGCGTCGTCGCCGTCGGCTCTGTCCCCTCTGTGGACCACCCCGCCGCTCGACCTCCTCGGTGTCCTCGCGAGCTCCCCCGTAGCATAACCCCAAGGTCGCGACCGTCGCCCCAGCCATCGACCCTGCAGCTCCCCATCGCTGGACCCCGCGCATCGCCGCCTCCATCTGTGAATCAGGCGCCGCCGCCCTAGTGTTCTCCTCCCCAAGCCCCTACATCGACCGATGCTGCCGTCCCCGAGCTCCGCGGCGCGTCTCCATGACTCCCTTGTGTGCTCCGCCTCGGCCTCCTCCCGCTCATCTCGTGGACACCGTCTGCAGGGACGTGCTCCTTTTTTATCATTGCCAAGGGGCCCACGATCTCGTCTCCCCTACGCCTCCCCACGGCTGCTTGACAGATCCCCCTGACGTGCACAAGTGTTGGTCAATTGTTTGAACCAAGTTCGACTCCAACATCTATTCGTGTGTGTGGTACTGTGTTGGTGATGTGCAGGTAGTAATCTGGTGGCGTGTTGAGGTGGTGAGATGTGAGGATGTGATGCTCGTGTGTGGAGATGGATACGCGAAGTTGTAGATGTGGTGGTGGTGATGTATGTGTGGAGATAGGGCGCGCAAAACCCCGACTACCTTGGCTACTTCTGAACCGACGCGACATCAAGAGAAGGCGGAGCCGATGCACGTAGATGAAGTATCGAGACGGTACTTGAAGCCCACCGATGCGAACTCCAAGTCCGTCATCGGCACCAAGGTCGGAACTCCAAGATCTTATTCGTGGAAACCGAAGGCCTTGATCCCGGAGTCCGAGACCACACCCGAACCCCGTTGAACCCTCGGAGCCCAAGATCGCCGAGTTCCCATGTGTGACCCCTTTTCCCGAGACCCTTATTTTTATAATATGACATTATCAAATGTTGCATATTAAATTGTTCATGATTGCATACATAATCATTGGGTTGGGGGCATTATGCGGTTTCACCTCAGTTAAATATGGAGTCCATATGCGGGCTATTTTATTCTTATTATGGCTCCATTTAAATTTGTGTAGCAAACTGATGCCATGTTTTGCCTTGTCAATACAACATTTAAATCGCGGGGTAGCTAAATAACTTGAACCTTCTAATTAATCGTCGGGACCCCGGTTCCGCTTAATATTGCCTAATTGCACCGCATCGTTGTCTTGACATGCATCATACATACATCATGCTGGATCTTCTACCGTAGTATTAAATAGTGCATCCGGTGTTTGTTTTAGTGCTTTGGTTCTTCGCGGATTAGGACGTTGAGTGGATGCGAGTATCGACAAGTTCTTCAGATATGTACCTTTGGCAATGTTTCCTAGGCGAGCAATCTCCCCCTTTCTACCTATTTTTCATTTATAGTCTTTACTTCCTCCTATTGATCTATTGCTACCCCTATGGTGATGCTTTAGTTTCCGTGCACCATTTATATACCTTGCAGCCTCTATATTGCCTTGGACACATCCTATTGCATGTTGTTTGGTAGATAGATGGCCTTGCGAGTCGTAGTCGCTTGCTCAGGTGCGATCCCGTGCCGTGAAATACCACACAGTTGTTGGAATGTTGTCATATGCTTTATGGTGGAGAGGATCATGACTTTAAATACAACTATTAAATTGCTGAGAATAGATATAACTAATGCAGAGGCATCGGTGGTCAATAGATGTTATTTGGTTCTTCCACGCGCACTTGTGTCCCGTAGGACCCCGAGTACTTGATACTTGTTCCTTGACTATCGCACTATCCACATGTGGGACCATGAATCCCCTTAGCCAGAGCTTGATTCATTTCTTATTTCTTGGGGCCACAAACTAGTTTGGGGCTTTATTACTATCCTGTACCTATGCCATGCTTAACTACTTTATTTACAATTGTGCGTGGAGCACCTGTACTGTTTTGGATTGTGACACGTTTTCGCTGTATCGACAAGCCCAGTGACACTTTCGGGTTCCCAGTCGTTTACCGCCGTCCACACAAACCCTAGGTCCGTCTCGGAGCCGGCCAACTTCGTCGCGGGTAACTTAGTGGGGTGGCCCCCTGAAATATTTTATGAATCCTGTGATTGCTTTTTCGTGAAAGCCTCGTTTGGTTTTGATTTGGTTTTTACGAGGTTGATCGTGCGTGTGTTGCTATTTGTGCACCCCTGCAGGGTAAATCTTTCTAAAAGACGTGTCTACGGTTATGGACGACTTGGAGCACAGTATCTCAATCATAGACAAGCATAACTAAAGAGTTCTATAAATTTAACTTAATATGTGACAAGTAGTCAGCTTCACTACAATGGAATGGATAATAAAAGTAGCAACAACTGGTGGAACTGGTGTGTATCGTGTCATGTTATACCTGCCTAGTAAGTATCGCAACTCCAATGGAATGAAATAAAAGTGCCAACAACTGCTGGGTTTGGAATATCACATGCTAATTGTATCTGACTAGTAAGTACTGCAATTACAACCGAATGGTTAACTAAAACTGCCCACTACTTATGCTATCAGGATGACTCATGCTATCTATATCTGACTAGTAAGTGCTTCAACTATACTGGAATGAATAAAACTGCCAACTGCGTGAGTTCCTCGGTTTGACTTCCTCGTTTGGTCTTGAGGGGGAATACCAGGATGGGTATCATTGGTGTTAGTATCAAGTTGGATCCAAATAGGTCTTTCTTATCCCTCTCCAATAGCCGAAAGTTGAATCGAGTCAATATAGATTGTTTAGTGCATGCTGCGCTGCCGCTTTAGTCCACCATACCTATGTAGGCGAGAGCCGCCGAATTCTAGCCTCGCCGTGTATTGGCCTCAGTACTGACGCTCCTATTTTTCCTTTGCCCTTTGTCGGCACCCCTTTTGTTTTAGCAGGTACGAGTTCGACGTCGTTAGCAGGGTTACCCTTCTGGCTTGGCCTGGGCAGGGTTATGGACACCATTGGTTATTGTTCAGGGCTCTTAGCCCCATTTGCATCTTATCCGTACTCGGATGTTGTATCATTTTCAAGGTGATTTGGATCTTTGTACTGTATATCTGTATTCTTGACTCAGTGAGTCGTTGTTGTATATATATCTGTTCTGTGGGTTCCATCGTGGACTATTGTGTAATGATATTACTTCATTTTCCACCCGCACGCAAGTGCCTGGTAGGCGCCCTTGAATCGTTTCTATGCGGGTTTGGTGGGAATCGTTAAAACTTGCACAGGGCCGATTCGAGGGTGTTACAAAGTGGTATCAGAGCTCAGCAGTTACGATACCCCACTGGTCCAGCCTGTAGGATAACCTAGCTAACAGCCGATGTAGAGTGTCAAAACTATTTTTGCAAAATTGGTTGGATAGATCTGATGAGGTCTACTTTTACTCCTTTCCCCTCTACTATTCTCCTCTTACCTCTGCGTGTTTTAAATCTGCTCTCTTACCTTTCTTCAAGTCCAGGATTTCTCGTGGTTGGGTTCCGTCGTACCTTCAGGGTTTCGCTTCCTCCTTTGGCAACGGTGTTTCTACCTCCGGACTACATGCTATCTGAGTGATCCTTTATCTGTGGTACCATTCTTTGTTCATTGTTTGTGCCTTCCGGTGTTTTCCGATGCGACGACATCATCTACGCCAGATCCGATGCAGAGCCTTCATCACTCCTTTGTTCCGAACCTCGATTGTCAAAATGTTCAGTCTGGTTCCGAGAATAGTTGCATGCTTTCTACTGATTGTGCGGAGTAATAGTTTGGGTGCGTGATGGATTGGCCCCCATGCCGACTACTCACTCTATTTGCTCATTTACATTGAAGTGGATGAAAATGCATCGGTTCTCTCTTTCTATCGAAGTTAGAGGTGGCTTTATTTGTGGATACCTTTACTTTCGTCCTTTGTTTCCCGGAATGTTCTCTCGACGATCACGGACAACGACCTCTTGTTAATGGTGTCGCGAGCATCTACACGAAGTGAGAAGATTCAGATCGCCAACCTTCTTCCTGGTACCACAAGGAAGATGTCGAGGGTGAGATCCCTTATTAGTGGTGTCGAATTGTAGCACCCCGATAAAATCACTACTAGAAAATCGCGTGTTGTTTTTATTTTTGTGTATCATCATGACAACATGCTCATGTCATCATACCCATTGCATTTGAGCATCATCATCATCATGCACATTATTTTGCCTATAACTATTTTCCAAAAATCCTATTTTGTTTTTCTACATTATCCCCCTTCTTATTTCAAAATATAAACTCTAGGTCTTCCTAGATATTTTGTTTGTCTAAAAACTATTTGTAAAAGTCTTTTTTATAAAAATAAATGAGCAAACAAAAATAAAGACTATTTTTGTTACCGGTGGAGGCAGCTAGCTAGGCCGGTGGCCCAGCTAGCCAGCTACTACCCCGGCAGGCCCAACCGGCTGAAATCCTAGCCCATCTACCCAAACCCCAAACCCTAATCCTAGCTACTCCCTGCCACAGCCATCCCTCACCAGCCGCCACATACGCTGCAGCACACCGACCACCCCACCTCGTCACGCTCCCCCGCCTTGCCCACCATCCCACCGCGTCGCCAGCTCGTGCGAGCCCCGACCCGGTCATGTCGCCTGCCACGTTCCCGCACCTGCCGTGTGATCGACACGCCCACGCGAGCCCCACACAACATCTCACCTCGGCCCCACCATCTCGCTGCCCCCGCACGCGACCCAGCGACCGCTCTCCCAGCTCATGATCTATTCCCCACCAACCACCGTCCGTCGCCTCCTTCGATCCCACCAACCGCTGCCGCCCTCTCCTCACTTATCCACCTCGCTGCTTCTCGTGTCCCTCTCCGGGCGTCTCCCTCATCGTTGCCCTCCTCTTCACTGAAGCCGGCCAGCCTCGCTGCCAGCGGCCACTGCTGCGTCTACGCGTCCCCAACGCCCCTCCAAGCCCAACCCGAGTGCCGCCGCGTGTCCCTCTCCGCCATGCAACGCCAGGATCCCACCTTGCGAACGTGCCCTGTGAGCAGCGCCACCGCACGCGGAGTCCCGTCGGCCTCCTTCCTCCCTGGCCACCGTCGCCTTCAAGCCCCACCCCCTCTTCAGGTCGCCGTTCCTCGCTGGTGCCCTCCTCCGGCCAAGGTCATCACCATGTCTGCCGGCCCCCGTGCGTCGCCTTCTTCCTCCGAGCTCCTCCCCGGCCTGTAAGCCCCTGCAGCGCGTTGTTGCCGTCGGCTCTGTCCCCTCTGCGGACCTCTCGGCCGCTCGACCTCCTCGGTGTCCTGGCGAGCTCCCCCGCAGCACAACCCCAAGGTCGCGTCCGTCGCCCCAGCCACCGACCCCGCGGCTCCCCATCACTGGACCCCGCGCATCGCTGCCTCCGTCTGCGAATCAGGCGCCGCCGCCCTAGTGTTCTCCTTCCCAAGCCCCTGCGTCGATCGATGCGCCGTCCCCGAGCTCCACGGCGCATCTCCATGACTCCCCTCTGTGCTCCGCCTCGGCCTCCTCCCGCTCATGGCGTGGACACCGTCTGCAGGGATGTGCTCCTTTTTTTGTTGCGAAGGGGCCCACAATCTCGTCTCCCCTACGCCTCCCCGCGGCTGCTTGACAGATCCCCCTGACGCGCACAAGTGCTGGTCAGTTGTTTGAACCAAGTTCGACTCCAGCATCTGTTCATGTGTGTGATACTGTGGTGGTCCTATGCCAGTGGTGGTGGGTGCTCAGCTGTGGTTGTGATGTGCAGGTAGTAATCTGGTGGAGTGTTGAGGTGGTGTGATGTGAGGATGTGATGCTTGTGTGTGAAGATGGATACACGAAGTTGCAGATGTGGTGGTGGTGATGTATGTGTGGAGATAGGGCACGCACATACCCGACTACCTTGGCTACTTCCGAACCGACGCGACATCAAGAGAAGGCGGAGCCAATGCACGAAGATGAACTATCGAGACGGTACCTGAAGTCCACCGATGCGAACGCTAAATCCGTCATCGGCACCGAGGTCGGAACTCCAAGATATTATTCGTGCAAACCGAAGGCCTTGATCCCGTAGTCCGAGACCACACCCGAACCCCGTTGAACCCTCGGAGCCCAAGATCATCGAGTCCCCATGTGTGACCCCTTTTCCCGAGACCCTTATTTTTATAATATGACATTATCAAATGTTGCATATTAAATTGTTCATGATTGCATACATAATCATTGGGTTGGGGGCATTATGCCGTTTCACCTCAATTAAATATGGAGTCCATATGCGGGCTATTTTATTCTTATTATGGCTCCATTTAAATTTGTGTAGCGAACTGATGCCATGTTTTGCCTTGTTAATACAACATTTAAATCGCGGGGTAGCTAAATAACTTGAACCTTCTAATTAATCGCCGGGACCCCGGTTCTGCTTAATATTGCCTAATTGCACCGCATCATTGTCTTGGCATGCATCATACATACATCATGCTGGATCTTCTACCGTAGTATTAAATAGTGCATCCGGTGTTTCTTTTAGTGCTTTGCTTCTTTGTGGATTAGGCCGTTGAGTGGATGCGAGTATCGACAAGTTCTTCGGATATGTACCTTCGGCAATGTTTCTCAGGCGAGCAATCTCCCCCTTTCTAACTATTTTGCATTTATAGTCTTAACTTCCTCCTGTTGATCTATTGCTACCCATATGGCGATGATTTACTTTCCGTGCACCATTTATATACCTTGCAGCCTCTATATTGCCTTGGACACATCCTATTGCCTGTTGTTTGGTAGATTGATGGCCTTGCAAGTCGTAGTCGCTTGCTCAGGTGCGATCCCGTGTCGTGAAATACCACACAGTTGTTGGAATGTTGTCATATGCTTTACGGTGGAGATGATCATGACTTTAAATACTCTATTAAATTGCTGAGAATAGATATAACTAATGCAGAGGCATCGGTGGGCAATAGATGTTATTTGGTTCTTCCACGCTCATTTGTGTCCCGTAGGACCCCGAGTACTTGATACCTGTTCCTTGACTATCGCATTATCCGCATGTGGGACCATGAATCCCCTTAGCCAGATCTTGATTCATTTCTTATTTCTTGGGGCCACAAACTAGTTTGGTGCTTTATTACTATCCTGTACCTATGCCATGCTTTGCTGCTTTATTTACGATTGTGCATGGAGCACCTGTACTGTTTTGGATCGTGACACGTTTTCGCTGTATCGACAAGCCCAGTCACACTTTCGGGTTCCCAATCGTTTACAGCCGTCCACACAAACCCTAGGTCCGTCTCGGAGCCGGCCAACTTCGTCACGGGTAGCTTAGTAGGGTGGGCCCCCCTGAAATATTTTATGAATCCTGTGATTGCTTTGTTGTGAAAGCCTCGTTGGGTTTTGATTTGGTTTTTCCGAGGTTGATTGTGCGTGTGTTGCTATTTGAGCACCCCTGCAGGGTAAATCTTTCTGAAAGCCATGTCCACGGTTATGGACGACTTGGAGCACGGTATCTCAATCATAGAGAAGCATAACTAAAGTAGTGCTATAAATTTTACTTAATATGTGACTAGTAATCAACTTCACTACAATGGAATGGATAATAAAAGTGCCAACAACTGGTGGAACTGGTGTGTATCGTGTCATGTTATACCTACCTAGTAAGTTTTGCAACTCCAATGGAATGAAATAAAAGTGCCAACAACTTCTGGGTTTGGAATGTCACATGCTAATTGTATCTGACTAGTAAGTACTGCAACTACAACCGAATGGTTAACTAAAAATTCCCACTAATTATGCTATCAGGATGACTCATGCTATCTATATCTGACTAGCAAGTGCTTCAACTATAATAGAATGAATAAAATTGCCAACTGTGTGAGTTCCTCGGTTTGACTTCCTTGTTTGGTCTTGAGGGGGAATACCAGGATGGGTATGATTGGTGTTAGTATTAGTTTGGATCCGAATAGCTCTTTCTTATCCCTCTCCAATAGCCGAAAGTTGAATCGAGTCTCTATAGATTGTTTAGTGCATGCTGCGCTGCCGCTTTAGTCCACCATACCTATGTAGGCGAGAGCCGCTGAATTCTAGCCTCGCCGTGTACTGGCCTCAGTACTGACGCTCCTCTTTTTTCTTTGCCCTTTGTCGGCACCCCTTTTGTTTTAGCGGGTACGAGTTGAAGGTCGGTACGAGGGTTACCCTTCTGGCTTGCCCTGGGCAGGGTTATGGACGCCATTAGTTATTGTTCAGGGCTCTTAGCCCCATTTGCATCTTATCCGTACTCGGATGTTGTATCGTTTTCAAGGTGATTTGGATCTTTGTAATGTATATCTCTATTCTTGACTCAGTGAGTCGTTGTTGTATATATATCTGTTCTGTGGGTTCCATCATGGACTAATGTGTAATGATATTACTTCGTTTTTCACCCGCACGTAAGTGCCTGGTGGGCGTCCTTGAATCGTTTCTATGCGGGTTTGGCGGGAATCGCTAAAACTTGCGCAGGGCCGATTCGAGGGTGTTACAACTTAGGTCTTGTTCTTGAACTAATCTTGATTATGAGCAGGCTTAGTTTTGTTTTTAGAGGAGATTCTTTTGTGGAAACTGTAGAGGATTATTTTTGCTATGTTTCTATTGGATCAAATCTTTAATTAGTGTCGTGGTGTGGAACACGGCAATGCCATCGGGGATGGCATGAAGGGGAAAATCATGATGTTATCGGTGGCTACTCGCAATGGGGTGGGCAGAGATACTGCAAACACAACAATGTACCCAGGTTTGGAGCCCTCTGGTCTAGGTAACACTCCTACTCCTGCAAGGATCTACTATTTGGGGAGCGAATGCTTAGTACAAGGGCTCCTTGAGATGTTTCCCTAGCTGCTGTCGAGAGCTAGAGGAAGAAGGTGAACTACTGAACTTGTTGAATATAGGGAACTTATAACTTAGAGCCTACCTAGAAACCCTAGCACTACCCCCCTTATATACTGGTTGGGGGAGGTAGATTACAACGTGGGGTCTAGGGTTTACTATTTGGGCTTTGGGTTTACAAAGCGGGCCAGTTGGCCGGGCCTAGTTGGTGGGCCAGGACCCGGTCAAGCCTTCAGTATAGGGGGAAACGCTACATTGTCCCAGCACCTTTGCTTTACTCGTCAGCCAGCTCTTTATTCGTATGCCGATGCTTTACTCTTCAACAGGTGCTTTACTCGTCAGCTGGTGCTTTACTTGTCAGCCTCCAGCCTTGGCGCTTTAGCGCGGGTGTCTTCTAGCATCGGCAGGGCGACGCGCCAGCCTGTCTAGTCAAGGGTGCGCTTAGCAGGGAGCGTCACCCCTGCTGTACTTTGGCCAACATATCTGAGGCAGTCGGGTAGAGGTGGCCACGTAGCCAGCTCTTCTGGTCACCCCGTGATGTGGGCATGCCCTACATGTACTCGTGATCATCATATACAGTTTAGCCCAGAAGAAGCCCACGACGTTTCTAAGGATTAGTTGAGATTTTGGTGGCCTGGGAGACTTGAACTCCTTGTAGAACACGACAAAGTACAAGATAGAAGTTTAAAGGGAAAACCCTAATATGTAATCGACTTGGCCTGCCATCCCGAGACCTAGCCTATCTATATAAAGGCTAGGAGGGGGCAGCGAGGAGGATATTTGCAACCCTAGCTTCCACGCCATCGCCAGATTGCATCTGCGCACCCCTGTAACTTTTGAATCCTCGATATTTCCAAGAGCATATAAGCAAGAGTATGGTCCTCCACGAGTCCTGGACCTGGGTGAACCTCATGTCACCTGCGTTCTTGTTTGCTAGCCGATAGATGCCTCTAGTGCTCCCTACTTCCTCGAACCTAAGTCCATCAACGATGGGCATTGATGAGTTAACCCCTCGTTAATTGGCGCCGTCTATGGGAAACGGGAGTGCTGATGTTGCGGCTTCCTCGACCCCATCAACCACGATCTACGACTCCGCAGCAGCGGAGAATCGCCTCCTTTTTGGTGCCTTCGACTTCACCGTCCATACGCCTGCTACACGCTACGACTCCGCAGCAGCGGAGACTCGCCTCCTTTTTGGTGCCTTCGACTTCACCGTCCATACGCCCGCTACACGCCCGGATTTCGATTCCGTGGGCGATGGAATCAGCCTGGTGATTGGGAGCTTACACTTCCAAGTTGGTAAGCTAGGCACACTTTGCCTCCCAGATCAGCCAAAGTTTCCTACGATTGCTCCTGCACCGTGGTTTCCACCGCCAATTGGCACCCTGAGCAAGCTCAATGCCCCGACATCAGTCGGGAATTTGGACAGCAACTGTAGTTGCGACTCCGATCTGGGTGATCTGGCAACAGAAGACGGAGCCTACGGCTCCGGATCTGAAAGCTGCGGGAGCAACAGCTTCCCTAGCCACTACATGTGCATCGTCATCAATACTGGCGGCGGCAGCGGCACTCGGGAAAACACAGGTACTAGCTGTGGTATCCCAGTCGCGAACGGTCTTCCCTCCAACGGCGCCCCCACCGACAACGGGCCAGCAGCACCCCCCTAGAAAATCAGCCGCACCTCTCCGCGAATGAACATACCCGAGAGCGCGTACTGATCAAGCTCAACGACGCTGAGTGGGCCCACAATAGGGAGGCCCTACGGGGCAACCCTCTACCACCAAACTCATCACAAGAGATGTTGATGGGTTATCACTGGCTGCTCAAGGAGGAGTTCAAGTGCCAGCAACAAGTAATCGGCCAGCTCGACGAGCATAGAAGGCAGCGTATGAGTCGAGACTCTGATGAGCTGCGCTCTCTTCCATCGGAGGATCCACCTCTAGAGGCAACGATCATGCAGCCGCTAAAAGATGCTCTCGAATGGATCACCTCACTGATAGGGAGCGAGAAGAGGCCACTCAAGCCCTCGACTTCTCATTCATGACGGTGGACACATGGGGCAACATGCTCCTGAAAACACCGCAGGCAGCGATGACAGCAGCCACCATGTACCTGCTCAACAACCAGCCGTTGGCTAGGGACCCATGATCCACCATGCATCGATCTACGATCGCTGGACTGGGACAAGTCGAAGATACGCTCACTAAGGATCCTACATCGGAGCTGAGGAAAAACAAGGATTTAGCCAAGTACTACTCTCCTTCCTCCTCTGGCGATGACGACCATGACTTGTCGTAGTGACGCTGCTCACGACGACACGACTATGACTACGACGCACGCGATGACATCTCACAGCGCAAGGTCGACAAGATGCGCGCGAGACCCGCCCGCTCGACGACTCGGAAGATGATGGGATGGAGCTTTACGGCGCTACCTGCTTCAGCAAAGCCATACGACAGAAGCGAATGACGAAAGGGTTCAAACTCCTATCAGAGAATTCGAAATTCGATGGCCTCCAAGACCTGAAGATCTGGCTAGAGGATCATATATCTTCGGTCAGGTTGCACGGAGGAACCACGAGCATGGCCATGCAATGCCTCCAGTTACAGCTGTAGGGTGCCGCCCGTGCATGGCTAAACAATCTCCCACGTGGGTCGATCCATAGCCGGGATGAGCTGGTCTACAGCTTTGTGTGAAACTTCGAGGGCACATACAAGAGGCCTACATCAATCGAAGAATTAAGAGGCTATTACCAAAAGACTGGCAATTCGTTGCGCTCATACATTCAGAGGTGGTCCATCATTAAAAACTCTATAGAGCACATCTCCGAGGATTGCGCAGTCGATACATTCAATGGCGGCGTACGCTGTAGAGAGCTCAGGGAGGAGCTGGGCCGATCGAAGCCCAAAACAATTGACCACCTGATGGAGATCGCGAACAGGTGGGCTTATGGAGAGGACTCGGTGAAAAACAACCGTGCCCACTCAGACGATGATGATGACCTTGGTCGTACACGCGATCGTCGAGGAAAATGCTAGATGCGCGGTTACGAGGACCACGAGGAAGTCAACATGGTCGCAGATGGCTATGCCGATAAACGCGTCGACGACAACTGCAATAGCGGATACCGTAGTGGTGGATACCGTGACAGCGGGAAAACCACGCAAGGATGGCAACACTATACCCGTGATGAGGCACTTGGAACATCTATCCAAGACAAACTATCCGGAAGTTGCAATGTACATTTCTACATCGACAAACATGATGGCAATAAGAAATCCAGTCACCTCCTGAAGGACTGCCGCGAGTTCCTCACGCTCCAAGAAGGCCTGGCCTAGATGAATCGCGACGCGATAAACCAAGGCTACGGAGCTGCCCCGGGTGCCGTGGCTCACGAAGCGCCACCACCACCACCAGGGTCACCCCCACCTACGACCGCGCCAGTCCAGAATACCGGAGGCGAACAGTACCCGTGACCGCTGGGGAATATGGGCATGATCCAAAAAGGACGCCCCTCCAAGAGAGTGCAAAAGTTAATCACTCGCCAAATAAATTTGGCGGTCAACTCTCCACCCCCAACCACTGAGTACTTTAGTGGGTGCGAGTCCTATATCACCTTAGATATGCGCGATCATCCGCACCAGGTGTCTCGCCCGAGCCACTCTCCTTTGGTGCTCGAGGCACAAATTGGCGGATTCGAGATGAGTCGTGACTTTATGGATGGTGGCAGCGACATCAACCTCATGTTCTCCAACACCTTGCACGCCATGCGAATCCCCCTGTCATGCCTGGAAACCTTCGACACAATGTTCCACGGGATCGTTCCAGGGAAGGGCGTATACCCCCTGGGCAAAATCAGCTTGGATGTCATCTTTGGCATGCCAACAAACTTCTGGTGAGAGCGCATCGAATTCGAAGTGGTGGATTGGCCATCGTAGTACCATTGCATCCTTGGACATGTCGCGTTCACGAGGTTCATGGCGGTGCCACACTACCCCCCCCCTTTAGATGAAGATGCCGGGCCCTAACGGCATTATCACCATCAACGAAAGCTTCAAGAGGTCAGACAGCTGCAATAGGGAATTCAACAGAATCCCTCAATCATTCAGAATGCAGGAAGAGCTGACAAGGCTGAAGGAGTCGAGAGACAACAGTCTTCCTCCTCCTAGTAAGAAAAATGCACCTGATCAATATTTCGACTCATCGGTGCACACCAAGGCGGTCCAGGTCCATCCAACGGACCCGACCAATAAGGCCCTCATCGCCAACAATTTGAGTCCCACACAGGAACCCATGCTTGTCGAATTCCTCCGTGAGCACTGTGAAATCTTCGCCTGGTGTCCAGCGGACATGCTAGGGGTTCCTAGGGAATTCACCGAGCACTCATTCAACGTAAATCCTGAAGAAAGACTAGTGAAGAAGATGATACGTCGACTGTCAGAGCTAAGGGCAAAAACAGTCGATATGGAAGTCAACAAACTCCTCGACGCTAACTTCATACGAGAGATCAAGGAAAGCACCTGGGTGGAAAACCCCGTACTTGTTCATAAAAAGGACACGGATATCCTGCGGATGTGTGTGGACTTCACTTCCTTGAACAAACGTTGCCCAAAGGATCACTTCCCATTGTCGTGGATCGACGAGATAATCGATTCCACCATGGGATGCGAGCACCTCTGCTTCCTCGAAGCCTACTTAGGCTACCACCATATTCGAATGAAGGAGGAAGACCAGGAGAAAACAACCTTCATAACGCCCTTCGACGTCTTCTGACACACAACGATTCCCTTCGGAATGAAGAACGCAGGGGCCACCTACCAGCGGTGTATGAAGTCCTACCTCAAGAGCCAGCTTGGCCACAATATTTAGGTCTATGTCGACGACATCGTCGTCAAAACTAAGGAGGAAGCCTCATTACTCGACGACCTCCAAGAGACCTTCGATAACCTCGAATGCTATCGGATCAAGTTAAACCCAGACAAATGTGCCTTGGCATACCACTGGGAATTGCTCGGATATCTCATCTCCACTAGGGGAATCGAGGCTAACCCAAAGAAAATAAAGGCCATACTAGCCATGGAGAAACCAAAGAACGTCAAAGGCGTCTAGCAGCTGGCTGGATGAATCGCGGCACTCAGCCGATTCATCAGTTGAATGGGCAAGAAGGCACTGCCATTCTACCAACTCCTTCGCAAAGCTAAAAAGTTCGAGTGGATGGAAGAAGCACAAGAAGCATTCGTAGACCTCAAGCGTCTACTATCCACTTTGCTGGTGTTGGTAACACCTACAGAAAAGGAGCCCCTATTGTTATACATCTTATCCACCAACCAGGTGGTTAGTACCGTGATCATAGTGAACGAGCTAAAGAAAACAAAGTCCACGAGGTGCAACGTCCAGTCTACTACCTCAGCGAGCTGCTCACACCAACAAAACAGCAGCATTCGCACTATCACAAGCTGCATACATCGACTTCATGGCAGCTCGACGACTGTGCCACTACTTCCAGGAGCACCCCATCATTGTGGTGAACAACACTCCACTAGGGCACACCCTCAACAATCCTAATGCCACCGGATGAGTCACGCTTTGGGGGATAGAACTGTTTCGATGAGACATCACATACGAGAAGCAAGACGCGATCAAATCACAAGTACTACTAGACTTCCTCGTTCACTGGATGGAGAACCAGCTCCCCGACATGCTAGACATGTCCTGCCTATGGACAATGCACTTCAACGGATCAAAACGTCGAGAAGGAGCCAGCGCTGGTGTCATCCTGACATCGCCACAAGGTGACAAGATGAGGTACATTCTTCGAATGCAGTTCCGTGTCTCCAACAATGAAGCTAAATACGAGGCTCTGCTCCATGGGATGCGGATGACCAAAGCTTGTGGTGCAATACGACTCGTCATCTATGGCGACTCTAAGCTAGTACGAGATCAAACCATGAAACAATGCGATGCCCTGAGCGACAACATGATCGCCTACTACAACCTCTATGATGCACTCAAAGGAGACTTTGATGATGTAAACCGTGGCACGTTGGCCGCGAGAGCAACGAAGAGGTGGATACACTCGCCAACATTTGCTCCACCTGTGCCTCGGTGCCACCTAGAGCAAATCTGTGAACGCTCCATCAAGCGAAAGGTTCCAGAACAGCCAACCATCACGTCAATGGACTCAGGGGCTATGCCACCTGATGAACTCAAAACACTTGAAGATAAGGAATAAGAGACAAGACTCGAAGGCCCCATAGAGGACATGATGATCAAGCCATCCTAGACGCAACCATACATCACATACCTGCTCAGCAAAAGGCTGCCAGATGACCCGACATATGCGCGGCATATAGCGTGACAATCCAAGGCTTTCGCCATCATTAACTGCAAACTATATAAGTGCATCATCACAAGAGTCCTTCAACAATGCGTCTCCAATGAAGACGGGAGAGCCATACTCCTTGAGATACACGAAGGCACCTACGGCTATCATGCCGGAAGCTGCGCTCTTGTCGCCAAAGCTCTACGAGCTGGTTTCTACTGGCCAACGGCAATGCGCGACGCTAAGGACATTGTCCAGAAGTGCAATGCTTGCTAGAGATGTGCAGACAAACCACACGCACCTAGCACAGAGCTTAAGCCAATACCTATGGCCTGGCCCTTCACGCAATGGGGACTCGACATGGTCGGCAAGCTGCAAAAATCTTCACCTAGAGGATATGTCTACCTCCTCGTCGCAATCGACAAGTTCACCAAGTGGATTGAGGCCATGCCAGTGAAAAACTAGTTAGGGGCCACCGCCGTCAAATTTGTCGAGTCCATCGTATTCAGATTCGGGGTGCCCCACAACATCATCACCGACAACAGAACGAACTTCACCTCAAACAAATTCCAGGATTTCTATGAAAACCAGGGAATCAACATCAGGTACGCCTCAGTGGCGCATCCTCAGACCAACGGTCAAGTCGAAAAGGCCAATGGCCTCGTCTATAGCGGCATCAAGAAAAGGCTCCTCAGACCACTCGAAAGAGCTGCTGGGTGCTAGCCCGAGGAGCTACCATCGATACTATGGAGCTTGCGCACAACTCCAAACAGCACCACAGGCTATACTCCATTATTCATGGTACACGGTGCCGAGGCAGTAATACCTGCAGAAGTATGCTACAAACCCCGCAAATAAAAGTATGCTACAAAGCCCCAAGGGTCGTAGCATACAGTGAGGCAGCACTCAAAGACTCTGTCGACCTCCTCGATGAAGCACATGAAATAGCACTGGAACGATCCATGATCTCCCAGCAAAACCTCCGCAACTACCTACGCCCAAGGTCCTTCGTCAAAGGAGACCTCGTCTTACGATTGAAGCAGCAAGGACACCTCAAGCTCGAGTCCCCTTGGGAGGGACCTTATGTGATTACCAAAGTAATCCCAGGTGGCGCCTACCGCCTTAAAGACATAGAAAGTGGAGTTGCATACTCCAACCCCTGGAACGTCACGTAGCTGCGTCTTTTCTATCCTTAGATATTTTTACTTTACAAATAAGGCTATTCAGCCAGGCTACTTAGCCACACATTGTACCTTCTGATATTCGGTGAATAAATAAAGCTAAGTGCCTCCAACCTTGTATCTCTGTTTGAATTGCAATTACATCACTCGGGGGGCTACGCCACCCTGTCTACCTCGTTACACGAGCAATGTAGTAACATGAGTAGCTGACATACTCTCAATCGAACCCTTGATAAACCTAACCCAGCTGCAACGCACCTGACAGGTTAGCAAGGTGCTACGATAAGTATGCGTCAGGCTAACGAAAAGGCACTACATAGTACAAGCTACTCGAAAAATACACAAGCTAGCAAGCTTTACACACAGTACGGGTAACAAAAAGACCCAATCTAATTATAAAATCTTTACAACACCTTTTACATATCCCCACAGGCCCAAAACTACTCTACTGACGTAAAAGGAGAATGTTGGTGCGCTCCTTGAACAACTCGAAGATGTCTTCGGCTGGATAATCAACCGCCTGATAATGGGGCACTATATTCCACGCCATCCCCTCTGGTGGCGGTGGCGGTCCTGTAGCAACAACAACCAAATCCAAATCAGGTCGATGCCGGCGCACAAGCGCCAGTGCAACCTTGGAACCCGCGACTAACTGCTGATGCACACACTCGCAAACTGCACTGGCATCCTAAAACTTCTCGAGCAGAGCTAACAAGCTTGACGACACAACTTCCAAGGGGAGCATTGCCCGAAAGATGTGCTTCAGGCACGACTGCAGCTTCTTCAAATAACGCAGCACCTGCGACACACGATCCTGCAATGTCGCCGACGCGACTGCGCGATCCCGAGCAACCCAAAAGTACCCGCTAGCTTCCAACTGCTCTTAGGTCAAGCAGTTTAGCCGAATGGCGAGTCGTTCTCTCTTCCTACAAAAGGCGAGTACTAACAACTACAAAGAGCAGTAAAAAGCATAAGGGAAAATCTCCGCCACAAGTGGCTAGAAATGGAGAAGAAGCTAGGGAAACTAACACTTCAATTGTTCATTCAGTTGAGCCATCTCGCCTAGAATATATTTCTCACATTCACTGGCTTTTTCGACCTTCGACTTCCACACGTCAGCGCTACCACAGATCATGGGCATCTCTTGCTCCAAGTATTTTATGTGATCATGCAATCAAAACAGCAGCGACAATTCCTCCACGTTTAAACGTGGTTGCGCCATAGGTTCATCAGTGGGAGGTGTGTTAGACAGATCTCTTGAAGGACCCTATCCAAGCAGAGGAACAGACAGATAAGACCAACCATTCAAAATAACACCAATAATAAAAGCATCGAGTTTAGCAAGTTTCAAAGGGGCACCCCCACAAGCACAACACATGTCAAAGAAGTCTAGAGAAGTTAGAATATTAGAAAGGGACAGCCTACAGCTACGCATTGGCACTCAGGGGCTTCATCGAGTGAGTGGCAGCCTCCGATGCCGTAGCCTTCTCGGTTACAGCCTCTGATGCCGTGGCCATTTCCGTTTTCAACCGCTTCAGCTCCGCTGAGTACTTTGCGAGTGTCTTAATGAGCCGAGGCCCATATTTGTGAGAACGAGAAGCAAAGGGAGAAAAAACTACCTGCTGGCCATATGTAGTAACCGGCATCTCCGTGGAGACCTTGCTAGGGTTCAGATTAACAACATGGGCTTGCGCCAGCGCAAGTCCCATGGTAGCTCCGACCCCCCTCTGCGCGTTCTTGAACTCCATGGGAACGCCTCTAATGAAGGACTCCACCAATCCGTCAAGATCTTTGATAAGCACGGCCTTGGGGACCATCTCCTCTCGAAGACACCTAAGCGTACCCTTGGCCTTTTGAAGGGAATCCTTGACGGAGACGATGTGGTCTTCGACTGCAGCTATAGCACCGGCCAAAGCATCCTGGCGATCCAGAGCTTGAGCATCAAAGCTCACACTGGCAGTACCTGCAGAATACATAGATGAGCACAACCAAACAAAGGCAAATGTAGAGCAAAGCAACAACGCAGCAGTCGTGCCTCAGCAACAGAGAGAAGCTGATCCACAAACACCTTCTCCCCGTCGGCTGCAGTGGCAAGAAGGTCCTCCTCACGCTTCTTCGACTCCTAGACGGAGCGTTCAAAGGCTTCGAGTGCCTCGTCACGTTTCTTCTCTGCTACGGCAAGACCCTTCTAGAGGGAATTGACGCGACGGAGGAGCTCATTGTTCTCACCTACAAAGGATGATAGAAAAACTCAAGCTTGATGATTTTCTGTACCAACTATACAGAGATAAAGAGTGCAAGTTCACCTTCGAACGCGCGATGTTGGGTCTCCAGCAAGGCATGCTGACAACTCAAGGATGTAATCTGTTCGGTGAGGTGAATTGATTCTTTCAGGACAAGCTGCAAAAAGAGAAGCAATAGCACCAATCTAATTTCGACTGGCATAGTCAAGAAAACTTACATGCTCCTCCCGGGGCTCTGAAGTCTCCTTCTGCGTAGACGTCCGGGCAACCATCTGGTGCCCCCCCCATGTGGGGGGAACTCGAAGAATTGGCACCAGAGGTGGCCACCACCTGGGGAGAGCGCGACCGCTCTGCCAGATTCTTATCTTTGGAGTTTGCGACTCCAGCCTCCTTCCTGAAGCGGCAATCATCAGATGACGATGATGCAGTTTTGCTACAACAAAAACATACAAAACAACTTCAGAGGAAAATATTTCAGGACATAAGGTCAAACTACCAGAACTACAAAACTTACCAGTCAAAGTCTTCAAGGTCAACTTAGGAGCCACGGCGCGCATAGGCACCGCGGGGATTGGAAGCTCCACCTAAGTCGAAGGACCATCTGGCGTCGCCGGCGAAGAAGCATCCGAGTCCTTGCTTCGAGAGCGTTTGCGAGTTCCGTTCTTACTAGACTCGTGGGCTTCTTGCTCTTCAGCGACATGGACAGTGGAGCCTGAATCATACTCCTCCTCCGCTTTGGGAGGCATTACTCCCTCCGGCTAGCGAGGCAGAATCGTAGCCACTTTCTAGTTCTAGCATAAGAGGCAGTGTCAGTATAAGGAAATCTTAGCAGGAAATCGAAAAACAAGAAGAGACAAAGAAAGAAAACTACCTCGAGCGGAGGATGACTCGCGCAGAACGGAGGCATGCTTGAGTCACCAGGGAGTTTGTCCTTGGCTATGAACTTGGTCAGCATCCGAAACCTCTTTTCTACTTCACCCGAAGAAATATTTTCCCGGCAGATGCGTGTGATGTCTTCAACACTGGTCCAGCAGCACATCGGATGCACCCTAGCTTGTAGAGGCTACATTGACGATGCATCTAGGTGCGAATGACGTCTGCACCGCCCACTTCCTTCCCTCGGATGAGTTGAAGGTCGCAGACCTGCTTGTACAAAACATCAGTTTCTTCGGCTTCGCCGGGCATCACCGTGTTCTTCCACAACTTCCTCCTTTTGCACTCCACCTTTGGATCAAAAGGTGCGAGCTCGAAGAGTTCGCCGTCGGCCTTCTGGTCACGGATGTAGAAGCATTTATCCCTCCATCCTTGGTCGGATACATTAAAATTGAGGGAGAAATATTGGAGATTAGGGTCCACATGGATCCTGCAGCCTCCTATATCGTAGACTACCGACCTGGAGCCTGAGTGCCGCTTCATTTTGAAGAGTTTTTTGAAAAGACCAAAGTGTGGCTTGATTCCGAGCCAACACTCGCAAAGTGTGATGTAGTAGGCAATGTGGAGAATGGAATTGGGAGTCAGCTGATGGAGATAGAGCCCGTAGAAGCATAGTAACCCTCGCACAAACTTGTGGAGGGGAGAGAGGTCCCAAATGACAAAAGTGAGAAACTTCACCTGGAATCCAAAAGGGGGATCGGGGATTACCTTGTCGTGAGGCATTTGGCAGTCAACTTCATTGGCTGGAAGACTGCCATCCTTGCGCCATTTGAAGAGCTCTGACTCCTTTATGGCGGACCGCCGCCACGATCTATTGGTGACACGCATGCATGCGCCCTTCTTCTTGCCAGTTGCAACAAAAGCACCAGAGCCCATAGCGGTGGAGCCCTTCTTCTTGGCCGCAACAGTGGCGATTGCAGATCTAGCGATGGAAGCACCTTTATTCTTCCCCATCTATCACTTGTGGTGGGAGCGCAGAAAGTATCTCGGGAAGGTTTTGAGGCCGTCCAGCGTAGCAATGGAGGCGCGAGCAATGGAACAACAGTGGGTAGCAATGGAGGCAGCGCGCAAGGGAGAAGATGAATTGTGGGGAAAATTACCGCACATATATCCCTACCTAACCTCAGCACAGATGCAATCCAATGGCCAGAAGCGCACCAACCAGACACGTGGCGCAAATCAAGGTGGACGTTTGGCAATGCAAACGGTGAACCATCGCCCCACTTTTCCCATTACACGTGAGAATTGAGGAGACGTAGTTAACACCAAAGATTACGCTCGCCTAGTCAAATCCAAGTCAAAAATGGATTATCTCATCGTCAACACTGATGTCATTCACTCTAGCAGGAGCATCTTTCGACTAATCTAGTCCTCACTCGACTCTATGACTCGACTAAGCGCTCAAGGGATACTCCTACTAGGAGCGCTGGCCGTGCACCCAAAAACTTCATGGACATGGAAACATTTCGACAAGGTAATTGCACTTAAACCCCTCACTCGAATAAACGATTCGATTGTGGACTCAGGGGCTACTCCCATAGGGAGCACTAAAAACATATTCAGCTGAAACAAGCAAAATACGATAACAGTCGAGAACATTCATAGTGCCCACTCGAGTCTACAACGCGAATAGGCACTCGGGGGCTACTCCCATAGGGAACACTGGTCGCGCACCCTATGATTTTCTTTTACTAAATGTGTGTTGACTACATCCACACTCGAAAGCATTAGCGACTCTACCTCATATTTTCACTACAAGGAGACTACATCTGCTAGGCCACCCAAATCATCTCCACGATGATAAAATTTGGATGCCACGCTCACAGCGTGAAGATAAGACCTGAAAAAGGCCTGGCAACGCACCTGCTACGCTTTACCAGAAATAATCCGTACCTATAGGTATGATGAAATAAGCCTTGATAGATGTGTCGAGTGCTCACACTTATATCCTGTAATTCTATTCTATAAGACCTCCGTGGCATGAGTTGAATTACGCCAGCACATTTCCGAATTCGAGTCCGGGGACTCGAGTTTGAGTAGATTGCGTTGTTTTGCCCTAAGGCAGTTAACTGATCCCGATACATTAGATGAATTGGGCACATCTATCGACAATCCCTATGACAAAAATTAAAGCACCCGAAAACATGATCGGCTATGCACTCGAAGGCTTCATAGTCTCCACTCGAATCTACGATGTAACATATCTAATAGAAAACGAAGTTTCAATGTATAGAAACAAGTCCTAGGGATCATACTTTCACTAGTGAACACTCTCATATAAATATATTATCTTCATGATACTACGCTGAACTACTCTCCGGTTGGACACTCTAATCGATGGTAGGGCTATAACAGCACACCTCAAAGTTCATCTTTCCCATCTAGATAACCCCACACTGTCACCTTGAGCACTAGATGAGTCCAAAAAACACCACAATTTCATAAAGATATCCAACTCCAAATATAACTCATAACAAGTATTTGTAATCTCTAGCCTAAGTGCCACCATGGTGAGCACGCTGTCACTTTCACACACATGGGGAGAGCAGAGATCTGTTAAAGCACTTGAGTAGCAAGGTAGATCTATAGATTACAAGATCATGATCTCAATAAGATCATGCATAGAGAGAGAGATGAACACATAGCTACTGGTAGAACCCTTAGTCTCGAGAGAGAACTACTCCCTCCTCATCATGGGAATCAGCAATGGTGATGGAGATGGTGGTGGAGATCGATGGAGATGGCTCCGGGGGCACTTCCTCGTCCCGGCAGGGTGCCGTAACAAAGACTTTCTATCCCCCGAATCTCCCCTTCGGTGGCGGCGGCGCTGCGGAACTTTTCGTGGCTGGAGGCTTGATTATTTAGGGTTTATGCATCGGGAGGCCCTTCTAGGCGAGAGGGGAGACCGAGGGGGTGCCAGAGCGGCCCACACCACCCCCCGGCATGGCCTGGCCTGGCCCGCGCCACCAGGTGGTGTGGCCAGCCCCTGGGCCCTCTCCGTCTCATCTTTTGGCTCCATGAGTCTCCCGGTAAAATATCGACTTTGGCTTTTGTCCGGTCCAATTCCGAGAATATTAATTTTCTGACTTTCCTGGAACCAAAAACAGCAGAAAATAGGCAACTGGCACTATGCATCTTGTTAATAGGTTAGTCCATAAAATCATATGAAAAGTACTCCAAAGTGTGGACAAAACACAAGAAAGTAGATAAAACCAAGAATGGAACATCAAAAATTATAGATACATTTGCAATGTATCAGTATCTCCTTACTATTTTTGTTATTTTTCTCTTTAGCCAGTTTCCCTGTCCTCTTTTTACTCCTTCATTTTTATCCAGTTTCCCTGTCCTCTGTTTACTCCTTCGTTTTTGCAGAAATCTTTCGTTGATGCTACCAAGACGACACAGGACCTGGGTGTAAGATTGCTTGCTCTGCCATGTCCTCCCGCTTGCGTGAATTTTCACGTTTTTGTTGACTATCGGGTACCCTCCTACAACAGGGATCAGGAGGTGGAGAGGCTGATGGTGGAGGTGCTCTGGCTAGAGGAATCCAACAAGGCTCGCCAAGCTCAAATTGGCGAGCTGGTGGAGCACCAGAAGCGAATGGAGCTCAAGGCAGGTCAGGCCAAGAAGACCACCGACATCCGCGCTGACACTCTCAAGCAGCTTGAGGGCCTGTACAAGAAGCAAGAGGATGCCCTGAAGGAGGCCAAGTCGAAGGAGAAGGCTGCGCCGGCGGAGCTTTGTCAGATCACTTAGATCATCGTTAGTAAGTTGCTTCTTAACTACTGAACTTGCTTTTCATCTGCGTCAGCCGGTTTTGACATTCCCTTTTTAGCCTGGTGCAGCTCAGTATCCTAAGGCGATTTACCAAGCTCTTGCCCGCATGCCCGAGACGGATGCTGGGTTTGACCTTTAATCGGAGGAGCTGGTGCCCATTGTCAACGAGGAGGCCAACTGGTTGCGTATTGCCGCTCTGGATATCTTTGCCTATGTCTGGCCTAACACCGCCTTCCCTGCCTCCATGCATTCCTTGGCCGCCCAGCTTGTTGATGCTCCTAATCTCATGGACACAGCAAGAGAGTGGGAAGCACGCGATGGTGCGGAGATGGTGCTTGCACTGTTGATGTCTTGGTATCCTGACTAGATCTTTGGGGGATTTCTCGAGGATTCCGTTAGGGGACTATCTACGACCAGCTTCGCACCAAGGTTCCTGACATTCGCTCTTGCGGTGTCAAGATCGGGAGCTTCATCTAGCTGGACCGGGACTTCAGCGATCTGGCTAGCACGGAGCTATACTCCCACGACCCGCTTCCGGCTGCAGCACCGACTGAAGCCCCGGCTACGCCAGCCTCCAACCCGGCCGATGTCGCCTCCAACAGCCAAGCTCCTACGGATGCCTCTGCCCTTTTGGCTGACCCTTAAGCTTGATCCCTGGAAATCCACAAGTATTTATATCAATTGGAAACTTGTCCTTTTTGTCTATGTGAGCGAACAATTCACTCTGTTCTATGTTGAACTCTGGTGAGAGCTTTGTCTTCTTTCGTGATATTTTCTTGTGCTCTTTTGCTTGCACTTTTTGTTTGTTTGGCTTGCTCTTGTATGCTTGTTTCCGTGTGGGGGCACTTGATCGCACCCACAGGGTGTATTCGCCGAGGTTTGGGCCGACAGGAGGATCCAGGCAGGTAGAAGCTCCTTTTGTTTTGTTGTTGTTTGTCGTTCATTGTGTGGAGGCGCACGAGCGCACCCACAAGGTGTAGTCCCCGAGGTTCGGTCCGGCTAGAAAATCTAGGCGGCTCGAAGCTCCTTTTGTGTTGTTGCTTTTTGCCGGTCTTTGTGTGGGGCGCGTGAGCGTACCCACAGGGTGTAGTCCCCGAGGTTCGGGCCGGTTGGAGAATCCTGCTGGATCGAAGATCCTTTCTACCTTCTGCCGTCTAGGGGTGGTTAGTATCCGGCGTTGGTACTTGGCTTGAATTTGAGCTCGTGCAAAAAATAAAATACAACTAATGGTTTATGCGTTCGATATGCATAGGAGGAATGTAGTATGTAGTTTGTTTCTTGGGTTGGAAACTTTGCCATTTCACGCTGAGCCAACAACTTTGTTCTTTTCTTAGAGAGCATTGGTCGTTCAAGTCGTGCCCTTGCCGGCCACAAGCCGGGTTGCGGTTTACAACCAGGATCGAAGGGTTAGCTAGTGGGCGTACTGCACAATACTTCGGATTTCAGTTATCAACGTCAAGCGAGTAGGCGCAACCAAAACATCCAGACATTTTTGTTTTCCTTGTGACTTTTCGTGAATGGGTCTTCAAGCTTTCTGCTCTTGCTGTATCTATCAGCGGGCGTTGAGTTTGCAGCCGGAATCGAAGAGGACACCCTTAGAACAACATACATCACTTCGCCTTTCTAGAATGTCTAGCCGTCTAGGCCATCCAACGAGTCCTTGGGAGGGACTGCCGGATCCAGGGTTAAAAACAATGCAGCCAGAAAACATCAAAAATTATGCAGCAAGAAATGCCAAATGATTACAGAGTCCCTGAGACTGTGTCGAGGCTCCTCAACTTGTTCATTACATAAAAGTAAGATACATGTGCTTCTTATTCAAGTTTAAAATGGGCGAAGCAGGTACGCGTGCCACGGGCGATCAATTTCTTTGCCAGAGCGGTCCATTTTGTTTTTTGCCGGCTGGGGGGCATCGATGAGGTAGTATGAGTTGTTCTGTAGTGCTCGGCTGATGATGAATGGCCCCTCCCAAGGTGGAGAAAACTTGTGCATCCCCTTGGCGTCTTGTACCAGCCGCAGAACTAGGTCGCCCTCTCGGAATGAGACGTTGTGGATCTGGCTAGCATGGTAGCGGTGCAGGTTCTATTGGTAAATGGTGGATCTGGACAGGGCTAGATCTCATGCCTCTTCGAGGAGATCTAGATTCTCCTCACGTGCTTCCTTGGCCTGTTTCTCTATGTATAACAACTTGCGAGGTGCGTCGAACTCGATGTTAGTTGGAAGGACTGCCTCTGCTCCATAGACGAGGAAGAATGGCGTGTAGCCAACGATGAGGTTTGGCGTGGTGCGCAGGCTCCACAACACAATTGGAAACTCTTCTATCCAGCATCCAGGGGATCTCATCAGTGGCTCGATCAATCGCGACTTGGTTCCGACTAGGACCAGACCATTTGCTCACTCGCACTGCTCGTTGGCCTGGGGGTGTGCGACATATGCTAGGTCTGGTGGATACCCTTGTCCCCACACAAGCACATGAAGGCCCCTTCGGCGAAGTTTGTGCCATTGTCTGTGATGATGTTGTTGGGGGAGCCGAAGCGCGTGATGATATATGTGAAGAACTTGAATACTGTCGTTCCATCCAGCATCTTGATTGGCTTTGCCTCAGTCCACTTGGTGAACTTGTCCACCGTCACCAGCAAGTGTGTCATACCATATCGTGTTGTTTTGAAGGGGCCTACCATGTCCAAACCCTAGACAGCGAACGTCTAGGTGAAGGGGATCATCTTCAGTGCCGTAGCCAGAGTGTGCTTTTGCTGGCAGAATCGCTAGCACCTAGTGCATGCCTTCACCATTTGCTCGGCATCCTTCAGCACAGTGGGCCAGTTAAACCCATGGTGGAATGCCTTCACCACTATGACTGGTGATGATGAGTGATGGCCGCACTCGCCTTGGTGAATGTCTACTAGTAGCCAGATCCCTTGTTCTTGGCTCACGTAGCGCTGATAAATTCCTCCAACACTGCGCTTGTACAACTTGTTGTTGATGATGGTGTACGCACTTGCTCTGCACTTCACCTGCCTTGCCTTGACCTATTTGTCGGGTAACTCACCATTGGCCAGGAAACTCATGAATGGCTTGGCCAATGGAGGGGTTTCCCAGATGGTGTACACGGTCTCCATGATGAGCTTGATTTCCCCGCACATGGCCAGCTCGGGCTCATCGGGCGGGCTACAGTCTGGAAGAACAGAGTCGGTAGTCCCTAGGCTACTGGAGCCGGCTGGGAGTGTCACGGCCTTTGACCCGACAGTCCCCGGGTGCAGGGCAAAAGTCCCCGAGTGTGGCGCGGCGGTCCCCGGGGCCTTAGTTGCAGCTTCAGGTTGCTTGGAGTTGGCATTCCCCAGATCCACATCTAGTACGATGGAGTCGGATTCTAGAGATGGCATGATGGATGGCTTGCGCAGGTGCTCGAGGGCAACTCCAGGCGGAATTTCTTGCCTTGTTGAGCTGACACGGGTGAGCATGTCTGTGGCTTTGTTGTTTGCTCGGGGGACATAGTGAAACTCGCATCCTTCAAAGCAGGTGCATCACTGCTGCACGAAGAAGCAGTATAGTGCCATGTTTGCGTCCTTGGCATCCCAATCGCATGACACTTGCTGTACCACCAGGTCCGAGTCACCGAAGAAGAGGATGCACCGGATGCCGATCTCTTTTGCCATCTTGAGGCCATGGATGAGTGCTTCATATTCAGCGACGTTGTTGGATGCGCATAAGTGGATTTGCAACACATACTCTAGCCTGTCTCCTTTTGGAGAGGTGATGAAGACACCGGCTCCGAGCCCCCCGTACATCTTGGAGACATCGAAGTGTAGCTTCCAGTGAATGGAGTCAGGGCATGGAGGCAGGTGTTGTGTTTCTGCCCAGTCGACGAGGAAATCCGCCAGGGCCAGAGACTTGATCATCATTCTTACCTCATACCGGATGTAGTGTGGGGCGAGCTCTATCGCCCATTTAGCCACTCAGCCTGTGGCGTCTCTGTTGCCGATGATCTCCGAAAGTGGGGCTAGCACCACCACTTGGATGGAGTGCTCTTGGAAGTAGTGCTTCAGTTTCATGGTGGCCATGTATACACTATACACCAGCTTCTGGTAGAGATGGTAGTTCTGCTTTGATAGCGAGAGTACCTCACTCAGGTAGTACACTAGGCACTGGACTGGTTGCGCCTTTCCTTCTTCTGTCCTTTCCACCATAAGCTCGATCCTGACGACCCGGTTGGTGGTTGCGATGTACATCAGCATTGGCTCTTTTGCATCGGGGGCCGCTAGTACTGGCGGAGAGGATAACATGCGCTTGAGGTCGTGGAAGGACTGCACCATCCACTTGTTCGTTTTCTTCATGAGCTGGTATAGGGGGAGTGCTTTCTCACCCAACCGTCTGACGAACCGGCTGAGGGAGGCTAGGCACCCGGTGAACTTCTGCACATCACACAGATTCTGCAGCGTCTGCATGCGCTTGATTGCGCCGATCTTATCTGGGTTGTCCTCGATTCCACGTTCTGAGACGAGGAAATTGAGGAGCTGACCGGTTGGGACGCTGAACACGCATTTCTCTGGGTTCAGCTTCATCTAGAACCGGTGGAGGTTGGCAAATCTTTCCTTCAGGTCTTCGAGGACTGCGTTGCTCCTTTATATTGACCACCACATCATCGACGTAGGCATGTACGTTTCTACTTATCTGCGATTGCAGACACTTCTGCATGCAGCTATGGTACGTAGCACCTGCATTTTTCAGTCCAAATGGGATGGTGGTGTAGCAGTAAGCCCCATATGTGGTTATGAATGTTGTCTTTATTTGATCAGTGGGGTTTAGCCAGATCTGGTGGTTGCCAGAATACACATCTAGAAATGACAATAGTTTGCAGTGGGCCGTTGAATCGATCACTTGATCTATCCTTCGCAGGGCGAATGGATCTTTGGGGCATGCCTTGTTGAGGCTGGTGTAGTCAACGCACATGTGCCAAGTCTTGTTCTTTTTCAGCACCAGCACTGCGTTTGCCAACCATTCCGGGTGGAAAACCTCTATGATGAAAACGGCTGCGAGCAGTCGGGTGATTTCTTCACCAGTGGTTCTTCTCTTCTCCTCAGCAAAGTAGCATAGTGATTTCTTGACCGGCTTTGCATCCGGCCTGACATGTAAATAGTGCTCGGTGAGCTCCCTCGGAACACCATGCATGTCCTTGGGGGACCATGCGAAGATATCCCGATTCTCACGGAGGAAGTCGACGACCGCTCTTTCCTATTTCCTGTCAAGGCCATCTCTGACCAGGGTGAACTTGTCTGGCTCGGCCCCATCGAACAAGATCTCTTAGTGCCCTTGGATGGCTTGAACTGCACCTCTTCGGCTGGCTTTGGCTCGCCAGCCAGCATGTTTGCCTATAGGCCACCATGTTTTGCATGATGATGCATTTATCCTCCGCGATGATCATGGCATCGGCTATCTTGGAGCTGTTATTGGCGCATTCCATGGATCTCCTGTAGTCACCAGTGATGGTGATTACTCCCTTTGGCCGAGGGAGCTTCATCTTGAGGTATGCATAGTGTGGCACCACCATGAACTTGGTTAGCGCTGGGCGTTCAAGGATGGCGTCGTATGCGCTGTAGAGGTTGACCTCCTCGAATCAGATGGGTTCGCGGCGGAAGTTTCCCTTCATGCTGAATATGATATCCAGCCGGATCCCGCCGATGGGCGAATGCGATGGACCCGGAACGGCTCCGTGGAAGGAGGTATTGGATGGCTCCAGCTGGGACTCACTAATGCCGTGCCGGTTCAGAAAGCTTCGGTACAAGAGGTTGATGGTGCTACCTCCGTCAACAAGGATGCGAGGGAATCTATAGGAGTGCTTCTTGGAAATGATTTATTGGATCTAGGACCAATGCATAGGTGTCCGGGTGCGGCAGCACATCCGACTGGTCCTTTCAGCTATACATGATTTCTTGCTCAGACCAATTTAGGTACTGAGGGACATGAGTAACGATTGTGTTCACCTCTGCCTCACAGCGCCCTCTTGCTATGCTTTTTCTCTGGCACGGTGCTGAAGATGTGGTAGTTACCCACCCGGTGAGGATAGTCTCCTCCATCCTTGTCTTGGCGGTTCTGGCGTTCGAGGTTGTCCTGCTGGCCACCGGCTGGCGGAGGCGGGGGTGGTGGTTGTAACCCACAACCCCCGGCCATCCTCTTTATCCAGGTGCATTAGTGAGTTGTATGCGTAGCTGGCTTGTTGCCGCCACTATGGAATTTGCATGGGCCATCAAGCATTGATTCGATGGTGTACTTGGGTCGCGGCGGCCGGCCGTCGAGCTTCTGCCTCCGGCTGCTGCTTGCAGCCGGATCTTCCTGGACGGTTGCCACGTGCTTGGACCCGTAACGGTTGTCAAGTTGGTCGTCCTTTCTCTTGCCATGGTGGTTGTCGTGGCCGTGCTGCCTGGAGTTGTTGTGTTTTCCATCTGGTTGGCGCCAGTCCGTGGATTTATCCACGATGATCTGCCCTTGGTCGTCTACTACAATGGCCTTCTTCATTGCCGCGTCGGCGGTGGCGTATTTGTCCGCGATGGCCATGGCCTGAGCCATGGTGGTGGGATTGACCCGGATGAGCTTATGCTTGAGCATTATGACGTCACTTTAGCCGTTGATGAAGAAGTCAATCGCCTGGTGCTCTCTTAACCCCTCACATGAGTTGTGCATGCTTGCCCACTGGGTGAGGTAGGAGCGGTCGGATTTGTTCTTGCCTCGGACGCACATGGCGAGCTCACGAGGCTGTCCCGGCCGCCTGTAGGTGCCCGTGAACTTGCGGATGAATGCTTCCATGAAGTGGAGCCAGGCATTGATGTTGTTGTTAGGGAGACTATTCAGCCAGGTTCTGGCCCAGTCAAGGAGCATGAGGGGGACGCAACGTACAACCACCCGCCAGTTGCCAGTAGCTATGCCCACCACGGTGACAGAGTCTATGAGTCAGTCCTCTGGCTTGACCGAGCCGTCGTACTTTGGCGTGGCCCTTGGGAGCAAAAATCCCTTTGGAAACGGTTCGTTCCGGATGCGCGGTCCGAAACACCTTGGGCTGGCTGGGCTTTTCTCCTACAGCGCGTGTGACTGCATCAGGAGGTCGATGCGTGCACGTGTGTTGCATGTTTTCGGCTTGCGCGGATCGAGTCGCCCCGTCAGGTAGGACTTGGCTGGTTTGAGGCTCCTCTCGGCTTCTTCAAGTGGTTCATGGCGTGGCCCTTGTCCGATTCCATCAGCCGGAGCATAGTTTCTTCTAGTGACAATGGTGGCGGCAGGTTGATGATGTCCGCGGCCAGCCGATCTGCCACGCGGACAACTGTTTTGCCTCGTCCCGTTTGGAGAGGAGGCTTTGTTGCAACCGGTTGCCAGATCCGCCATCCTACAAGGCTACTGGATCTTGTTGTTTCCCCTGAGGCTCGCATCTACCTCGACCTGCTGCTTGTTGGCCGTCGCGACGAGGAGTTGAACGCGTGCCTGCTAGCGACGCATCTCATCACCCTCCGGGTGGCTTAGCTCAGCGGCCGATTCTTCTTCGGCCCTCATGTTCTTGGCCGAAGTACTGTAAACCGGCTGAGCCACATGGATGCGCGACTCAAGCAACACGGTCCGGTTCCGAGCCAAGGTTACGACCCTGGGGCAGAATCTGCCGGTTGGCACCGGGCAAGCAGGTGAAGCCATGCGTGGTGCTGTACCCACGAATGGTCGCGTCTAGGCGGTTGTGGCGGTCGGTGACCTTGCTGGTTTCCTCCAGGAGGTTCTGGTGTGTGGCCTCCAATGCAGCTGCGGCTGCTGCTGGGTCCACCTCGGGGACGATGGGGTTGCGGAGGTTTTGCATGGAGGTAGACAATGGATCTAGGTCTTTCTCGCAGAGATCAGCGTCGTTGGCACCCGCGTTGTGCTCTAGAGGCAGATGGAAGCCTTTACCTGAACCTACCATCATGACCTCGATGCCTCCGCTGGCGAGGCATGGAGCGGAGAAGCCAGGTGGTGCGCCGAATATGGCGATGACCTCGCGATGGAAATCCTCGATGACGGTGGCAACGTGGACACGGTGCTCGCCAAAGTGCATGACGGAGCCGTCGCTTGGGAAGGTCTCCCCGTTGAAGCAGGATGTGTTATCGATGACTCTGTCGAAGGAGCCGAGGGTGAGGATGAGTCTAGTGGAGACTCACTCACCGGCAACGAGCGGAAGTCCCATGCGAAAGATGAACCTAGCCGAAGCGCTGTTCCCCATGGTGGGTGCCAAATGTCGGGGTGTGGAACACGGAACTGCCATCAAGGATGGCATGAAGGGGACAATCAGGATGCTATCGGTGGCTAATCACAACGGGTTGGGCACAGATACTGCAAACACAACGATGTAGCCAGGTTTGGAGCCCTCTGGTCGAGGTAACACTCCTACTCCTGCAAGGTTCTACTATATGGGGAGCGAATGCTCAGTACAAATGCTCCTTGAGATGTTTCCCTGGCTACTGTGGAGAGCTAGAGGAAGAAGATGAACTACTGAACTTGTTGAATCTAGGGAACTTAGAACTTAGATCCTACCTAGAACCCTAGCACTCCCCCCTTATATACTAGTTAGGAGAGTGTCAACACCCGGATTTTTAATCCCAGATGCCCGTTGTGCCATACCTCGCAATCCCAGGATTACCATTTTTGCGAGACATAATGGATTGGATATCACAGTACATCATCCATTACAAACCATACATAAGTTCTTACACAAATAAGGATCTTATGATCCAGTCTTAATACAACAAGCAGCGGAAATAAAAGATAGCGTAGCAGTGGGGTCCATCTTCAGGGGGCACAGGCAATGCTGACGAAGGCAGATAGTCCTAGTTATCATAGCCGTCTTGTTGGCCATCATCTTGATAATCTCCTTCATAGTCTGGCCATGATAATAGCCAAGGAGAAAAGCCATGAGTACTCTTTAAGTACTCGCAAACTCCTTCATCTGACAACGAAACAGTATGGCCATTCCAACTGTCCATAACCGCGGACGCGGCTATTCGAATAGTTTGAAACTCTGCAGAGGTGGTACACTTTCACCACAAGATTCGATACATCTGTCAGGGATAACCCTGAATCATCATACTTAGTATGCAGATAATCAAACATAACCTTCCTTGTACACACCCTAGTATAAGCACCTCTCCTATGAGCATGGCCTCCCAACCATGACCATCAGTCATTTTGGGCACTGCATAGGTGGACAACATTGAGAGGTAGCCTCATCTCGACCTTCATCAGTCAGGAAAAAGAAGAAGGACCCACTTTCCACTCAGAGAGACCGAACCAGGCAACAAAAAGGCTGAAGGAAGTTCTCTTTCCATTCCAACTAAACTAAGTGAAAAAAAGGGGGAGAGCAAAACAGAAACACAGGAACAAAGGAAACTATGTCCAAACCAAACCTCTCTCGTGAGGGAACTAATACTAATGCATATAAATTTCCAGCTAAGCCTTACCTAATTCAGGTAATGTGGTTGTACGGTAAATTTGGAATGGTATCGCATCCGAATCCAACCATCAGTTTTATAAAAGAGTTAAGGCTCATGCCTCAACATTTTCATCAGTATCAATCATGTGTGTTTCTCAACACATGTCAAAACATCTCAATAGAATGACTCATCATTCCAAGGTTTTCATAATTCATTTTCACCAAGTGTTCCCATCTAAAGTGACTCAGGTTTTTGATCTACTCCAAACTACTAAGTTAAGAGTGTTCACTAAGGTGGTAAAGATGGGTTCAATCTCATGCCATAGAATGACATCTAAAGGGTTCTAGATAGGTCAAGTTTTATACTTTTTATGCTACCTTCAAAACAAGTAAAGAACTTTGTAGAACCTAAGAGGGGTAAAACTTGTAACTAAGACTTGGGGTACTATTAGTTAAATAAGGGGGGGTGATCCAAGAATGCTTAAGGCGTCTTGGCTAAACCATCTAGTTTGATTCTAGTTTGCTAAGTACTACACTTGCAAGTGCTAAATTGCAAGGGTAAATCTTGGATAATGCTAGCTTGCTAATAGTAGCTTGGTGCAGTGGTTGAAGTTTTCTTCTTCTTCTTCTTCTTCTTCTTCTTCTTCTGCTTCTTGGTAGAACTCCTCCTCCTCGAGATCTTGGTCGGTACTATCGTCTATAAATACATAGGGAATGCACAATCACCAACAATACTTAACTAGGCTAGATAGCATTCTAAGACACACAATTGATGATCTATTATCATCACAAGCATCACAAGTTTAAATCAAAAGTTTCCTTCTTTTTATTTTAGAAAAGTAATTTCTACTCATTGAAAAATTAACTAAAATTTAATATTCACCACCAAAATATGGGATCATGTGGAAACATGTCCTCACCACATATTCTAACATGTGGGAATGAGATTTAAGGGTTGGATCAATATTACTTTTGTTTAAGTTCCTTATTTAATGATTTAAAGTGACTAGAAATGCCTATATAGCATTATTTTGGTACTAGTCCAAATTCACTGCATGTAAACCTTAATATTATTACATATTTGGATAGATATGGTGAAATGTGATTTTTGAGAGTTGGAATCAACTCAAAAGCTAACTTGGTTGATTTTATAAAAATGTTGCAAGTTGCAAATGCTTCTGTATTCTTAGTTTTATTAGGAGAGATCTATAACTCTAATTGAATTAAATCCAACGGGCTTGGGTAGATTACTTCCATACCTTTCAGTCAAAATTAGTTTCATGCAATTTGCATTTGTAAAACTCACAGAATTGATTTTTGAAATACTGGATAGAAACTAGATTTAACTAAAAAGGAAAATCCAGATTTGAATCGGTGGGCTAGAGCGGGAAAAGGAATGGGCCGGCCCAGTGGCGCTCCGCGGCGCGGGGCTCAGCTGACAGGGGGGTCCCGCTTGTCAGTGGCACTTAAAAAGCGAAACGGTACGCGCACTGTGGGCCGTGCGATTAGAAGCTAGATCTATGACTAAGGGTCATCGTCGACAACGAACAGGTCGCCGGCGAGCTCGAACCCTAGCGGCTCGGTGGGGGTCTGCTGGGGGCGTACCAGGGCTCTAGCGGGGTCGGCGAGGCGGGCATACGACGTGGAAGACGACGACGAGGCGAGGCGTGGTCGCGGTGGAGCTTGGGGCGGTCAAAATCAACAACGCCCTTCTCCTCCTACCGCGGCTGCTCCGGCTCCAATTCCGGCGAGCTGCTGCTCCACTTGCTCCGGCTAGAGGTGGGTCAGGTTCAGAGAGGTGAGGGGAGTGGAATGGTATGGAGAAGAGAGGCTGGGGAGGGCTCGTTTTATAGGCTCGACGGTGAGACCGAGCAGGATGGGCATTCGACGGTGGCGACATGGCTACGGCGAGGTAGAGGCATGGCTGGGGGTGGCGATCGATGGGTGGTTCCCTGGCGGTGCTCTAGAGCTTAAATGCGGCCGTAGGGGCGGTGGCACGCGGTCGGGGTGAGGTGGCGCTCTGCGCGGCAGAAGCGGTGGTGTCCATGGCGAGCGGTGGCTGTGGTGCGTTGTGCGGCGAACGGGCGTGTCCGTCATGTTCCCTGTGTCGTGGCGGAGCGGTAGGAGCGGGCCGCGGTCGAGCGGCGTCTTGTGCACGCATGCTGGGTGCGGTGCTCTGGCGTGCGCTCGGGATGGTGTGGTGGCACTGGGCGCGGGCTCTCCTCGGTGGTCCACTGCGGGGCTTGGCTCGGGCAGGTGACAGTGGGCGGCGGTGAGGTGTTGGCTACCTGCTAGACATGGAGAGAGAGGGGGAGGTGGTCTGCTGGGGTGAGAGCAAGGTTGGCCGGTGATGTGGTGCTCGACATGGCTTGGCCTTGCCACTAGGATGTAGGGCATGGGGTGGTAATGGCATGGTTTGATCAAGTGGAGACAGAGGGAGTGTTTTTTGGTTAATTGGGTGGCAAAACCCTGTAGAAACAGTGAGCTAGCTATTTGTGTTTGATTCTGCCTGCCATGTGTTTGATGAAATGGCCGCATGAAAAATCTTTTTGAATTTTGAGTTCAAATTTTTTGAGTGATCTCCACTAGTGCTAGGCAGTCTCTGGTTGCAAGGGTTTTGAAAGTGGAGCTCAAATAGATGGGTTTTGAAATAGGGGTGATATATGCATATGCATTAGATTCAATTTTCAAATGCAATTTAAAATAAGTAACAGAATGTTTTTAGCAGATCCAAAGGTGGGCCTTGGTACCTCATTATGTGTACTAGCAAGGGGTACAAAGATCAAGAATTGTTTCTGTTAAAATTTGAGTGCTAGGAATAGCCAAGGTAGGCATGAGAGTTAAATTTGCCAAAATGACCATTCCTCCTCTTTAATTCTTTTTGGTTTGATTTTCTTTAGGAAAAGTTTGGGAATGATGTAGATGATGCTTAAATCACCTAAGAAACATTTTACAAGCATTGGATCATTCAATCATGGCAATTCAAAACAACACCTATTTTAAATGCACACATATATGAATGCTTTCATATTAAGTTTGGAAAAGTTTTTTTAACCCCATTTTTGGTTGATTTGATCTTGATAAACTTGGATTGAAGTTTTTGGGATGTTACAAACCTTCCCCCCTTAAACAAAATCTCGTCCCGAGATTTACAAAGAAAACTAGGAACTAAAGAGATCTGGGAACTCTGGCCAATGTAATCTTCTCGCTCCCAAGTAACTTCCTCCTCGGTATGGTTGCTCCACTGAATCTTGAGAAACTTGATACTTCTGATCCTGGTGGTTCTGTAGGCTTCTTCTAAGATACGGATGGGTACTTCTTGAGAGGTCAGGTCCTTGTTGATTTCCACAGCTCTATGATCGATGTTCTTGAAAACTTCAGTCTTCTCAAGCACTTCCAAGCATTTGCGAAGTAACGAGATATGGAACACATTGTGGATGGCTGACATCTCTTTAGGCAGTTCCAACTGATATGATACTTCTCCTCGGCGGTTCAGAATCATGAAACGTCCGATATATCTAGGGGCTAACTTTCCTTTCAGACTAAAGCGTTGAGTTCCTTTCAAGGGTGAAACCTTGAGATATACAAAATCTCCGACATTGAAAGTCAGGTCTCTTCTTCTTTTGTCAGCATAACTCTTTTGTCTGGATTGGGCGGTCTTGAGATGCTCACGGACTTCGTGAACTTTCTCTTCTGCTTCTCGGAGAATGTCGGGTCTGAAGATCTGACTCTCTCCTACTTGCGACCAATTCAAAGGGGTATGACACTTTCTTCCGTAAAGGAATTCAAATGGTGCCATCTGCAAACTAGCTTGATAACTGTTGTTGTATGAGAATTCTGCGAAAGGCAGGCAGTCTTCCCATTTTGATCCATATTCCAACACACAATCTCTAAGCATATCCTCTAGGATTTGGTTGAGTCTCTCAGTCTGTCCATCTGTTTGCGGGTGATATGTGGTACTGAAGTTCAACTTGGTTCCTAAACCTTCCTGTACTTTCTGCCAAAATCTTGAGGTAAACTGGGTTCCTCGATCTGATACGATGGTCTTGGGGGTTCCATTCAGACTAACAATCCTAGCAATGTATAGCTCTGCTAACTTTGCACTCTGGTAAGTTGTTTTGACAGGTATAAAGTGGGCTACCTTGGACAGTCTATCAACTATGACCCAGATTGAGTCGTTTCCCCTACTAGAAGTAGGTAGGCCGGTGATAAAGTCCATTCCGACGGAATCCCATTTCCATTCCGGAATCTGCAATGGTTGCAACAGTCCTGCAGGTCTCTGGTGTTCTGCCTTGACTCTTTGACAGATGTCACATTTGGCGATGTAGCTCCCGATCTCTCGCTTCATCTTGTGCCACCAAAATTTCTCTTTCAAATCCTGATACATCTTTGTTCCTCTGGGGTGGATAGAATAAAGAGTATCATGAGCCTCCTTCATGATAACTTCCTTCAGCTCCGAATCTGCTAGAACACAGATACGTCCCTTGTACCACAGTACTCCTTCTTCGTCTTTGGTGAATCCAGGTACCTTTCGTGTACCAATACGACGTTTGATCCCGTCGATACTTTCATTCCCTTTCTGGGCTTCCTTGATTTGGCTAATCAAAGTGGGTTGAAGTTCAATGCTAGCTAGGAATCCTTTGCTAACTAATTCAATCCTGAATTGCTCCAACTCTTCATACAAACTTGGTTGCTTCTCCTTGATCATGGTGTTAAGCCTACACGGCAATCTTCTAAGAGCATCCGCTACCACATTGGCTTTGCCGGGGTGATAGTGAATGTCAAGGTCATAATCTTTGATTAACTCTATCCATCGTCTTTGCCTCGTATTCAGTTCTTTCTAAGTGAAGATATACTTCAAGCTCTTATGATCTGAGTAAATCTCACATCGATTTCCCATCAAATAATGACGCCATGTCTTCAGTGCTAGGACTACAGCTGCTAGCTCAAGATCATGGGTCGGATAGTTCTGCTCATGCTGCTTTAGTTGTCCAGATAGATAAGCGATGACTTTGCCTTCTTGCATCAATACACATCCTAGACCAATCTTGGATGTATCACAATACACATCAAATGGCTTCTTGATGTCTGGCATGACAAAAATTGGGGCTGATATCAATCTCTTCTTCAGCTCCTGGAAACTGGCTTCACATTTGTCTGTCCATTCAAACTTCTTGTCCTTCTTCAACAATTGGGTCACTGGTCGGGCTATGCTCGAGAATCCTTCTACAAACTTGCGGTAATATCCCGCTAATCTGAGAAAGGCACGGACTTGGGTTTGAGTGGTTGGGGCTTTCCATTCTTCAACATCTTTGATCTTTGTGGGATCAACAGAGACTCCTCCGGCAGACACAATATGTCCTAGGAATCCTACTTCTTTCAGCCAAAATTCACACTTGTTGAACTTGGCATATAACTGATGCTCTCTCAGGGTTTCTAGAATGATTCTCAGATGTTGCTCATGTTCTTCTTCTGACTTGGAGTATATAAGGATGTCGTCGATAAACACAACTACAAACTTATCTAGGAAATTCATAAAGATCTTATTCATGAGATTCATGAAATAAGCAGGGGCATTGGTTAATCCAAAAGACATAACCGTATACTCGTATAAACCATAGCGAGTAGTAAAGGTGGTCTTCGGAATATCCGTTGCACGAATCTTAAGTTGGTGATAACCAGTCCTAAGATCAATCTTTGAGAATACCTGAGCTCCGGTCAACTGATCAAATAGATCCTCTATCTTTGGCAAAGGGTACTTGTTCTTGATGGTGACATCGTTCAATTTTCTGTAATTTGTGCACAGACGGTTGCCTCCATCTTTCTTGTCGACGAATAACACTGGTGATCTCCATGGCGATGCGCTTGGTTGAATCAAACCTTTGGCTAGCATAGCATCCAACAGCTTCTTCAGTTCCACTAACTCTGATGGGTTCTCAGATTAGTTGAAGATTGGGGGATCGGTGTTTTGAAAGTTTTTGAGTTTGGATCCCTGGTGATCCTGGTTTCCATGCCCTTGGTTATTGAGAGCCATCGGGGCGATCTATTGAAGTGTTGCTAAGTTGGCTTGGTGTTCTGCCCTGCTTGCTTCATGGTCTGCGATGGGATTCTGCAAGATCTGCAACATTGGGTCCTGCGCTGAGCTGCTCCCTCCTTGGTTTCCATGAGTCATCTAAAGATTGAGATAGATATAGGGATAAGAGGGAATTTCTAAGGTTCATGGTTTTGGGTTTTCAAAGCTAAAACTTTGAGTTAGACTCATGTTTTTCAACTAACATCATTTTCATTCATGCAAGCAAGCACACGGTACAACACACACCACAACAATCAAAGGGAAAACAGATGGTTTGAAGAACCATTCTGCAGGCTAAGATACAGTGAGATCGATACATCTCATGCTACGACAGTGCTCTAGTGCATCTACTCATCGTCGATGAAGTCGGAGTCCTCATCATCAGTGTAGAAGTCCACGACATCCTTCGCTAGGAAATCATCATCGTTGCTGAGGTAAGAATCCATGTCTCCCTGGATGTCTTCACCCTCATCTTCTTCTTCCTTGGCGGCAAGCTGAGCTTCCTGCTCCTTGACGGTCTTCTCGAGGTCGGCCACCTTCTTGCGAAGACAGACGATGGTGCGATCCTTCTTGGCGCGCTGGCGGCGAAGAGACTGACGGTCTTGGACCAGCAGTGCGAAAGTCTAGGCCTTCTGGTCGGCAATGGCACGGTTCTAATTGGCTAACTCTCTGGCATTGTCCAGTTCCTGCTATCTGTCATGAAGCAAGAAGTCAAGGTTCTCCACTTGACGCCTCAACTCGGGGTGGCCCGGCATTTCCATTGGCAGTCCCATGAAGTCACGTCTTGCATAGTGGGCAAAACAAGTTCCTTAGGTCTTGTTGACGCTGAGGGCACATAGACGTGCGAGAGCTTCATGCATTGCCCTGGCTAATCCATCTAGCTAGTTGTTCTCTCTCATGGGGAACTGAATTCTTCCAGAAGTTGGTGCTTCAATGCTTCCTCTAAGATCTGCGGTGACTAGCCACTGTAAGTCTCCTCCTGGGGGTCCTAGAAGTTGAGCTCCAAGAAACTCCGCGTGCGGGAATCCCAGTAACTCCGATAGTGAATCCAGATCCCTCTCGAAGATCAGCTGACCTCCGTTGCCCAACTGGTAAAACTTGCTGAACTAGGTCTCCATCTACAAGAATTAAGGATGAGGAAGTTAGTGAGGTGATCAAGTGTGTCAAATTTTAAGTAGTAGTGTAAGAATTTTTGAGGATCATGAAGTTTTTGATAAAGAATCCACAAGGGTAAGAGAGGAGATAGTTTTTCATAAATACTCACTTTGGTTTGGAAACTAAGTTTTTGTTTGACGTTCATTCTAACTAGGGTCTCCTATGGTCAGGATGGCTCTGATACCAACTTGTCAACACCCGGATTTTTAATCCCAGATGCCCGTTATGCCATACCTCGCAATCCCAGGATTACCATTTTTGCGAGACATAACGGATTGGATATCACAGTACATCATCCATTACAAACCATACGTAAGGTCTTACACAAATAAGGATCTTATGATCCAGTCTTAATACAACAAGCAGCAGAAATAAAAGATAGTGTAGCAGTGGGGTCCATCTTCAGGGGGCACAGGCAATGCTGACGAAGGCAGATAGTCCTAGTTATCATAGCCGTCCTGTTGGCCATCATCTTGATAATCTCCTTCATAGTCTGGCCATGATAATAGCCAGGGACAAAAGCCATGAGTACTCTTTAAGTACTCGCAAACTACCACTAACAAGTATTATAATTCTAAGTAAAAAAAATGCTAACTCTATATTTAACTATCAAGTTAAGTTTGAAACCTAAGCTGAGTTCTGAAGCAAAGAAAGATAAAGTAAAGTCCAAAAATCACTTAAGTTGGGAAGCTATTGTCATAAACATAACCCTGTTGTGGTCAAGTCAAGATTCATCATTCTTTTCAAAGTATTTAGAAAACATCTGACAACAAAACACTATGGCCATTCCAACTGTCCATAACCACGGACGCGGCTATTCGAGTAGTTTGACACTCTGTAGAGGTGGTACACTTTCACCACAAGGTTCGATACATCTTGACTTAGTATGCAGATAATCAAACATAACCTTCCCTTTACACACCCTAGTATAAGCACCTCTCCTATGAGCATGACCTCCCAACCATGACCATCAATCATCTTGGGCACTGCATAGGTGGACAACATTGAGAGGTAGCCTCAGCTCAAACCTCTCCCGTGAGGGAACTAATACTAATGCATATAAATTTCCAGCTAAGCCTTACCCAATTCAGGTAATGTGGTTGTGCGGTAAATTTGGAATGGTATCGCATCCGAATCCAACCATCAGTTTTATAAAAGAGTTAAGGCTCATGCCTCAACATTTTCATCAATATCAATCCTGTGTGTTTCTCAACACATGTAAAACATCTCAATAGAATGACTCATCATTCCAAGGTTTTCATAATTCATTTTCACCAGGTGTTCCCATCTAAAGTGACTCAGGTTTTTGATTTAGTCCAAACTACTAAGTTAAGAGTGTTCACTAAGGTGGTAAAGATGGGTTCAATCTCATGCAATAGAATGACATCTAAAGGGTTCTAGATAGGTCAAGTTTTATACTTTTTATGCTACCTTCAAAACAAGTAAAGAACTTTGTAGAGCCTAAGAGGGGTAAAACTTGTAACTAAGACTTGGGGTACTATTAGTTAAATAAGGGGGGTGTGATCCAAGCATGCTTAAGGCATCTTGGCTAAACCATCTAGTTTGATTCTAGTTTGCTAAGTACTACACTTGCAAGTGCTAAATTGCAAGGGTTAATCTTGGATAGTGCTAGCTTGCTAATAGTAGCTGGCATTGTTAATGGTGGCTTTCCTTGGTTGGTGCAATGGTTGAAGTTTTCTTCTTCTTCTTCTTCTTCTTCTTCTTCTTCTTCTTCTTCTTGGTAGAACTCCTCCTCCTCGAGAGCTTGGTCGGTACTATCGTCTATAAATACATAGGGAGTGCACAATCACCAAAAATACTTAACTAGGCTAGATAGCATTCTAAGACACACAATTGATGATCTATTATCATCACAAGCATCACAAGTTTAAATCAAAAGTTTCCTTCTTTTTATTTTAGAAAAGTAATTTCAACTCATTGAAAAATTAATTAAAATTTAATATTCACCACCAAAATATGGGATCATGTGGACACATGTCCTCACCACATATTCTAACATGTGGGAATGAGATTTAAGGGTTGGATCAATATTACTTTGGTTTAAGTTCCTTATTTAATGATTTAAAGTGACTAGAAATGCCTATATAGCATTATTTTGGTACTAGTTCAAAGTCACTGCATGTAAACCTTAATATTATTACATATTTGGATAGATATGGTAAAATGTGATTTTTGAGAGTTGGAATCAACTCAAAAGCTAACTTGGTTGATTTTATAAAAATGTTGCAAGTTGCAAATGCTTCTGTCTTCTTAGTTTTATTAGGATAGATCTATAACTCTAATTGAATTAAGTCCAACGGTCTTGGGTAGATTACTTCCATACCTTTCAGGCAAAATTAGTTTCATGCAATTTGGATTTGTAAAACTCACAGAATTGATTTTTGAAATACTGGACAAAAACTAGATTTAACTAAAAAGGAAAATCCAGATTTGAATCGGTGGGCTTGCGCGGGAAAAGGAATGGGCCGGCCCAGTGGCGCTCCGCGGCGTGGGGCTCAGCTGACAGGGGGTCCCGCTTGTCAGTGGCACTTAAAATGCGAAATGGTACACGCGCTGTGGGCCGTGCGATTAGAAGCTAGATCTACGGCTGAGGGTCATCGTCGACGACAAACAGGTCGTCGGCGAGCTCGAACCCTAGCGGCTCGGTGGGGGTCTGTTGGGGGCGTACCAGGGCTCCAGCGGGGTCAGCGAGGCGGGCAAACGACATGGAAGACGACGGCGAGGCGAGGCGTGGTCGCGGTGGAGCTTGGGGCGGTCAAAATCAACGGCGCCCTTCTTGTCCTACCGCGGCTGCTCCGGCGAGCTGCTGCTCCACTTGCTCCGGCTAGAGGTGGGTGAGGTTCAGAGAGGTGAGGGGAGTGGAATGGTGTGGAGAAGATAGGCTGGGGAGGGCTCCTTTTATAGGCTCGACGGTGAGACCGAGCGGGATGGGCGGTCGAAGGTGGTGACATGGCTACGGCGAGGTAGAGGCATGGCTAGGGGTGGCGATCGATGGGCGGTTCCCTGGCGGTGCTCTAGAGCTTAAATGTGGCCGTAGGGGCGGTGGCACGCGGTCGGGGCGAGGTGGCGCTCTGCGCGGCAGAAGCGGCGGTGTCCATGGCGAGCGGTGGCTGTAGTGCGTTGGGCGGCGAACGGGCGTGTCCATCGTGTTCCCTCTGTCGTGGCGGAGCAGTAGGCGCGGGCTGCGGTCGAGCGGCGGCTTGTGGACACGTGCCGGGTGCGGCGCTCTGGTATGCGCTCGGCATGGTGCAGTGGCACTGGGCGCGGGCTCTCCTCGGTGGTCCGCTGCGGGGCTTGGCTCGGGCAGTTGACAGTGAGCGGCGGTGAGGAGTTGGTGCCCGGCATGGCTTGGCCTTGCCACTAGGGTGTAAGGGATGGGGTGGTAATGGCATGGTTTGATCAAGTGGAGACAGAGGGAGTGTTTTGTGGTCAATTGGGTGGCAAAACCCTGTAGAAACAGTGAGCTAGCTATTTGTGTTTGATTCTGCCTGCCATGTGTTTGATGAAATGGCCGCATGAAAAATCTTTTTGAATTTTGAGTTCAAATTTTTTGAGTGATCTCCACTAGTGCTAGGCAGTCTCTGGTTGCAAGGGTTTTGAAAGTGGAGCTCAAATAGATGGGTTTTGAAATAGGGGTGATCTATGCATATGCATTAGATTCAATTTTCAAATGCAATTTAAAATAAGTAGCAGAATGTTGTTAGCAGATCCAAAGGTGGGCCTTGGTACCTCATTATGTGTACTAGCAAGGGGTACAAAGATCAAGAATTGTTTCTGTTAAAATTTGAGTGCGAGGAATAGCCAAGGTAGGCATGAGAGTTAAATTTGCCAAAATGACCATTCCTCCTCTTTAATTCTTTTTGATTTGATTTTCTTTAGGAAAAGTTTGGGAATGATGTAGATGATGTTTAAATCACCTAAGAAACATTTTACAAGTATTGGATCATTCAATCATGGCAATTCAAAACAACACCTATTTTAAATGCACACATATATGAATGCTTTCATATTAAGTTTGGAAAAGTTTTTTTAACCCCATTTTTGGTTGATTTGATCTTGATAAACTTGGATTGAAGTTTTTGGGATGTTACAGAGAGGTAGGTTACAATGTGAGCTCTAGGGTTTACTGTTTGGGCTTTGGGTTTACAAAGCGGGCTGGCTGTCCGAGCCCAGCCTGTGGGCCAGGACCCGGTCAAGCCTTCAGTATATGGGGGACAATGCTACAGTGTCCCAACGCCTTTGCTTTACTCATCAGCCGGCTCTTTATTCGTCAATACGTGCTTTACTTGTTAGCTGGTGCTTTACTCGTCATCCTCTAGCCTTGGCGCTTTGGCGGGGGTGTCTTCTAGCAAAGGCATGGTTGTCTTGCATATTGTCTAGCAGCTACTTTGCTTTGGAAATATGTTTACCCATGAATGTTCCTCCAGCTACATTATCAAGCATAGACTTAGACATAGGATTAAGAGGATTATAAAATAAATGAAGGATTAACCAATCTTCCATTCAATGACTAGGACAGTTTCTTAGACATTCTTTCATCATTTACCATGCAAACACTAGTGGCTCACGCTCTTCCTGTCTAAAACCAGTAATATTAGATCGGAGTTGCATAGTCTTTGCAGGTGGGAAAAATTTAGTCATAAATAAAGAAGTACATCCCACCCATGATGTAATAGTATTTTTAGGCAAAGATAGCAACCATTCTTTAGCTCTTCCTCTTAGAAAGAAAGGAAATATACGTAATTTGACCGCATCAGGGTCAATGTCTTTTATACGAATCATATCACATATTTCAGTGAAAGTATTTAAGTGCATACCTGCTTCTTCAATAGCAGAGCCTCCAAATTGATTATATTGAACCAAACTTAAGTAATGGGGCTTAATTTTATAGTCATCAGCAGCGATTGTTGGCTGAGTAATAGGGGTACGCAAATAATCATTATTGGGAGTAGCAAACTCCCCAAGGTTCTTTCCAGCCATACTTTAGACTAACTAATTTTTTTGGTTTATCAAATAAAGACTGAAAGCAAACTAACAAAATTAAAAACAAGAATTAAAACTAGCAAGGTTCCTAATAACCTCACCAGGGTAGCTATTGCCTCCCCGGCAACGGTGCCAGAAAAAGGGTTGATACCTTCGATCCGGATTACGGATGTAGTATTGCTCCATTTCCCTAGTAGACCTAGGTTATTGAATCCACGGGAAGCGAATGCGTAGTGAAGTTACTTTAATGGACCTTCGAAAGTTTTAGAATTCCTTTTGTGTTTTTACCGGACCAGTAGCTTGCATATTTTTGTTGTTGGCGATGATGGCGAGAGAGGGCCTAGGGCTTTCGGTTTCACCTATAGCTGTGCAAAAACATCTGATGGAAATAAAAGATAGAAATAAAGTATATGTGTACTTGTTAGAGAAATATAAATAATATGTGGGCAGTGCCTCCATAATTGTTATTGCCTTTGCAACCGCTTATAGCAATAACCTACTAGTCTCATCCATATAAGAAAGAGAACTAATGATATGCATAGTGATGTCACTGTTAATCCCAAGCAAATCCCTCACATACAGCCGTACTACCCCTTCTGTCACTGGGTTTCCCAACCTGCAGAGCAGTCATCACTCATACTCCCTATACCTGGCTCAACCCTCGGGGTCTTGGATACCTTACAAGTCCTTGGACTCAGGCAAGAGAGGATACAATAATCATCATGTCATACAAACTAATACACGATCCCATCTATGATAAATCACATGCACAATTGCTACATGGCTATGCCGAAGCCCTTAGCCCAAGGAGAATTACTCACACATAGAGATGAGATGAGCAATCACAAACATTGTAATGAAAATCATAAGATTGATAGAAATAGTCTTACAATGTCACCAATCGAAGAAGAGATCTACTATTACAAGTGGTGGAAGATGGCTATGGAGACGAAGAAGGGTTTGGAGATCTGAGGCGGCTTTTTGGCGGAGTCTGGCTTCTTTGGGGCGAGGTGAGCGTTGTTTTCCCATCGCCCGAGCCTTCTTTATATAGGGGTCCCTTCACGAAAGTTGTTCTGTTTGACCTAACGGTGGCGGCGCTAACTATACGACCAGAGCTATACGGTCGGAATTTTTGCTCCAGCCGTATAGTTGGTTGTTACGGCATCTTCTCTCGTTGGACGGCTCCTGGTTTCTTTTGGTTAAAGGAAATATCGTATCTTTGACTTTAATGTAGTGATTCCCTCCTTTAAATGACATTATCTGCACAGGAAAATACAAGAACAAAGGATTCCAAACCCCTCTGAATATTAGCATTAGTGGCAGGGTTTAGAGAGATATTTCATCAAAAATATGATTAATATCCAGTTTAAATGTGGACGTAGATGGCTATATTTCATATCCATCAACCTCCCCAAGCTTAAACTTGATCGTCCCGAGCAAGTAAATCAAAATCAAAAAGGAACTTAGCATTAAAACTAAAAAAACGAAATGGTGATCTTACTCATGATTAATAGTCTCATGTTTCCTCCACTTCATAGATCTAGAAAAATTCAGCATAGATAGAGTAATGGCAAGCATATCATACGGGTTTCATGCATCCTTATAGCGCAGCAAAATTATTGTAAACATGGATGATTCAAATGAGTAAATTTTATTCCATGTCAAGTAATCAACTCATAGGCTTGTCTTTGAATAGTAAAGTATAATCATGTTAATTAAGAGTGTGAGAGTTGTCATGAAATCATATATACTAGAGTATCTCAATTCTCCCACATCAATAAATCAAGACTTTGCAAGCACTACTTTTCTATTCATTGTCCTTCAAAAATTTCAGTTTTTAAGTAATTGAGAGCATGTCAAAGATTTTTATTAGTTTATCGGGTTGTGATAGACACGCGTGGCATCACTAAGGTTTTTGTTACTTTTGCATAATGATTACTCATAATAGCCAGGGGAGTGATTCCATCATAATTATAGCTACCCGAGAGTGCCAAGAATCTTACCCACTATAGCATTGCTACTACAAGTATTTCATCAACTCATAGCCGAAATCTGGGAGTTTCCTCCATGAAGATTGTTCGTAGGCCAATGGAATTGTTGGCATCCCATGAAGTTTGACGCGCGTAAAGCTATATCATTCTTATGATTAAGAAGTCAAACTTTGGCATGCTCGCAAAAACCGCTAAACATTAATTCAATCGAACAAATCCTTTCAAAGAGAGCTATTAAGTCAATCAACATTTTCAGTGGTGTCAAGTGTCTCTAGAAATAAGCCTCTAAGACTAAACATTACAACACCTAAGCCTTCAATTGTTAGACTTTTCCTTATTACAATTTTTTAGCAATTTTTAGGCAAGACTTGGTTAATTAAGAGAGCTGGAACAAAATGAGCCCATTGAAATACCCATGCAAATGACAATATTACTATGATACAAAGACTCACTCCACCAATATAATATCTCAACATTTACTACTAACTAGCATGGGTTTCTCAAACTTCAAAAGTGGGGAGTCATAAGGCATAACTCTCATGTTTGGTTCCACTTCTCACTTCATTTTTTTATTTGTTTCTTGGAAACTCGAAGTCAATCACTCTCCTGCACATATATGAAGACCTCGAGGCGGAAAGAAAAGAAAGAGGGAAAATAAGGAAAAATGAGGAAATCTTTTTGTGATTTTTTAAGAGGGAATTTAAGAATAGAAAATTGGTAGCAAAGCTCGGCTAGAAAATTTCGAAGAAAATAGAAAGAACTAAAGATAAAGTGTTGGGGAAACCAACACAAGTTCTTATAAACTCAAACAAAAATGTAACCTCGAAATAAATAAAAGCAAATAAACGCCAAGTAAAGATACATGAGGAAACTTCCCCAAGCTTAGGCTTTTGCAAGCCCTTCAAATCATTGTGGTGGCGGGAAAAAGTCATTACTCCAGTTCGAGAATTGAGTGGAGAGATTACTTGTTGATTCTTAGAGGTTCAAAGAGAGGTTGTGCATCCTTTACATAGTCCCTCCAAGTCCTTGGAAATATTGGTTGTGGAGAACCGGGTTTGTGGTTGCTCCTCTTGATGAGGAAATTCTTGCTCCTCCTCTTATCCTCTTTAGGAATTTCCTCCTCAGGTTGGTGCTTCTCAACCTGCACATCATATAGCAAATGCCCTTCCTCGACAGAGAAAGGACCATTAGGCAAAGGAGCGGGATAGATATGCCAGCTCCAACAATATGCAGATAATAAAGACCACCTCTCCTAGTGAGCATTCCACATGCCCTCAAGGTGAAGAAATCAACACGCGTCTTACCTAGTACGGGTTGCAACTCACCTAGATCGATGTCTAGGGTGGTGGCAAGCACGGTGATGATGCCTCCTCATGTGATTGGCCCTTGGCTTTGGGAGGCTTGCTGCTCTAGGTAGCACACAAGGATGGTGCCCAAGTTGAGTGACATGTTGCAGTTGATGTAAGCAGCCTTTGCGAGGACTAGGATGTCCTCCTAGTTGAGTCTCGTGAACTCATTGTGTGTCTACAAGGTGTTAGCAATAACATAGAACAAATGTGAATTGCAGGATGTTGAATATTCTTCCCCTTGGTCACTATACTAGTGAAGCTCATTCCATTATAGTATTGATCAGGGGAAGGAACCAGTAAAGGATGCGCGTAAAGCATGAACATAATTGTTTGGCAAATTAAAGCATGCACACCATTCATCTAACGTTAAGGTGTAGTCGTTGTTCATCAGATGGAAAGAAATAGCATCATCTCCTTGCCACGGTTTAATAGTGCTTTGCAATGAACTTAAGAATTCAATGGTTAAGTGGCGATAAGTAGGTACATCATTGTACACAAAGTTTTGCAGGCCAGCTCTATTGCAAAGTAAATTGAAATCATCAGAAATACCGAGTTGGTTCAATATAAGGGGGCAAGCCCACTTGGTGGCCTTCACTTCGTGGTTCTTGATCTTGTTGAAGCATTCACGATGGGCCTCATCCCTGAACCGTATCCCCATGCATTCCTAGGTGATCACCCGAGAAGCGCTAGCGGTGGCACGAGCACGAGTTTGGCTCCTTGTGTCCATCTTCTAAAACATTGAAGAAAGGCAAAAATAAAACTTTTTGATCCAACAACAGTAAGTATAATATATTCCTCATCTAAGCACACTAAAGAATCTCCTCAAGATAATAATCGAGGCAATAAAATCATGGCAATTGGTTCATAGTAGGTCTCACCCTAGATTGATAATGACAATAGATCAAAGATGAATTTGCAAAAAGTAATTGGAGGATCGGAGGAGAAACATACCGTATATCACTTGTGTGCGAGGAAATCGAATGAAATTGAATAGAGATAAAGATCCCTTGAGGTTTTGAGATAGTTTGGAGGTAGAAGAAAGAAAAAGGATTGAAGTTTTGAAGTTGGGAGTACCTTCCCGTGCAATTTTGTGGTCGGACGCAACTATACGGGTGCAATTATACGGGTGGAACATGCGTTCCGGCCGTATAGTTGGCGTTCTGTCAAAATATTAGGTCTTCCTCCTGGTGGCGCAGCTATACGGACGCAACTATATGGGCGGAACAAAATGTCCCGGCCGTATAGTTGGTCGTTAAACTGTCTATCCCTGCGAAAGAAATTTTTGCAAAAGGCATCGATATCTATATGACCAGAACTATACGCACGGATTTTTATTCCCGCCGTATAGTTGGTCATTAAATTCTCAGTACATATGAATATAATTTGTACGGAGGCTTTGCTATCTATACGGCCAGAACTATACGGCCGGAATATTTATTTCCGCTGTATAGTTTGTCGTTAAACTGTCTGTACATATGAAAAGAAATTGTACGGAGGCTTTGATATCTATACGGGCGGAACTATACGGCCGGAATTTTTATTCCCGCCATATAGTTGGTCGTTAAACTCTCAGTACATATTGCAGAAAAAAATTCGATGGCAAAGATAACTATATGACCGGAACTATACGGCCGGAATTTTTATTCCCGACGTATAGTTGGTCGTTAAAACGTCTGTGTGGATCAAAAGTTTTCTGTTTCTTCGTAAACTATTTCTTTTCCCGTAACTTAGCAGTATACCTTGTTTTTGACAAAAAATTGACATAAAATATTGTCGACCAACAATAGCATGAATAATGCAGAATTTCAAGTACTACCAAATTTATTCTCCTCAAATGGAGTTTTCTAGCACTCTTTATTGAACTTGAACTTAAACTAAAACTAAAAAATTAACTCAAACCTTAATTTAACATGGGTTGCCTCCCATGGAGCAATCTTTTATGGTCAATAGCTTAACCTTGATGATACTCACTTGGGCCAGATGAGTGGAACACCCACTCCAAAGTAATTGGCCTTCAAAGTGATGGCCTCCTTCTCGTCATGTTTGGATTTCTTCTTCCTGGGGAAATGAATAACAAAAGGATCTCACGCAGGCAATTGCAACTTCATGTTCCCTTCATGAAGGTTAATTAAAGCCTTTATAGTTCTTAAGAAAGGACATCCTAGTATTATAGGAGCAACAATATCTTTAGGCATGTCAGCTATAACGAAATCAATGAGAGCAGGACAACCTTTGATGTAAACTAAAGTGTTCTCCTTAATCCCTACAGCTTGGTTATAGGTAGAATCTTCTAGATGCAATTTTAATTCAGTAATTTCAAAAGACCCAAGATTTAACTTGTTAAAAAGACTCTTTGGAATTGCTGAGACGCTTGCACCTAGATCACAAAGTGCAGCTATCTCATTGGTTCCAATCTTTATCTTAATAGTAGGCTCAAATATGTCATATGGTTTAACAGGTAATTTTTTAGCGATTTTCTTGTATTCCTCTTCAAGCTCGCGTACCTTAATTGCTACTTGATCAACAAAGTGTTGATGCATGGATTCATCATTACCTTCACTTACTGGAATTTTGACATTGATCCTCTTTACGAGATCTTCGATGGTGTAGCTCGCTGAAGGGGCATTACTATAATAAAGTTCTTCAGGCTCCTCCATTTGGATCCTCATCATTTTGAGTTCATCAACAGGATTGGGCTCAGGTTTACCTGCAAATTTAGCTGAATGAGAGTTTGACTCTCGGTTATCTTACCTAGCTGTGCCTCAACAATCCTTGTTCTTTCTTGAAGGGCCTATAAATCATTTCTCAAACTAACAACTTGGTTAGATAATTTTCCAAGCATAGCGTCATGGTTCTCCATAATTTTGACTAGAATATTATTTTGTTCATTTTGTGAGTCTATGAAAGACTTAAGCGTTTCTTGGAGACTACCATTACTAGTTCCCATATTATTATTAGAGTTACTTGTAGGACTAGCGTAATGTTTCTGAAAATTAGGATTGTAACTTTTCTTCCAAGAAGAATTGTAATCATTACGAGCTATGAAGTCTATTTCTTCTATATTTGTTTCAGAGGTGTCTCTTACCTGAGTTTCCTTACCTTTTACGGCTAGTATGAGCTCATCCAACTTAGCATTGAGATCTTCGTTCTCTTGTGGTGACACAGAGTTCACCTTCTTCGTGTTTGATCTTTCAACATGCCATTGGGCATGGTTGTCTTGCATATTGTCTAGCTGCTGCTTTGCTTCGGTAATATGTTTACCCATGAATGTTCCTCCAGCTGCAGTATCAAGCATAGACTTAGACACAAGATTAAGAGCATTATAAAATAAATGGAGGATTAACCAATCTTCCATCCCATGACTAGGACAGTTTCTTAGGTATTCTTTCATCCTTTCCCATGCAAGCGCTAGTGGCTCATGCTCTTCCTGTCTAAAACCAGTAATATTAGATCGGAGTTGCATAGTCCTTGCAGGTAGGAAAAATTTAGTCATAAATAAAGAAGTACATCCCACCCATGATGTAATAGTATTTTTAGGCAAAGATAGCAACCATTCTGTAGCTCTTCCTCTTAGAGAGAAAGGAAATAGACGTAATTTGAACGCATCAGGGTCAACGTCTTTTATACGCATCATATCACATATTTCAGTGAAAGTATTTAAGTGCATACCTGCGTCTTCAATAGCAGAGCCTCCAAATTGATTCTGTTGAACCAAACTTAAGTAATGGGGCTTAATTTCATAGTCATCAGCAGCGATTGCTGGCTGAGTAATAGGGGTACGCAAATAATCATTATTGGGAGTAGAAAACTCCGCAAGCTTATTTTCATCCATACTTACTATGTTTTTGGGTTTTTTAGATGAAAAATTATAATAGTAAAAAAAGAATTTAAAGACTAACTATTTTTTTGGTTTATCAAATAAAGACTGAAATCAAACTAACAAAACTAAAAACAAGAATTAAAACTAGCAAGGTTCCTAATAACCTCACCAGGGTAGCTATTGCCTCCCCGGCAACGGCACCAGAAAAAGGGTTGATACCTTCGATCCGGATTACGGATGTAGTATAGCTCCTTTTCCCTAGTAGACCTAGGTTATAGAATCCACATGAAGTGAATGCCTAGTGAAGTTACTTTAACGGACCTTCGGGAGTTTTAGAATTCCTTTTGTGTTTTTACCGGACCAGTAGCTTGCACCTTTTTGTTGTTGGCGATGATGGAGAGAGAGGGCCTAGGGCGTTCGGTTTCACCTGTAGCTGTGCAAAAACATCTGATGGAAATAATAGATAGAAATAATGTATGCGTGTACTTGTTAGAGCAAGATAAATTATATGTGGGCAGTGCATCCATCATTGCTATTGCCTCCGCAACCGCTTATAGCAATAACCTACTAGTCTCATCCATAGAAGAAAGAGAACTAATGATATGCATAGTGATGTGACCATTAATCCCAAGAAAATCCCTCACATACAGCTGTACTACCCCTTTTGTCACTGGGGTTCCCAACCTGCAGATCAGTCATCACTCATACTCCCTATACCTAGCTCAACCCTCGGGGTCTTGGGTACCTGACAAGTCCTTGGATTGAGGAAAGAGAGGATAGAATAATCATCATGTCATACAAACTAATGCACGATCCCATCTATGATAAATCACATGCACAATTGCTACATGGCTAGGCCGAAGCCCTTAGCCCAAGGAGAATTACTCACACATAGAGATGAGATCAACAATCACATACATTGTAATGAAAATCATAAGATTGATAGCAATAGTCTTACAATGTCGCCAATCGGAGAAGATATCTACTATTACAAGTGGTGGAAGATGGCTATGGAGATGGAGAAGGGTTTGGAGATTTGAGGCGGATTTTTGGCGGAGTCTGGCTTGTTCGGGGCAAGGTGAGCGGTTTTTTTCCCATCGCCTGAGGCTTCTTTATATAGGGGTCCATTAACGAAAGTTGTTCTATTTGACCTAACGGTGGTGGCACCAACTATATGACCGGAGCTATACGGTCAATTTTTTTTCTCCAGCCGTATAGTTGGTCATTACGGCGTCTTCCTTCGTTGGACAGTTCCTGGTTTCTTCTGGTTGAAGGAAATCTCCTATCTTTGTCTTTAATGTAGTGATTTGCTCCTTTAAACGACATTATGTGCACAGGAAAAATACAAGAACAAAGGATTGCATACCCCTCTAAATATTAGCATTAGTGGCAGGGTTTAGAGAGATATTTCATCAAAAATATGATTAATATCCAGTTTAAATATGGACATAGATGGCTATATTTTAGAGCCATCAGCCAGCCAGCTCTTCTGGTCACCCGGCTAGACGGGCCAGCTGGGGAATCTTAATGGCGGACCATCTCAACCATCTCAAGAGTCAAGAAATCAAGTCCACCAAATGGTTGTGTCCTTATATTCTTAACCAACTCCATCCGGTTTTGCTAACAACTAAGGAAGATAGTCTGGGAGTTGATCACATCACCTTACGCCTAATGAACCATGTGTATGACTTAACACTCGATCAATGGGCTCAAATTTTTGGTTTTTCTAACAACACCATCGACATCCGCTCCACTAGTTTCATTTTGATTCTACGCCCTTGGAATATTTAACTCTATGAGAGGTCCTTCAACTACACCCAAGGGTAATAAAATTGAGTGTCCTAATGTTTGTTGTTTATTCTATGTTATATCTAACACCTTGCAGGCATGTGGTGAGTTTACTAGAGTCAATGAAGAGGACATGATGATCCTCGCAAGAGCTTCTATTCCCAACTATAACTTAACGCCTAATTTGGGCGCTCTTCTCGTGTTTTTTTCTTAAGCATCAAACTCTTCAAGTCTATGGACCCATATGCGGAGGAGGAATTTTCACCGCTCTCGCTCGATCACTCTATATCAATCTAGGTAATATCCAACCGGTGGTAGGTGTTCGTCGTCTCGATTTTTCTACTCTCAAAGTTTGTGGTATGATTTCTAAATTAAATGGTCGATACTTCTTTGATATACCTAGAGTCGATCACTTGATCCCTTCTCCTTTTCCTAATGGTTTATTCTCTATCGAGAATGGAAGTTTGCGTTATGACGCGCATGTTGAAGCAAGACTGCCCCAACAACCCGTGGATGAAGAAGGAGAAGATGAGGAAGTAGAACAATAAGATCCCGAATAGGAGCAGCAGGCACCAAACTACTACACCACCTATGAGGATATCTACGTGCTCGAAGGAAACATCTAGAACATAAGCAACCTCTCCATCAACCTTCAAGACACCACCATGAACCTCTTAACCCAATTCACCCATTGGAGCAGCCAATAGAACTTGGGAGATTATCCACTACCACCACAATGAGCAACAAAATGGCTTGCAAAAGCCTGAGCTTGGGGATGTGTTCCCTAAGAATTTATATTTGTGTAATAATGAGGTTGTACTCCAGCCTTGTGAGAGCTTTGAAACACCGGTGTTGGGTTTGTTCCAACAATTTTCTTTTTTAATTGCTTTTTTCTTTTGTTTTCCTTTTTTCGTTTGTTGTTTTCTCTTCTTAGTATCTCGCTTGGTCGCAAGTCTTTTCTATTCTTTAATCCCCATCCTCAAAAATACAAAAATACTTTTTCATTTTATTCTTTTTTGAGAAAGTGGATATTCCTACTGCCCCTTTGCTTCAATATTATTATGAGATTGATTTGACTTGAGTTTTGAAGGAACACATCCACATAAGGAAGAGAACCGGTTAAGTCACTCATGAGAGGTATGTCCTATGTCTCCCACTCTAGAAATTTGAAATGGTTATCCTAGTTAGTTGATTTGTTAAGATTCTATGCTAGTGGTAGTAATTCAAAATAGTTAGAGTGAAGATTTTCATTTGTATGGATAGTTAGTTCTAGAAGCTTTTGCTCTAGTTCTTGTAGCTAACCGAGTCTTGCCTTGGAAATAATATTGCCAAACAAGTACAACAAGAAAAGTCTCAAATTTATGACTTGTATGTTGAGTGATTGTCTTAGGAGATTACCTTTGAAGATACTTAACCCCATAGATATATTGATAGACTTGATGGCACTCTTGAAAAGAGTTATTTGATTTAAATGAAGCCTGGTGGTAATTGAGATCCATGCAAAATCTGAAAGTTGTGAGTCAAATTATGTAATTGCTTATTTATAAATTTTTGATGGACACCTTTGGGATGCCAACAACTCTGCTGGCCTACGAACAATTAATGGTACAACCTTTGATTTCAGGTATTGAATTGATGACATGGGTAGACATTGTTACCGTAATGGGCAAAAGTATTGTTACTCTTGAAGATTCTGCAAAGTATTGCTAAAAAGTCATTCAATGATCCATGATGGAAATTTTATTTAAAAGAGAGTCACATGAAGAGTCTTTGGCATGGTCTCATTACTACTACATGAATTGTCTTGAAAAATAATGAATGGAATAGTATTGTTTTGATAGTCTTGGTCTATTGATGTGGTTGTCAATAAGACACTTCATTGTTAAGTTACTTTGGACATGATTTCCCATACTTAATTCTTCTAATATTAAACTTCCTACTGTTCCTTGGCAAGCTGAGATTTAACTAGAGGAACTAGAATGAGTGTTACACCTCTAGCTGTTTGTACTTATATCAAATTTGATTTGATTGTTTTGAGGTAATGAAGCTTGTATAGTACTCTTGGTATTTCTATAATTTTGGTAAGCCTTTCAAATGGAAGAAGTGTTGGTTGCATATGACTACCTGATGGCCCAAAATATATCGAGCTCATTGGGGAACCCCAAGAGGAAGGTATGATGAGCACAGCAGCAAGTTTTCCCTTAGTATGAAACCAAGGTTTAATCGAACCAGTAGGAGCAAGGAAACACCCCAAAGGTGTTGCTAGCTGAACTTTGGCAGGGCGCAGTACCGGCGCCAGCAGCAACGTGGAGACCTGCACAACACAACCACAGAACTCTATCCCCAACTTGCGATGAGGTTGTCAATCTCACCGGTTTTGCTGAAAACAAAGGATTAAACGTATCGAATGGAAGAAAGTAATAGTTTGCAGAAAGTAAACACAAAGCAGTAAACAGGTTATTGTATATTGATAGTAAAAGAAAGGACCGGGGTCCATAGTCCACTAGAGGTGGCTCTTCTTAAGATATATAACATGTTGGGTGAACAAATTACAGCGGGGCAATTGACAAACATCGAGAAAGCATACAAGCATATACTACTCATCTTGACTCCTTTGAGATTCGATTGGGCATTACAACATTATACATAGACCGCCATCCAACTGCATCTATGACTAATAATCCACCTTCAGGTTATCATTTGAACCCCCTCTAGTATTAAGTCACAAGCAATGGATAATTGCATTACGAATTGCGTGTAAAGTAAACAATACGATTGTTCTATGAACAAAGGATTGTTGTTTGCTCCCTAGTAGCAACAGCACATCTAGTACCTTAGAGATTTCTGTCACTTCCCCAGATTACCAGAGGGATGAACCCACTATCGATCATAAATACTAACTCGGAGTTGCTAGCATCTACTTGGCCAAGATAGCTACTAACAACAGAAAGCATGCAAGATCACAAATAATAAAGACATGATAAAATCAATAATAAATCTGAAATAACATCTCAATATCCATGGGATCCCCGTAGACACAACATGCAAAATTACAAATAGATGATCTTGATCATGAACGGAGATCACAAGATCTAAACATGATAGCACAAATGAGGAGAACCAGCCATCTAGCTACTACATGGACCCGTAGTGCAGAGATGAACTACTCACGCATCACATCGGAGGCTTGCATGATGATGAAGAAGGCCTCTAGGGTGAATTCCCCTCTCCGGCAGGGTGCCGGCAAAAGCTTCAGATCCCTCCCGATCTAGGGATGGAGATGACGGTGGCTACAGACTCTTTCATGGAATTTTGATCAGGTACTTTGGGTTTCTGTATCAGAGGCAACTTATAGGCGGAAGGAGAGGCCAAGGGGGTGCCTGGGGCGGCCAGACCACCCCTAGCGCGGGACAGGCCTGGCCGTGTGGCCAGGTGGTGTGGACGGGCCTAGCCCCTCTCTGTTTCGTATTCTGGCTCTAGGTGTCCCTCGGTGAAAAATTGACTTTGGCTTTTGTCCTATCCAATTATGAGAATATTCATTTTCTGACTTTCCTGGAACCAAAAACAACAGAAAACAGGCAGTTGGCACTGTGGCTCTTGTTAATAGGTTAGTCCAAGAAATCATATGAAAATTACTCCAAAGTGTGGACAAAACACAAGAAAGTAGAAAAAACCAAGCATGGAACATCAGAAATTATGGATACGTTTGCAACGTATCAACATCCCCAAGCTTAACTCCTGCACCATCATAAACTTGGTCAAAGTATTTGTAAAACATTCAAAGATGGAATCATAGTACTTCAATCATAAACATGAAAGAAAAAGTTCTAGCAATAAGACAAAGAAACTATGTTGCAACATGAAAAGGCACAAACAAAAGATTAATGAATGACAATGCTTTGCAAGACGTTTGTTTGTTTCACACAAAGAAAACATAGCATAGTAGCATTTAGCCTGTCCCTCATAGAGTAGCATACATAAATGCATAGGACACCTTCAAACTTCATAAGAGTGACTAGATACAAATAGTTTAAAACAAGCAATATCAAAGTTATGCATCAATAAACAAGTCTTGGGACAATGCACATAGAACTACGAATGGCCACTATGCTCTCAAAGTAGGTGCATAAAGGTCGAAGGTGGAGACTCAATATAAAGTGGAAGAAAGGCCTTCATAGAAGGAAGTAGGGATTCAAGTTTCATAAAGAGCTTCCAAAAATTATGGTACCTAATAGCTTTCAGCTCTCATTGCCCCTATCATAAGCATCTTGAAGTGATTAAGGTTAAAGTGAACAAACTATGGTGTATATGCTTGATGAAGTATAAGTTGGAAATCTCATGTCCCTTGAATACGAGGGCCGCTCATCATGCTACTCATGTTTAGTCACCGGTAAGTTCTTGTCATCGTAAGTACATGTGTATCATAGAGAACTGCCAACGGGGTACCCCTTGCCCGATGATAAGGAAGAATCCCCATATCAAAATGACAAGGCAAGCAGACAACGAGCATCTCATCAATCTTCTTATTTACCATGGGAATATGGTGCTTTTTTCTCTCTTTCCCCTTTTCATAATTTATTTTTTTGTTTTTCCTTTTTTTCTCAATGTCTGACTCTTTTTTTATAAGAAGAATGCTTCATAGACAACTCATGATGGTTACGCTGTAGGTTTCCACCATGTCAGCATGGATTAGACCAGTGTTCCAGGCGTTTCTCTAACACATATACTTAACTCCATGGACTTACAAGCTCCCCTTTCATTTCACACCGACGACATCCATAGACAAAAGAGCATGATATCAACTAGGTACATAGTACAAGTGCAATGTCTAAAGCGTTCCCCATGACATCATGGTTCTGCTAATCCCCAACAAATAAGTGCAAGAATATACAACATAGACGACACAATGGTTCAAGTTCAAGTTTGTGAGAGCATTAATCACTAGTTTTCTCATAACAAGTTTAATTCGAAAGGTAGATAAACACATGAATATACTTGGAATAGCATACGCTAATAGGTAGGTATGGTGTACTCTTTGGAATAACTTGGTTTTTAGGAGTTGGATGCATGAGTGGAACTCATACTTGGTTACGGAGGCTAGCAAAAGACTAGGAGCGACAAACTAAGATTGCAATAATGGCCATAATCATGCAGAGCGACAAAACATCATTGATCAAAGCATAAAGTGATACTACAAATTGAAAACTAAAGGATCATAAAGGCTATGATGACTTGGGATAGTCATAACATGGTGTGAGCATGTGCCAAGTCAACCCAAATAAAGCATCAAAGGAGAATACCACAATACTTTGCTTTAATATGCTAAAACAACGCATGATCCTTCCAAGGCACATTAAGCAATCTCAATTGTTTATAACAAGTCATGCTACAGCAAATAATACTAAGCATAAAGCGAAAACAATATCAAGCATGGCATGACAACGCATAGGCCATAGTCAAAAACAAGCTCACTTTACCACTAAAGCATGAAATTTCCTACTCTTTTTCCAATCCAAATCAAACTATTTGAAAACCAATGTATGAAAGAGGGGGTGCAACCAATTTATTCAGCAAACTAATGAAATAAAGCAAACGAAAAACCAAAACAAAAACAAAAAGAAGACACTCCAAGAACAACACAACTATGCATGAAATAATAAAAATGAAGCGTTTGGAAGAAACCTAGGATTTTTATTGATGAAGAGGGGGATGCCTTGGGCATCCCCAAGCTTTGACGCTTATAGTTCTTGGATATTTCTTGGGGTGACACACGTGGCATCCCCAAGCTTGAGCTTTAGTCCATCCTTCATCTCATTACTCATTCCTTCCATACACCTGAAAATTTTCCTTTATACAAAACTTCACACAGACCAGCAGGTGCACTTAAGATAATAAGTCTTTAGGTTCAGTTATAACACCAATAAAACTTCCATTAAAACACTAGATACTGTAGCACTTCCCTCAAAAATCTCAATTCCCCAAAAGAACTCAAAAAGGAACCAATAAGAAGCAAATGCAGAAAATGGCAGAAATCTGTCAAAACAGACCAGTGGGTAAAGACGAATTTTTTCGAAGACCTTCTGTTGCTCAAATTAAAAAGTGTTGAACTAATGAAGGTTAGATAACAACGTGGGGCAGAAGCACAAAAATTCACGCCTCAAAAGGACGTACAGAGATTTTACACGAACTTTTACGATGAAGCACAGAAATCTGTTTTGGGACAGCAACTTTCCCAATCATTACTTCTCTCATATTAGAGGTTACTAGCAGAGTGCCCGTGCGTTGCTACGGAAGAACATAAAAATGTATACAATGTCAATATGTTTATCGAATGAAAATTTGAACATGACTCAAGTATTGTTTCGACCAAACCATGAATGATGCTAGTCTTTCCAATTTATTCCTCCTGCCAGGGTATATTGTTCTTCACATCCACCAAGAAAGAATACGGTATATAGTCTTGGTTTTTTTAGAAGAGTCTTGGTTTTTTAATGGGTGCTGGATATCAAAGGACGCAATCTCCAAAAAGGGAACACGATTTTTGCAATAAAATCTCTCATGTTATCTACATCCTTTTGAAAATTATAGAGCACATTGATTCATAAATTATACATGACCACTAACGGGCATCAAGAAGTGACCAGTGAGATGATACTGTAAACTCTCGATGGTAGGCTCAACACATTAAATATGTGTACACGAATTCAGAAACTGTAAGTATAGTCTATATCATAGCAGTGGTGCTACATTCAATGAAGTCAAAGCAAGACATGTATGCAATGGGTTTTTCCATTAGATTGGCAAAATAAATTAATTCCGTATACAACATTCCATTGTGCGTGCAGAAAAAATCCCACATGACTGACCAGGGGACATTAAGATCTATTCGATCTTGATTTATGTACAGGGCCAGAATATCTCGGTGAAGTTCAACTTGGAGACATATAATATTGAGCTTTAGTTCCAATAACTAACGAAACCTGCAGGCTGGCCAAACTCATTTTAATATCCAAATAAGAAAAGCAATTGAAGGAACTTGTGCTCAAATATGTAGAGAGTAGAAGCAACAATTGGGATACAAGTGGTTATACCAAGAATGGATCAAAGGGACATTTTGCAAGACATTTGCACATTCACCATGAAACTGATCCAACAACCATGATAAATAGCAAGCATCTAAATCAACAAAGAATCTGAGATTTTGTAACTATCTATGAATATGAATCTTCACAAAGTCATAAGGATGGGGCAAAACTATTTACTTGACCTAGTCAGCCACTGTATTTGAACGCCATCATAGGGTTCTCAAAATCTCCATGGCTTCCTGCACCTCCAAAATAAAATGAGGGGATAGATATAACAATGGTTTAGCATAGATAAAGAAAGTATTGGAGAACTTACTGCAATATGAACAAAAGTGAGGGCGGGAATAACCTATGTGCAAACAGTGGTTTGTAGGAGTGAAGAAGCAGCAGTACGTATCATCTTCATTACCATGGAATAATGCCAACTCTGACTATTGATATTGGCTCCCAATTGGATGGTTTGGCATCGTCCTTTCATTGTTCAGCTTCTTGATCAACACTTGATATTTAAAGCTCCTTTGGTGATTCATTTTGGCTATGATATATTCTTGCAGCTACAGATTTAGATGCCGGCTCCTTGCCTGAACTTCGCTATTACCATGCAAAATATTTAAGTCTGTGGTTCTCTCCTCCCATAAAATGATATGAGATGATTATGTCATCACTCTGCAGAAGAAAACCTTAATTTTTTTTACACTGAAATATAAGCTGAGAGATTCTATATCAACATTGAATTTTTCTGAATTGCATAAAAGAATTGCACAATGGTTCATAAAGTAATACTAAAACCTTTAGCATGGTGTGGGGGACTGAGCGGAGCCCCTGAATTCAGGTGTCGTCGGCGGTGGTCATTTGGCAAGGTATCAGATGCAATTCTGAGCAACAAACAATGTCTGAGACAGTGGTGATCCAAATATATTACCAAATACATAATGGAAATGCAAACCACAAGCTTGCAAATTGAAAATCTGGCAATGTCTCCTATGTGTGAGTAGTTTGAATGATCAAGTAAATCATGAAGAAACAGAAGATAAGATGACACTGGCAGACCATGTACTGCTAATTTAATCAAATTTCACAAAAAAGGGGAATTGACAAAGATCTTCTTTTTTAGAAAAACAAAATATTCTTATGCATATATAAGGTTGACTATTTCGAACTTGACTCTTGACGACAACTATATTCCGCTCACTTGAATAGTAAAATAGGTTATTTTGGTTTCCTCAAAATTATGAAACTAATGAGAACTTGACAAAATATGCCCAAAACAGGATAGAACTAAGATCTTTTAACTGGAATCAAAAGTACAATAAAGATCTTTCTATAAGCTATCTTGGTACCTTTTCGTATACACCAGAAAAAATCATATATAATGCAATGAATGTAGAAATTTGATGCATTATTTTGCCCTCATGCAACAGAGCCCTGTGTTGGTCCTTCGTGCTTCACCCGCCTCTTCAATTCAAAATCCAAAACTCAATAAGGAACCACAGTACTAAAGGTGGCAATATTGTTCAAGCATTTACCAACATCCAGAGAGCAACATAATAAGCATAGAACTTTCCTACTTGGAATCAATAGAGATTAATCTCATATAGGTCTATCAGGGAGAAATAGCACCAAAAAACATGATGATCCCTTCCTCTGTAGTAAAAGAAAACAAATACTTAACCATGGAAGCTGATTTAAATGCACCAAAAATAATTAGCTTAAAAAGGAAACATGCGGATCCATTCTTCTCTAGAAAAAAAGGAAAATTTCATTTACCATGAAAGTTGACTGATAACACACAAAAAAATCATAATACTAACCTTTCTAGTAAGAGGGAATTAACAAATCATCGTCAAGTATTCTTGTGAAAATATTGTTTCTTGTGAACTGACATCAAACATAACATGCGGCCATCCTGTCAGGTTGAGTAAACTTAGTTAATCAACCATTATTCAATCTAGGGACAGAGTGGAAAACATAATAATTTTTCCATACACATTTTTTTAAAGAGTGAGAAACATAATAGTTATTGAAACTGGCAAACTACTATTATGTACTACACACGACCAATAATTTACTTCTCATTATTGTGCACATCCAGATCTGCATTGCTGCTATGTATGGTTGATGTTTTATGGAGAATAACTCTAGAATCTATGAATAGACTTTTATGAATGGAACATGCTATTCCAATGTGACTGCTATTGGAAGTACATCAAGTAGGTTCCTGATTCATCTATGATCTCCCACCACATGTTTCTCATATTTTGGCACTTCATATGACATTTAGAGGTATACATGTTATGACTTACATTGTGCCCAGTGTCTATATTGTAAGAAGATTATCAATCTATTTTGTAGGGGCATCATTTTATTTTGAGAAAGAAATCACATACCTTGAGATTTTAATTCTATACATCATTTATAGGGATTCATACTACACATATTCTATAACGAGGTAAAATCTGAGAGCGTGAGAGAAGAGGACAACCAAAACCCTTACCAAACCAAAGTTGAGGAATAGTCAATGTTGCACGTTCGTCCAATGCCATTCGGTTGACAGCATTGTTGAGATAGCCATGATGGAGCAGAGTATATGAGCTCGATATCTAAGAACACGAAAAGGTATATTAGCTTCAGACATAAATATACACTTTCTTACTTGCACTGAAATACCATAAAGTTATATCTCCTAATAGCACATAATGTACATTTAAAAGATCATATTGGACATTATTTGTATTCCTATCAGCTACGGGGCATATTAACTTATTACAGATTGACAAAAGTAATGCACTTACAATGCAATACATTCTCAAGGCTAGCATGGATAGATCTAAGTAGTAATAACAATGAAAAACAGGATCGTTCTATGATTGTTCATAGAATAAAGAACACTCCCAACCACAAATTCTTCATTAAGACAATATCCCAATCAATTACTTTGATTAAGTGCACACATCATAACAATCTGATAATTAGAACTTGACTACTGCAATGAAGAACACATCGTAGGAAATACTATCTTGAAGATATATAGCAGAAAGCTTACTTAGTTTGTACGTCCAAGCCATCAGGTATGATCAAGCATATCTACATGCTTATTACTTAGATTTTTCCATAATTTCGGTTAAATCTCTTGTAGTATCAAATCTACGGACAATCCATCTGAAGAAAAACAAAAGCTGACTATAGAATACATCGAAAAAATAAAAAGGAGATGGTATCCACCAGGTATAAAAGTGATTCTTAACACATCACCCACCAAAAATTAGACTAACAGACAAGAAAAGGCGAAACTATATAATCTTCTATAGATTTGTAAATTTATAGGAGTAATCGCAAATGTCCTCGTATAGAATTTTATACTACTCGGTAAACCATGAATTCATGAGGAAAATAAAAGTTATCTATGCAGCATTCCTGAATGATCACTATAGCACCAAAACTTATAACTTACAATAGTCATGTCGATCTATCTTTGTGTATAGATTGCTGCTAGCTACTGTACTCTACCACACCTATACTTATCGGGTTGAGGATGATAATATTCATGATGTACTAAAACCATGGGTGCATATTGGACATATATAAGAAAACAAATGTATAGTAACTGATGCCGAAAATAAACTTAGTTCTTATATGCAATAGCCCGATCCTGACGTCTACACAAGGTTCAGAAACAAAAATAGAGAAGTTGTCAATAAGTATTTAATCTAAACATCAATTAGTACATCAATAGAAATACAAAATCGTTGGCAAGGTATGCATTTACAAATTTTAGAGTGCTCACCAGAGAACCACAAATAAAATCATGGTACGCTAACTATCTAGTATTGTACCTTGGTTGTAGAACACAAACTGGAAAGCAATGTCAAATATGGATACTTGTGAAGGGGTAAATTGCTATATCAAGAGGAAACTATGACTCTAAACCTTTTTTTGTGGGTAATTACTCTTAAAATAATCATACATAACCTTCTGGTAAAATTAGTGAACTATCACCACTCACGTTTTAGAAACATGATCAGAAAAATGATTATCGCAAGCTCACGACTAACCAGGATCTGGTCTAGACAAAGGGTTTTACTGGGTCCTAACCAAAGGAGTTTTTTGCAGTTCTACCACTTTCTGTCGTTTTTTAAATTATTCCAAGAAGGTGACTTCAATTTCTTCAGAGCACGAGCAGGTGGAGGAATAATGTGTGGTTCTGCAACTTCATTTGCTTGATCGGCTATTACATCTTGCTCCTCATTGAGTCGGTCACCGTTTCCCACTGCCTTGCCATTTGCCCACTTGCGCTTCCCAGCAGCAGCACGAGCAGCAGCACGAGTAATGGCAGCAGTCTGAGCAGGAGCCGGGCCCGAACAACAACAAGAGATTTCGACTAAACCAAGACAATAGCGTTTTCACCATCAGCGTGATTATATACTTCATCTTATATAATCTCCTCGGGGCTCCATGGACTTGCCATTCCTAGCACAAAAAGTTCACAGGCTACTTGATATTTATCAATAACAAATAAACAAACAATTGAATATTATTTACCAACAACACCACGAGATCAATTGAACATAGCCAAGTAACAAATTCTCTGAACAAGCCTTAAGTTCTGTGGTACAAATAAATCACAAAGGGCACTGCAGATTTGTGCAACAACTATATACACATAGACACAAACCGATTGCTAATTTCAGGCTTGTGCATCAAGCAAAATTACCTTGCAAACAACAAACACCAATAGATCCTTGATTGGTTGATTGACTATTGGAAGAGGAGAGACAGTGAAGGATCAGGGGATGATTGACTACTGGAAGAGGAGATATAGTGAAATGTTAAGGGAGAAGCGACATACCAAATCTTTAGTGACCGGCGGGCCGAGGAATGCGCGAAAGGGAAGATGCCTTACTGGAGGCATGGGGTAACGGAGGACGACGGCGAACTGCAACATGGTCCTCGAGGTCAAGGGCAGAGGTCGGGGCGCTGGAGGACGACGACGGACGACGCCAAGGTGTTGGAGGATGATGGCGGACATCAGCGGCCTCAACGCAGATGCCTATCCCTGAACAAACCAATGGAGGCGAGACGACGGCTGGAGTAGGGGGCGGGGGGCGAGGGGCGAGACGGAAGGGGTGGCAGCAGGACGGCGACTGGAGTAGGGAGCAGGGGCGAGACGGGAGGGGTGGCGGCGGAGGAACCTGTGTCAGGGCTCCATGGGAGGAGGTCACGAATTAATGATGCACCAGGCTGTTTTTTTTCTAAAGGAGCACCGGGGTTGTTGTTACCCTCCTCTTTTCTATGAGGGGTTCTGATCGGTATTGTTTCACTTATAGGCGGCAGAGGAATGTAATTAGGTAAAGCGAAGCATTGAGGCGACGTACCATCAGACAACACACACCATCAGATGTAGGTTGGACAGTCGAGATGCTTTCAATGTTTGATGTTTGAGAACGACCTACGATCACCAACTCTCTTTTAATAGTAAAGATTCTCTGCAGAAAAAGCAAATAAAAAGGATAAGGAGCAGTTATTACAATGGTAATAACTTCCAAGACTCATCTAAAACTTTTGGGTTATCTCCCAATAAGTACTTTTCTTTAACGCCTTTAAGTTAGGCATGATGGTTTGAGAAGATGCTCACATAGGAAATATGAATTGAAGTAAAAGAGAGCATTAAGAAGCAAATTCAAAACACATTTAAGTCTAACCCTCTTCCTATGCATAGGAATCTTATACGTAAATAAATTCACAAAGAACAAAGTGACATGCATAGGACGATTAAACGAGAGTAACTTCAAAACTTTCAGCAAATAGAGAGGTGTTTCAGTACCATGAAATCTTTTACAACCATATTTTCCTCTCTCATAATAATTTTCAGTAGCCTCATGGATAAACTCAACAATATAAATATCACATAAAGCATGCTTTTCATGATCTACAAACACTAGAGCTTTATTATAAACATTTTCAAACAAATCCTCAGGAACATGACATTTGTCCTCCTTTGGTAAGCATGGGGGACAATCAAATAATGTAAGGGGTAAAGAGTTACTCTCATTAGAAGGAAGGGATGGGTAGATCCATTCTTCCTCCTCTTGATCCAATGAGCTTCCAGTTTCAGCAATTTCTTCTTCCATAGGCTCCTGCAAGGCATTAGTCTCTTCCATTGGTGAAGAGCATCTATTAAGATATTCAAGAATATAGCCATTTTCTACCTTGTAATTATCAAAGCAAAATTTAAGTATATCATAAACCTCATATTTATAAGGTGAATCATCAGTATTTTCAAGCAAACTAGCAAGTTCAAATGCACCCTTCCAAGCAATAAATTCTTCAATTTGTTCCACATCATAAAAGTCATAATTCCCTTTAACACAACAAGATATGGTAACATTATCATTATACTCACATTGAAATGGGAGGTGTTTATACCTCCTACAGCAACAAGATTTATCAAAGAAATAAGTAACATTATAAGTAGAGCACACGTTTATAGCAATGGTATACAATTTATCAATTTGTTCCCATAAGTGTTTCCCTTTTTGTGACAAGCGGTGTTCCTTATAATAATATTTTTGTTCTTCCGTGAACCCACCTTGCCAATAAGATTCAGTTTCAAAGAAACCAACGATTGACAGAAAGCATGATAAAGCAAGACAATAACAGACCAACGAAAATAACAACTATAGTAGGAACTAATTCTTTTGTATTTTTGATAAATAAACAAGCAAACAAAGCAAAAGTAAACTAAGCAAAACAAAAATAACAAAGTAAAGAGATTGGTTATGAGGGACTCCCCTTGTGAAGATGTCCTTGACTCCCCGGCAACTGCGCCAAAAAATAGCTTGATGGCCCATAATATATCGAGCTTGTTGGGGAACCCCAAGAGGAAGGTATGATGAGCACATCAGGAAGTTTTCCCTCAATATGAAACCAAGGTTTAATCGAACCAGTAGGAGCAAGGAAACACCCCAAAGGTGTTGCTAGATAAACTTTGGCAGGGCGCACTACCTGTGCCAGCAGCAACGTGGAGACCTGCACAACACAACCACAGAACTCTGTCCCCAACTTGCGATGAGGTTGTCAATCTCACCGGTTAACATGGGTATACCCTACAGGTACTCGAGCTTGGTATATATGGTCCAAATATGTACAGGCCCACGGTGTCGCCAAGGCCCAGATGAAAGGACTCGAGTAACCTGCGGACTCTCGATTGCTTGAAGGACAAGAAGAAGCTAAAGATAGAAAGTTTGAAGGGGAAAACCCTAACTTGTAACCGACTCGACCTGCTACCCGAGACCTAGCCTATCTATATAAAGGCTAGGAGGGGGCGGCGAAGAGGACACACGCAACCCTAGTTTCCACAACCCTTGCCAGATTGCATCTGCGCACCATTGTAACTTTCGACTCCTTCAATAATTCCACGAGCATACAAGAAGGAGTAGGGACCTCTACGAGGCCTGAACCTGGGTAAATCCGTTGTCCCCTGTGTGCTTGTTTGCTAGCCGATAGATGTCTCCAGCGCTCCCTCCTTCTCGAAAACCCAAGTCCATAATAATGGGCATTGATGAGTTAAACCCTCATCAATTGGCGCCGTCTGTGGGAATTGGGAGTGCTGATGTTGTGGCTTCTTCGGCCCCATCAACTGCGATCTACAACTCCGCAACAACGGAGATTCGCCAGCTCTTCGGCGCCTTGACTTCACTGTCCACTGGCCGGCCACCCGCCGGCCTTCAAGTCCGTGGGCGACGGAATCGGCCTGCCGATTGGGAGCTTCCGCTTCCAAGTTGGTCAGATGGGCACGCTTCGCATGCCTGATCAACGGCGATTGCCCCGGCATCATGGTTCCCTCCATCGATCGGCACCCTCAGCGAGCTCAATGCTCCGGTGGCAGTCGGGAACACGGTCAGCGACAGCAGTCGCGACTCCGATCTGAGCGATCTGGCCACAAAAGCTGGAACCTACGTTTCCGAATCTGAAAGTTGTGGAAGCAACAGCTTCCCCAATCACTTCATGTGCACCGTCATTAACGCAGGCGACACCTCCGCCAATCGCGGCAACGGTGGTAACACCGGCAATGGCACCGATCCACCCAACGATGGCAATGGTGGCAACGGCGGTAACGGCGCCAACGGGGGAGCAATCGAACCTCCCAGCATAATCAATGATCAAACCGGCGAACGCGTCTTAATCAAGCTCAACGAGCAAGAGTGGGAGCGCTACCGCGAAGCCCTACGAGGTGCACCTCTACCCTTTGGGTCCCCGCAGGAACTGCTGATGCGCTACCACTGGCTCCTAAAAGAAGAATTCAAGCGCCAAAAACAAGTAATCGTGCAACTTGAGGCACGTAAAAAGGCAGCGAACGAGTCAAGCCTTCGTCGCGCTGGGCTCTCCTCCTACGGAGGATCCTCCTCAAGAGGCAACGAGTACCTCGCCAAGAAGAGGCAGTCGCGGATGGCTCACCTCACCGAGCAAGAGCGCATAGAGGCCCCGGAAGTCCTCGACTTCGGCTCTATGACAGTCGACACGAGAGGCAACGTGGTTCCTAGGAAGACGCAGGCTGCGGTGACAGCAGCCACCATGTACCTCCTCAATAACCAGCCGCCAGCTGGAGATCCCCGAACTGCCATGCACCAATCTACGATCGCGGGTTTGGGGCTAATCGAGGCCGCCCTCGATAAGGAGCCGGTACCAGACCTAAAAAAGGGCAAAGCGCTAGCAAAGCGCTACTCCTCGCCCTCATCCAGCGACGACGGTCACAACCTGTCTCGACGCCGTCACTCACGGCGACACGATTGCGACTACGATGCGCGCAATGACCTCACGCAGCACAAGATCGACAAGTCAAGGGCACGACGTGCTCGGTCGACTGACTCGGAAGAGGAAGATGGGGAGCTCTGCGGCGCCAGATGCTTCAGCAGATCCATTAGGCAGAAGCGAATGCCTAAAGGGTTTAAACTCCCATCAGAGAACCCGAAATATGACGGTCTGCGGGACCCCAAGATCTGGCTGGAGGACCACATCTTCTTCGTCAGGCTACACGGAGGCAGTCGAAGTACTGCCATGCAATGCTTGCAGCTACAACTGCAGGGCGCCGCCCGGGCATGGCTCAATAACCTCCCACGCGGATCCATTCGCAGTTGGGATGAGCTAGTCTACAGCTTCGTGCGCAACTTTAAGGGCACGTACAAACGGCCCGCCTCAATCGAAGAACTGAGATGCTGCCAGCAAAGATCTGGCGAATCGCCGCGCTCCTACATCCAAAGGTGGTCCATCATCTAGAACTCCGTGGAGAACATCTCGAAAGACTGCGCAATTGATGCATTCAATGGTGGTGTCCGCCGCATGGAACTCAGGGAGGAGCTAGGCCGCTCAAAGCCCCAGACCATAGACCACCTGATGGAGATCGCGAATCGGTGGGCCGATGGAGAAGACTCTGTGAAGAATCACGCCCAATCCGACGAGGAAGCAGAACTCGAATGAAGACGAGACCACCGGGGCAAGCGTCGCATGCGCATCTACAACGATCGCGACGACGTCAACATGGTCGCAGCCGGCTACGCCGATAGATGCGACGACAACCGCAACAGTGGATACCACAGCGGCGGATACCGCGACTCCGGGAAAACCACGACCTCGTGATGAGGCACCCGCGACCTCCATCGAGGAAAAACTGTTCGGGCCATGCACGGTACACTTCTACATTGACAAGCATGATGGCAAAAGAAAGTCCAGCCACCTCCTCAAGGACTGCTGGGAGTTCCTCAAACTACACGAGGGATTGGTTCGGATGAACCACAATGCAGTCGAAAGAGGCTACGGAGCCGCTCCAGGCGTCGTGGCACATGGCGCACCACCACCACCACCTGGGCCACCCCCGAACGGAGCCGCACCGGACCAACACAACGGGGCGAACCGTACCCACGGGCCATGGGTACCATGATGATACAAAAGGGGCGCCCCTCCAACAGGGTGCAGAAGGCCATCACTCGCCAACTCAACCTGGCCATGCACTCGCCACCATCCACCACTGAGTACCTCGGTGGCAGTGAGTCGTGCATCACCTTCGACAAACGTGACCACCCGCCTCAGATACCTCGCCCAGGTCATTGCCCTCTCGTACTCGAGGCGCAAATTGGAGGCTTCGACATGAGTCGCGTCTTCATGGATGGCGGAAGCGGCATCAACCTCATATTCGCGAGTACCTTGCGAGAAATGAGGATCCCTCTAACCTTCTTGGAGGCATCGGACACAACGTTCCACGGCATCGTCCCAGGGAAAGGCATATACCCCCTGGGAAAAATCAACCTCGACGTCATCTTTGGCACGCCGAAGAACTTCCGGCGCGAGCGCATCGACTTCGAAGTTGTCGACTGGCCCTCACAATACCATTGCATTCTCGGGCGCATCGCGTTCGCTAGGTTCATGGAGGTGCACCACTACGCCTACCTGCAGATGAAAATGCCAGGACCCAACGGCGTCATAACGATCAACGGGAACTTTGAGCGATCTGACACTTGCGACAGGGAATTCAACAGAATCTCCCAGTCCTTCGGCATGCAGGAGGAACTCGCAAGACTGAAATAGATGACAGACAACAGTCTGCCTCCCTTGAGTAGGCCAAGCTCACCTGATCTCTCCTTCGACTCATCCGTGCACACAAAGAAGGTACAGGTCCATCCCTCGGATCCCGCCAAGACGGCCCTCATCGCCAACAACTTGAGTCCCACATAGGAACTCACGCTCGTCGAATTCCTCCGTGAGCACTGGGAAATTTTTGCCTGGTGTCCTGCGGACATGCCAGGAGTTCCCAGGAAATTCACCGAGCACGCACTCAACGTCAACCCCGACGCAAGGCCAGTCAAGCAAACAATCAGGCAACTGTCTGAGCCACGAGCGCAGGTAGTCGGAATGGAGATCAACAGACTCCTCGAGGCCAAGTTCATATGCGAGATCAAGGAAAGCACTTGGCTCGCCAATACGGCGCTGGTACCAAAAAAGGACACGGATATCCTACGGATGTGCGTGGACTTCACTTCTAAACAAGCACTGCCCAAAGGATCACTTCTCGCTGCCACGGGTCGACCAGATCATCGACTCCACCGCTGGATGCGAGCGCCTCTACTTCCTCGATGCCTACTCAGGCTATAATCAAATTCGAATGAAGGAGGAAGACCAAGAGAAAACAGCGTTTACAACGCCCTTTGGTGTGTTCTGCTACAAACACAATGCCCTTCGGGCTAAAAAACGTGGGAGCCACCTACCAACGGTGCATGCAGGCTTGCCTCAAGGAGCAACTGGGTCACAACATCCAAGTCTATGTCGACGACATAGTAATCAAGACCAAGGAGGAAGCCTCTCTAATCGACGATTTGCACGAAACCTTCGCCAACCTCGATCGCTACCGGATTAAGCTAAATCCGGACAAATGCCTTTGGCGTACCATCTGGGCAGCTACTCGGGTATCTCATCTCCGCAAGAGGGATCGAGGCAAACCCAAAAAAGATAAAAGCCATACTGGCCATGGAGAAGCCAAAGAACATAAGAAGCGTCCAGCAACTAGCCGGACGAATCGCGGCACTTAGTCGATTCATTAGTCGGATGGGTGAAAAGGCGCTGCGCTTCTACCAGCTCCTCCGCAAAGAGGAAAAATTCGAGTGGACCAATGAAGCACAAGAGGCATTCGAAGATCTCAAGCGCTTGCTATCCACTTCGCCAGTGCTGGTGACTGCACGAGAAAGAGAACCACTATTGTTGTAAATCTCCGCCACCAACCAGGTGGTCAGCACAGTGCTCGTCGTCGAGCGGGCTGAGGAAAACAAGGTCCATGGCGTACAACGCCCGGTATACTACCTCAGCGAGGTCCTCACGCCAACAAAACAGCGGTACCCACACTACCAGAAGCTGGTGTACGGCGTCTTCATGACCTCCCGGCGAATGCGCCACTACTTCCAGGAACACCCAATCGTGGTAGTCAGCGACGCCCCGTTGGGACATATCCTCAATAACCCCGATGCCACGGGGCGAGTCGCGCTTTGGGGAATAGAACTGTCTCCACGAGACATCACATACGAAAAGCACGACGCAATCAAGTCGCAAGTTCTCCCTGACTTCCTCGTGCACTGGATGGAAAACCAACTCCCAGATAAGCCAGATATGTCCTACCTCTGGACAATGCACTTCGATGGGTCCAAGCGGAAAGACGGAGCAGGCGCAGGTGTCATACTGACATCACCTCAAGGGGACAAACTGAAATATATCCTGCGAATGCAGTTCACAGCCTCAAACAACGAGGCTGAATACGAGGCCCTGTTACACGGGATGAGGATGGCAAAAGCTTGCGGCGCCAAGAGGCTCATCATATATGGCGACTCCAAGCTGGTCGTCAACCAAACAATGCATGAGTGTGACGCACTGAACGACAACATGATCGCGTACCACGACCTCTACGATACACTCGAGGGAGACTTCGATGGTTACGAGTTGCGACACGTAGGTCGCGAAAGCAACGAGGAGGCAGACCCACTCGCCAACATAGGCTCTACCTACGCCCCCATACCACCTGGGGTATTTCTCGAGCGCATCTGCGAACGCTCCATCAAGCCAAAGGCCACAGAGAAGAAAACAAGCGCAGCAACGGGCTCGGGGGCTACGCCAACCAATGAGCCCATGGCACTCGATGACTTGGAGCTGGACACTGGACGATCCGACAGATGCACGGCACATCACGCGGTGATCCAAGGCATTCGCCGTTATCAACGGCGAACTGTATAAACGCAGCATCACAGGAGTACTACAACGATGCGTCTCCATGGCCGATGGAAGAGTAGTTCTCCTCGAAATCCATGAAGGGACCTGCGGGCACCATGCTGGCAGTCGCGCCCTCGTTGCCAAAGATCTACGAGCTGGATTCTACTGGCCTACGGCCATGCGCGACGCCAAGGACATCGTCCAAAAATGCAACGCTTGCCAACGATTCGCGGACAAGCCGCACGCACCAGGCGCAGAGCTACGGCCAATCCCATTGGCCTGGCCCTTCGCGCAATGGGGACTTGACATGGTCGGCAAACTTCCAAGGTCCTCACGAGGAGGCTACATCTATCTCTTGGTCGCAGTCAACAAATTCACCAAGTGGATTGAGGCCATGCCAGTAACCAACCAATGCGCGCACAGCGCAGTCAAATTCTTTGATTCCATCGTCTACCGCTTCGGGGTGCCACATAGCATCATCACTGACAACGGGACGAACTTCACATCCAAGGAGTTCCAAGAATTCTGCGAGAACCTAGGGATCAACATCAGCTACGCCTCAGTAGCGCATCCACAGACCAACGGTCAGGTGGAAAAGGCAAACGGCCTCGTCTGTGGCGGAATCAAGAAGCGACTCCTCTGACCACCCGAACAAGCCGCGGGCTGCTGGCCGGATGAACTGGAATCCGTACTCTGGAGCCTTCGCACAACTCCAAACAGCGCCACGGGCTACACGCCATTCTTTATGGTGCACGGAGCAGAGGCAGTGCTACGCGCCGAAGTACGGTACAAAGCGCCACGCGTGGTCGCCTACAGCGAACAGGAATCATCCCTCGCACTCGAAGACTCTATCGACCTCCTTGATGAAGCAAGAGAAATCGCCGCAGAAAGATCCACGATCTACCAGGAGAACCTGCGCAACTACCACAGTAGGAGGCTTCGCCCCAGATCCTTCGTCGAAGGTGACCTGGTCTTGCAACTAAAGCAGCAGGGGCATCTCAAGCTCGAGTCCCCCCTGGGAAGGACCGTACGTGATTACAGAAGTAATCCTAGGTGGCGCCTATCGCCTTAATGATTTAGAGACAGGAGTCGCATACTCCAACCCCTAGAACGTCGCACAGCTGCGACGCTTCTACCCTTAGTCGTTTTTACTTTTTACATCACAAATAAGGCTACTCAGCCAAGGCTACTTAGCCACACATTGTACCTCGCACTGTTCTTCGAATAAATAAAGCTAAGTGCCCCAAAACTCTGTATTCTCCCTTACTTTTTCAATTTATATACTCGGGGGCTGCGCCACCCTATACACATCTATTCTTCGAACCAAAAAGTGATATCCTGAGTAGGTGGCACATCAATCCAGCCCCTTAACACAAACCCAACCCAGCTGCAACGCACCTGGCAGGTTGACAAAGGGACCAAGAAAAAGATGGCCAGGCTAACGAAAAGGACTCGCATAGTACAACGCACCTTATGCTTACAAAGCTATTTGTACATGTTCAAACAATAAATTACATACAAATATATATATGAACTTTACAACACAAATACACTTATATGCAGGATACAAATTTGGCTACTATTGCAACAAAAGAACATTGGTTTGTTCCTCGAAGAAGTCGACGATCTCCTCTGCTGGACGGTCCACCGCCTGATAATGCGGTACCATATTCCAGGCAGATCCTGCTGGCGGTCCAGAGGCAATGGCGGCGAGATCCACGTCAAGCCTGTGCAATCGCACCATTGAGAGGGCAGCCTTGACACCAGCCACCAACTGCTGCCTCACGCACTCACGAATCGCAGACATATCTTGAAATTTGGCCAAGAGAGCCAGCAGGCTTGATGGAGTGTCATCCAACGGGAACATCGCCCGATAAATGTTCTTCAAGGACGACTGCGACTTCTTCAGGAAGAGCAGCACTCGCGAGGCGCGATCCTGCAGGGTCGCCAACGCAGTCGCACGATCATGATATACCCAGAATTATCCACTCTCTTAAAGTTGCTCCTGGGTGAGATCATGAAGGCGAATGGCAATCCTATCCTTCTCCTCTTGCGGATGGCATGCGCTAACAACTACAAGAAGCAGCATCAACAGCATGAGTACAATGTACCATTGCGACTAACTACAAAGGAAAAGATGAGAATGAGCAAACTAACACTTAAACTGGTCGCCCAGCTGCGTCACCTCACCAAGCAGATATTGCTCGCGGGCGGCGGCCTTTTCCGCCTTCGACTTCCACACGTCTGCATTACCGCGGATCAGGGGCAACTCACGCTCCAGCTGCTTCACGTGGTCACGAAGTCGCGACAGCAAGGATAGCTCCTCTACCCTGGAGTGCGGTGGTGCCACTATCTCACCAAGAGATGGCGAGTCCTGGGTTTCCCCCACAGGATCACTTGATGTACCCTACCACAAGTCAAGACATAGGCAAATAAGGCGACCAAATTAACACAAAGGCAAGGGGAACAGATGCATTCAAGATAAGCATAAGTGTTCACAAACACACTCGCCAGCAGGCATGTTCTTAGACCAAAAGGGCAACTCATCAACTATTACAACAAGCTAACTATGGAGCAGCTGGCTTCTTCGACTTCGACGGCTTCGGAGGTTTCATCAAGTCCGTGGCAGTATCAGATGCCACTGACTTTCCGCCGGCCCCTGAGGCCGAAGCTTTTGCCGCCTTCTTCGCACGTAGGAGCTCCTTCGAATACTTGGCAACGGTATTTATCAAGGAATGGCCATATTTGGCACAGGCAGTCGCGAAAGGAGCGAAGACTACCTTCTGACCATCTGCGCCAACAGGCATCGCCTTCGACACCGTGGAGGGATCTACCTCGACTCCGTGGGCTTTCACCATGGCGAGTGACATGGTCGCGCCAGCCGCGCGGAGGGAGTTCTTGTAGGTGGCAGGCACACCCCCCGGCGAGTGACTCCGCCAGCTCGTCCATATTATCGACCAGCTCCGCCTTCGGCATCAACTCCTCCCGGAGGCAACTAGGGGCGACCTTGGCCTTAGACAATGTATCTTGGATGGCGACGCTTCGGTCCTCGACTGCAGATACTGCGCCTGCCAGAGCGTCATCGCAACGAAGGGCCTGTGGGTCAAAGCTCAAGTCGCCAGCATCTGCACAGAAAACACACACATGGATCAAACCTCCAGCGCCACCGGCAAAACTCTAGATACAGAGAAGGACAACAACAAAATATCTACTAGCAAAGGTACCTGAGAGGGCCTTGGCGACTGAGAATAGTTGCTCCTCGAACAACTTTTCCCTGGCCGCAAAGGAGGCACGTAGATCTTCTTCGCGCTTATGTGCATCATGACGAGCCGCGATTGCCTCGTCGCGCCCCTTCACAGCTACAGCTAATGTCTTTTCCAAGGTGGCAATGTTGCGCAGCAACGCGTTATGCTCAGCTACATGGCAATCAAAGGTTGACTATCAGTCGACTATACCAAAAAAGGAGAAGACGAAAAAGAATAAGTGTAGAACACTCACTTTCGACAACACGGTGACGTCTCTCCAACATTGCATGCTGGCGACCCATCGCCATCACCTGCTCCGCTACTTGCGCGGCTTCCTTTACAAGGAACTGTCGCACAAAACAAGGAATCAGAGAGGGCAACAGAAGTCATCGACTGCCACACTAAAAAGAAGGAAAGATATATTTACATGGTCCTCTAGCGACTCCGAAGAAGTTTGCTGAACCGTCATCCGAGCAACCATTCAATGCTCCCCTACGTGAGGAGAGATCGAAGAATTGTGCCCGGAGTGGGCCGCCGCCCCAGGAGAAGGAGGCGCGCTCAACCTCCACCTTGGCCCTTGAGGTCGCGACTCCCGATTCTTTCAAAAACTCGACGCCGCCAGAAGATGACGACGCCTCTTGACTACAAGATCAAATCCACATTGAGAAAGGGCAAACTCCAGGGCAAAGCCAAGAAGAAGACAACAGAAAGGAATGAATGAACTAGCAAATTTACCAGTCAAACTTGTCAAGATCAAACGTGGCCTCCGCCGACTCCGACGAAGACTCCTTGGGCAATCGCATCTTCTTGCGAGAAGACGGTGCCATAGCCCTCACAGGAACGGCTGGAATTGGCGACTCCGCGCCAACAGCCGTGCCTTCTAGAGTCGAAGGAGTCGACGCGTCTGAATCCTCGCTGCGCGAACGCTTGCGAGTATCCGGACTATCGGACTCGGGGGCTTCCTCTTCTACATCAGAAGGTACAGTCGATTCAGACTCGTCCTCTTCTAAAGCCTCGCTAGGAATAATCCCCTCAGGAAGAGGAGGCATACAGGGCGACACCGCCCAATCCTGCATACAAACAGCACATATCAACAAAAGGCATAAGTAAGCAACAAAAAAGCAATCGTGCAAATAAGCTACTGCGTAGCACAACTGTACCTCAGGAGGGGGATTCGAAGCATCAAAAGGAGGAATGACTGGTTCACTTGGAAGCACATCCTAGATAGTGTACTTCGTGACCAATCGAACCCTCTTATCCACCTCACTCGCGGACATGCCATCGGCAGACACGCGAGTGGTATCATCAGTGCCACCCCATTGAAACATGGGATGGACTCTGGCTTGGAGAGGCTGGATGCAATGGCGCAGCCAAATTCTGATAAGGGCACAACCTCCCTCTTCTGCGCCTATGCGACTCTCGAGGTCGCAGACGCGCTGATATAGCATGTCTGTCTCCGCAAGTTCGCCAGGCATCACTACGTTCTTCCAAGAACGCATCTTCTTGCAGGGAGTCGCGGGATCGAAGGGCGCGAGTCCAAAGTGCTCATCTTCGGCCTTCTGATCACGGACATAGAACCATTTGTCCCTCCATCTCTGGACGGACTTGGTGAGCTTGATATCGAAGTAGGTGGCGGATGGGTCGACGTGGATTCCAGATGCGGACTGACGCTTCAATTTAAACAAGCGCTTGAAAAGACCAAAGTGATTCCACTGGACACTCGGGGGCTACTGGCATGGGTATACCCTATAGGTACTCGAGCTTGGTATATATGGTCCAAATATGTACAGGCCCACGGTGTCGCCAAGGCCCAGATGAAAGGACTCGAGTAACCTGCGGACTCTCGATTGCTTGAAGGACAAGAAGAAGCTAAGGATAGAAAGTTTGAAGGGGAAAACCCTAACTTGTAACCGACTCGACCTGCTACCCGAGACCTAGCCTATCTATATAAAGGCTAGGAGGGGGCGGCGAAGAGGACACACGCAACCCTAGTTTCCACAACCCTTGCCAGATTGCATTTGCGCACCATTGTAACTTTTGACTCCTTCGATAATTCCACGAGCAGACAAGCAGGAGTAGGGACCTCTACGAGGCCTGAACCTGGGTAAATCCGTTGTCCCTATGTGCTTGTTTGCTAGCCGATAGATGTCTCCAGCGCTCCCTCCTTCTCCAAAACCCAAGTCCATAACAATGGGCATTGATGAGTTAAACCCTCGTCACCGGTTTTGCTGAAAACAAAGGATTAAACATATCGAATGGAACAAAGTAATAGTTTGTAGAAAGTAAACACAAAGCAGTAAACAGTTGATTTTAGATTGATAGTAAAAGAAAGGACCGGGGTCCGTAGTTCACTAGAGGTGGCTCTCCTTAAGATAGATAACATGTTTCACGAACAAATTACAGCGGGGCAATTGACAAACATCGAGAAAGCATACAAGCATATACTACTCATCTTGACTCCTTTGAGATTTGATTGGGCATTACAACATTATACATAGACTGCCATCCAACTGCATCTATGACTAATAATCCACCTTCAGGTTATCGTCCGAACCCCCTCTAGTATTAAGTTGCAAGCAACGGATAATTGCATTACGAATTACGTGTAAAGTAAACAATACGATTGTTCTATAAACAAATGATTGTTGTTTTCTCCCTAGTAGCAATAGTACATCTAGTATCTTAGAGATTTCTATCACTTCCCTAGATTACCAGAGGCATGAACCCACTATCGAGCATAACTACTAACTCTTGGAGTTTCTAGCATCTACTTGGCCAAGATAGCTACTAAAAATGGAAAGCATGCAAGATCACAAATAACAAAGACATGATAGAATCAATAATCAATCTGAAATAGCATCTCAATATCCATCGAATCCCCGCAAACACAACATGCAGAATTACAAATAGATGATCTTGATCTTGAACGGAGCTCACAAGATCTAAACATGATAGCACAAAGGAGGAGAACCAGCCATCTTGCTACTACATGGACCCGTAGTCCAGAGATGAACTACTCACGCATCACACCGGAGGCTTGCATGATGATGAAGAAGGCCTCCAGGGTGAATTCCCCTCTCCGGCAGGGTGCCGGGAAGATCTTCAGATCCCTCCCGATCTAGGGATGGAGATGACAGCGGCTACGGACTCTTTCGTGGAATTTTGATCAGGTACTTAGGGTTTCCGTATCAGAGACAACTTATAGGCGGAAGGACAGGCCGAGGGGGTGCCTGGGGCGGCCAGACCACCCCCTGGCGTGGTCTAGGCCTGGCCACGCGGCCAGGTGGTGTGGCCGGGCTCCAACCCCTCTCTGTCTTGTATTCTGGCTCCAGGTGTCCCTCGGTGAAAAACTGACTTTGGATTTTGTCCCGTCCAATTCCGAGAATATTCATTTTCTGACTTTCCTGGAACCAAAAATAGCAGAAAATAGGCAACTAGCACTGTGGCTCTTGTTAATAGGTTAGTCCAAGAAATCATATGAAAAGTACTCCAAAGTGTGGACAAAACACAAGAAAGTAGATAAAACCAAGGATGGAACATCAAAAATTATGGATACGTTTGCAACGTATCATTAGCAACCGTAAGTGAATTCATCTTCTTGTTATTTTAGTCTAAACACTGAGTTCCTTATGGTTTCATTTGTTTCTTGCTCGAGGACAATCAAGTTTTGAGCTTTTGGGAAGTTGATGGCTGTGAAAATAGTCATCTTTATCCTCGTTTAAACCGCATTTTAAGTCAAGTAATTAACCAAGAATGTCTCTAGCCTTACTACTAATGACTAATTATTGCAAAGATGTGCAATTCTTGGTATTAATTTGTGTTGTGCTAGAAATCACACTTTTATGGCGAAATCAAGAGCATTCATTGAAGATTATCATGTTACCAACTTGGCCAAGCTAACTGGGGACAAAAAGGAGGCGTCTACAACCTTAACAACCAGCCGTACGGGCAAGCCCCGCCCGTACAGCCCACCCATATGGTGTGGCATTGGCTTCATTAGGTCAAACATTGCAACTTTTGTGAAGACGCCTATATATTTTGAGACTCCAACCGCCGTGCAAAAGGACGCCATTCTCATATTGCATCACAACACCATCGAAGGAGATCCACCACCAGATTTCATCCTCTCCATCCTCCATCCATTCCATATCCATAGCCATTATCTTCTACTTGAGACCTCCTTGTGATTCGACAACCATTGTAAGAATATTTGATTTCATTCTAAGTATTTGCACAATGTTTTCTATCCTTGATCTTATTGATATTAGCGAGTAGTCCTCATGGGCTGCGAGTTGGGGTAAAACTTTGGAGCGATTATGTTCATCCAATACATGGGAATATTGTATGGTGATTGAATAGGAGATATGTATCTTTGTTGCTTTGTCTTTTGTCTCGATCCATGGATTTGTAGGTACCCAAGATCACAGGGATTGATAAAGGCTGGATGTAAGATGAGTGGTGAACGGTGATTTCACACGAAACCAAGTGACAACAAGGGATTACGGTCTTCGTTTAGGGATCCACTTGGGAGTAACAGCAACATCACCATTCTTAATGTTTTGATCCGTATTTTACTTAATAATTGTTAAAGCTTGGTTCTTCGTGGTATAACGGTTGCATCAAAATACTATTTCTACGATTGTGGCTCGTAGGGGATTTAGTTTTTAGGGATGTTCTTCCTACAACCCTATCTATATTACATTATTTCGCACATGAATGTGCTTATTATTACCTTTATCTCATATGTATGTGCAGCTGTAGGTGAATCTTCAACCCTGGCCTATTTCCATCCATTACAACAACCAATGATTCAAAATAAAATAGAAAGGTCCATGAAACATAAAGTAAAACATAAGGTAAAACATAAAGTAAAATGAGTAAACAAAGTCTTGTAGAAGTGCCTTATTATTTCCATACACCAATCGTTTCCCAAGGTTCGATAAACCTTGGTCTACTAGGGAAAAATCTACTATACTACATATGTTATCCGGATCAAAGGTATCATTCCCTAGCATGACCGATCCGTTATTCATGGACGGACGAATCACAAAAAGCAACTTCATGACAAAGTCGCAGACGGTACATCCGGGAGGATGCCTCTGTAACACCCTCGAATCGGTCCTATGCATATTTTAGTGCTTTCTGCCAACCCCACATAGAAATGATTCAAAGTTGCCCACCATGCACTTGCCTGCGGGTGGAAAATGAAGTAATACGATTACACAATAATCCATGATGGAACCCACAAGAACATATATATAAAACACCGACTCAGCGAGTCAAGAATATAGATATAGATTACAAAGATCCAAATACGTTGAAAATGATAAAACATCCGAGTGCAGATAAGATGCAAATTATACTAAGAGTCTCGGAGAATAACCAATGGTATCCATAACCCTTCCCAAGCCAATCCGGAAGGGTAACCTTGCTAACATCATCGAACTCATACATGTCAAAGAAAAAGGGGTGCCAACAGAGGGCAAAGGAAAAAGGGAGCGGCCAGTACTGAGGCCAGTACACGACGAGTCATAGAATTCGGCGGCTCTCTCCTACATAGGTATGGTGGGCTTAGCGGTAGCAAAGCATGCACTAAAACAACCTATAGAGATGCGATACAAATGTCGGCTATCATAGAGGAGTAAGAAAGACCTATTCGGAACCAAACTAATAATAAGACCAAACAAGACTCCTCCTGGAGTTTCCCCCTCGATACTAATCAAGGAAGTCATTTCGAGGAACACATAGCTAGTAGTTTTATTTCAGCATTCCATTGAAGTTGCACTACTTACTAGTCAATTATAGATAGCATAAGACATTTCAATACCACGAGTTGTTGGCACTTTCAATTGACCATTCCGTTATAGTGGATCTTAGTACTAGTCATGCCAAAGTCAAATTTATAGCACTACTTTAGTTTAAGTTGTCTATGGTCGAGACACTGTGCTCCAAGTAGTCCATAACCATGGACATGACTTTTCAAAAAGATTTACCTGCAGGGGTGCACACATAGCAACACACGCACGAGCAACCTCGGGAAAAAACAACTAAAAAGCAACAAGGCATCACGAAAAAGAATTCACATGATTAAAATGATTTCGGTGGGCCACCCCACTAAGCTACCCGCAACTACGTCGGCCGGGCTCCGAGAGGGACCCAGGGTTTGTGTCAATGGCTATAAACGACTAGGAACCCAAAAGTGTGCTTAGGCTTGTCGATAACGATAAAACACTCCGCATCCCTAACCAATACAGTAGTAAACCTCTCCTCGAGCAATAGTAGTAAATAAATCAGTAAAGCATAGCATAGGTACATGATAGTAGTAAAGATCGAAACTAGTTTGTGGCCCCAAGAAATAAGATTTGAATCAAGCTCTGGTAAAGGGGGATCCATAAAGTCTCCCACATGTGGATAGTGCGATAGTCAAGGAACATGCATCAAGTAATCGGGTCCTAGGTGGACACAAGTCCGCGTGAAAAATCTAGATCTCAACTATTGCCCACCGATGCCTCTTTATTAATTATATCTAGTCCCAACATTTAATTATCAAGTTGTAATTAGAACCATGTTTATCTCGAACATTAATCATGTGGCAACCTCCCAACAACTATGGAACTCGACAACTCGGACCAACACCTGAGCAGGCAACTACGACTCGCAAGGCCAACTATCTACCAAAACAACTGGCAATAGTAAGTGACCAAGGTAATATAGGCTGCAGAGAATATAAATGGTATGGAAACAAAGCATCGCAACACAGATAGAAATAGAAATGAGTAAAACCATAAAGAGAAAATAGGTAGAAGGGGCAGGATGCTCTCCGTGGAAACATTGCTGAAGATACATATCCGAAGAACTTTTCGGAGATGACAACATCTAATCGTCCTATCCGGGAAGAAGCAAAGCACTAAAAGAAACACCAGATGCAATATTTCATGATACGGTAGAAGATCCAGCATGATCATGTTATGATGCATGACATGGCAAAGATGATGCGATGCACTTGACTAGATTAAGCGGAACTAGAATCCCGAACATTAAGTATATGGTTCAAGTTCTTTTGCTAACCACCAAATTAAATGTTTATTAGCAGGGTATAGGGTGACCTACACAAGATTACATGAAGTGAGGGAATTATAATTAACATTTCTCAATTACTCCATATGTTACTTAATAGATGATAATGCAAATTATCACTAAATGATGTGATGCAAGATCCAATAGTATCATGGATGGCATGATCAGATTCTATGCATTTTTCTGATAAACTTTCATTTAAAATACTTTTTATTTCAAATTACAGTTCAAAATATATGAATTATGCAAGTTATAAGTACTTATAAAAGAATAAAAAATTTAATTACCCAAAAAAGGAAAACAGAGGTCATATTATTAACCCTCACACTTTTCTGATCGAAAATAATATATAGTTTGTAGCATTTGAATTTATAAAACAAAAGATATGAAATAGATAGACTATACGGAAGAAAAAAATATACAAGAATAGTAATGGCTCGATTGCGTTTGTACTAGCAGAGAACAAAAGACAGTGTGTTTTATTGTCCACGGATGAGGATCTGGTGTGGTTCCCCTTTGTTGGTTGAATAGAGAAAGGTATGTTTGTTTTTTAACACACACGACAAAAGTTGTGGAGATAAAGCGGAAGTACAAAAGGATGGGATTTTTTAGTGCTACTAGAGAGGAGATTTAAGCCTGTCACCATCGTATAGATGCGAATGTCCAAACCAATACGAAGGGCTTCTTATGTTGAAGGGAAAAAAGGTGTGTAGCTATAGATACCAAAATAATAGCGACATGAACCTTTGCAAAGGTATCAGACATAATGGCAACCTGAACCTATGTATTCGTGAGCTACAGGGAAAAGGGGGGTTCAATTACTTAAGCCTGACTAGATTTGAGTTTGGCATCTGTAAGTAAATGGATCATCAGGCTAGCCAAGGAACTAATTGAATTAGCTATATGGGACAGGGGTGTGCCACTCGAATTTGTATAGAGTAGGGCCTATGTGTTCATGTGATCTACGCAAGCTGCCTAGCTAGCAGCTGAATCAATTCCTCTTGCAAAAAGTAGCTAGGTAAAGCTAGACAGCAAGCATGTGAATCAAACCAGCTAGCAACCTGAGTTCGGATGGTCACATACATGTGGCTGGTTGGCGTGTACGTGCGTACGAAGACGGATGAAAATAGAGGCGATGCAACGCGTGCAGTGGCTGACGGTCCTGAAGAAATCTGTAGATATTCAGACCTAGAAGGGGATCAAATAGGGGATCACGCCTTGATCAAACGGATCGAAGGAACAAGCGCTTGATTACCACATTGGATGGTAATAGCCATTCAGTTTTCGACTTCTTGAGATAATCTACTGAAGAGGCTCTCTGTGGAGCATGCGGTGGATGGACATGGCATCGGCAGCCCGAACAAGAGCAAAGGCGTGTATGTGTAGTGCGTCAAGTGGACGGGAAAAGAGTCACACGTGTGTACGTAGAGATGCATGTGTGCTACCGGACACGAAATTGCTAGGAAGCTTGGTAACAGAGGGCACGGCTCGATCTTGTGCTTGCTGCCATGACGATGTGCTCGCTCGACCGAAAGCGGCAACACGGTGCAAAGGGACATGTAGCAAGTAGGAAACACAGGAGTTGAGGCGTAGCTCACTTAGGGCCTAGAGCTCCAAATTTCATTACTTTTTACCATTGGATTTCCTCTTGTTTATTGTCGGATTTCATAGCAGATTGTCCTTTTCACTAATGTTAATGTCACAATTAGTGAATCCTTGGTTTTTTGTGATGGTTTTTAGGCAATGAATATTTATTGAAGATCTAATAGCATTTATGGGCTAATTAAGCCAGAATAAGCAAATCCCTAATTGGAGCCACTTTCATTGGAGGCGTCAACACTCATAACGACCACTGGCACGATCAGGGCACGCTCATACCGTCCGCCCGTACTACCCACCCGCGCCTTCCTTATATCAATACAAGCAACTTTCGTAAAGGGGGGCAGACGAGAAGAACCACAGAACAGAAGGTACAGCCGTCGCAAGCCATCTAGAGAGAGATCAGATCTGAAAGAGGAGAAGAACTTCACCTCGTTCTCCGACGATCTTCAACCTCAAAACCACACACTCCACCATCATTCCATCATTACTTAGAGAGGGAGAGAGAGATTGGCACTTATAATATTAGAGTTTGATACTTTGATCTACCTTCGGTTTGTATTTGATTCGATATTTAATCGCTATTGTGGTTTGCTACAATAACTTTGAGATGATTTTCTTTGTAATACAATTGTGCCTTTGATTTGTGTACTTCTCATATCTGAGTAAATCCCCATAGGAGTTGGAGATGTAGGGGACAGGTGAGATGTGATGTGCCACCTTTAATTCCATCTATTTGTGATTGTTGTAATGTTTATTTAAACAGTGAGAATGAATATCTATGTTTGCCTAATGCGTGTTATCTAATTTAAGGGCCCAAGTAACATGATCCAAAGATCTCATAGATATGAACTTCTATGCTAGTAATTCGGCGACCCCTGAGTGACACGGCCGATATCAAAGAAGATATAGCACTACTCAAGGACAACAAGGAACCACCAAGATTAAAGCCTTGATCCGGTTGAAAGACCTTAATTAATGTGTTGACCATGGCCGTGGTAATAGGAAGATGGATCATTGGGATTGGGAAGAATTGGCCATTAGGACTCCTAGTCGGTATATGAGTTATAAATAAGAATTATCATTATCACTTACTCCGCTTATTCTATTTGGCACTTTTACAATCACCATGGACTGATTCTCTCCATGCCTAACTTCTCATCTGCAGAACCTTTACACACCTTTGGCATCTTTACTTTCATGCAATTTACTTATTTCCTAAGAAAGTTCCTCTATCTTTTACTCACCTTTTCCATCGTCAACATTTTCAGTCAATTCACTCAAGACCTGTGATACCTTGGGTGCAACAGAAACGCCGCATAAAAACACTTTCCTAGGCTCCTCGTTGGGATCGATATAAAAACTAGAATTAATACTTCCGCGAAAATATTCTTTGACGAATCTATGCACTTGCAGGCTATCAAGATATTTTCTGGCGCCGTTGCCGGGGAGCTAAGTGCTAAGTGTTTTTTCTTGACAACAACAACTGTTGACACCATTCATCATCTCCATTGAATACAAAGGTACCACTCGATCAGGAAAAACCTATTTCCCTCCATATATTGATCGTGTTCCGATCGAGAGACGATTAGAATATATTAAAATATTTACTAAATTGCTTACTGCAGACGTGAACAACTTGATTCCGTTGATGGCTGATTTGACCATCACCCGAGGGGCCGAACTTGAGCTACCTTTAAGAGAGTATGGGAATCCATCTAGGAACTTGAGGAAAATGCATATTCTTTATCCTGAACTTGAAGGCTAGGAATTTGAAATATATCCTGAGCTAATATATATGATGAAAGAAATTGCTTTCGAAGGAAAAGAAGAGGAAGACCCTAGTGACCACTTAACAAGGGTATACGACCTTTGCATTACTCTTAAACCAGCAAGTTTACCAATAGAGTTTGTACTTTTGCTCGTCTTTGAAACATAATGCTTTAGGTTGGTTAGAATAACTACCTAATCATACTATAAAAAGCTGGGAGGATTGCATCCGAGAATTCATGCATAAATATTGTTCATTTACTAAAATCATGCAGATCAAACAAAGCATAACAATTTTTTTGCAAACAATTGGAGAGACCTTTTATCAAGCATGGAATAGATATTATACAATGATTATGGAAGTTTCAAATCATGGTTTTCACGAGAGTCTAGTTATCCAATATTTTTATAATGGGCTTAATGACGAAACAAAAGATATGATTGATCTATCTGCAGGAGGAGCAATATGCAACTTGACACTATCGGAATGTGTTAAGCTTTTTGAGATAAGATCCTTTAATGACGAATAATACAATCCAGTTGAGGATATTGTACCACGAAAAGGTATGATTCACATACCACAAGATCTTATATCTGAAGTCAAAAAGTCCATGGAAGAAAAAGGTATAGCTTCAGAACTTGTAAAATAAAACAAAGTTAATATTCTTCAAAATTATGCAATAGAATATGTTTTAAATCTTTTAATGCAAAATTTTAAATATCAACACAACCAATTCCGTGAGAAAAATTATAAATGCTTTATGACACAAGAAAAGAATATAAGAGACTTAACAGAAGTTTTTTCGACTTGGGTCAAGCCACGAAACATCTAGATAGATATCTAAGTATGGTTAAAACCCACTGTGAGCATATAAATGAAACCCAAACTTTGATTTTGAAACAAGGAAATTTCAATGTTGTTTCTACTAACATTGTTACTAGGCGTGGTACAGAAACTCAGGAACCACAAGGGCCACCTTGGTATCAAGAAGAGCAAGCTCGAAAAGCAAGAGAGACTCAGGAGATGAGTCAAGAAGAAGAGGATCTAGTAGACCCCTAGGATGATATTGATTACGATTCCCAGAACAGGGAAAACAAAGCTTCCAGCACTCAAGAAGAAGAGGGAGACGGGGATAAGCATAAACCATATGATTCAGACACTAAGACTATCAATTCAAGGGAAGAAACCGATCTCAGAAAGGAGCAATAAGAGCAAGTTGTTATCTTGCGTGAAGAACACACCAATAAGAAAAAATCAGCTGTAAGGAAAAATAAAAGAATGCTGAACCACTGAAAAAGGTAAAAGAAAAGGTAATACCTACCAAAAAGAAAATTCCTTACCCTAACTGAGTTCATTACAAACCAGATAAAGGTATTGATGATTCTTTTGCTGAGGCACTAGCAAATTGCATTTAGAACTTCCTTTAACTGATGCTATTCAAGTTCCTACTAAGCTTGGGGATCCAAGGATACCAACCATCTCCTATGCAATAGAAAAAAGAAAGTAACCAAGACTGTAGTAGTTATGACAAGCTTTGGTGATAAACTTCCTGCTAAGCTTGGGGATCCAAGGATACCAACCATCTCCTATGCAATAGGGAAAACTAATATATTCAATGCTCTTTGTGATTTAGGAGCAGGTGTTAGTGTTATGCCTTATTCCCTATTTAAGAAATTGAATCTTGGAGAAAGTTCTCCTACTTCAATAACACTAAAAATGCCAGATAAGACAACTAAACAACCTGTCGGAATGATCGAAGATGTTTTACTTAGAATATATCAGCATGTTATACCAACTGACTTTATTATTCTAGATGTCCCTTAAGATGACAAACTATCTATCATTCTTGGAGTCCTTTTCTTAGTATAGCTAGAGATAATGTAGATTGTTCTAGCGGTAAGATTGTCTTCAATATATATGATGATCAGATTGTTCGATACTTTCCTAAAAACCAAGAGCACAATCTAAAATACATTCCACCACCTAAGCGTGATCAGACAGCAAAAACTAAAGAAAAAGCGCCGCTTGAGATGAACGCCAATGATATGGAGTTTAATTAGTCAAATCTCTAGAATTAAACACTTAATGAGAGTTAACCCATTCTTGATAAATTTAGTTTAAGCTTTTATTTTATTTTTATTTTTGCATTTACTACTTTATTATTTGTATTATTTAATAAGTTTGTTTTGATTTTTTATCTCGTTCAGAGAATTCACCTTAATGAAGTTGAGAAGCAAGGGAGAAACGAACAAAATAAAATGGGTTTAGCACAGATAATGAGCATCGGTACGGCTGTGGTACGACCGTACCGCGCACCCATACCATGTCTCGACAAAACCTACGACAAGAACAGTTCCGACGACGATCAATGGTAGGGACAGGGTACACTCGTACCGTGCGCCCGTACCGAACATCGACGAAATAGACCACGGCTTTCGAATAGGTAATGACCAGTGGTACAACCGGGGTATGCCTGTACCGCACGCCCATACCAGGTCAACCAGGTTTGATCTCGAACCTTAATGTTGATCCAACAGCGATGACCACCGGTATGGGCGGGCTGCGCCCATACCGCCCGCACGTACCGTGTGCGTCGCCAGGTAAAGGCTGACGGCGGCTGGCTCCCAGCCAGCCTCCTTCTTGTTCTTCCTCTTTTTTCCTTGTTCTTTCTCTCTCCACCTCAAACCCTAGCCTTCTAAAACCTTTGATTCTATGTTGATTTCGTGTTTTTGAGTTGGGAAATCTTCACATTGATAAGTTTCTTGTCCGATCCATACTTTATTTTCTGAAATCCATGGTTGAATTCATCACATTGGATATTTAGATGAGTTCATCATATTTTGAGATTATTATTGATTTCTCACGTTAGGATTTGTAACTTCTACCTATAATCGTTTTTTATATGATAGAAACTTGATGCCTATAGTTTTCTCCAAATATTTCACAGCACAATGCATAACATTGGAAGGATGTTCCGCTCGGGCAAGGGCTAGGGTGCGGCGGGACCTTCGGGCTCCGCCAAAGCTGCCGGGTTCGAAGAAGAGACGCTCGGAGGTGGACAGCCTGAGGGCTGCCATGAGCCGAGACTACGAGAGGGTGAGCAACCGAAAGGTTTTTCCCACCAAGTTGGTAGACAGTCAGTTCCTCTCCCGCTAGGGTCTTCTAGAGGACTTTGAGTAGATGACTATGAAAGCTAGCATGGTCGACTTCTCCTACCTCTCTGTCAACACCTACAAGCTTGCCACGTTCGAGTTTCTTTCATCGTTCAACGATGATCTTGAGACCCAGGAGCAAAATTGCACTGTAAGTTTTGTGCTCAATGGGCAACTCCACAACTTAAACTTCTATGAATTTTTTGATAGTTTCGGATTCTCCCACGAGGGAGAACTCGACATGAATGAAAATTTTCACATAGAGGCAATGCAATCTTGGGGGGAAATTTTTGTCCATAGTGACAACGAGTATTTGCGCAGGAAGAGCACCACTATCCAGAATCCTACTATACGTTATTTTCATACCTTCCTTGTTAATTCTTTATTTGGGAAAGGCGATGTTGGGGCAATGGCAGGCCCCGAGATGAGTGTAATTCATATGGCCTTGCATCCAGAGGTGGAGCACAAGGTAAACTTGGGGGCCTTACTCATCCAGCACTTTCGCTGCCAAAGGTCAGCTTCCACGGGGGACATTCATTGTGGCGGGTTGATCACACAGATCGCCTACGCAAACGAATTTGTCCTACCACAGGAAAGAGATGTGGCTGGCATTAAGGACCTAGATGACATTCATATGGCTAGCACCAAGTTCATGGGTGTCTATAGACCAGAGCATTCCCTTCGTCCTTACCAGATTTATTTTGCTCCTAACGGTGATCTCCACCAAATCTTGCTATGTCTGAGCTTTTGGTTTGCTAGGTAAACAGAGTTGGGTCCTCACTGGGAGGAGTTCCAGCAGACACTGATCCTCTCAGAAAGGACTACGCCACTAGGTGGCCATCCCAACTGGGAAAACACAGCAGCTGGCCAACAACAGCAGGATGAGGAAGGAGGAGGCTGGCATGGCGTAGGATGGGACGACTTCGGCCAGCAACACCACCACCAAGAGCCTTTCCACCAGCATCAACAACAAGCTATGCCTCCACCACAGCCGGGATTCAACTATTTCCCGAGGAGCGACTTTGACCAGGTGGTGCATCACATTGACAACATAGAGAACACGTTGTATGATGTGAACACCAACATAGTCAACCTCACTCAAGACTTCACATATTTTATGACTGACTTTCCAAACCGCTATCCGAACTTCCCATATCAGCAGCCGCCACCTGACGGTAGCGACAACTGATTCTAGTTAGGCAAAAGCCTAAGTTTGGGGAGGTTAAACTCCTCCCATCTTTCTGCATTCATATTTTCCTTTCTTCTTTTTATTTGTTTGTTTTTGTTCCAATGCATGCTTACTTTCAGTTTTGCATTCGATAAAAGAAAACCCCAAAAAAATATTAGACTATTCTCTAGAGTTACTTGTGCAAATTTCTCTCAACTCTTGTTTATTCTTTTTACAGGTTACTCACTTCTAGTGATCGAGAACACAAAGAGTTGACTCAAGTGCAAGAGGAGGTACCACATTTCTGTAAGCTTATTCATGAACATTTTATGTCCGTTCGGTTGCACTTGATTTCGATTGCACGCTTAGTTTGTTATCTTTTAGAATTTGAGCTCAAAGGCTTTTGTCAGCTCTTTCGTTAAGTCATTCGACAATTAAATCAGTTTGAAAAACAACTCTTGGTATTTTATTCCAAACTTTTTAGAATAAGAGAAAGTGTCCATTGACAACTTTGGTGCCATCTTTTTGTCTTAAGGGCTTAATCTTAGTAGTGCTCAACCCCACATACTGATCGTTGACTTGATGATACCTTCTAAAAAAGAATTGCTTGATGGAATAAACTTTTTAGAGTAGGAGTGGGAGATTCCAAAATTTGTATCAGCTTGATATATAAAAAAGAGGAGAGAAAATAAAAAGAAAAGAAGAAAGCAAAAGTACTTTGTTTCAGATACACACCTTTGGGATGCCAACAACTCCACTTACTTTTAAACGATCTATGGTATAACCCTGGATTTCGGCTATGAGTTGATGGCATGAGTGGCATACGTGTCGCTATATGGATAAAATTATTGGTATTCCCAATAGGTTATGTAGGAGTTTACAAAAGAAATATTCATTGATCCTTGAGAAGGAAAAAGAAAAGGATCCATTGTCAAAATATGAACTGGAATACTTTCGATGCCTTTTGATTATTGGCATCACCTCACAAGCTAAAATGTCCATATTAGAGTTCTTGGTAAGCAAGGAAAAGAAGAGGTATTTGATAGCCGCGATTATCGAAGTGGGTGATTAATGAAAAAGCTCTAATTTTATCCTTCTTTTGACATCTACATGTGCACTCTTAATTTTGACTTAAGCTATATGGCATAAAAACATATTTACTCTCATAACAGAGAGGCGCTGAAAGAAATTGATTTGTAAAGCTTCGCCAAATTTTTAACAATCTCATTTGAGTTATAAGAACTATTAGCTAGCGAATTACTTGTGTTTAGGGATAAATCTTAAGTGCAACTGTTCAGATATATTATGCTCATGTTCAAGGTTGCAGGATTTGAAATTATGGAATATGATACAACCTTGAACTTGTAAGTCTTTATCTTGATTCAATTCTTCGCTATTATTCATTATAGCTTTGTCACTCAAGGGCGAGTAACCTCTAAGCTTGGGGATGTTAATAGCTCCAAATTTCATCACTTTTTACCATTGGTTTTCCTCTTGTTTATTACCGGATTTCCCTGAAGATTGCCCTTTTCACTAACCTTAATGTCGCAATACGCGAATCCTTGGTTTCTTGTGATGGTTTTTAGGCAATGACCATTTATTGAAGATCTAATAGCATTTATGGGCTAATTACACCAGAATAGGCAAATCCCCAATTGGAGCCACTTTCATTGCAGGCGTCAGCATGCATAACGACCACTGGTATGGTCAGGGCGCGCCCATACCGTCCGTCCGTACTACCCACCAGCGGCTTCCTTATATCAATACAATCAACTTTCGTAAAGGGGGGGAGACTAGAAGAACCGTAGAACAGAAATTACAGCCGCTGCAAGCCATCTAGAGGGAGAGATTAGATCTGAAAGAGGTGAAGAACTTCACCTTGTTCTCCGACGATCTTCAACCTCAAAACCACACACTCCACCATCATTCCATCATTACTTAGAGAGAGGGAGATATTGGCACTTGTAAAATTAGGGTTTGATACTTTGATCTATGTTCGGTTTGTATTTGATTGGATCTTTAACCCCTATTGTGGTTTGCTACAATAACTTTGAGATGATTTCTATTTGCAATACAATTGTGCCTTTGATTTGTCTACCAATCATGTTTGAGTAAATCCCCATAGGCGTGGGAGATGTAGGGGTGAGATGTGATGTTCCTCCTTAAATTCCATCTATTTGTGATTGTTGCAATGTTTATTTAAACAGTGAGAATGAATATCTATGTTTGACAAATGTGTGTTATCTAATTTAAGGGCCTAGATAACATGATCCAAAGATCTCATAGGTATGAACTTGTATGCTAGTAATTCGGCGACCCCCTGAGTGACATGGCCGATATCAAAGAAGAGCTAGCACTACTCGAGGACAACAAAGGAACCACCAATATTAAAGCCTTGATCTGGTTGAAAGACCTTAATTAATGTGCTAACCATGGTCGTGGTAACAGGAAGATGGATCATTGGGATTGGGAAGAATTGTCCATGAGGAATCCTAGTCGGTATATGGGTTGCTTGCCTAATCACTTATAAATAAGAATTATCATTATTACTTATTACGCTTATTTCATTTGGCACTTTTACTATCACCATGAATTGATTCTCTCTGCTCCTAACTTCTCATCTGCAGGACCTTTGCACACCTTTTGCATATTTACTTTCATGCAATTTACTTATTTCCTCAGAGAGTTCCTCTATCTTTTACTCACCACTTCCACCATCAATATTTGTAGTAAATTCACTCAAGATAATGACACCTTGGGTGCGACAAAAATGCCGCATAAAAACACTTTCCTAGGATCCTCATTGTGATTGATATAAAAACTGGAATTAATACATCCGCGAAAACATTCTCTGATGAATCTATGCACTTGCAGGCTATCACCTAGCAGCGAGAGGATGTGGCTCAGGGATGATCGATGGTGTCTAGGAGAGGAATAATAGGTTACAGTCACCGTGCCATGCGCGTGATCATAGCACCATCCGTGTGATCATTGTGGTGGCTCCGTCTTCATGGTCTACACCAGAGAGAAAGGAAGGCTCCCGAGCATAGCTTCTGGCTCGCGGATGTTGGCCAAGGTGGCTCGAAATAAGGGGCGAGGTGGAGGTCGAGCTCGCACCCATGGTGAAATCGTTTTAGACTTGCCGATGAGGAATCGAGGGATTGGAGGGATGATAGCTAGGGTTCCCAGTAGGGGGTCGATCTCGATCTAGTTGGAGAGAAAGAGTGGTAGGTGAGGTGTATGTGGTGGAACATGTGGAGGAGGAGCAGAACACGCAAAGCTCGTGCTATCTCTCTCTCATTCGGTGAAGACAAACAGGAGAGGGGTTCCACTTGGGCTAGGAGGGTTGGATTTGGGCGTAGGCTAGGGCTGGAATGCAAGCTAGAAGCATCTAGGCAAGGTTTTATTTTACAAGAAACCTTTATTCATTTATGGGTAAAATTTAAGAGGCATTTGAGATGCGTTTTTCATAAGCCGCTGTTTGAAAATTGATCAGAAGGATATAATAATTAGAACCTGCAGGTTTTACACAAAACATCCACTTGTCATGGTGGATATAATAAAAGTAATGTATTTGCATTAAAATATTAGGGAAGAGGGAATATATCATGTCAAGATGTAATGATGCCCACATACATACTAGGTGTATGTGCAAATTTCAGCATTTTACAGGATTAGTAGTTTTTATGATTTTTAGAAAATATTAAAAGCATTTGTTAAATATGGAACCCTAGAAATGGATTCCCATATCGTAGAAAACAAAATATGGATATCAAAGAAGGATAGGTATTGTTTATAGTAAAACACAATAAAGACAAAACAAAATCAATGTTTGATATGATGTTCAAATGTAATGTTGCATGATGACATGAGCATGATATCATCATGATAAAATGAAGTAAAAGAACAAGAAAATTCAAATTAGGGAATTCCCAGGGTGCTACAATTCGACACCACTAACAATGGATCTCGTCCCCGAGATCCGCTACATGGGACGGGGAAGAAGGGTGATGATCAGGTTCTTCTTGCTTCATGTAGATCCTCATGACACCACTAACACGGCTTATTACTACATCTTGCAATTCTCGACACCACCAACAAAAGGTTGTTCCTCACGTTCGTCGAAAGAACAATCTGAGGAAACCAAAAAGCGAAGATAGAGGTCTCGACAGATAAGGCCACCTCTAACTGTCGTGGAAGGAGTAGAAATTGCATTTATCCACCAATTCAATGTACAAGACCGAATGATAAGAGTAGTCGGATGGGGATCAGTCCATCACGCACCAAAAGCATTACTCCACACATGATTAGAATAATGATGCAACCCCAAACTTAGAATTTCGACTGATGATCTCGGCAAGTGATATTCGGGAAGCTTCAAAAAGAAAAGAAGTGATGCATGCTCTTTATCGGATCTGATGTAGATGATGTCATCGTGTTAGAAAACACGGAAAGGTATAAAGATATTTTTTAGTGAATTTTTGGGTCAAAAGAAAGGTACAACATATGGAAGATTCACTAGATAGCATGAAGACCGTATGTAGAAACACCATTGCAAGAGGAAGGAATCAAAATCCTAAAGGTATGCCGAAAACCCAACCACGAGAAATCCTGGACTTGGAGAAAGATGCGAGAGCAGATTCAAAACGCACAAAGGTAAGAGGAGAAAAGCATAGAGGTAAGGAGTAAAAGCATAGCTACTCAGATCTATCCAATGTATTTTGCAAAATAGTTTTGACACTCTACATCGTCCGTTAGCTAGGTTATCCTACGGGCTGGACTAGTGGGTATTGCAAATCAAAGGCTCTTATACAACATGTAACACCCTCAAATCGTCCCTATGCAGATTTTAGCACTTCCCACCAAACCTGCATAGAAACGATTCAAAGATACCCATGAGGCACTTGCGTGCGAGTGGAAAATGAAGAAATACCATTACACAATAGTCCATGATGGAACCCACAAGAACATATATATACAACAACGACTCAGCGAGTCAAGAATAAAGATATACATTACAAAGATCCAAATCATGTTGAAAATGATAAAACATCCGAGTACTGATAAGATGCAAATTCGACTAAGAGTCCTAAAGAATAATCAGTGATGTCCATAACCCTACCTAGTCCAAGCCGGAAGGGTAAACTTGCTAACGTCATCGAACTCATACCTATCAAAGCAAAAGGGGTGCCAACAAAGGGCAAAGGAAAAAAAAGAGCGGCCAATACTGAGGCTAGTACACTTCGAGTCTTAGAATTCGGCGGCACTTGCATACATAGGTATGGTGGGCTTAGCGGTAGCAAAGCATGGACTAAAACAACCTATAAAGACAGGATACAACTGTCGGCTATCAGAGAGGGATAAGAGAGACCTATTCATAACCAAACTAATAATAACACCAAACAGAACCCATCCTGGAGTTTCCCCCTCGACACCAACCGAGGAAGTCATTCTGAGGAACACACACAATTGGCAGTTTTAATTCAGCATTCAATTGAAGTTGCAATACTTACTAGTCAAATATAGATAGTGTAAGATATTTCAATACAACTAGTTGTTGGCACTTTTAATTAACAATTCTGTTATAGTGGAGCTAATTACTAGTCATGCCAAAGTCAAATTTATAGCACTACTTTAGTTTGAGTTGTCATGGTCGAGACACTGTCCTCCAAGTAGTCCATAACCGTGACACGGATTTTCAAAAAGATTTACCCGTAGGGGTGCTAAAATAGCAATACACACGAGAAACCTCAGGAAAAACCAAATAAAAAGAAACGGGGCATCACAAAAGAACATTCACATGATTCAAAAATGATTTCGGTAGGACGTCCCACTAAGATACACGCAACAAAGCCGGCCGGGCTCCGAGACAGACCCAGGGTTTGCGTTAATGGCTGTAAATGACTGGGAACCCAAAAGTGTGACTGGGCTTGTTGATACTGCAAAAACGCTCTGCATTCCTAATCAGTACAATAGTAAACCTCTCCTCGAGCAACTATTGTAAATAAAGAAGTAAAGCATGGCATAGGTACAAGATAGTAGTAAAGCCCCAAACTAGTTTGTGGCCCCAAGAAATAATATGTGAATCAAGCTCAGGCGAAGGGGGATCCACAAAGTCTCCCACGTGTGGATAGTGCGATAGTCAAGGAACAAACATCAAGTACTCGGGTCCTAGGTAGACACAAGTGGACGTGATAAAACCCAGATCTCAACCATTGCCCACCGGTGCCTCTTTATTAATTATATCTACTCCCAACGTTTAATTATTAAGTTGTAAGTAAAACCTTGTTTATCTCCAACATTAAGCATGTGGCAACCTCCCAACAACTGTGGAACTCGACAACTCGGACCAACACCCGAGCAAGCAACTATGACTCGCAAGGCCAACTATCTACCAAAACAACGGGCAATAGGAAGTGAACAAGGCAATATAGGCTACAGAGAATATAAATGGTACGGAAACTAAAGCATCATAACACGGATATCAATAGAGATGAGTAAAGCCATACAGCAAAAATAGGTATAAGGGTGAGGATGCTTGCCTAGAAAACATTGTCGAAGATACATATCCGAAGAACTTGTCAGAACTCACAACATCTCATCATCCTATCTGGGAAGAAGTAAAGCACTAAAAGAAACACTGGATGCAATATTTAATGATACGGCAAAAGATCCAGCATGATCATGTTATGATGCATGACATGGCAAAGATGATACGATGCACTTGACTAGATTAAGCGGAATCAGAATCCTGGCAATTAAGTATATGGTTCAAGTTCTTTTGCTAACCACCAAATTAAATGTTTATTAGCAGGGTATAGGGTGACCTACACAAGATTAAATGAAGTGAGGGAATTATAATTAACATTTCCGAATTACTCGATATGTTACTTAATAGATGATAATGAAAATTATCACTAAATGATATGATGCAAGATCCAAACAGTAGCATGGATGGCATGATCAGATTCTATGCATTTTTCTGATAAACTTTCATATAAAATACTTTTTATTTCGAATTATAGTTTAAAATATATGAATTATGAAAGTTATAAGTACTTATAAAAGAATATTAATTTTAATTACCCAAAAAAGGAAAACAGAGATCAAATTATTAACCCTCACACTTTTTTGATCCAAAATAATATATAGTTTGTAGCATTTAAATTTATAAAACAAAATATATGGAATAGGTAGACTATACGAAAGAAAATAATACAAGAACAATAGTAGCTCAGCTACGTTTGTACTACTGGGCAGAGAACAAAAGACAGTGTGTTTTGTTGTCCAGGAGTGAGGATCTAGTGTGGTGCCCCTTTGTTGGTTGAATAGAGTAAGGCATGTTTGGTTTTTAACACACACGGCAGAAGTTGTAGAGATAAAACTGAAGTACAAAAGGATAGGATTTATTAGTGCTACAGAGGAGATTTAAGCCTGTCACCATCATATAGATGCGAAGGTCCAAACTAGTACAGAAAGATTCTTATGTTGAAGGAATAAGAGGTTTGTAGCTATAGATACCAAAATAATAGTGACATGAACCTTTGCAAAGGTATCAGATAGAATGACAACCCGAACCCATGTTTTCGTGAGCTACAGGCAAAAAAGGGGTTCAGTTACTTAAGCCTAACTGGATTTGAATCTGGCATCTCTAAGCAATTGGATCATAAGGCTAGACCAGGAACTAACTGAATTTGCTATACGGGATAGGGGTGTGCGACTCGAATTCGTACATAGGAGGGGCTATGTGTACATGCGATCTACGCAAGCTGCCTAGCTCGCAGCTGAATAAATTCCTCTTTTAAAAACTAGCTAGCTCATGCTAGTAGGTAGGCAGGTGAATCGAACCAGCTAGCAACCTGAGTTCGGATGGTCACATACGTGCGGCTGGTTGGCATGTACGTGTGCACCTAGGAGGATGGAAATAGAGGCAATGCAACGCGTGCCGAGGCTGACGGAGCTGAAGAAATCTACAGAGATTCAGACCTAAAAGGGGATCAAATAGGGGATCACGCAGGGGTCGAACGGATTTAAGGAACAATCGCTTGATTACCATGTTGAATGGTAAAAACCATGCAATTTTTGACTACTTGAGATAATTTGCTGAAGACGCTACCCGTGGAGTGCGCGGCGGCCGGACATGGCGTCGGCAACCCGAACCAGAGGAAAGGCGTGCATGTGTAGTGCATCAGGTGGATGCGAAAATAGTCACGAGTGCATACACAGACACGCTGGTGTACTGTCGGACACATAATTGCTAGGAAGCTCGGTAACGGAGGGCAAGGCTCGATCTTGTGCTTGTTGCCATGACGACGTGCTCGCTCGACCGAAAGGGGGAACACGGCCCAAAGGAATATGTAGCAAGTAGGGAGACACGGGAGTGGAGGCGTAGCTCACCTAGGCCCTAGCGGCGAGAGGATGCGGCTCGGGGATGGTCGACGATGTCCAAGAGAGGAATAATAGGTTGCGTCCACCGTGCCGTGAACGTGATCTTAGCGCCGTCCGTGTCGTTGTTGTGGTGGCTCCGTCTTCATGGCCTGCACCAGAGAGAAAGGAAGGCTCCCTAGACACAAATTTTATCTCACGGATGTTGGCCGAGGTGGCTCTAATTAAGGGGCAAGGTGGAGGTCGAGCTCGCACCCATGGTGGAATCGGTTTAGACTTGCCGATGAGGAATTTGAGGGATTGGAGGGATGGCAGCTAGGGTTCCTGGTGGGGGGCTCGATCTTGATCTAGTTGGAGAGAAAGAGGGGTAGGTGAGGTGTATGTGGTGGAACATGGGGAGGAGGATCAGAGCATGCAGATCTCGTGCGATCTCTCTCTCGTTCGGTTAAGACAAAATGAGAGGGGTTCCACTTGGGCCAGGAGGGTTCGATTTGGGCCTAGGCCAGGGCTGGAATGCAGGCTAGAAGTAGTTGGGCAAGGTTTTGTTTTACAAGAAACCTTTATTCATTTTTGGGTAAAATTTAAGAGGTATTTGAGATGAGTTTTTCACAAGCTGTTGTTTGAAAATTTATCAGGGAGATATAATGATTCGAACATACAGGTTTTGCACAATACATCCACTTGTCATATTTGATATAATAAAAGTAATGTATTTGCATTAAAATATTGGGGACGAGGGAATAGATCATGTCAAGAAGTACTAATGCCCACATACATAACATGTGTATGTGCCAATTTAGGCATTTTACAAGATTAGTGTATTTTAGGATTTTTAGAAAATATTAAAAGCATTTGTTAAATATGGAACCCTAGCAATGGATTCCCACATTGTAGAAAACAAAATAGAGATGTCAAAGAAGGATAAGTATTGCTGATAGTAACAACAGAAGCAAGACAAAACAAATGCAATGTTTAATATGATGCTCAAATGCAATGTGGAATGTGACATGAGCATGATATCATGATGATGTAATGAAGTAAAAGAACAAGAAAATTCTAATTAGGGAATTCTCAGGGTGCTACACCCTCCTTCCCGGGCTAAGATCGGACCAATGTACCAGCAACACCACATACACAAAAATTAACACCAAGAGATTTGAGTTGTTGCGGCAGGAGGCTACGAGCACGCTCACGTTTGTTGATCTGAGCCCATGGGCCCTATGCCCAATAACCTTTGGCTCCTTTCCAGCCATTGATCAGCCCCCCTTCCATCTTTGATGGCAGAGTAAGCAAACACACATCGGTGGGCATCAACTTCTTTTTCTAAGGTGCAAGATGGAGGGCGAGCAAGCGGTCTATGGGGTGAAACAAAAATGTACCACCCCTAAGCGCATGGTTTGGGCCCACCTTCCTAGACATGGCAGGGTGAGGACCGCTCCCTCAAGTGACTTGGCCATTGAGAGCTCCCAGTGGACCACCTCAAATAGGAAAGACTGATTGGCCTTTCTTACTTAAGAATGCATCCATTCATTCCCCATTGGAGACAAGCCCTAGCAGTATCAATAACAACTTGCTTTCCCCCTCCCTACATACTGCGATAGAGAGGGAGTACTAAAATAGGCTCATGCACAGCCGGAGGGCTCCCTTGTAAAAAGTGTGCCCTCCCAGGGTCAGACACATTTCACCCGGGAAGAGGAAATAGTTCTTATGGTCAGCCAAGGACACCTGTCGTCCCCACAGCCCGACCTAACTTGGTCGCTTTACCTCCGGGGAGCTCTAGAAAAGGCATTGCGTCTAGCTCGGTCTGAGATGCAAACGCATGGCCAGGTTGGTCATGTAGAAGCGCCTCGTGCAGTGGCCGTGTGACACTACCCGAATGTTTGACCAGGCTTTCCCGTGGTTGGACTTGCATGACGGATAAAAACCCCATGCAAGTAGTATACTCAGGGGTTGTCCCTCTTTTAATGGAAAGCCTTATACACCGGATGGGTCCCACCACACAAGCAATGTATACAGAAGCAACCCCTATTGATGAATACGAATGAGTTGATCTTCCGGGGTTGCTTCATTAATGGAGAGTCTCGTTGATTGGTCACGTATCCTTCTCATTCTTGTTCATCTGGGACGACCCCTGTTGATGAACGTTCATCTATAAAGGAGATCCTAGCCTCAAGGGAGAGAATTGAGTTCCTCTGCCATCAAGACGGGATCTTGCCAGTCCCGCCCAACACTGGGGCAACTCTAATATTCTCCTCGACACCGCGATCTACAGAAAAGATAAGTATTTTGTGGGAACTTTATCTAGGGTCGAGTGAGAAAATTATTGCTCCCAATGTTCATTATTCTATAAGAAGGGTGTAATTCTAACCATACAAAGGGCGTCCTAGGGAGGGAGCGTCCCCATGAGCGCTCGATGACATGCTAGAGGTCTGAAGGGGTTCGCCGCAGAGAGGTCTAAAGGGGTTCACAGCAGAGAACAATTTTTCATGACTAGCACAACACTGTATGCTAGGATCTATCTAGGAATAATGTTGTAACGGAGAAGGTTTCAGTGACATACCTTTGTAGACTAGAAGATTTTAACGTTCACGATGAACGTGGATGATGTAGTCGAACAATGTAGCCAGCTTTAGGGTCATGTTGCTCCTCGTGCGACAATCTAGGTGCAACAAGTGGGAGAACCTCCGTGGTTTCAGAAATTTTCGGTGCTCAATGGAATCTCATTCTCCCCGATCCAACCGGGATTGCCGAAGTAGACCTTCTAGAATCGGGGATCTAGTAGTGTGACAGCATGCCAAAGAAAATGTTGTCTCCCACGTGCGCAGTTCCTTCTGGAATCATGAGCACGAGAGTCAATGACAGAGAGAGATTCCCTAAGGAAGTGCCTTAGGAGTTATTGAGGTTGTTATTTCTATTCCCTCCCATAGGCCCTCTTTATATAGGGGCAGGGAGGGGACTCCACATTCCAAGTCTCTAGGTGGGACTAAACAAAAGGGAGGAGGAGGTGAAAGGAGGGGAGGCGGCAGCCAACGGCTAGGTGGACCACAACCGCTTGCCACGCGTAGAAGCCGGGATGAGCCCCACTTCGTGCTCCCTTGGCCCTTTGGACGGTTGCCCCCTTGCGGCTTCTTAGGGTATGTAGCCCTCTTGGGCCACTCCATGTGGGAGTTGGCCCATTAAGGTGGGTTGCCCCATTAAAATTAATTTTTAAATATTATTTTAATATTAATTTCAATAGTAATTAATGTAAAATACATATTATTAAATTCCTTTTGACCCAAAAGACCTTTCAGACCACTCTGGACTACTTCGGATCCTCTTAGAATGATTCTGGTTCTCTCATCTCTTTCTTTCGGCGATCCCGATAGTTCTAAAATGATCTCCAAGCGTCGTAGAAACTTTAAGTGTGTTACCCTACGGTTTAGGGACATCACAGACATGATCTAGATGCTTCTCAGATCAATGATCATCAACAGGATCTGGATACAAATAATCACCCCTGTGGATTCCTAAATATCAATGGCATTTGAACCATAAAAGCCACGTCGAATTCCATTTGTTACTTTGATACTGATGTCTACGCATGCTTCCATTCTTGTAGACAGTGTTGGGCCTCCAAGTGCAGAGGTTTGTAGAACAGTAGCAAGTTTCCCTTAAGTGGATCATCCAAAGTTTATCGAACTCAGGGAGGAAGTGGTCAAAGGTATCCCTCTCAAGCAACCCTGCAATCAAGATACAAGAAGTCTCTTGTGTCCCCAACACACCCAATACACTTGTCAGGTGTATATGTGCACTAGTTCGGTGAAGAGATAGTGAAATACAAGTAATATGGATGATTATAAGTGGTAATTGCAATCTGAAATAAGAGTGATAGAAAGCAAACATGTAACATGACTGATTGTAAATGGTGTTTCAATGCTTAGAAACAAGGCCTAGGGATCATACTTTCACTAGTGGACACTCTCATATAACAGGATTGATTTTAAATTGTGTTTCATTATGCTACCCTGAACTACTCTCCGGTTGGACGATGTAGGGATATAACAACACACCTTAAAGTTCACATTCCCCATCTAGATAACCCCTCACTGTCACCTTGAGCGCTACATGGTTCCAACAAACACCATAATCTCATAGAGACATCCAACTCAAATTATACTCATGATAAGTATTTTTGTAACCTTAGCCAAAGTGCCACACGGTGTGCACACTGTCAACTTCACACATGTGGGGATAAGCAGAGATTAATTAAAGCACTTGAGTAGCAGAATAGATCTATAGATTACAAAGCTCATGATCTCATAAGATCATGCATAGATAGAGAGATATGAACACATAGCTACCGATAGAGCCCTTAGCCTCGAGAGAGAACTACTCCCTACTCATCATGGGAGTCAGCAACGGTGATGGAGATGGTGGTGGAGTGGATGGATATGGCTCCGGGGGCACTTCCCCGTCCTGGCAGGGAGCCAGAACAGAGACTTCTGTCCCCCAAATCTCCTCCTCGGTGGTGGCGGCGTGGCGGAACTTTTTGTGGAATTCTGATCTTGTCTCTAGGGTTTTTGTCTCGGGGGACTTTTATAGGTGAAGGGGAAAGGTCGGTGGAGCTCCAGGGGGCCAACACCCCTAGTGGCGTGCCTAGGGCTGGCCGCTCCACCATAGGGTGTGGCCGCCTCCTGCCCCCCTTTCGGCTACCCTTTGGACTCCATGTTGCTTCGGGTAAAATATTGACTTTGGCTTTTGTTCCGTCCAATTCCGAGAATATTTCTTTACTAGCTTTTCTGAAACAAAAAACAGTCGAAAATAGGCAACTGGAACTATGGCATCTTGTTAATAGGTTAGTCCAAGAAAGTGTATGAAAATACTCCAAAGTTGGAACAAAACATAAGAAAGTAGATAAAAAGCAAGCATGGAACATCAAAAATTATAGATACGTTAGCATCGTATCAACATACCCAAACTTAACTCCTGCTCGTCCTCGAGTAGGTAAGTGATAAAAAGAATAATTTTTGAGGTGACATGCACCATCACAATCTTGATCAAGGTATTATAAAACATTGATAGCTGGGATCAAAGTACTCTAACATAAGCATGAAAGATATAGTTCTAACAATAGGACAAAGCAACTAAGTTGTAACATGAAAAGGTACAAACAAAAGATCATGAATAACAATGCATTGCCAGACATTTGTTTGTTTCACATATAGAAAACATAATAAGAGTGGTATTCAGCTTGTCCCTCATGGTATAGCAAAGCATAAATGCATAGGACACCTTCAAAGTTCATAAGGGTGACTAGATACAAATAATTTAAGGACAAGCAATATCAAAGTTATGAATCAATCAACAAGTTTTGGGACAATGCACATTAAACTAAGAATGACCACTATGCTCTCTCAATTGGTGCATAAAGATAGAAGATGGAGACTCAAGATAAAAGTAAAAAAGAAAGGCCCTTCACAGAGGGAAGCAGGGATTTCAAGTTTCATAAAGAGCTTCCAAAAATTATGGTACTTATTATCTTTTAGCTCTCATTTCCCCTATCATAAGCATCTTGAGGTGATTAAGGTTAAAGTGACACAAAATATGAGGATATGATTGACAAGTTATAAGTTGAAAATCTCATGCCCCTTGCTTACGAGTACCGAACCTCATGCTACTCAACTTTAGTCACAAGTAAGTTCTTGTCATTGTAAGTACATGTGTATCATGGAGAACCGCCAATGGGGTACCCCTTGCCCCATGACATAGGAGATTTCCCATATCAAAATGACAAGGCAATAGACAATGAGCATCTCAGCGATCTTTTTATTTGCTATTTGCATAGGTTTTTATTGAGGATGCTTCACAGAATGCTCACTATGGTTATGCTGCAAGTTTCCACCATGATTAGGCATGGCTTAGGCTAGCCACTCAGGCGTTTCTCTAACACACATACAAAATCCATGAGCTTACAAACTCCCCTTTTATTTCACACCGTCGGGATCCATAAACAAAAGAACGTGATATCAACTGAATAATTAGTGCAATGTTGAAAGCATTCCCCATGGTACATGGTTCTGCTAATTCACAACTTATAAAGTGCAAGCATATAAGAAACATAGATGGACACAATGGTTCAAGTTTATTAAGTGCAAGAAAATAAAGTGTGCCATCAAGTTTGTGAGAGCTTTAATCACTAATTTTCACATAACAAAAGTTTAATTTGGAAGGTAGATAAAAACATGAATATACTTGGAAGGGTGTAACACACCATCCATAGGAATTTATAGTGGACTCTTTGGAATAACTTGGTTTCTTGGGAGTTGGATGCATGAGTAGAGCTCATACTTAGTATAGGTGGAGGCTAGCAAAAGACTAGTAGCGACCAACTAAGATAGCAATAATGGCCATAATCATGCAAAGAGACAAAACATTATTAATTAAAGCACAAAGTGATATTGCAAGTCAAAAACTAAATAATCATAGAGGCTATGGTGACTGGTTCATAGTCTTAACATGGTGTAAGCATGTGCCAAGTCAACCCAAATAAAGCATCAAAGGAGAATACCACAATATTATGCTTTTGTATGCTTAAAACAAAAGCATGATTCTTTCAAGGCACATTAATCAATCTCAATTGTTTGAAACAAGTCATACTACAACAATAATCACTAAGAATATGGCCAAAGCAACATCTAGCATGACATGATAGAGCCTAAGTCACATTCAAAACAAGCTTCCTTTTGTACCACTATAAGCATGAAACTTCCCACTCTTTTCCAACACCAATCGACTTATTTGAAACAACTCTCAAAGATAATAATTAATAAAGACCAGATATCATGTATTACCCATCTACAAAGAGGAACTAAAAAGTTCTAAGCCAAAAGAATAAGAAAACTAAAGCTAAACGCAGTGCTAGCAAAGGAGAACACTCACCGAAAAATAAGAGTGAAAACTCACTACAAGAATCTGGGCGGTTCATGACGATCTAATATCGTTGTGGATGAGGGCTAAAACACCGTAGATGGCCATCCGTGATGAATTATGTGACGAAAAAATAGGTCACGGACCTCACGTCATAATCCATTTTGCGACGATTTTCTTGTCTGAAAACGTCACGCCCGATCGTGAGGTTCCTGTATTTTCATCGCGGCGAACTGGACCGGCCCAGCCCAGGCCCGTTCGCTCATGACGTTTTTATTCTGTCACGGTCGATGCCATGTGGAAGACGGCACCGCGGGTGGCCATCAGCGACGTTTGCTGACGTCATGTTTGCCATCTACGACGTCATCGAGTTCCTGACATTTTTATCATCATGGCTTGATTCTGTTGTCTCCATGTCTGTGACGTCACCCAACCCGTTCATGACGCCATATATCCCATTTATGACGTCACACGTGCCGTGACGAGTTTTGTTCGTCGCCATCTTTCGACACCATGCTGACACGTGGACGGTTGGCACGGACAAGCCTGCGCCAATCGGACGAGGCCACGTGGGCAAGCCGCAGAACGCCACGTTGACAAATCAAAATGGGACACGTATCACCTACCGACAATGAATTCTGTGTCATGATGTCATCATTGGCCATGACATTTCTGTTTCATCTAGATAGTTGTCCAATGAAAGGCGGGCACGTCAGTGTTTACCTGTGACGGAAATGTTTTGTCAAGAACAACTGAGACGATTTCGTTTTTGTCGCGGATGCGGGCTGGCGTCACCATGAGATCAGGGGGCCATTTGTGCACGTAAATTTCTACTAGCCCTAATCGTTCGTGACACATTTCACACCACATGCATCAAATAACATAATTTGACATTGAATTTCAGGACAAGTTTCAGCAGTTTCTGAGCCAAAAGCCTCACAAACTTCCATAGCCAGAAACTTTCCACAACAGTTTATGAGCCAAAAGCCTCACAAGTTTCCCTGCCCAAAAGACTCACAAGTTTCGACACCAGCTAACTTACCTAGGCCCAATAACTCACAAGTGTCAACCACGAGTTCACTTAACTTGTGACAGCTGAAGCTGCTGCTGAGTCATCTGAGACAACACTTGCTGAAGTAAGTCATTTGTATGGTTTTGTGTATCCTGCATCTCTTCTTGCTTCTTCTGCATTTCTCTCATGTCTCTAGCATACTGCAGCCTCTCTGCCTCAGTAGCTTCTTTTGCTCTCTGCAATTCCTCTATGGTACAATGCAGTTTGTCACTCCCTGCTCTCTTAGCCAAAATTTCTGCTTCAAGCCCAGACCTGCTTCGTCTTGATGTACTTGGATGGAGGCCGATGTTCTTCAGGAACATTGGGTTTCTGCTATCCAACGAGAGTGCAAAGTGCACAACCTCAGTGGAAGAAAGTGGTTCTTCCCCCGAGACATCTGGAGCCATATTCTTTTCCATGATTTCCTACAGTATTAGGAATAGAAGCGAATCTTAGAAAAATAGCAAGCAAACTACAATCATATCGTATACAATTGACAGATGAAGATAGCATTGAATTTTACGAAGATGAAAAGTATTAAAGAGGACTTACAATTGCTTTCTTCACATTCAGAGTGGAGCCATTTCTCGGGCTGCAATGCGTCTTTTTGAAGAGTTCAAAGGCATCATCCTCACCGTTGCACACACCCTCATAGCTACGAGAACCTATGGCAGCAGGGTACAAGACTTTGCTCCTGTTGTTCTTGTTTATTACACAAGTACTCTACACAAGCAGAAACCATACAGTATAAGAGGCAGTTCCAATCAAACAATTCAAACACATGAAGTAATAGTAAAAGAGTAAACGAAAAGTGACATGTTTCCTGTGGTCAGACCAAGTATCAACAAGCTTGCACCACTACTCGTCGGTCATGTGTTTCACTTCATCAGGATATTTCCTTGTAACTTGGTTCAGAGGGTAGGGATCAAAATACTTCTTCTTCCGAATATACCGTTGATTCCTTGCATGCCTCATAAATTGATTTGCGCAAGCATTCCGCACGTTAGGGTGATTTGTGTCCATGGCAAACTTTTGCTAAAAATAAAACATGGAGCATCAGCATTTGCATGAATAGAGAAATGGGAAGGTAAAGGACAGCTAAGTCACAGAACATACAAAAACTTTACCTATGAAGTCTGATTGGACATCAACCCTCTTCTTGTTCTCTTTCCAGTGGGGTAAGATAGGCATGCTAGTCCTTACTATGACTGCACACTCACTGGCAAACCTGGCAGCAACACCCGGCTCGTCTGGTCTAGTTCTTCCTGGAAGAACATTAAGTGAAATCCTCCCTCCTTTGGACAACTTGTCAAGCCTATTCCCCATGTTTTTCCTCCTCACCACCAGATCTTCACCATTATGCAGAACTATATCTTCAGAATTCTGTGTTTTAGCGTCTTCAGAACAAGGTGCATCAAAGTATTGAGACATCTGGTAGCCATCATCATCTACAGGAATAAAATGTGCTGGTTTAGTGTTCCACAGTAATATGATGTGATTAAATGGATTATAAGTGAGCAAGCAGTCGGTTTAATGCATTACCATCTTGAGACCAGTCACTGCAGTCTTGCCACGGTACTTCATGACTAGGATCAGATTCCCCATATTCGGTAGCTTTCTCATCCTATTGGGTAGCTGACCCCTGACCCTCAAATGGTGTACCAGAGTCCTCGCCATCGGTAGCTGAACACAGATGTTGGGTAGCTGACGTAGTGCCTTGGGTACCTAACCCATTGGTTTGGGACGGTGCATGGTCACTTCGGCGAGGTGCCCACAGATAGCTGGGAGGTGGCTTCTGGATTTGGACTGGTAGCAAGTCACATTTGGGGGATACCCGTGGGCAGAAGGATGCGTACTTCGTCACCTGGGAAGGTGGCTTCTTGATGTTTGGAGGTGGCAGGTTGGCTTTGGGAGGTGCTAGAGGATGGCAGGATGCTGGTTGGGGTTCCACACCTTGGGTAAGTGGTTGCTGGCTTTGGGGAGGTGGCTGCTGGCTTTGGGAATGTGGCTGCTGGCTTTGAGGGGGTGGCCGCTGATGACCCACAAGATAGGGGGTGTATCGCAGTATTTTTGAGGGAAGTGAAACCCAATTTATTGATTCGACACAAGGGGAGCCAAAGAATATTTATAAGCCTTAACAACTGAGTTGTGAATTCAGCTACACCTGGAAACAATCTTGCTCACAACAGTTTATCGGTAGCAACAGTTTTGTAGTAGCAATAGCAAAGTAATAGCAGTAAATAATAGGATTCGAGTGCGGTAGGCACAGGGATGGATGGATGGGCGTTGCATGGACAAGAAAATTCACATGGCAATCAGAACATAGGGCATTTGCAGATAAATAAGATATAGCATCCAAGTACTAGATAATCCTAGGCATGTGTTCCATATATAGTGATACGTGCTCGCAGTGAGAACTTGCACAACATCTTTTGTCCTGCCAGCCCGTTTGCAACGGGGCCTCAAGGGAACTACTGACAATTAAGGTGCTCCTTTTAATAGAGCACCAGAGCAAAGCATTAGCACTCCTGAACACATGTGATCCTCACATCAAAGCCATTCCCTCCGGTTATCCCGATTTCTGTCACTTCGGGGCCTTTGGTTCCGGACAACAACGTATGTATACAACTTGCAGGTAAGATCATAAACAATACTATCATCATGAATCAATAATAGTATCAGATCTGAAATCATGGCACTCGGGCCCTAGTGACAAGCATTAAGCATAACAAGTCGCAACAAAGTCAAAAAGCACTAATAGTAGATACTAGGAACCATGCCCTAACAATCCGATGCCAATACATGAACGATCTCACCCAATCCCTACCATCCCCAAACCCTACAGCGGGGGATTACTCACTCATAGATGGGGGAAACATGGATGGTCGATGGAGAAGTGATGGTGATGATGATGGCGATGATCTCCTCCAATTCCACATCCCGTCAAGGTGCCAGAACGGAGTTTCTGGTTCTGAATCGTGGATCTGGTGGTGGCGGCGGGGCGGAACTTCTTCTGGAAAAAACGTTGACCCCCTTGGTTTTTAGGTCAAGAGGCCACTTATAGGCGAAGAGGGAGGCCGAGGGGGTGTCTTGGGCGGCCAGACCACCCCCTAGCGCGGTTAGGCCTAGCCCGCGCGGCCAGGTGGTGTGGCCGGGCCCCACCCCCTCTCCGTCTTGTATTCTGGCTCCTGGTGTCCCTCGGTGAAAAACTGACTATGGCTTTTGTCCCGTCCAATTCCGAGAATATTCATTTTCTGACTTTCCTGGAACCAAAAACAGCAGAAAACAGGCAGCTGGCACTGTGGCTCTTGTTAATAGGTTAGTCGAAGAAATCATATGAAAAGTACTCCAAAGTGTGGACAAAACATAAGAAAGTAGATAAAACCAAGCATGGAACATCAAAAATTATGGATACGTTTGCAACGTATCAACATCCCCAAGCTTAACTCCTGCTCGTCCTCAAGTAGGTAAGTGGTAACAAGAAAGAATAATTTTTGAGGTGACATGCACCATCATAAACTTGATCAAAGTATTTGTAAAACATTCATAGCTAGGATCATAGTACTTCAACATAACATGAAAGATAAATTTCTAACAATAACACAAAGCAACTATGTTGCAACATGAAAAGGCACAAACAAAAGATTCATGAATAACAATGCTTTGCAAGACGTTTGTTTGTTTCACATAAAGAAAACATAGCAAAGTGGCATTCAGCTTGTCCCTCATAGAGTAGCAAACATAAATGCATATGACACATTCAAAGTTCATAAGAGTGACTAGATACAAATAGTTTAAAACAAGAAATATCAAAGCTATGCATCAATCAATAAGTCTTGGGACAATGCACATAGAACTAAGAATGACCACTATGCTCTCAAAGTAGGTGCATGAAGATAGAAGGTGGAGACTCATAATAAAAGTAAAAGAAAGGCCTTCATAGAAGGAAGTAGAGACTCAAGTTTCATAAAGAGCTTCGAAAAATTATGGTACTGATTAGCTTTCAGCTCTCATTGCCCCTATCATAAGCATCATTAAATGGTTAAGGTTAAAGTGACACAACTAAGAGGATATGCTTGACAAGTTATAAGTTAAAATCTCATGCCCCTTACTTACGAGTACCGAACCTCATGCTACTCAACTTCAGTCACAAGTAAGCTCTTGTCATTGTAAGTACATATGTGTCATAGAGAACTGCCAACGGGGTACCCCTTGCACATGATACAGGAGCTATCCCATAATCAAAATGACAAGGCAAGCAGACAATGAGCATCTCAACAATCTTTTTATTTGCTATTTGCATAGGTTTTTATTGAGGATGCTTCATAGAGTGCTCATTATGGTGATGCTGCAAGTTTCCACCTTGATTAGGCATGGCTTAGGCTAGCGGCCCAGGCGTTTCTCTGACACACATACAAACTCCATGATCTTACAAGTTCCACTTTTATTTCACACCACCGGGATCCATAAGCAAAAGAACATGATATCAACGGGGTACAATGTACAAGTGCAATGTTGAAAGCGTTCTCCATGATACATGGTTCTGCTAACTTCAACTGATAAAGTGCAAGCATATACACAACAAAGATGTATGCAATGGTTCAAGTTTATTAAATGCAAGAAAAGTAAAGTGTGCCATCAAGTTCGTGAGAGCTTTAATCACTAATTTTCACATAACAAGTTTAATTTGGAAGGTAGATAAAAACATGAATATACTTGGAATAGCAATTGCTAATAGGTAGGTATGGTGGACTCTTTGGAATAACTTGGTTTAAGGAGTTGGATGCTTGAGTGGAACTCATACTTGGTTACGGAGGCTAGCAAAAGACTGGGAGCGACAAACTAAGAGAGCAATAATGTCCATAATCATGCAGAGCGACAAAACATCATTGATCAAAGCATAAAGTGTTACTACAAGTTGAAAACTAAAGGACCATAAAGGCTATGGTGACTTGGTATAGTCATAACATGGTGTGAGCATGCGCCAAGTCAACCCAAATAAAGCATCAAAGGAGAATACCACTATACTATACTTTAATATGCTAAAATAACGCATGATTCATCCAAGGCACATTAAGCAATCTCAATTGTTTATAACATGTCAGGCTACATCAAAGAATACTAAGCATAAAGCCAAAACAATATCAATCATGGCATGACAAAGCATAGGCCACAGTCAAAAACAAACTCTCTTTACCACTTAAGCATGAACTTTCCTACTCTTTTCCACTCCAAACCAAACTATTTGAAAACCAATGTATGAAAGAAGGGGTCCAACCAATTTATTCAGCAAACTAAGCAAACGAAAAAAAAACGAAAACGAAAAAGAAGATGCTCTAAGAACAACACAACTGTGCATGAAACAATAAAAATGAAGTGTTTGGAAGAAACCTGGGATTTTTATTGATGAAGAAGAGGATGCCTTGGGCATCCCCAAGCTTTGACGCTTGTAATTCTTGGATATTTCTTGGGGTGACACGCGTGGCATCCCCAAGCTTGAGCTTTAGTCCATCCTTCATCTCATTACTCATTCCTTCCATACACCTAAATTTTTTCGTTCATACAATACTTCACACAATCTTTATTAGCAACATTAGTGCACTCAAGATAGTAAGTCTTTGGGTTCAGTTCCAACACCAATAAAACATCCATTAAAACACAAGCTACTGTAGCCCTTCCCTGAAAAAGCCCAATTCCCCAAAAGAACTAAAAAAGGATCCAACAAGAAGCAAATGCAAATAATGGCAGAAATCTGTCAAAACAGACCAGCATGTAAAGACGAATTTTTTCGAAGAACTTCTGTTGCTCAAATCGAAAAGTGTTGAAGTAACGAAAGTTAGATAACAACCTGGGGCAGAAGCACAAAAAATTCACGCCTCCAAAGGACGTACAGAGATTTTATACGGTGAAGCACAAAAATCTGTTTCGGGAGAGCAACTTTCCCAACCATTACTTCTCTCTCATTAGAAGTTACTCTTGGCACAAAAAGAAAATAAAAAGGATAAGGAGCGGTTATTACTGAAGTAATAACTTCCAAGACTCATCTAAAACTTTTGGGTTATCTCCCAATAAATACTTTTCTTTAACGCCTTTAAGTTAGCCATGATAGTTTGAGAGGATGCTCACATAAGAGATATGAATTGAAGTAAAAGAGAGCATCAAGAAGCAAATTCAAAACACATTTAAGTCTAACCCACTTCCTATGCATAGGAATCTTGTATGCAAATAAATTCGCAAAGAACAAAGTGACAGGCATAGGAAGATAAAACAAGAGTAACTTCAAAACTTTCAGCACATAGAGAGGTGTTTCAATACCATGAAAACTTCTACAACCATATTTTCCTCTCTTATAATAATTTTTAGCAGCCTCATGAATAAACTCAACAATATAACTATCACATAAAGCATGCTTTTCATGTTCTACAAAAACATAATTTTTCTCAAGCTCAAAAATAGTGGGGTTAAAATCTTCAAACATACTTTTAACAATTCTATAACATGATGACTGATCATTCAATATAGTACCATCGTCTAGAGCTTTATCATAAACGATTTCTAACCAAAACTCTTTAGTACCATGCATCTCGAAGTTAGGCACACATAAAGTATTATCACAGATAGCATAAGCATAACATTCATCCTCCTTAGATATAAATGTGTAGGGGACAATCAAATAATGTAAGGGATAAAGAGTTACTCTCATTAGAAGGTAGGCATGGGTAGCTAATCCATTTTTCCTCCTTTTGTTCATCACTCTCCTCCTATTTTTCATCTAATGAGCTTTCAGGTTCATCAACTTCTTCTTCCATAAGATCCAGCAAGGCATTAGTCTCTTCCATTTGTGGAAAGCATCTATTAATATATTCAAGAATATAGCCATTTTCTTCCTTGTAATTATCAAAGAAAAATTTAAGTATATCACAAACCTCATATTTATAAGGTGAATCATCAATATTTTCAAGCAAACTAGCAAGTTCAAATGCACCCTACCAAGCAATAAATTCCTCAATTTATTCCACATCATAAAAGTCATAATTTCCCTTAACATAAAAATGATATGGTAACATCATCATTACACTCACATTGAAAAGGGAGGTGTTTGTACCTCCTGCAGCAACAAGATTTATCAAAGCAATAAGTAACATTATAAGTAGAGCACACGTTTATAGCAATGGTCTACAATTTATCAATTTGTTCCCATAAGTGTTTCCCTTTTTGTGACAAGCGGTGTTCCTTATAATAATATTTTTGTTCTTCTGTGAACCCACCTTGCCAATAAGATTCAGTTTCAAAGAAATCAACCATTGATAGAAAGCATGATAAAGCAAGACAAGAACAGACCAACGAAAATAACAACTAGAGTAGGAACTATTTTTTTGTATTTTTGATAAAGAAACAAGCAAATAAGGCGGAAATAAACTAAGCTCGAACAATTGTGATTCCAAGTGGACTTGATAAATAAAGCTATGCTCCCCGGCAACGGTGCCAGAAAATAGTCTTGATGACCCACAACTATAGGGGGTGTATCGCAGTATTTTCGAGGGAAGTGAAACCCAATTTATTGATTTGACACAAGGGGAGCCAAAGAATATTTATAAGCCTTAACAACTAAGTTGTCAATTCAGCTGCACCTGGAAACAATCTTGCTCACAGCAGTTTATTAGTAGCAACCGTTTTGTAGTAGCAATAGCAAAGTAATAGTAGTAAACAGTAGGATTCGAGTGCTGTAGGCATAGGGATGGATGGACGGGTGTTGCATGGACAAGACAATTCACATGGCAATCAGAACATAGGGCATTTGCAGATAAATAAGATAAAGCATCCAAGTACTAGATAATCCTAGGGATGTGTTCCATATATAGTCATACGTGCTCGCAATGAGAACTTGCACAACATCTTTTGTCCTGCTAGTCCGTTTGCAGCGGGGCCTCAAGGGAACTACTAGCAATTAAGGTTCTCCTTTTAATAGAGCACCGGAGCAAAGCATTAACACTCTGTGAATACATGTGATCCTCACATCAAATCCATTCCCTCTGGTTATCCCGATTTTTGTCACTTCGGGGCCTTTGGTTCCAGACAACAACGTGTGTATACAACTTACAGGTAAGATCATAAACAATACTATCATAATGAATCAATAACATGTTTAGATCTGAAATCATGGCACTCGGGCCCTAGTGACAAGCATTAAGCATAACAAGTCGCAACAAAGTTAAAAAGCACTAATAGTAGATACTAGGCACCATGCCCTAACAATCCGATGTCATTACATGAACGATCTCATCCAATCCCTACCATCCCCATAGCCTATAGCGGGGGTTACTCACTCATAATGATGATCGATGGAGAAGTGATGGTGATGATGATGGCGATGATCGATGGAGAAGCGATGGTGATGATGATGGCGATGATATCCTCCAATTCTCCGTCCTGGTAGGGTGCCAGAACAAAGTTTCTGGTTCTGAATCGTGGAATCTAGTGGTGGCGGCAGAGTGGAACTCCTTCTGGAAAAACATCGACCCCCCCTTGGTTTTTATGTCAAGAGGTGACTTATAGCCGAAGAGGGAGGCCTAGGGGTGTCTGGGGCGGCCAGACCACCCCCTGGCGCGGCCAGGCCTGGCCTACATGGCTAGGTGGTGTGGCCAGGCCCCAGCCCCTCTCCATCTCGTATTCTGGCTCCTGGTGACCCTCGGTGAAAAACTGACTTTGGCTTTTGTCCCGTCCAATTCCAAGAATATTCATTTTCTAACTTTCCTGGAACCAAAAATAGCAGAAAACAGGCATCTGGCACTGTGGCTCTTGTTAATACGTTAGTCCAAGAAATCATATGAAAAGTACTCCAAATTAGATAAAACCAAGCATGGAACATCAAAAATTATGGATACGTTTGCAACGTATCAGCTGCTGGCTTTAGGGGGTGGATGCTTGCTTTGGGGGGTGGTTGCTAGCTTTGGGGGGGTGGCTGCTGACTTTGGGGAGGTGCCGGACGGCATACCAGCGGGTGGGAGGGAGTGGGCAGGTCACCATGGGAAGAGTGCTGCTCATGTTGGACAGCTGCCAGCTCGCCTTGGGCAGCTGGTTGCTTGCCTTGGGAAGCTTCCTTCTTGGCTTGGGTGGGTGGTAGATTGATGACAGCTGGCTTCTCGCCTTGGTGGGCATCAGGAACTTTAGTTTTTGACACTTGGCCGGCATTAGAAACTGCAGCCTTAGCTAGTTGGACGGCATTAGGAACTGCAGCTTTGGCACTTGGCCAACATCGGGAATTGGAGGTTTAGCTACTTTTCGGGCATTAGGAACTGAAGATTTGGCCACTAGGTTGGCATCAGGAACTGCATCATCGGTGACCAGCAGGGGAAACTGAAGTGCAGCTCTAGCCACCTCCAGGGCATTAGGAAGTGTGACTTAGGCAGTTAGCGTGGCATCAGGAAGTTCGGCTTTGGTCGTTTGCCGGGCATCAGGTAGTTCGTCTTTGGTAATCTTCTGTGCTGCACTCCGAGTTTCTTGTGAATGGATCGCAGGACTTGCCGCTTTTGGTGTCTGCCGTGTGGAACCTAGAGGTGGAAGTCCTGCTTTTAGCAGATTCCCCTTGGACCTCGTGTGTCTCTCATTTTCTGTGTCTGGATATAATACTGATGCCACAACACGCTTGCGAGATGATCCACCACCAGGAGACATCCTTTTCCTGGGAGTTGTCTTCTTGAATTTTCTCTGCTTAAGCTACACATTTTACATGTAATAGTCCATTGGGGAAAATAAAGAGGAACAAAACATATGGCAGAAAGAGTAAGCAAAAAATTCCACACAAGATGATTTGGCAGCACCTTAATTGTGGAGAAATCATGACAAGATGGTGAGCTAGTAGGTAAGGGGACTACCTGTAGCCCAGTCTCCTCAGTGACTAGTGTTTCATCACCTGATATGCCACCTTCACTAATACCCACCCTTGTGATCATACCGAGGTCCAGAGGGATCACTATTGCTCTTTTTAGGGGAGAATACAGTTGGGGATGCGACATCACTAGCTACGAACCTAATACCAAGTCGTTGCATCCATGGGATCTTTCTCATGATGGTTTTCATCCGACTTTCTTCCATCGGTAGTATTTGTGGCTCTAACATGAATAAAGAATTCCAATTAATCTAGAAATATAAAACTGGGTGCGATACCAACCTATGTTATATAGTATATAGTACTCATCATTTAATAGGTCGCCATGAGCAATTTAAACAAAAAGATCGTAGGCTGCCAAACTAATGCAACACACGGGATAATGTAACCTAGTCTATGAAGGAAATATGCCCTGAGAGGCAATAATAAAGTTGTTATTATATATTTCTTGTATATGATAGATGTTTATTTTGCATGCTATAATTGTATTGATAGGAAACATCAATACATATGTGTTTAATAAACAAAATGGGTTCCTAGTTATGCCTCTCTTATAGACTAGCTTGTTGATTAACAAGATGATCAAAGTTTCCTGATCATGGACATTGGATGTTGTTAATAACAAGGTCACATCATTTGTGAAATGATGTGATGAACATTCATCCGAAGTATAGCATTACGATCAAGTCATTATGTTTATATTGCTATAACATCATACAAAGTAGTCTTAGTCCTTAGACCATGAGATCATGTTAATTGCTAACACCGGAAGAGTATCTTGATAACATCAAACGTCACACCTTAACATGGTGACTATAAAGATGGGTTCAGTACTACGAAGGTGTTATGTTGAGGCTCATAGATCAAGAGTGGAATTTGTCAATCCAGATGACGGATAGATATACTCTGGGCCCTCTCGGTGATATCACATTAAGATAGCTTGCAAGCAAGTGATGTGATCACTAGAATGTTGTATCACGGGAACGAGAAAAGAGTGCATGTCGGTAACGAGATCAAACTAGGTATTTGGATACCGATGATCGAATCTCGTACATGTATTATATCATGAGACAAAGGGATTAAATTGCTGACGTCAAAGGTTCTCACGATCACAGAAGTCATTGTTGAATGTGCAGGAGTCAGTATGGATCTCCAGGTCCTGCTTCTGGTTATTGATCTGAGAGGAGTCTCAATCATGTCTGCATTATTCGCGAACCGTAGGGTGACACACTTAAGGGTTGCCGGACACCATTTAGGAGCACATATGATCCAGACAAAAGGTTTGCAAAGCGCAAGAAATGTTTCGATAGAAACAGGAATTGTTTCGATAGAAACCGGAATTGTTTCGGATGAAATTGCAGAAAGTGGTTCTGCATGTGATATTGAAATGTTGCAAGGGGTTTTATGTGAATGTTTGTTAATTAAAGTAATTAACAAAATTCTGAATAAAAATAATAAAAGAGTTTTATTAAATGAGAGAGCATTAAATTTGGAGAAATTTAATGCATTTAAAGTGGAGACTTTAAAAGAGAATGTTAAGGGGGCATTTTAATGTGGAGGGGTTACCACCACATGAATGGGGGAGGTGAGGAGTCACCCCCCATGCGCCGGCCATGGAGAGGGGGCACCCCCCTCCTCCTATAAAAGGCCACCCTCTCCTCCTTCATCCTCACACCTCCTCGTGAAGGATCTCTCTTCCCCTCTAGATATTGCCCCATGGTCTCGGATTAGCGAGATACATGTTCCCGGTGGCCTTGCGTCTGGAAGGAGTTGCTGCTTCCGCTGATTCGCTGGAGCGAGGAGGTGGAGGTTGTCCGATGGCTTGAACGTGTGTGCGAGGACGGATGCGCTGCTGATTTGCGGTGCTCGGACTTCCACACAATCTTGAGATCGGCAAGCGTACGACTACATCAACCACGAGTTCCTACTCGTTAACAAAACTCGTTGTCTTCGAGGGTAAGTTCTCCATGGATGTATGTCCACCCGTTGCTCTGTATCTAGTAGATAGATCTTGGCATATAGTTCTCATCATAGGAAAATTATTGTTTTCTATGCTGCGGACCCAATAGTCTACAACCTTCGTTTTTGCTACTTCTAGGGGTCTGTGGGGTGGGGGGATACACTTGGAGATCCAACAACATATGCTAAGAACCTAAGATCATGTATAATGCAAGACGCTTGGAGAAGTTCTTAGAAAAATAGACTGGTTTTTGGTTAAGCAATGGTGCTTATTTATAACAGGATGATGTCTAAATTGGCACCTCTCGAATACAAATAAGCACTATTTCTTACGAAAAAGCTAGATTATTTTTCTAAGAAACACCCCAAGCACATTCCACTGTACATATGTGTTTCCAACATGTATAGGGAACTCCATATATGGCTCAATATATAACATATGGGGTGGAATAGTCCGCTATGACCAATTCATACTCTGATCATAAGACATACGACGAAACAGCAAAACAAATGCAACATGGATTGCATGATAGTGCTACTATGGGTGGCCTAGCTGGTATTATACACTAGTATCGTACACATAATACTAGTGTGTACAACCTTCCCACTATGACCAACCTAAATGAAGGTGTCTATGTTATAAGACCTATGACACTGCTCACTATGGAGATAATATTAAGACCAGTCATAGTGGGGAGTAACATAGCCTAGTAACATGCTATGTTACTCCCCACTATGACCAGACTTAGTATTATACACTTCAATAGTAAGCAGGGCGGGACGATTAAACATAACTAGTACAGGCATCTATCGTGCAATTAAATAGGCAATTAAGAAAAATATAACATATGGTGCTCATTGTCCTATAGTAAACAATCATGTAAAACAGTAAACTATGAACTACTTATACGATGAACATAAGACATATCACGAAACAGCCAAAGTAATGCAACAAATAGGATAGTGCAACCTTTATCACACGCAAACTGATCATAAGCCTAATAGTTTACAAGCTGGGCATTTCACCAATTGGTTGCAATAATAAGGAGGTCATGACAGTTAAACATGAGCAGTATATGCATCTATATCTTGCCACTGAATAGGCAAGTAGGCAGAATATAACATATGTTGTTGATTGTCCAATAGTAATCACAAGTGTAAAATATTCCACTGCGAACATTTTGTATTTATACTCTGATCATAAGACGTTTTATGAAAAGCATTTATCTGGAACAAACAATATAACCAAACAGCAGAAAAGCAAGGTAAGTTTTTCCTTGCCTTGAGGCTATGGGGCCTTTTTCTTACTGCTATTCCTGGCGGAACGCTTAAATTGTGGCATCGAGGCTTATCAGCGGACCTTGGTAGCAGACTATGTGGAGGAGGTGCACGACGAGTAGGCAGACCTTGTCAACGGTGATGTGGCAGACCGTGTCGACTAGGTGGATGGCGAGTAGGCGTACCTTGTAGTCGAGGTGCACGTCGAGTGAGCAGACCTTGACCACAAGTGGGTAGATCTTGATGGCGACATGCAGGGATAGTTGGAAGAACTTGACGGTGAGGTGGCAGGCCTTGTCGACGAGGTGCACGACGAGGTGGCATACCTTGTCGGCGAGGTGCACGTCAAGTGAGCAGACCTTGACCGCGGGTGGGCGGACCTTGGCATCTAGGGAGCAAACCTTGATGGAGAGGTGCACGACAAGTGGGGAGATCTTTACGGAGAGGTGCACGTAGAGGTGGAAGATCTTGTGGGTGAGGTCGACGGCGAGCTTGCAGACCTGCGAGCTTGATAGTTGGCATGAGGTGGTGGGAAACCGCGAAGGTGACGACGGGCTAGGGTTTGGGCTACGGTGACGGCTAGCTGCTATCTACTGGAAAGAAGGACGGCGGCATGGTGGGGAGGGGCATAGGGCGGCGAGGGGCAGAGTGAAGGACGACGGTGAGTGGAGGAAGGACGGACGGCGGCGAGGGTGAGGGCGAGGGAGGAGGCATAGGACGGCGAGGTGAGGAAAAATGGATCTCGTCCACTTTCGGTTGGGGAGGGGATAAGGAGGGTTTCTTTTAGATTACATAAATGCCCCTCTCCGCGAATGATGCATGGCGTTGTGCTGAATGGCTGATCGGTCTATCCCAGGGATGAAATTTCGAGGCGCGAAATTTAACTCCTACGCGCGAAATTTGAGCGGGGTGTGTCGGTCAATTTTTTTGATGGCGTATCCAAGCCGTCTATTGCATGATGAGTGGCTCAAATAAATTAATCACATAGGATACTTGTTAAAAAGGTACCTTTCGAAGATATTGGCAATTACTAACCCAAAAATTCAGGGAAATTCCGTATAATGCTCAAATAAATTAGCATTACCATATTTATTAAAGTGTGGATGTTGCTATAGGCAAACCATGGTGTTGAAGGAAAACAAACATAGGAAATCAACTTCCACACATATTGCAATGCACTAGTACTACTACAGAGAAGTTGCATTCCACTTGAGTGTGTGTGTGGTCATGTATATATCAATGTGGTTTTGGAAAAGAACACACACACACATATATATATGCAATGTGCAATGACTCTAGGGGATCCAAGTGGTAAACCATGGTGTAGAAGCAAAACACACATAGGAAAAGCAACTTCCACGCACATTATATTAATGCTGCAGTGTGACAGAGAGAGAATCCACTAGTGGAGTGTGTGTGGTCATCAGATATATATCAATGTGGTTTTGGAAAATAACACATATGCAATATAATGTGCATGCAATGACTCTATGGGGGACCCAAGTGGAAAACCATGGTGTAGAAGAAGCAATACACACATAGGAAATCAACTCCCACACATTTAATTCACCGGTGTGAGACAGAAGTTGCATCACAGAATATAATCCATTAGAGTAGTGTGTGTGTGGTCATGTATAGATATGATCAATGTGGTCATGTGGATCATCAATAATGACTATCTCTAGTGGAGAGATATATATCAATAAGTGGTTTAGGAAAGAACACATGCAAATCACTCTAGGGGATGATCCATATATATACATGTGTCAAACCATCATATGGTCATATATATAGAGACCAAAAGCACACTAGTGTGACAAAAGTTGAATCACAGAATCCACTTGAGTGTGTGTGGTCATCAGATATCAATGTGGTAACACATATGCAATATAATGTGCATGCAATGAATCTATGGGGGATGCAAGTGGAAAACCATGGTGTATAAGAAGTAAAACACACATAGGAAATCAACTCCCACATATTTAATGCACTAGTGTGAGACAGAAGTTGCATGACAGAATATAATCCACTAGAGTAGTGTGTGTGTGGTCATGTATAGATATGATCAATGTGGTCATGTGGATCATCAATAATGACCATCTCTAGTGGAGAGAGATATATATCAATGTGTGGTTTAGGAAAGAACACATGCAAATCACTCTAGGGGATGATCCATATATATACATGTGTCAAACCATCATATGGTCATATATATAGAGACCCGAAAACACACTAGTGTGACAGAAGTGGAATCACAAAATCCACTGGAGTGTGTGTGTGATCATCAGATATAAATGTGATAACACATATGAAATATAATGTGCATGCAATGAATCTATGGGGGATGCAAGTGGAAAACCATGGTGTATAAGAAGCAAAACACACATCAGAAATCAACTCTCACACATTTAATGCACCAGTGTGACAGAGAAGTTGCATCACAGAATATAATCCACTAGAGTAGTGTGTGTGTGGTCATGTATAGATATGAGCAATGTGGTCATGTGGATCATCAATAATGACTATCTAGTGGAGAGAGAGATTTATCAATGTGTGGTTTAGGAAAAGAACACATGAAAATCACTCTAGGGGATGATCCATATATATACATGTGTCGAACCATCATGGTCATATATATAGAGACCAAAAACACACTAGTGTGATAGAAGTTGAATCAAAAAATCCACTAGTTTTGGAAAATAACACATATGCAATATAATGTGCATGCAATGACTCTATGGGGATAAAAGTGGAAAACCATGGTGTAGAATTAGCAAAACACACATAGGAAATCAACTCCCACACATTTAATGCACTAGTCTGACACAGAAGTTGCATCACCGAATATAATCCACTAGAGTAGTGTGTGTGGTCATGTATAGATATGATCAATGTGGTCATGTGGATCATCAATAATGATTATCTAGTGGAGATAGATATATATAAATATGTGGTTTAGGAAAAGAACACATGCAAATCACTCTAGGGGATGATCCATATATATATATGTCAAACCATCATGGTCATATATATAGAGACCAAAAACACACTAGTGTGACAGAAATTGAATCACAGAATCCACTAGAGTGTGTGTGGTCATCAGATATCAATGTGGTTGTGGAAAAGAACACATATGCAATATAATGTGCATGCAATGACTCTATGGGGGATGCAAGTGGAAAACCATGGTGTAGAAGAAGCAAAACACACATAGGAAATCAACTCCCAGTACACATTTAATGCACCAGTGTGACAGAGAAGTTGCATCATAGAATATAATCCACTAGAGTAGTGTGTGTGTGGTCATGTATAGATATGATCAATGTGGTCATGTGGATCATAAATAATGACTATCTAGTGGAGATATATATATATATATCAATGTATGGTTTAGGAAAATAACACATGCAAATCACTCTAGGGGATGATCCATATATATATGTGTGTGTCAAACCATCATGGTCATATATATAGAGACCAAAAACACACTAGTGAGACAGAAGTTGAATCACAGAATCCACTTGAGTGTGTGTGGTCATCAGATATAAATGTGGTTTTGGAAAAGAAAATATATGGAACATAATGTGCATGCAACGACTCTATGGGGGATGCAAGTGGAAAACCATGGTGTAGAATAAGCAAAACACACATAGGAAATCAACTCCCACACATTGAATGCACTAGTGTGATAGAGAAATTGCATCTCAGAATATAATCCACTATAGTAGTGTGTGTGTGGTCATGTATAGGTATGATCAATGTGGTCACGTGGATCATTAATAATTACTATCTAGTGGAGATATATATATATATATCAATGTGTGGTTTAGGAAAATAACACATGTAAATCATTCTAGGGGATGATCCATATGTATATACATGTCTCAAACCATCATGGTCATATATATAGAGACCAAAAACACACTAGTGTGATAGAAGTTGAATCACAGAATCCACTAGAGTGTGTGTGGTCATCAGATATCAATGTGGTTTTGGAAAAGAACACCTATGCAATATAATGTGCACGCAATGACTCTATGGGGGATCCAAGTGGAAAACCATGGTGTAGAAGAAGAAAAACACACATAGGAAATAAACTCGCAGTACACATTTAATGCACCGGTGTGACAGAGAAGTTGCATCAGATAATTTAATCCACTAGTGTAGTGTGTGTGTGTGTGTGGTCATGTATAGATATGATCAATGTGGTCATGTGGATAATCAATCATGACTATCTAGTGGATATATATATATATATCAATGTGTGGTTTAGGAAATAAGAACACATGCAAATCACTCTAGCGGATGATCCATATATATATACATGTTGTGTCAAACCATCATATGGTCATATATATAGAGACCAAAAACACACTAGTGTGACAGAAGTTGAATCACAGAATCCACTTGAGTGTGTGGGGTCATCAGATATCAATGTGGTTTTGGAAAATAACACATATGCAATATAATGTGCATGCAAAGACTCTATGGGGGATGCAGGTGGAAAACCATGGTGTAGAATAAGCAAAAGACACATAGGAAATCAACTCCCACACATTGAATGCACCAGTGTGACAGAGAAGTTGCATCACAGAATATAATCCACTAGAGTAGTGTGGATGTGGTCATGTATAGATATGATCAATATGGTCATGTGGATCATCAATAATTACTATCTAGTGGAGATATATATATATATATATATATCAATGTGTGGTTTAGGAAAAGAACACATGAAAATCACTCTAGGGGATGATCCATATATATATACATGTTGTGTCAAACCATCAGATGGTCATATATATAGAGACCAAAAACACACTAGTGTGACAGAAGTTGAATGACAGAATCCGCTGGAGTGTGTGTGGTCATTAGATATCAATGTGGTTTTGGAAAAGAACACATATGTAATAGTATGTGCATGCAATGACTCTATGGGGGATCCAAGTGCAAAATCATGGTGTAGAAGAAGCAAAACCCACATAGGAAATCAACTCCAGTACACATTTAATGCACTAGTGTGACAGAGAAGTTGCATCACAGAATATAATCCACTAGAGTAGTGTGTGTGTGTGTGTGGTCATGTATAGATATGATCAATGTGGTAATGTGGATCATCAATCATGACTATCTAGTGGAGATATATATACATATCAATGTGTGGTTTAGGAAATAAGAACACATGCAAATCACTCTAGGGGATGATCCATATATATACATGTTGTGTCAAACCATCATATGGTCATATATATAGAGACCAAAAACACACTAGTGTGACAGAAGTTGAATCACAGAATCCACTTGACTATATGTGGTCATCAGATATGAATGTGGTTTTGGAAAAGAACACATATGCAATATAATGTGCATGCAAAGACTCTATGGGGGATGCAGGTGGAAAACCATGGTGTAGAATAAGCAAACCACACATAGGAAATCAACTCCCACACATTGAATGCACCAGTGTGACAGAGAAGTTGCATCGCAGAATATAATCCACTAGAGTAGTGTGTGTGGTCATGTATAGATATGATTAATGTGGTAATGTGGATCATCAATAATTACTATCTAGTGGAGATATATATATATATATATCAATGTGTGGTTTAGGAAAAGAACACATGAAAATCACTCTAGGGGATGATCCATATATATAGATGTGTCAAACCATCATGGTCATATATATAGAGACCCAAAAACACACTAGTGTGACAGAAGTTCAATCACAGAATCCACTTGAGTGCGTGTGGTCATCAGATATCAATGTGGTTTTGGAAAAGAACACATATGTAATAGTATGTGCATGCAATGACTCTATGGGGGATCCAAGTGGAAAACCATGGTGTAGAAGAAGCAAAACCCACATCGGAAATCAACTCCCAATACACATTTAATGCACCAGTTTGACAGAGAAGTTGCATCATAGAATATAATCCACTAGAGTAGTGTGTGTGTGTGGTCATGTATAGATATGATCAATGTGGTAATGTGTATCGTCAATCATGACTATCTAGTGGAGATATATATATATATATCAATGTGTGGTTTAGGAAATAAGAACACATGCAAATCACTCTAGGGGATGATCCATATATATATACATGTTGTGTCAAACCATCATATGGTCATATATATAGAGACCAAAAACACACTAGTGTGACAGAAGTTGAATCACATAATCCACATACTGGAGTGTGTGTGGTCATCAGATATCAATGTGGTTTTGGAAAATAACTCACATGCAATGTGCAAACTCTAGGGGGGATCCAAGTGGAAAACCATGGAGTGTGTGTGGTCATCAGATATCAATGTAGTTTTGGAAAAAACATGTTGGAAATCTTTTTGGTCCGCATGCATGCATGCATGGAGTATCTAGAGCAACAATGATTTACTGAATAATTTAGAAGAAATTAAATCGAGTGTGGGTTTTGCATTTTCCATTGACATGTCGAAAAATGATTAACTGCAAAAGAAAGTTGTGTATATATGCGTTTTGCATTCCCACTCGTGCGTTTTGCATTCACACGTGCAATGTACACGACTCCCAACCCGCGTGCGCTCCCACCGCCCAACTCCCATCGTCTCCCAGTCATTTAAAAGACATCAGCCACACAGTCTCCCCATCGTCTCCTAGTCATTTCTCCACACTCCATCCCACTCTTCCCTGCACTCCAGATAATAGAAAGAAACCCTAGCAACAACTACGAGATCGTTTTCTCATGAAGATGAAGAGATCAAGACTGGTGGTCGCCGAGGACGCCAAGGTCATCATCGTCGAGGACGCCAATGCCATCGTCCAGAAGCAAGAAGATAACAAGGTCGAAGAGGAAGCGGTTGCAGATCCGGTGGCGGTTGCAAATAACAAGGTGCACTATGATTACTTAGACGATAGTGAGGATGAAGAACCTATGGATCCATTCACGTTCGAGCAAGAACCCAGGGACGGAGAACTGGAGGTAATTAGATCTGAATTGTGAATGGGGTTTTTAGATTTTACTGTTCATATTTTAATATGTAGGGTTTTCTGATCTTGTAGAGTTTGGTTAATTAGTTTGTTCTCCGCCTAGTAATTATATGCTCATCTTTTGTTGGTCGTTTTGATCTGCCCCTAGTCATTCCAGTCGCACATTTTCTAGTTTGATTTGATAGCTAGTAGTTCTAGGCGCCTAGTAGTTCTATACATGCCCATCTTTTGTTGGTCATTTTAATTAGTTTGTAGGGTTAAGAGATCTCTTATCTAGGTTGTGTTCATATTGTCCAATGTATAGTTTAAAGTCACAGATATATATATAGTAATCATACGAGCTCCTGACTACATTAACAGAAATTTAATGTCCATCTCTGTTATAATTAGGGAAACAAACCATATGTATATATGCATTAAAATACAGATAAATGTCCATCTCTGTTATATTTAGGGAAACAAATTGTTAAATTCCTAATTAACTGAGTATATTAGGAGAAAGCAAATTCCTTTTTGTACCATGTTCTAGTCATAACTTCTTTTTGTTTTTCCAATTTACTGATAAGATGAGTGTAAATAATTACTCCACCTGTCCTAAAAAGGATGTCTCAGATTTCTTATTAAAATTTGGATGTATTGTTGTATATACTGAAACTTGTATAGATATTCATTCAAATTATTTGAAAGAAAACATGATAATTTTAACTTAAGTGGAGTGTATATGTTAAATACTAGATCATGCATGTTTTATCCAATCTCTGTTATAGTAAGTTGTGTATTTATATGAAGATATGCATTAAAATAATGCTAATAAATTAAATTTCTCTGTGTAGTCCATCTCTGTTATTTGTTTAGGGAAGCAAATTGTTAAATTCATAATACACTGAGTATATATTTAAGAGAAAACAAATTCCTATTTATACCATGTTCAAACTGAATAAAACTAGCTAGTCATAACTTCTTTTTGTTTTACCAATTTACTGATAAGATAGATGGAAAGAATTACTCCATCTGTCCTAAAAAAGGATGTCTCAGTTTTGTTAAAATTTGGACGTATCTTTATATACCGAAACTTGTATAGATTCTTTCAAACTATATTTGGGAGAACAGTATAATTTTTATAGCACTTGTTTTATCATATATTTATGCAAAACAGATATATGTTTGATGGACTAGTTTTTTCAAAAGTTGTGTGCACATGCTAAAATTAATCTCTCAACACAGCCCTTTCCTAGTTTGATCTCATGATCTTGGGAGAGTATTTTTTTCATTCACTGATTTCTTCTCTCTACTTGCCAATTTGTAGGAACCAGATAGCGATGTCGGTGAAAGTATGTGGTCCAGGCACGCAAAAGCCGCCACATCCTGAAGCAAATGAGGAATGGGAGGTTCCCCTTCCGCCGAGGTGCAAACAAGTATAGGTGCCCCTTCTGCGTAAGAAGGGTTGCGAAAGACCTAAACAGCATCGTGCAACATGCCCAGGGCATTGCTCGTGGAGGATAGTGGCGTGCGAATCATACCAAAGCCAAGCATGCTTCCTTCATGGTTTACCTGAGCAAGTATGCCAACCGCGGTCACATTGCTCTATGGCCCTAACTGCTTGATCCTGCTTCCTTAGCTGCCTCCTGTAGTTGCTTCGTGTTACCTCTGCTGCCACCTCTTGTTGCCTCTGCTGCCTCCTGTTGCATGTTGCATATTGCTGCCTCCTGTTTATGTAATGGGTTACTGTTATAGTATATCATTTGGGTTGTGTAATTATTAAGTACTACTAGTAGTATGCGGTGGTTGTGATCGAACCTATTTAACTAGTACCTCTATATATTGTCAGTACCTTTTAAGTTGTTTATTATGATTGTTCCTAGTTGCACATATTTCTGACATTTCGAAATATTTTTTTAGTGTGCATCTTTTAGAAACACACACGTGATTGTTCCTGGTTTTGCAACAATATAGAAAATCCATGGTTATTGTTCCTGGTTGCAGCATGTTTGAAATCAAAAAAAGATAAATACACATTACTTTTGCAACCATGATTTTTCCTAGTTTCAACAAGTTTGGTACAACAAGTTAAATACATCTCATGAATACTGAAAACAACTGACTAGCTAGCTAGCTAACTAAACATCCAACAAACTCATTCCTCTTACTGTTTTCTAAAATGTCAAAATAACTAAGAGGAAGTAGAATACATCCATAATTCAATACTTATTTCCACAATTGCCAACAACAAAAAGAAGAACACACCCTAAAGTCACTGCCACACTAAGCATCATCATGAACCAAACATGCTTGCATTCCATTTCTTTTCTCATTTTCTTCAACCTCAGTTTAGATATCTGCAGATCCATGTCTCTATCTGCCAGCCTCAGCTCAATCATCATCTTATCATCTACTTTCTTACATAGCTAGGCAAGCATCGTCTACATCTATGCCGGCCATGGGTTGTCCATCTAGTACAAGTAACAGCAAATCTGATTTGGACAACCTAAAAAATTTCTACCAATGTCTGCACCATAGGAGGCAACCTTCCTAGAAGGAACATGGTTGCACTGGCATATCGAACTAGGATCTAGCTCCTTCCCACCAATCTCTTGATCTAGGATGGAAATTGGCAGCTCTTCGTCGATTCCAACCCAACTCTGCAGAACAAGTCATTGAAACAGTTAAATTCCCCTAACTACTAGAACCCTAGGTAGAATAGATTCAGGGACAGAGCAAGACCTAATTTACCTAGTCCACAACGTCGCCCTCTCTTGCCGGCTTGTGCATCCCCATGGCAGCCGAGATGTGGCAGCGACGGCAGCAATGGTGGCTGTGCGGTGCGGCACGGAGCGGTGCGGTGCTGCGGGGAAACACCTTGTTATGGGGCAACTCATCAGCTCCAGTATGGGCCCCATCTATCGTTGGGTATTACAGGTCCCTTCCACACTCGCCCAAATCCACTCACCTCCCAGCATTGGGAAAACCCTCTCCGGCGATGGCTGAATCCCCTTATCGACCCTCCCCGGTGACGGACAAATCCCGTCCCCTCCCCTCCCCAGCGACAGACAAATCCCCCCCTCTCGTACCTCCTCGAAGATGACCAAATCCCCTCCCCTCCCCTGCGATGGCCAAATCACCTCCCCTCCCCTTCCCAGCGATGACCAACAACCCTCCCCTTCCCGGTGATGACGGCTACAATGTAAGTGCTCCTCGACCTACTTCCCTTCATCGCGTCACCTCCTTGTTCTAGGTTCACCGCGTTAGTGCTCCATTTAGATCACCGACGATGGATCTTGGCCTCAGTGTCACCGCCTCGTTCTAGGGCAGAGCGGCGGTGTTGCTGTCTATGTCACTGGATGATCTTGAAGTAGTCGCCAAATTAATGCCCCAAATTGTTGTTTTTCATAGCTATATGTTAATGCTGATGGATAATCTTAGGATATTAACTATTTACAACTGGCCAATGACTAATATGTGGCACTTAGCTTGTTTATGGGATGATCTCCATCTACTTAGTGTCTTTGTACAACCACTATGGCTCTACATCTGCTTGGTAGATACAGATTCATCTCATTGACTTGTGTGTTCTATCTTACTATGTAGGTCATTGTATTCTCTTCACATGCATTTGGCCAATGATTAATGGGTGGGACTATCTCTGTCCATGGGATAATGTGCATATAGCATATGTTCTGTACAAACACATTTTCTATGCATGATTCTTGCTATAAGTTCGATTATCTCATTGATTTATGTGTGCTTTGTTAGTATGCGACCCAAATTGATGTTTTTCATAGATATGTTAGTGCTAAGGGATAATCTTGTGATTTTCACTGTTTACAACTGGTCAATGATGAAAATATGGCACTTTGACTTTTGATGGGATGATAGCCATCTACTTACTGTCTTTGCATGGCCACTATGGTTGTACATGCTCCTTGGTATATACAGATTCATCTCATTGGATGATGCTTGTAGTTGTGACCAAACCATATGCTTTTAAATTTGATTTTTGTAGTTCACTAATTATTGTTTGATTCTTCTAGTTAGCAAGTCTCCAAATGGCTGCACTATTAAGGGAAGAATTAGAAAGAGGCACCTGTAGAAACTGTGAATACAGCAAAATGGAAGGGCTGATGCAGAACGAGCCTACTGTACAGCATAACATTGAAATGCAGGTTTTAAAATTGTTGCTACTGACTCTTAGATAGTAGTTAAACCTACTGTATAGAAGCAAAACAAAACATTAATTCTAATTACTACAATGTCCATTTAGGTTTCTAAAACCAACGGCTGCTTAATCGATGTCACATCAGATGATGATGATGATTATGATGTGAAGCAACATGTAGTCAAGAGACCTAAGAAAGAGAGGTTCACAACATTTGATGATGATGTGAAGAAACTAGTCAAGATACCTAAGAAAGCGAGATTAAGAGCACCTGATGATGTGGTTGTTAGAATCACCAAAGCTAAGAAAACTAGGATCCCAACTCAGGTGTTTAAATTATAATACATTTAATGTATATATACAGTATATTTCTTTTGGGAGTTTAGTTCCATATATCATTTAGAAATTCATCATTTATTGCCTAACAGATCTGGCATCGTGTCTAGTATGAAAAATCAATTGCGAATCCAGGTTGTCATCGGGCATGTCCTTTTGTATCTACTTGTCAGAGTCACAGGGGTTCCAGAACCCAGTGGTAAGTGGTAACAAGAATTTTCTTTCAAACTACACTGTAAGTTTATAACCATTTGTTTAATGTCTTATTCTTTTGTTTTTGGTGCACAGACTGTGCCATGCAATTCAAGGTTCATGTTCAATCTAGCCACAGCTGAACGTGAGAGTGTGCCCTTGAAGGTTCTTGGGCGCACCTGCAAGATTGACCTCGAGAAAAGAAAGAACATGACTATCATGGGAGGTGAAGGATGGAAGCAATTCATTACACAAAATGATCTTATTAGGGAATAATTGTTATGTTTTTCTTTGACAGGACCCATGCCGAGGATAACTATTCTCTATATCTATGGTCTTGGTGGCAAGGAAGATGTATATGAATCTATGGTTTTCGCCCAAAGATGCCACCTTACCGATGATGAGAAGGAACACCTCCTAGCTACCCTACCGACAATCAACACCTTATTTGTGACCCGTTAGACAAGGACAAATCTTGTCCAACATAAGATGGTATGGTAACTACCTTTTCTTTGTTCCTTGTATGGCTCCATATATAACTTGTGGTGGTCGTCGTCTGACATGATTACTTCTTCTTTTTAATCCACGACACGACATCGTAGAGATTACCTACGAAAGTGGTTTCCTCCATGGGCATCCCTAATGATGGTGTGGCTGGAGTACAGCTAGGAAATTTTGACATCACCCCAATTTCATACAAGATTGACCCAGATGGTCGTGCCGTCTTCAGCAATCAGGGGAGGAAGAAATTCCACGAGAGTGAAGATGATCTAAAGGTTGGACAAGTCATGCTAATCACTGGTAGGAAGACCACAGAAGAGATGTTGGACGTGAAGTTTGTGTTCGAGACCATCTAGAGTGTAGTTGTGGTTGGGAACTGTTAAGTTTAACTAGTATGACGTAGTCTGCAACACCTAATTAGTCGTTTGAAACCTAGTGTATATATATATATAATATATTTGCATGTTTAGTCTACTCTGAAGATTTTGCTGGGTATGGTTATGAATGTGTGAACTGGAAGCTACTACAAAGAATTATATGGAAGCTACTAGTATAAAAGAATTCTAAAAGATTTCCTGTCCACATGCATTCTAGTCGTTTGGGCTGCTCGCGAGAGGATCCCTTATCGTGAGTTCGAGAGATTTACATGATGAGACTCTAATCTCCGTTAGATTTTCTGAATCAGTAATTACAACAACTTGAGTACTATGATTGTAAAAGTTGAAAGATAGTACTTGCACATAATTCTGAAAGCTAACACTGAGAATTCTAAAAGAAGCTACTAAAAATAAATACTTTGAATTCTGAAAGTACTAAAATTAAATACATTACAATATGTCTAAAAGGTAATATGCATAATGCTGATCGAAATAATATAAATACAGTACAAATTTCTACTTCAAAAAATAGACCTGGAAATGCTAGCAAATAACCTAGGATGAATAGAGGATTCATTCTCCCCAATATTTTTCGTCGTCGTCGGCTCCCGCGTGGTGCAACACATGTTAAGAGAACTCTCTCCGTCTGCAATGTGCTGCCAGTATCTCGCCCAGAGGGTAAGGCCTTGGTGTATGTTCCATACTTAAGCCATACGTTACCATTGTTGGTTCCTCTTCCCAGGATTGAACCTCATGATCGTACAGTCTTATATAATTCATGTAGTATATGCAACCGGGTTTGACTGTGGGGTGTAACATGGTGTCAATGGAGATAGACCGATGGTAATCAACAAAGAGGGCACGACTTCCAATGTCACCAACGGCCTCGAGAGAGCGGTTCTCCGTGTCCACCCGGTACAACACCGGTTGACCTTTAGCGAAATCCCCGTTCAACACAAGAAGCAGATCACCATCTGACTCAACTAGGTAAAATCTGTAGCCTCCACGTACCTGTTAAAAGACTGGGGCTGGAATTATTTTGGCCATCGTGACAGTGCTCGCACGCTTCTCTAACTGGATGTTGGTCGACATGATGTCTCCATTCTCAAGTAATGCATATCCTTCCCCTCGGAATGCCGTCATGCAGACCAGAAACATATCAGGAGGTGGTGAATACAATCCTTCTTCAAATGATTCATTGATTTGCCATGTTGGGGTGATCTCATCGGCCCATGCAATATGATCTAGATAATTTATGCAAACGAACACCATCGTCAGGGACTTCTTCACGACGACAGATTGCAGAAGATCAGATGGTATGTTTCTTGAAACCTAGTGTTAGACTTATGAGTGATAGGGTTCAGAAGCCGAATCTTGTACAGCCCCACCCTTTGAGCAATCACGATGACGCCACGAGAAACACCGACAAAGTAGAATCTTTTGGAAGAAGAGGGCATCAGTTAGCACTAAGATGTTTACAATGGAAAATACAAATAAATGAATGTTATATATATCAGATGTGAATGTGAACCTATGATGGACGTCCATTAGATTCGTCCTGAAGCAACGACCAGTGGTGAGGTTGAGGAAGGTGAAGTCGCCAACGTCTGAAAGTGTGTGATCTATCATGATCCAGTTGTTGAGATGGAATTTGGGCACCTTTAAAGTGCGGCACCAATCGATGCAGACTTCCCGACAAGCAGCATAGGTGCCAACGTACTCCTCTTTCTCTAGCAAGTAGTCGGCGATCTTGCGAAGTGGGTCGGCTAGGAGATCGGACCAGTTCCTCTTCATCTGGCTGCTGGCCATGTCTTACGTGCGGGAATGTTTTGATCGAGGAAGAAAGAAGAACTACCACTACAAGGAGAAGAAGAAGAGGAGAACAGACGAGGGAGACGTAGTGGAACTGCCACTGCAAGGAGACGAGGAGATGAGGGAGAAGAAGCAGAATTGCCACTTCAAGTTTGGATCAACGAGCTTTTTTTGGAACTAGCGCGTGAACTAGCCATGCACTACATGCAAGTTTTGATCAAACAGACTGACATGTGGGACCAGCTAAAAAATTCCGTGAAGTGCTACCGTGCATAGTGCGCTGATAGGTGGGGTTGAAGCACGAAGGAGACAGTCGATGGGAAAAGTGTCGAATATGTGCCGTGACGAATTCCACGACGAATTTTGCACCAGACGAAATGGCAAACTGGGCTTCAGGGCCTGGGACGAAATCTGATGAATTTGCCATGAAAAAAATAAGGAACGTCATGGATAACCGGGATAGAGGGGCTTGGAGCTCGTTACGACGAAACGTTCTAGCACGTCAGGAATCCGCGACGTTTTTAGGTCGCGTCATAAAAAAAACGTCACGGATCATCCATATTCTTGTAGTGACTAGAGTGTTCTAGGCAATGAATAACGGGGTGTGTCTCTCTCGAAAAGAAGTGTGTTGGGATCCAACCAACTTATTTAAGCAAACCAAACAAAAGGAAACTAAAAACAAAAAAAAGACGCTCCAAGAACAACACAATTGCATAAGGTAATAAAAATAAAGTGTCTTGAAAGAAGACCTGAGATTATTGATGAAGAAAGAGATGCCTTGGGAATCCCCAAGCTTTGACGCTTGTACCTCTTGAATATTTCTTGGGGTGACACGGGTAGCATCCCCAAGCTTGATATTCTGTCCATAGTTCATCTCATCTCATCATTCTCTCCCTACACTTGAAAACTTCCTTCATACTAAACTTCACACAATCTTCATTAGCAACATTAGTGTATTCAAAATAATAATACTTTGGGTACAATTTCAACTCGAGTAAATCATCCATTAAAACATAAGATACTGTAGCAATTTATTCTAAAAGCTCAAGTGATCAAAGAGAACTCAAAGACAAAGAGATTAAGAGGCAAATGCAAATAATGGAAGAAATCTGTCAAAACAGACCAGTAGGTAAATACCGATTTTTTCGAAGACCTTCTGTTGCTCAAATCGAAAAGTGCTAAACTAACGAAAGTTAGATAATAATCTGGCCACCGAAAATTACAGCTCAGTACTACGTACAGGGATTTTTCACGATTTTTTACAGTGAGGCACAAAAATCTGTTTCGGGACAGCAACTTTCCCAAGTCTTACTTCTCTCTCATTAGAGGTTATTCTTGTCACAAAAACGACATAAAAAGGATAAGGAGAGGTTATTACTGAGGAAATAACTTCCAAGACTCAAGAAAAAGAAAAATTACTGAAAATAAAAGATTGGGTTATCTCCCAAGAGTGTTTTCTTTAACGCCTTTGAACTAGGCTCAGTAATTTGAGAAGATGCTCACATAAGAAATATGAAATGAAGCAAAAGAGAGCATCAAGGAGCAAATATGATACACATTTAAGTCTAACACACTTCCTATTCATAGAAATCTTGTAAGAAAATAAATCAAAGAAGCACATATTAACAAGAATGGGTAAAAAAACAAGAGAAACTTTGAAACTTTCAATATAAAAAGAGGTGTTTAGTATCATGAGAATTCCAACAACCATATTTTCCTCTCTCATAATTATTTTCAGTAGCATCATGAACAAACTCAACAATATGAATATCACACTCATCCTCCTTTGGTAAGCATGGATGGTGATCAAATAAGGTATTAGTTAAAGAGTTACTCTTATTGGGAGGTAGACATGGGTAGCTGCTCCATTCTTCCTCCTCTTGATCATCACTCTCCTCCTCTTCTTCATCCAATGAGCTTCCAGTTTCAGTAACTTCTTCTTCCATAGGCTCCTGCAAGGCATTAGTCTCTTCCGTTGGTGGAGAGCATCTATTAAGACATTTAAGAATATAGCCATTTTCTTCCTTCTAATTATCAAAGCAAACTTGAAGTATATCATAAACCTCATATTTATAAGGTGCATCATCAGTATTTTCAAGAAAATAAGAAAGTTCGAATGCACCCTTCCAAGAAATAAATGCTTCAATGTGTTCCACATCATAAAAGTCATAATTTCCCTTAACATAAGAAGATATGGTAACATCATCATTATACTCACATTGAAAAGGGAGCTGTTTATACCTCCTACAACAATAAGATTTATTAAAGCAATAAGTAACATTATAAGTAGAGCACATGTTTCTAGCAATGGTATACAATTTAATAATTTATTCCCATAAGTGTTTCCCTTTTTGTGACAAGCGGTGTTCCTTATAATAATATTTTTGTTCTTCCATGAACCCACTTTGCCAATAAGATCTAGTTTGAATGAAACCAACCATTGATAGAGAGCATGATAAAGCAAGACAATAACAGACCAACGAAAATAACAACTATAGTAGGAACTATTTTTTTGTATTTTTGATAAAAAGAAACAAGCAAAAAAAGAAAAAATAAACTAAGAAAAACAAAAAACAAAGTAAAGAGATTGGTTGTTAGAGACTCACCATGTGAAGCTGTCCTTAACTCCCCAGCAACGACGCCAAAAAATAGCTTGATGTCTATGCATGCTTCTATTCTTGTATACAGTGTTGGGACTCCAAGTGCAGAGGTTTGTAGAATAGCAACAAGTTTCCATTAAGTGGATCGCCCAAGGTTTATCAAACTCAGGGAGTAAGTGGTCAAAGGTATCACTCACAAGCAACCCTACAATCAAGATACAAGAAGTCTCTTGTCTCCCCAACACACCCAATACACTTGTCAGGTGTATAGGTGCACTAGTTCGGCGAAGAGATAGTGAAATACAAGTAATATGGATGATTATAAGTGGTAATTGCAATCTGAAGTAATAGTGGTAGCAAGCAAACATGTAATAGGATTGATTGTAAACGGTGTTTCAATGCTTAGAAACAAGTCCTAGGGATCATGCTTTCACTAGTGGACACTCTCATATAAATATCTTCTCTTTATTATGCTACCCTGAACTACTCTCCGGTTGGACGATGTAGGGCTATAATAGCACACCTTAAAGTTCGCATTCCCCATCTAGATAACCCCTCACTATCACCTTGAGAGCTAGATGGTTCCAACAAACACCACAATCTCATAGAGACATCCAACTCAAATTATACTCATGATAAGTATTTCTGTAACCTTAGCCAAAGTGCCACACGGTGTGCACACTGTCAACTTCACACATGTGGGGATAAGCAGAGATTAATTAAAGCACTTGAGTAGCAGAATAGATCTATAGATTACAAAGCTCATGATCTCATAAGATGACGCATAGAGAGAGAGATGAATACATAGCTACCGGTAGAGCCCTTTGCCTCGAGGGAGAACTACTCCCTCCTCATCATGGGAGTCAGCAACGGTGATGGAGATGGCAGTGGAGTCAATTGAGATGGCTCCGGGGGCACTTCCATGTCCCGGCAGGGTGCCGGAACAGAGACTTTTGTCCCCCGAATCTCCTCTTTGGTGGCGGCGGCGCGGTGGAACTTTTCATGGAATTATGATCTTGTCTCTAGTGTTTTTTTCTCGAGGAATTTTATAGGCGAAGGGGCTAGGTGTCAACACCCGGATTTTTAATCCCAGATGTCTGTTATGCCATACATCGCAATCCCAGGATTACCATTTTTGTTAGACACAACAGATTGGATATCACAGTACATCATCCATTACAAACCATAATAAGGTCTTACACGAATAAAGGATGTCATGATCCAGTCTTAATACAACAAGCAGTGGAATAATTAATAAGCGTAGTAGTGGGGTCCATCTTCAGGGGCATAGGCAATGCTGACGATGGAAGATAGTCCTAGTTATCATAGCCGTCCTGCTGTCCTTCATCTTGGTAGTCTCCTTCATAGTCTGGCCATTGGAATAGCCAGGGACAAAAGCCATGAGTAATCTTTAAGTACTCACAAACTTATAACTAACAAGTAAGATAGTTCTAGTAGTATTACTAACTCTAAGTTCATTTGTAAAGTTAAGTTTGAAATCTAAGCTGAGTTCAGAAACAAAGAAAGATGAAATAAAGTTTGAAATCACCTAAGTGGGAACTTAATTGTCATAGTCACAACTCGGTTGTGGTCAAGTCATGTCACAATTCATTTCATAAGTTGTTTTGAAAACATCGACAACGGAACAGTATGGCCACTCCAACTTTCCATAACCCCAGACGCGGATATTCGAATAGTTTGACACTCTGCAGAGGTGGTACACTTTCACCACAAGATTCGATACATCTGTCAGGGATAACCCTGAATCATCATACTTAGTATCAAACATAACCTTTCCTATGAGTATGGCCTCCCAGCCATGACCATCTACCATCCTGGGCACTGCATAGGTGGACAATATTGAGAGGTAGCCTCAGCTGAAACCTCTCCCGCGAGGGAACTAATACTAATGCATATAAACTTCTTGCTAAGCCTTACCTAATTCAGGTATTGTGGTTGTACGGTAAAATTGGAATGGTATCGTATCCGAACCCAACCATCAGTTTTGTAAAAAGGGCTAAGGCTCATGCCTCAATATTTTCATCATCATAAACCATTTGTGTTTCTCCACACATGTCAAAACATCTCAATAGAATGACTCATCATTCCAAGGTTTTCACAATTCATTTCAACCAAGTATTCCCATCTAAAGTAAATCAAGTTTTGGTTTAGCTCTACACTACTAAGTTAAGAGTGTTCACTAATGTGGGATACTAAGATCAATATCATGCCATAGAATGACATCTAAGTCTAATTTGATAAGTCAAGTTTTATACTTTTTATGCTACCTTTAAACAAGTAAAGGACTTTGGTAAAGTAAATGAAGTAAAGCTTGGAAATAAAACTTGGGGTAGGTAATAGTCAAAGTGGTATAACCAAAGCATGCCCAATGCATCTTGCTTCGGTTATATAGCTTAATTCTAGCTTGCTAACAATAGTTTGCTCAGTTCACTTGAAGTGCTAGGCTTGCCTTGTGTAGTGTAGTGGTTGAAGTTTTCTTCCTCCTCCTCTTGGTAGAACTCCTACTCGAAAGCTTGGTCGATACTATCGTCTATAAATACATACGGGATACACAATCACCAAACAATAATTAACTAGTCTACTTAGCACACTAAAGCACACATTTGATGATCTATTATCATCACAAGCATCATAAGATTTAATTAACTAGTTTCATTCCTTTTATTTGAGACAAGTAATTTCTACTCATTGAAAAAAATAACTAAGATTTAATATTCTCCAATTAAAATATGGGATCATGTGGACACATGTCATCACCACATATTCTAACATATGGGAATGTGATTTAAATGTTGGATCACATTCTAATAAGTTTAAGTTTAATATTTAATGATTTAAAGTGACTAGAAATGCCTATATAGCATTATTTTGGTACTAGTCCAAAGTCACTGCATGCAAACCTTAATATTATTACATATTCAGGTATGTATGGTTAAATTTGATTTTGATAGTTGGAATCAACTCAAAAGCTATTATGGTTGATTTTATAAAAATGTTTGAATGTGCAAAAGCTTCTGTCTTATCATTTTTACTAGGAGAGATCTGTAACTATAAATGATTTAAATCCAACGGGCTTGGATAGATATTTTCATTACCTTGCCAACAAAATTGGAATCACTCAATTTGGATTTGTATAACTCTCTGATTTGATTTTTGAACTAAGGGACATAATTGATTTTAAGTCTAAATAGAAAAATCCTAATTTGAATTACTGGGTCAGCGCGGGAAAGTAAATGGGCCGGCCTAGTGACGCTAATTGGTGCAGAGGGCGACTGACAGGCTGGTCCCACATGTCAGCGGAACGTAAACCCTGAAGCGGTACGGGGCGATAATAACCACACGATTAGAACAAGATCTACGGTCCACGGTCGTCGTCGACGACAGACTCGTCGCCGGCGAGACTGAACCCTAAGCTGTCGGTGGGGGTCTTCTGGGGACGTACCAGGGCTCCAGCTAGTGCGGCGAGGCGGGCAAACGAACTGGTGGACGACGGCGAGATCAGGTGAAGTCGTGGCAGGGGCTGAGGTGGATGAAATCGACGACCACGTCTCCTCCTCTGCAGCGGCTACCTCCGACGGAATTCCGGCGATGTGCTGCTCGAGCTGCTCCGGCGAGAGAGGGGAAATGGTCAGTGGAGAGAGGGGAGTGAGATAGTGTGAAGAAATGGTGCTGGGGATACCTCCTTATATAGGCTCGATGGTGAAGCAGTGAGGTATGGGCGCGGCTCGTTAGTGACGGCGATACAGGGGGCTACCGGCGTGGGCGAGGTAGGCGGATGGTGGGCGGTCTGCTGGCGGTCCTCTACGGCGTAATGCCAACCCTAGGGGCGGTGCCTAACGGTCGGGGGCTTCCCGCGCTCTGATGGACAGAGGCGGTGCTCAACTCGGCTCCCAGCGACTGTGGGTCACGCGGCGGTGCACGGCCGTGTCTGGCGGGTTGCTGGGTTCAAGGCGAAGCGGCGCACGCGATTTGGTGTCGAGGCATGGTCTGCGGCATGCTAGCGGCGATCGCGCTCTAGTGTGCTCTGGCTGCACGCAAAGAGGAAAGGGTGGCACGGCTCTGGGGTGGTCCAGGGGCTGGCATTGATCGTGGGGTGGACAGGGAGTGGCGGTAGGGTTAGGCGGTGGTAGTGGCGGTGCTAGTTTGGCGCGGCGTGGTCGGCTGCGAGCTGCGCATGCTCGGTCGGGGGTGACCAAGTTTGGGCGGCGTGCAACTGCTGCAAACGGCTAAGGGCTAGGCCGGTGAGGGTGTGGTTAGAGCTGGGGGAGACAGGGAAGAGTAGAGATGGTTGAATGGGGGACAAGGGATAAATTGGCAACAGTATTAGTTAGGCTAGAAATTATCTACCAGCCAACTGTTCGATCAAATGGCCGCATGAAACTTTTATTTGAATTTTGAGCTGATTTTTGGTGGAGTGGTGTATCTTATGCTTAAGCATCTAGGTTTTCTTGGGATTTTAAAATGGAGTCCATTTGAGTGGTTTTTGAAAAGTGTGATCTAGATACATGAACTAGATTCAATTTTCAAATGTCATTTAAAAATAGAGTTTGAATGTTTCTGGGAGATCACAAAGTGGGCCTTGGCACATCACTACTTGTACTAGCAAGGGGTGCAAAGATCCACAATTGTCTATGTTTGGATTTGAGTGTTAGGAATAGCCAAAGTAGGCCATTCGCCTTATTTATTGTTTTTGATTTCTTTTTCTTTGCGATTTGCTTTGGGGATGATCTAGATGATGTGTAATTCACCTTAGGATCATTTTACAATTAGTAGATCACTCAATGGTGGAAATTCACAATGACTCCCATTTTAAATGCTCACACATATGAATACTTAGATTTTTAAATGGACAAGTTTTTGTTAACCCCTAAATTGGGTAGATTTGATCTTGATCACTTGGATTAAAGTTTTGGGATGTTACAAAACCTTCCCCCCTTAAACAAAATCTCGTCCCAAGATTTAAGAAAGAAAACTAGGAACTAAAGAGATCTGGGAACTCAGTCCTAATGTATTCTTCTCGCTCCCAAGTGGCATATTCTTCGGTATGGTTGCTCCATTGAATCTTGAGAAATTTAATACTCCTGGTTCTGGTGGTTCTATAGGCTTCCTCTAAGATACGGATGGGCACTTCATGATACGTCAGATCCTTTTAGATATCAACAGCTCGGTGATCAGTGTTTTTGAACACTTCGGTCTTCTCCGGCACTTCTAGACATTTGCGAAGTAACGAGATATGGAACACATTGTGGATGGCTGACATCTCTTCTGGCAGTTCCATTTGATACGATACTTCTCCTCAGCGATTCAGAATCTTGAAGGGTCCGATATATCTAAGGCTAACTTTCCTTTCAGACTAAAACGTTGTGTTCCCTTCAATGGCGAAACCTTGAGATACACGAAATCTCCGACATTGAAAGTAAGGTCTCTTTTTCTCTTGTTAGCATAACTCTTCTGTCTGGATTGGGCGGTCTGGAGGTGCTCACGGACTTTGTAAACCCTCTCTTCGGCTTCTCGTAGAATGTTGGGTCCAAAGATCTGACTCTCTCCTACTTGCGACCAATTCAAAGGGGTGCGACACTTTCTTCCATATAGGAACTCAAATGGTGCCATTTGCAAACTGCCTTGATAACTCTTGTTGTATGAGAATTCTGCGAAAGGCATGCAATCTTCCCATTTTGATCCATACTCTAACACACAAGCTCTCAACATATCCTCTAGGATTTGGTTGACTCTTTCAGTCTGTCCATCAGTTTGCGGGTGATACAATGTGCTGAAATTCAACTTGGTTCCTAATCCTTCTTGGACTTTCTCCCAAAATCTCGAGGTAAATTGGGTTCCTCGATCTGATACTATGGTCTTGGGGGTTCCATCCAGACGAACAATTCTAGCAATGTACAACTCCGCTAGCTTCGAACTCTGGTAAGTTGTCTTGACATGTATAAAGTGAGCTACCTTGGACAGCCTATCAACAATGACCCAGATTGAGTCATTTCCCCTACTAGAAGTAGGCAAACCGGTGATAAAGTCCATTCCGACGGAATCCCATTTCCATTCTAGAATCTGCAAGGGTTGCAACAGTCCTGTGGGTCTCTGATGTTCTGCTTTGACTCTCTGGCAGATATCGCACTTGGCGATGTAGCTTCCGATTTCTCTCTTCATCTCGTGCCACCAAAATTGCTCTTTGAAATCCTGATACATCTTCGTTCCTCCGGGGTGGATAGAATAAAGAGTATCATGAGCTTCTTGCATGATAACTTTCTTCAGTTCCAAATCTGCTGGCACACAGATACGTCCTTTGTACCACAGAACTCCTTCTTCATCTTCGGTGAATCCAGGTACCTTTCCTGTACCAATACGATGTTTGATTCCGTCGATACTTTCATTTCCCTTCTGGGCTTCCTTGATTTGGCTGATCAAAGTGGGTTGAAGTTCAATGCTAGCTAAAAATCCTTTGCTAACTAGCTCAGTTCTAAACTGCTCCAACTCCTCATACAAACTGGGTTGCTTCTCCTTGATCATGGTGTTTAACCTACACGGTAATCTGCTAAGAGCATCTGCTACCACATTGGCTTTGCCGGGGTGATAATGAATGTCAAGGTCATAATCCTTGATTAACTCTATCCATCTCCTTTGCCTCATATTCAGCTCCTTCTGAGTGAAAATATACTTCAAGCTTTTGTGGTCCAAGTAAATCTCACATCGATTACCCCTAAGATAATGATGCCATGTCTTCAATGCCAAAACTATGGCTGCTAACTCAAGATCATGGGTTGGATAGTTTTGCTCATGCTGCTTCAGTTGTCAAGACAGATAGGCGATGACTTTGCCTTCTTGCATCAATACACATTCGAGACCAATCTTGGATGCATCACAATACACATCAAATGGCTTCTTGATATCTGGCATGATCAATATTGGGGCTGAAATCAATCTCTTCTTGAGCTCTTGGAAACTGGCTTCACATTTGTTGGTCCATTCAAACTTCTTGTCCTTCTTCAATAATTGGGTCATGGGTCTTGCTATGCTCGAAAATCCTTCTACGAACGTGCGGTAATATCTTGCCAATCTGAGATAGGCACGGACTTGGGTTTGAGTGGTTGGGGCTTCCCATGCTTCAAGATCTCTGATCTTGGTGGTATCAACAGCTATTCCTCCGGTAGACACAATATGTGCTACGAATCCTACCTCTTTCAGCCAAAACTCACATTTGCTGAACTTGGCATACAACCGATGCTCTCTCAGGGTTTCAAGGATGGTTCTCAAATGTTGCTCATGCTCTTCTTCTAACTTGGAGTAGATAAGGATATCGTCGGTAAAGACAATGACAAACTTGTCTAGAAAATTCATAAAGATCTTATTCATGAGGTTCATGAAATAAGCAGGGGCATTGGTTAATCCAAAAGACATGACCGTATACTCGTATAAACCATAACGAGTAGTAAAGGCGGTCTTTGGAATATCCGTTGCACGAATCTTAAGTTGGTGATAACCAGTCCTAAGATCAATCTTAGAGAATACATTTGCTCCAGTCAACTGATCAAATAGATCCTCTATCTTTGGCAAAGGGTACTTGTTCTTGATTGTGACGTCATTCAGCTTCCTATAATTTGTGCACAAACGGTTGCCTCCATCTTTCTTGTCTACGAATAACACTAGCGATCTCCATGGTGATGCTCTTGGTTGAATCAAGCATGTTGCCAGCATAGCGTCCAACTGCTTCTTCAATTCCACTAACTCTGAGGGGTTCATTCTATAGGGTCTCTAGGCTATGGGTCCGTTTTCGGGGATTAGTTCAATAATGAACTCAATATCCCTATCTGGGGGAATGCCGAGCAATTCATCTAGGAATACGTCGGGGTATTCACAGACTACTCTGACTTGGTCTATGGTGGGTAGGGCTAGACTCTTGTTGGACTTGAATCGACGGGGTAAGGTTTCAGATATATGCTCTATTGTTACTCCAGAACTATTGGTCATGGTGATGGCTTTCTTAGCACAGTCAATCAATCCTTTGTGCTTTGACATCCAATCCATACCTAGTACTACTTCCAAACCTTTGGTTCCAAGTACTATTAGATTCACATAAAAATCTACACCATGTATTCTGATAGGCATAGCTTTGCAAATTTTTCTAGCTTTGGTAGTTGAACCAGGGATTTGAACTATCATGACATGCTTCAAAGTGGTTGGGTGGATCTTACTAGTTCATGCAAATTCTTCGGTGATAAATGAGTGCGATGCTCCAGAATCAAACAACACTCTTGCTAAAACTGAGTTGACAGAAAACATACCCAACACTACATCTGGCGCTTCTTGGGCTTCTTCGACGTTCATGTGGAAGAGACGGCCGTTGCAGTTGTGAGGGTTCCCTGGGGTGAAACTTCTTCCTGGTTGGACACGACACTGCTGTTGAGCTGGGGCATTCACATTGGAAGTGGCGGCAATCTTATTGGACACTCATTGGAATAGTGACCCTTCACTCCACATTCGAAACAAGTAATCTGGGACTTGTCCTTTGCTTCCACGGGCATAACATTGCTTCTAGTTCTAGGTGTAGTGTTGTTGTTGTTGCTCTTGGGAGGTGCACGGTTGAAATTGTTGGAGTTGCCGGGGTGATTGTTGTTTCCTCTGGACTTCACATTGCCTCCGCTATGGTTGGGGTAGCTGGGGCGAGACATTTGGGATCGGTTGTTCCTTGGTGCATATCCTGCAGACAGGTTGGAACGGTACTTCTGGTGACTGTTGGATCCAGCTTGGTGCATCATACGACGCTTGCGGTTGTCGTTTGCCTGGTTGATCTTCCCTTCCATCTGAATGGCAGAGTCGACTAGCTCTTTGATACGTTGCTAACGTATCTATAATTTTTGATGTTCCATGCTTGTTTTATATCTACTTTCTTGTCTTTTGTTACAACTTTGGAGTATTTCTATACACTTTCTTGGACTAACCTATTAACAAGATTCCATAGTGCCAGTTGCCTGTTTTCTACTGTTTTTGGTTCCAGAAAGTTAGAAAATGAATATTCTTGGAATTGGACGGGACAAAAGCCAAAGTTGATATTTTACCAGAAGACTCACGGAGCTAGAAGATGAGACGGAGAGGGGCCACAGGGCGGCCACACCATGTGGTGGCGCGGGCTAGCCCTGGACGCCCACCGACCTTGGCTCTTCGCCTATAAGAAGCCTCCCGATGCGAAAAACCTAGGAGTCAATCAGAAATCCACAAAAAGTTCCGCAGTGCTGCCGCCACCGAAGGGGAGATTCGGGGGACAGAAATTATCTTTTCCGGTACCCTGCCGGGATGGGGAAGTGCCCCCGGAGCCATCTCCATCGATCTCCACCATCATCTCCATCGCCATTGCTGATTCCCATGATGAGGAGGGAGTAGTTCTTTCTCGAGGCTAAGGGTTCTACCGGTAGCTATGTGTTTATCTCTCTCTCTCTCTATGCCTGATCATATTGTGATCATGAGCTTGTAATCTATAGACTTAACTAGCTACTCAAGTGCTTTATTAGATCTCTGCTCTCCCCATGTGTGTGAAAGTGACAATGTGCACACCATGGTGGCACTTAGGCTAGAGATTACAAATACTTGTTATGAGTTATATTTGGAGTTGGATGTCTTTATGAAATTGTGGTGTTTGTTGGAACCATCTAGTGCTCAAGGTGACAGTGCGGGGTTTTCTAGATGGGAAAGGCTTACTTTGAGGTGTGTTGTTATGGCCCTACCATCGATTAGAGTGTTCAACTGGAGAGTAGTTAAGAGTAGTATCATAAAGAGAAGATATTTATATGAGAGTGTTCACTACTGACAGTATGATCCCTAGGCCTTGTTTCTAAGCATTGAAACACCGTTTGCTACTAGATCTGTTACATGTTTGCTTCCTGCCATCTTTATTTCAGTTTGCCTTTAGTGTCTTCCACGCCATCAAGCTATTTTCTATCACTGTTACCACTGATAATTATCTATGCCACTTGTATTTCACTATCACTTTGCCGAACTAGTGCACCTATACACCTGACAAGTGTATTGGGTGTGTTGGGGACACAAGAGACTTCTTGTATCTTGATTGCAGGATTGCTTGAGAGGGGATACCTTTGAACACTTCCTCCCTGAGTTCGATAAACCTTGGGTGATCCACTTAAGGGAAAACTTGCTACTGTTCTACAAACCTCTGCACTTGGAGGCCCAACAACTGTCTACAAGAATAGAAGTGTGTAGACATCAAGCTATTTTCTAGCGCCGTTGCCGGGGAGGTAAGGTAAAAGGTATTCACACCAGAGAATTAAAGAAGAAGAACCTCCCACGGCAAACGCCTATTTTCTGGCGCCGTTGCCGGGGAGGTAAGGTAAAAGGTACTCACATCCTCCGGTGTGAGTGCTCGAAGTTATTTCCTTTAGATTCTGCAATTTTGTCTTTTTGTTTCTTGTTTTCACTAGTTAGGCTTAATGGAAGACAATAAAAAAATAGAGAGCTTTATAGTATTTATCTTGTGGTAGGACATGAAGTGTTTGAAGAGAAAATTAAAAAACCTATGGAACTTTATTTGCATGCTAATAGCAATGTTGTTAGTATGAATTCTTTGGACACCATTATTGCTAATGCTATGGAAAAGTCTAAGCTTGGGGAAGCTAGTTTTTATGAAAATGATCCTTTTAGTTCCCCAGCTTTGGAACATAGCTATTCTATTGCTTATGATGATACAAAACCTCCAATATATGATGATTACAATGATGAGTATGATATTTTCAGTCCACCTACTATTGAGGAGAAAATTAATTATGATTACAATATGCCTCCTATATTTATGACTATGGTGATGAGAATAATAATGATAGCTATTTTATTGAATTTGCTCCCACTACAATTAATAAGAATGACTATGCTTATGTGGACAGTATTAATTTTTTTATGGATGTGGCTCATGATAAGATTGTTGTATGTGATAGTTATATTGTTAATTTTATTCATGATGCTACTGAAAGTTATTATGAGAGAGGGAAACATGGTTTAATGCATCTCAATAATATTAAGTTTCCCCTCTTTATGTTGAAAGTCTTGAAGTTGCACTTGTTTTGCTTTCCTACGTTTGTTGCTTTGTGCTTTCATGACTTGTTTCTTTACAATATTCCTATGCATAGGAAGTGGGTTAGACTTAAATGTGTTTTGAATTTTCTTCTTGATGCTCTCTTTTACCTCAATTCATATTTCTTATGTGAGCATCTTCTCAAACTATCATGCCTAACTTAAAGGCGTTAAAGAAAAGTACTTATTGGGTGATAACCCAAAAGTTTTAGATGAGTCTTGGAAGTTATTACCTCAGTAATAACCGCTCCTTATCCTTTTTATTTGCTTTTTGTGCCAATAGTAACCTCTAATGAGAGAGAAGTAATGATTGGGAAAGTTGCTGTCCCGAAACAGATTTTTGTGCTTCACCGTAAAAATTCGTGTAAAATCTCTGTATGTCCTTTTGAGGCGTTAATTTTTGTCCTTCGGCCCCATGTTGTTATCTAACTTTCATTAGTTCAACACCTTTCGATTTGAGCAACAGAAGGTCTTCGAAAAAATTCGTCTTTACCCGCTGGTCTGTTTTGATAGATTTCTGCCATTATTTGCATTTGCTTCTTGTTGATTACTTTTTGAGTTCTTTTTGGGGAATTGAGCTTTTTGAGGGAAGTGCTAAAGTATCTTGTGTTTTAATGGAAGTTTTATTGGTGTTGAAACTGAACCTAAAGACTTATTATCTTGAGTGCACTAATGTTGCTAATAAAGATTGTGTGAAGTTTTGTATGAAGGAAAAATTTCAGGTGTATCGAAGGAATGAGTAATGAGATGAAGGATGGACTAAAGCTCGAGCTTGGGGATGCCACGCGTGTCACCCTAAGAAATATCCAAGAAGTAGAAGCGTCAAATCTTGGGGACGCCCAAGGCATCCCCCTCTTCATTAATAAAAATCTCAGGTTTCTTTCAAACGCTTCATTTTTATTGTTTCATGCACAGTTGTGTTGTTCTTGGAGCGTCTTCGTTTTTTGTTTTTGGTTTTCGTTTGCTTGGTTTGCTTAGTTTGCTGAATAAATTGGTTGGACCCCTTCTTTCATACATTGGTTTTCAAATAGTTTGGTTTGGATTAGAAAAGAGTAGGAAAGTTCATGCTTAAGTGGTAAAGAGAGTTTGTTTTTGACTGTGGCCTATGCTTTGTCATGCCATGCTTGATATTGTTTTGGATTTATGCTTAGTGATCTTTGTTGTAGCATGACATGTTATACACAATTAAGATTGCTTAATGTTCCTTGGAAGAATCATGCGTTGTTTTAGCATATTAAAGCATAGTATTGTGGTATTCTCCTTTGATGCTTTATTTGGGTTGACCTGGCGCATGCTCACACCATGTTATGACTATCCCAAGTCACCATAGCCTTGATGATCCTTTAGTTTTCAACTTGTAGTATCACTTTATGCTTTGATTAATGATATTTTGTCGCTCTGCATGATTATGACCATTATTGCTCTCTTAGTTTGTCGCTCCTAGTCTTTTGCTAGCCTCCGCAACCAAGTATGAGTTCCACTCATGCATCCAACTTCCTAAACCAAGTTATTCCAAAGATTCCACCATACCTACCTACTAGCATATGCTATTCCAAGTATATTCATGTTTTTATCTACCTTCCAAATTAAACTTGTTATGAGAAAACTAGTGATTAAAGCTCTCACAAACTTGATGGCACACTTTACTTTTCTTGCCCTTAATAAACTTGAACCATTGTGTCGCCTATGTTGTATATGCTTGCACTTATTTGTTGGGGATTAGCAGAACCATGTTGTCATGGGGAACGCTTTCAACATTGCACTGGTACTTTGTACCTAGTTGATATCATGCTCTTTTCTCTATGGATGTCGTCGGTGTGAAATGAAATGGGAGCTTGTAAGTCCATGGAGTTATGTATATGTGTTAGAGAAACACCTGGGCCGCTGGTCTAATCCATGCTAACATGGTGGAAACCTACAACGTAACCATAATGAGCTGTGTATGAAGCATTCTTCTTATAAAAAAAGCGTCCTATATTGAGAAAAAAGAGAAAAAGAAAAAAAAGATTATGAAAAGAGGAAAGAGAGAAAAAAGCACCATATTCCCATGGTAAATAAGAAGATTGCTGAGATGCTCGTTTTCTGCTTGCCTTGTCATTTTGATATGGGGATTCTTCCGTATCATCGGGCAAGGGGTACCCCGTTGGCGGTTCTCTATGATACACATGTACTTACGATGACAAGAACTTACCGGTGACTAAACTTGAGTAGCATGAGGAGTGACCCTCGTATTCAAGGGACATGAGATTTCCAACTTGTACTTCGTCAAGCATATACACCATAGTTTGTTCACTTTAACCTTAATCACTTCAAGATGCTTATGATAGGGCCAATGAGAGCTGAAAGCTAATAAGTACCATAATTTTTGGAAGCTCTTCATGAAACTTGAATCTCTGCTTCCTTCTATGAAGGCCTTTCTTCCACTTATATATTGAGTCTCCACCTTCTACCTTTATGCACTTACTTTGAGAGCATAGTGGGCATTCTTAGTTCTATGTGCATTGTCCCAAGACTTGTTGATTGATGCATAGCTTTGATATTGCTTGTTTTAAACTACTTGTATCTAGTCACTCTTATGAACTTTGAAGGTGTCTTGTGCATTTATGTTTGCTACTCTATGAGGGACAAGCTGAATGCCACTATGCTATGTTTTCTTTATGTGAAACAAACAAACGTCTTGCAAAGCATTGTTATTCATGAATCTTTTGTTTGTATCCTTTCATGTTACAACATAGTTGCTTTGTCTTATTGTTAGAACTTTATCTTTCATGCTATGTTGAAGTACTATGATCCCAGCTATCCATGTTTTACAAATACTTTGATCAAGTTTTTGATGGTGCATGTCACCTCAAAAATTATTCTTTCTTTTTATCACTTACCTACTCGAGGACGAGCAAGAGTTAAGCTTGGGGATGTTGATACGTTGCTAATGTATCTATAATTTTTGATGTTCCATGCTTGTTTTATATCTACTTTCTTGTGTTTTGTTCCAACTTTGGAGTATTTCTATACACTTTTTGGACTAACCTATTAACAAGATGCCATAGTGCCAGTTGCCTGTTTTCTGCTGTTTTTGGTTCCAGAAAGTTAGAAAATGAATATTCTCGGAATTGGACGGGACAAAAGCCAAAGTTGATATTTTACCAGAAGACTCACGGAGCCAGAAGACGAGACGGAGTGGGGTCACAAGGCGGCCACACCATGTGGTGGCGCGGGCTAGCCCTGGCCACGCCACCAGGTGGTGTGGGCCCCTGGCCACCCACCGACCTTGCCTCTACGCCTATAAGAAGCCTCCCGATGCGAAAAACCTAGGAGTCAATCAGAAATCCACGAAAAGTTCCGCAGCGCCGCCACCACCGAAGGGGAGATTCGGGGGACAGAAAGTCTCTATTCCGGCACCCTGCCGGGACGGGGAAGTGCCTCCGGAGCCATCTCCATCAATCTCCACCATCATCTCCATCGCCATTGCTGATTCCCATGATGAGGAGGGAGTAGTTCTTTCTCGAGGCTAAGGGTTCTACCGGTAGCTATGTGTTCATCTCTGTCTCTCTATGCGTGATCATATTGTGATCATGAGCTTGTAATCTATAGATCTATCTTGCTACTCAAGTGCGATCCTTCTTTGCACGTTGACGGTGAAGAGACTGACGATCCTTGACGAGCAGTGAGAAAGTCTGGGCCTTCTGGGTGGCAAGGGCGAAGTTGTGGTTGGCGAATTCCCGAGCATTGTGCAACTCTTTCTGCCTATCCTACAGCAGGAAGTCGAGGTTCTCCACTTGACGCTTCAACTCCGGGTGACTTGGCATCTCCATGGGCATTCCCATAAAATCATGCCTTGCATAGTGCGCAAAGCGGGTTCCTTGGATTTGGTTGACACTCATTGCACACAGACGTGCGAGAGCTTCATGCATTGCCCTGGCTAATCCATCTAGCCAGTTGTTCTCTCTCATGGAGAACTGGATCCTCCCGGATGTTGGTGCTTCTATCTTGCCTCAAAGATCAGCGGTGACTAGCCATTGTAAGTCTCCTCCTGGGGGTCCAGGAAGTTGAGGTCCCAGAAACTCCGGATGCGGGCGTCCCAAGTACTCCGATAGTGCATCAAGATCCCTCTCCAAGATCAGCTGGCCTCCGTTGCCCAACTGGTAGAACTTGCTGACCTGAGTTTCCATCTATAAGAATTGAGGATGAGGAAGTTAGTGAAGTGATCAAGTGTGTCAAAATTTTATGTAGTAATGTAAGAATTTAGAGTACATGAATTTTTTTGAGAGAAAGAATTCCCAAGGGTAAGAGAGAAAGTAGTTTTCATAAATACTCACTTTGGTTTTTGAAACTAGGTTTTTATTCGAACTTCCATTCTAACTTGTCAACACCCGGATTTTTAATCCCAGATGCCTGTTATGCCATACATCACAATCCCATGATTACCATTTTTGCAACACATAACAGATTGGATATCATAGTACATCATCCATTACAAACCATAATAAGGTCTTACACGAATAAAGGATCTCATGATCCAGTCTTAATACAACAAGCAGCGGAATAATTAATAAGCATAGCAGTGGGGTCCATCTTCAGGGGCACAAGCAATGCTGACGATGGAAGATAGTCCTAGTTATCATAGCCGTCTTGTTGTCCTTCATCTTGGTAGTCTCCTTCATAGTCTGGCCATGGGAATAGCCTGGGACAAAATCCATGAGTCCTCTTTACATACTCGCAAACTTATCACTAACAAGTAAGATAGTTCTAGTAGTATTACTAACTCTAAGTTCAATTGTAAAGTTAAGTTTGAAACCTAAGCTGAGTTCAGAAACAAAGAAAGATGAAATAAAGTTTGAAATCACCTAAGTGGGAACTTAATTGTCATAGTCAGAACTCTGTTGTGGTCAAGTCATGTCACAATTCATTTCATAAGTTGTTTTGAAAACATCGACAACGAAACAGTATGGCCACTCCAACTTTCCATAACCCAGGACGCGGCTATTCGAATAGTTTGACACTCTGCAGAGGTGGTACACTTTCACCACAAGATTCGATACATCTGTCAGGGATAACCCTGAATCATCGTACTTAGTATGCAGATAATCAAACATAACCTTTCCTTTACACACCCTAGTATAAGCACCTCTCCTATGAGTATGGCCTCCCAGCCATGACCATCTATCATCCTGGGCACTACATAGGTGGACAACATTGAGAGGTAGCCTCAGCTCAAACCTCTCCCGCGAGGGAACTAATACTAATGCATATAAACATCCGGCTAAGCCTTACCTAATTTAGGTATTGTGGTTGTACGGTAAAATTGGAATGGTATCGCATTTGAACGCAACCATCGGTTTTGTAAAAAGGCTAAGGCTCATGCCTCTACATTTTCATCATCATAAACCATTTGTGTTTCTCAACACATGTCAAAACATCTCAATAGAATGACTCATCATTTCAAGGTTTTCACAATTCATTTTAACCAAGTATTCCCATCTAATGTAAATCAAGTTTTGGTTTAGCTCTAAACTACTAAGTTAAGAGTGTTCACTAATGTGGGATACTAAGATCAATCTCATGCCATATAATGACATCTAAGTCTAATTTGATAAGTCAAGTTTTATACTTTTTATGCGACCTTTAAACAAGTAAAGGACTTTGGTAAAGTAAAGAAAGTAAAGCTTGGAAATAAAACTTGGGGTAGGTAATAGTGAAAGTGGTATAACCAAAGCATGCCCAATGCATCTTGCTTAGGTTATCTAGCTTAATTCTAGCTTGCTAACAATAGCTTTCTTAGTTTACTTGAAGTGCTAGGCTTGCCTTGTGTAGTGCAGTGGTTGAAGTTTTCTTCCTCCTCCTCTTGGTAGAACTCCTCCTCCTCGAAAGCTTGGTCGGTACTATCGTCTATAAATACATACAGGATACAAAATCACCAAACAATACTTAACTAGTCTACCTAGCACACTAAGGCACACATTTGATGATCTATTATCATCACAAGCATCATAAGGTTTAATTAACTAGCTTCTTTCCTTTTATTTGAGACAAGTAATTTATACTCATTGAAAAAAATAACTAAGATTTAATATTCTCCAATTAAAATATGGGATCATGTGGACAAATGTCATCACCACATATTCTAACATATGGGAATGTGATTTAAATGTTGGATCACATTCTAATAAGTTTAAGTTTAATATTTAATGATTTAAAGTGACTAGAAATGCCTATATAGCATTATTTTGGTACTAGTCCAAAGTCACTGCATGCAAACCTTAATATTATTACATATTCAGATAGGTATGGTTAAATGTGATTTTTGAGAGTTGGAATCAACTCAAAAGCTATTATGGTTGATTTTATAAAAATGTTTGAATGTGTAAAAACTTCTGTCTTGTTATTTTTACCAGGAGGTATCTCTAACTCTAAATGATTTAAATCCAACGGCTTGGATATAGATTTTCATTACCTTTAGAACAAAATTGGAATCACTCAATTTGGATTTGTATAACTCTCTGCATTGATTTTTGAACTAAGGGACATAATTGATTTTAAGTCTAAATAGAAAAGTCCAAATTTGAATTACTGGGTCAGCGCGGGAAAGTAAATGGGTCGGCCAGTGATGCTCAGCGGCGTAGAGGGTGACTGACAGGCTGGTCTCGCATGTCAGTGGCACTTAAAACCCGAAGCGGTACGGGGCGATAATAACCACACGATTAGAACAAGATCTACGGTCCACGGTCGTCGTCAACGACGGACTCGTCGCCGGCGAGACTGAACCCTAAGAGGTCGGTTGCGGTCTACTGGGGACGTACCAGGGCTCCAGCTAGTGCGGCGAGGCAGGAAAACGAACTGGTGGATGACGGCGAGCTCAGGTGAAGTCGTGGTAGGGGCTAAGGTGGACGAAATCGACGACCACGTCTCCTCCTCTGCAGCGGCTACCTTCGGCGGAATTTCGATGATGTGTTGCTCGAGCGGCTCCGGCGAGAGAGGGGAGATGGTCAGTGGAGAGAGGGGAGTGAGATGGTGTGAAGAAATTGTGCTGGGGAGACCTCCTTATATAGGCTCGATGGTGAGGTAGTGAGGTATGCGCGCGGCTCATCGGTAACGGTGACACAGGGGGCTACCGGCGTGGACGAGGTAAGCGGACGGTGGGCGGTCTGCTGGCGGTCCTCTACGGCGTAATGGCGATGCTAGGGGCGGTGCCTAACGGTCGGGGGCATCCCGCGCTCTGAGGGACAAAGGCGGTGCTCGACGCGACTCCCGGCAACTATGGGTCGCGCACCGGTGCACGGCCGTGTCTGGCGGGTTGCTGGGTTCAAGGAGAAGCGGCGCACGCAATTTGGTGTCGAGGCGTGGTGTGTGGCGTGCTGGCGGCGATCGCGCTCTAGCGTGCTCTAGCTGCACATAGAGAGGAAAGGTCAGCGCGGCTCTAGGGTGGTCTAGAGGCTGGCATAGATCATGGGGTGGACAGGGAGTGGCGGTAGGGTTAGGCGGTGCTAGTGGTGGTGCTAGTTTGGCGCGGCGTGGTCGGCTGCGAGCTGCGCATGCTCGGCCGGCGGTGACCAAGTTTGGGCGGCACACAACTGCTGCAAACGGCTAAGGGCTAGGCCGGTGAGGGTGTGGTTAGATCTGGGGGAGACAGGGAAGAGCAGAGAGGGTTGAATGGGGGACCAAGGATCAATTGGCAACAGTATTAGTTAGGACATAAATTTTCTGCCTGCCAACTGTTCGATCAAATGGCCGCATGAAACTTTTATTTGAATTTTGAGCTGATTTTTTGTGGAGTGGAGTATCTTATGCTTAAGCATCTAGGTTTGCTTTGGATTTTAAAATGGAGTCTATTTGAGTGGTTTTTGAAGTGTGATCTAGATACATGAACTAGATTCAATTTTCAAATGTCATTTAAAAATAGAGTTTGAATGTTTTTGGGAGATCACAGAGTGGGCCTTGGCACATCACTACTTGTACTAGAAAGGGGTGCAAAGATCCACAATTATCTCTGTTAGGATTTGAGTGCTAGGAATAGCCAAAGTAGGCTAGGTGGTTAAAATGGCAAAAATGACCATTTTCCTTATTTATTGTTTTTGATTTCTTTTTCTTTGGGATTTTCTTTGGGGATGATCTAGATGATGTGTAATTCACCTTAGTATCATTCTACAATCAATAGATCACTCAATGGTGGCAATTCACAAAAACTCCCATTTTAAATGCACACACATATGAATACTTAAAGATTTTGAAATGGACAAGTTTTTTTAACCCCTAAATTCGGTAGATTTGATCTTGATCACTTGGATTAAAGTTTTGGGATGTTACACTGATACTCCAGAGATACTGGTCATGCTGATGGCTCTCTTGGCACAGTCAATCAATTCCTTATGCTTTGACATCCAATCCATTCCTAGTACTACTTCCAAACCTTTAGTTCCAAGTAATATTAGATTGGCATAAAAATCTATCCCATGTATTCTGATAGGCACAACTTTGCAAATTTTTCTAGCTTTTGTAGTTGAACTAGGTATTTGAACTATCATGACATGCTTCAAGTTGGTTGGGAGAATCTTACTAGTGGATGCAAATTCTTCGGTGACAAATGAGTGCGATGCTCCAGAATCAAACAACACTCTTGCTAAAACTGAGTTGACAGAAAACATACCCAGCACTACATCAGGCGCTTCTTGGGCTTCTTCGGTGTTCATGTGGAAGAGACGGTCGTTGCGGTTGTGAGGGTTCCCTGGGGCGAATCTTCTTCCTAGTTGAACCCGACGCTGTTGTTGAGCTGCTGCATTCACATTGGTAGTGGCAGCAATCTTCTTGGGACACTCGATAGAGTAGTGACCCTTCACTCCACACTCGAAACAAGTAATCTGAGACTTGTCTTTTGCTGCCACGGGCACAACATTGCTTCCAGTTCTGGGTCAGTGTTGTTGTTGTTGTTGTTGTTGTTCTTGGGAGGTGCACGGTTGAAATTGCTGGAGTTGTCGGGGTGATTGTTGTTGTTTCCTCCTGATTTCACATTTCCTCCACTACGGTTGGGGTAGCTTGGACGAGACATTGGGGGTCGATTGTTCCGCGAGGCATATCCGGCAGACGGGTTGGGACAGTACTTCTGGTGACTGTTGGATCCAACTTGGTGCATCATCCGACGTTTGCGGTTGTCGTTTGCTTGATTTATCTTCCCTTACATCTGAATGGCAGAGTCAACTAGCTCTTCGAGATCCTCAAAACGGATATTGACAAGAACTGTTTACATCTCATCATGCAGTCCGTTTAGGAATCTCTCCTTCTTCTTGGCCTCCGTGTTGATCTCATTAGGTGCATACCTCACGAGGGACAAGAATCTGTCACGGTACTCCACTACAGTCATTCTTCCTTGCTTTAACTATCTGAACTCATCTGTCATCCTAGTGACTAGACCCTGTGGCACGTGGGTGCGGCTGAACTTGATCTAGAAGGCTTCCCATGTCATCACTTCACCATGGTTCATTGTGCAGGTGCTGTTCCACCATGCTCTTGCATCTCCTACCAAAGAGTGGGTGGCAAAGAGAACTTTCTCGTTGGCATCCACTCTTGTGACTTCTAAGTTGTTCTCTATGGTCTGCAACCAATCATCAAGATCCAGTGGATTTTCAGACTAGTTAAAGATTGGGGGATTGGTGTTCTCGAAGTTTTTGAGTTTGGATCCATGATGATCCTGATTTCCATGGTTCTGGTTGTTGTGAGCCATCTGGGCGATCTGCTGCAAGGTTGCTAGATTTGCTTGGCGCTCTTCCCTACTAGCTTCACGGTCTGTAATGAGAGTCTGCAGAATATGCAGCATTGGGTCTTGCGATGAGCTGCTCCCTCCTTGGTTTCCACGAGTCATCTGAAGATTGAGATAGATAAAGGGGTAAGAGGGAAAGTTCTAAGGTTCATGGTTTTGGTTTCAAAGCAAAAACTTTGAGTTGGACTCAGATTTTGCAACTAACTTCTTTTCATTCATTCAAGCAAAGCACACGATACAAACTCACGCACACACCACAACATCAAAGGAAAACAGATGGTTTTAAGAACCATTCTGCAAGCTAAGATACAATGGGACCGATACTCTCACTCCTACGACAGTGCTCTAGTGCATCTACTTGTCATTGATGAAGTCGGAGTCATCATCATCGGTGTAGAAGTCCATAGCATCATCCTCCAGATAGTCATCATCATTGCTAAGGTAGGAGTCAATATCCTCTTGGATGTCTTCACCTTCCTCTTCTTCTTCTTTTGCTACAAGCTGAGCTTCTTGCTCCTTGATGATCTTCTCGAGGTCAGCCACCTTCTTGCAAAGACGGTCGATGGTGCGATCCTTCTTTGCGCATTGACAACAAAGTGACTTACGATCCTTGACTAGCAGTGAGAAAGTCTGGACCTTCTGGGCGGCAATGGCGAGGTTGTGGTTGACAAACTCTCTAGCATTGTCCAATTCCTTCTGTTGGTCGTAGAGTAGGAAGTCGAGGTTCTTCAGTTGATGCTTCAACTCCAGGTGACTTGGCATCTCCAACGGCATTCCCATAGAATCAGGCCTAGCATAGTGAGAAAAGCAGGTTCCTTGGATCAAGTTGACATTTTGTGCGCAAAGACGAGCGAGAGCTTCATGCATTGCCCTGGGTAATCCATCTATCCAGTTGTTCTCTCTCACAGAGAACTGAATCCTCCTGGATACTGGTGCCTCTCTCTTGCCTCGAAGATCAGCAGTTACTAGCCATTGTAAATCTCCTCCTGGGGGACCAGGGAGTTGAGCTCCAAGGAATTCCGGATGCGGACGCTCCAAGTACTCAGATAGTGCATCAAGATCCCTCTCGAAGATAAGTTCACCTCCGTTGTCCAACTTGTAGAACTTGTTGTACTGAGCTTCCATCTATAAGAATTTAGGATGAGAAAGTTAGTGAAGTGATCAAGTGTGTCAAGATTTTATGTAGTTATGTAAGAATTTGGAGGAACATGAATTTCTTGAGAGAAAGAATCCCGAGGGAAAGAGAGGAAATAGTGTTCACAAATACTCACTTTGGTTTTTGAAACTAAGTTTTTGTTTGGGACGTCCATTCTAACTAGGGTCTCATATGGTTAGGATGGCTCTGATACCAACTTGTCAACACCCGTATTTTTAATCCCAGATGCCTGTTATACCATACATCGCAATCCCAGGATTACAATTTTTGTGAGACATAACAGATTGGATATCACAATACATCATCCATTACAAACCATAATAAGGTCTTACACAAATAAATGATCTCATGATCCAGTCTTAATACAATCAAGTAGCGGAGTAAATAGCATAGCGGTGGTGTCCATCTTCAGTGTCACAGGCAATGCTGACGATGGGAGATGATCCTAGTTGTCATAGCCGTCCTGTTGTCCTCCTTCAAGGTAGTCATCCTCATAGTCTGGCCACGGGAATAGCCAGGGACAAAAGCCATGAGTACTCTTTAAGTACTCGCAAACTACCACTAACAAGTAAGATAGTTCTAGTAGGAAATGCTACCTCTAAGTTTATTTCAAAGGTTAAGTTTGAAACCTAAGCTGAGTTCAGAAACAAAGAAAGATAAAATAAAGTTTAAAATCACCTAAGTGGGAACTTAGTTGTCATAGTCACAACTCTGTTGTGGTCAAGTCATGTCACAATTCATTTCATAAGTCATTTTGAAAACATCTGACAATGGAATAGTATGGCCACTCCAACTGTCCATAACCGCGGACGCGGCTATTCGAATAGTTTGACACTCTGTAGAGGTGGTACACTTTCACCACAAAATTCGATACATCTGTCACGGATAATCCTGAATCATCATACTTAGTATGCAGATAATCAAACATAACATTTCCTTTACACATTCTAGTATAAGCACCTCTCCTATGAGTATGGCTTCCCAGCCATGACCATCTGTCATCCTGGGCATTGCATAGGTGGACAACATTGAGAGGTAGCCTCAGCTCAAACCTCTCCCGCGAGGGAACTAATATTAATGCATATAAACTTCTGGCTAAGCCTTACCCAATTCAGGTATTGTGGTTGTACGGTAAATTTGGAATGGTATCGCATCCGAACCCAACCATCAGTTTTTATAAAGGGCTAAGGCTCATGCCTCAACATTTTCATCATCAGAAACCATTAGTGTTTCTCAACACATGTCAAAACATCTCAATATAATGACTCATCATTCCAAGGTTTTCATAAGTTATTTTCACCAAGTACTCCCATCAAAATGATTAAGTTTTTTTTGGTTTAGCTCTAAACTACCAAGTTAAGAGTGTTCACTAATGTGGGATGCTAAGATCAATCTCATGCCATAGAATGACATCAATGTCTACTAGATAGGCCAAGTTTTATACTCTTTATGCTATCTATAAACAAAGTAAAGAACTTTGGTAAAGTAAAAGAAAGTAAAGCTTAAGTAAAACTTGGGGTAGGTATAAGTCAACATGTATAACCAAAGCATGGCTAATGCATCTTTCTTAAGTCATCTAGCTTGCAAGGTTTAACTTGCATAGTTAAGACACTTGCAAGTGTTAGCTTGCCAATAGTATATTGCCTTGGTTGGTGAAGTGGTTGAAATTCTCTTCCTCCTCTTCTTGGTAGAACTCTTCCTCCTCGAAGACTTGTTCGGTACTATAGTCTATAAATACATACAGAATACACAATCACCAAAAAATACTTAATTAGTCTACTTAGCACACTAAGGCACACATTAGATGATCTATTATCATCACAAGCATCACAAGGTTTAATGAACTAATTTCATTTATTTTATTTGATAAAAGTAAATTCTACTCATTGAAAATAACTAAGATTTAATATTCTCCAATTAAAATATGGGATCATGTGGACACATGTCATCACCACATATTCTAATATATGGGAATATGATTTAAAGGTTGGATCATTTTTAAATAAGTTTAAGTTCAATATTTAATGATTTAAGGTGACTAGAAATGCCTATATAGAATTATTTTGGTACTAGTGCAAAGTGACTGCACGTAAACCTAAATATTATTACATATTCAGATGGGTATGGTTAAATGTGATTTTTTAGAGGTGGAAACCACTCAAAAACTATTATGGTTGATTTTATAAAAATGTTTGAAGGTGAAAAAGCTTTTGTCTTGTTATTTTATCTAGGAGAGATCTATAACACTAAATGATTTAAATCCAACGGGCATGGATAGAGATTTTCATTACCTTTCCAACAAAATTGGAATCATCTAATTTGGATTTGTAAAACTTTCTGAATTGATTTTCAAACTAAGGGATAGATTCTAGTTTAGTCTAAAAAGAAAAATCCTAATTTGAATTAACTGGGTCGCGCGGGAACACTAACGGGCCGGCCCAAATTCACTCTGCGGTGCTTAGGACTGCTGACAGGGGGGTCCCGCCTGTCAGTGGCTCATTAAAACGCGAAGCGGTACGGGGCGTTGTGGACCGTAGGATTAGAAATAGATCAACGGCTCATGGTCGTCGTCGACGACAAACACGTCGCCGGCGAGACGGAAACCTAGCTATGCGACAGGGGTGCAGTGGGGGCATACCAGGGCTCCAGCGAGTGCGGCGAGGCAGGAAAACGAATGAGTCGGCGATGGCGGGCTCAGGCGAAGTCGCGGCAGAGGCTGGGGTGGACGAAATCGACGGCAGCGTCTCCTCCTCTGCTGCGGCTGTCTCCGGCTCAATTCCGGTGACTGGCTGCTCGAGCGGCTCCGACGAGAGGTGGGGAAGGACTGGTGGTGAGCGGGGAGTTGAATGGTGTGGCGATTGAGGCTGGGAAAGGCCTCCTTATATAGGCTCGATGAGGGGACCGAGGGGGCGACGGCGAGCTCGTCGGTGACGACAATACAGGGTGCTACCGGCATGGGTGGCATAGGCAGACGGTGGCTTGCCTCCTGGAGGTCCTCTACGGCTTTATGGTGATGCTAGGGGTGGTGCCTAATGGTCGGGAGCGTCACGCGTTTTGGGAGACAGGGGCAGTGCTCGACGTGGTTCCCGGCGAGTGTGGGTCGAGCGGCGAGGTACGACCGTGTCTGGCAGGGTGTGGTGGTCAAGTCGGAGCGACGTGCGCGGTCTGGTATCGAGGCGCGGTCTGTGGCGTGCTGGCGATGATGGCGCTCTGGCGTGCTCTGGCGCGGCGCAGAGAGGAAAGTTCGGCGCTGCTCTGGGTGGTCCAGTGGCTATATGTGGTCATGTGGTGGACCATGGACGGCGGTGAGGTGGCGTCTTGCTTCCTGGAGAGGCAGAGAGGGGTTGGCGGTCTGCTGTGGCGTTGGCAAGGTTGGCCGGCGTTCATGTCCTCGGGACAGCATGGCACTGCTGCTAGGGACAAGGGTACGGGCTGGTTTCGGCCTACTTAGAGCTAGGAGGGACACAGGGAGTAAATGGGGTACAATGGGGTGGCAATCCCCTGTAGAAACAGAGGAATGACTATTGTGCTGGTTCTGTGCCTGCCAGGTGTTTGACCAAATGGCCGAAAGAGTTCAAATTTGGAATTTTGAAATGAAATTTTGTGGAGTGGTTTGTCACATGCTTAAGCATCTATGTTTGCTAGGATTTGTCAAATGGAATTCATTTGGATGGTTTTTGAAAAAGTGTGATCTAGACATATGAACTAGATTCCATTTTCAATTGTCATTTAAAATTAGAGTTTGAATGTTTTTGGGAGATGACAAAGTGGTCCTTGGCACATCACTACGTGTACTAGCAAGGGGTGCAAAGATACACAATTATCTCTGTTGGAAAATGAGTGCTAGGAATACGTAAGGTGGGCTAGGTGATTAAAATGGCAAAAGTGACCATTTCCTTTATTTAATTCCTTTTGATTTCTTTTTCTTTGGTTTTTGCTTGGGAATGATCTAGATGATGTGACATTCATCATAGAATCATTTTACAACCCTTAGAACAAACAATCATGGCATTTCAAACAACTCATATTTTAAATGCACACACATATGAATGCTTAAAGATTTTAAATGGAAAAAGTTTTTGTTAACCCTAAATTAGGTGATTTGGATCTTGATTAACCTTGATTAAAGTTTTGGAATGTTACACAAGGTTGGTGGAGCCCTAGGGGCCCACACCCTATGGTGGCACACCTAGGGCTGGCTGCGCCACCATAGGGTGTGGCCGCCTCCTGGCCCCCCTTTGGTTCCCCTTCGGACTCCGTGTTGCTTCGGGTAAAATATTGACTTTGGCTTTTGTTCTGTCCAATTCCTAGAATATTTCTTTACTAGCTTTTCTAAAACCAAAAACAGCAAAAAACAGGCAACTGGCACTATGACATCTTGTTAATAGGTTAGTTCCAGAAAATTTATAAAAATACCTCAAAGTGTAAACGAAACATAAGAAAGTTGGTACAAAACAAGCATGGAGCATCAAAAATTATAGGTACGTTTACACCGTATCATATACCTGACTTGTCCGAGATCTGATCATCAATATCACTATACCTTGTTCAATCACGTTACTGACATTTGTTGTTTAACTCCTTCCCTTGATATTCAATCCTCATGACCTAATCATACGTTGTGAAAATTTATGGATGTAATATCCCCGAGTGGGCCTAGTGTATCTTCCTGTCACGCGGGGAACAAATCCTGATCTCGATGCATACGCCTCAACATATCCCTTTGGAATACCTGATAGACACCTTTATGATCACCATGTTACGGTGTGACGGTTGATGCAGTCAAGGAAGCCTTGGGTGATAGTGATTAGATATGATCTCACGGTCTAAGTTGTAGGGTACTACATTTCTAATTATTGCAAAGATGAACTTCGTGAATTGAGTGTCTCACAATACTTATGTAGGGTACATGTCCATACATCATTCATTAATGATATGACCTCATTGTCAATTGACCTAAATTCCCATGATTAGCAAACCTTGATCATCATTTGACCAATTAACCAGTTGAATAAAGGCTCACTAGGTACTTGGTTTGTTTACATACCACACGTGCACCAATGCTCCTGAGTCATACAATTATAACATGGGTATAAAGCTATTATGAACTAATGAAATATGATAATAAACACTCTTTATTATTTTCCTCTAGGGCATATTTCCAACAATCTCCCACTTGCACTATAGAACAAATAATCTAGTTGCATTTGTTACTAATATTAACACCATAGCACATAGTGTGCTATTGATCATTTATTGCTCATGGAAAAACTTCCATCACCGATTTGTATCTTTCAGATCCGTATGTTCTTTGCTAAAATATAATGTCACCATGTTTGACATTTATTGTATTATCACATAATATGTCGAAGTATATGGCTATAGTGTGAGACTTTGTCTCCCAATGTCTACAATGATAGTTATTCAGTTAAGTGAACTTTCAGTATAGTCATGTATACTGGAAACACACTCAGTTGAAAGTTGAACTTCTTAGGCCATAACAAATATACTTGACACTGCTGAAGTAATCACATACTTCTTTATCAATGTATATCCTTAGTTTAATATAGACTCTAGAGGATTGATTAGTTTTGGTTCAGTGATTTACTCATGAATCACTTTAGAACTTGATCTTTTAACTAGGAACATGGGTCACATGTTTTGTTGAGTATCCAACATGGTTGTATGGAAGAACCTATGATAGAGACATAGGGATGAAGAGCATATCTATACTTCTATTACAAACCATTGTTGTAATACTAAGATTAACTCATTGCTTCTCCTAGTTTCACAAGTAAGAACCTCTTTATTTTCTTGTTCCATTCTAAACTTATTTAGAATCTTATCTAGGACATTCTGAGCTTCCTCCAGAACTAATCCAGGAAACATTTTGACTTTAATGTTCATTAAACATATCATTCTATCTCGATAGATTTAACTATTTAATACTTGTTTAACTTCATCCATATAATATTTACTAACTTAAATAACTATTAATACCAATCACATTGTTCACTTATGTCATCTACATATATAAGAATTTTGTTATGTTCCCACTCAAATATGTCATACACATATGAGAATAGGGGATTCACTTAGGTCCCACTCAAAATATGTCATCTAAGTATTAAAATTTAGGAAATCTATTTTATCTCCCACTGAATTTCATTTAAGTGCAAGTTCTTGATAATATTAGCAACTCCAGAATTCTTTGATCATGTATCAGATCAAGAATTTCCAGCTACAAGACACTAGCATCCAAATGATTGACAAAACCCCTTCTCATTGTACCAATTACAACCCTTCTTGAATCTTGTCATTGAAGAACATGTAGTTTTGGCAAAATTCTATGAATTATCAAAATTGTAGTAATCGCTGGTGTAAACCCAATAGACTTTAAGCATTGCTACATATCATAGTCAACTTTTGAATTAGTCAAGACATTAATTCTTAGTGACAAATCAGGCTTCATGTCTTTTCTTAAAGTTTCATTTCTCCCTTATAACTTTACAATTATTGAGAAGATCAAGTAAACTTCTTTACTTAATAAGATCAAGTAACCTTTTACTTTTCAATCTTAAATGTAACTTAATGTAGAATTCGATGACTCTTAGTCATTTCTCATATTTAGATTCATCATTGCTTTATCGTAGTTTGTAGGTATGTCTTGTTCAATTAACATGACAAGTGAATCAACAATATAATTTCGAAAAATGGTGAAATGTATTCTTGTATCCTACTTACTTTAGTAAAAGTATTAATCGAAATGTAATGATCATTATCATTAGTATCTCCTCTACTTGTGAAGTCAGTTTCTAGAACATATTCTATTTGGCTACTCGACATTCTGGAGGTAAGGTTAATAACCTCGTTTTGAGCTTTCACTTTCTTCCACTAACACCTTCATCGAGAAACCCCTTCATGCGAAAGCAATATGTTGGGAAACTATAGGTTTCCCCTTTTGGTCTTAGTTTGTGGAATATATATTCATAGTTGCTTAAGAATATAGTACAAAGATTTATTCGTTGAAACTCGAACATGCCATAACTCATATGGTGTTTTTTCCATGAATCTTAGATGGTTCGTTGTTTCTAAAGGAGTGTTTTCTATTTAATCGATAACTCGAATAATAACGATAACACGGTTAGAGATAATTTACAGATGATATCGTATCCTATACAATATGATTACAATCTTTTAGACATATCAATTCATAGAAGTGTTCGAACATCGTAATCTGTGAAGACATATTTCACAAGTCCTTATGCCAAAACTTAACTCAAATATTTGTTACTTTGATCAAATCGTGGAAATTTGATATTCTTGTTAATTTAATACCAATCTTCATTCTGAAATCCTTTGACCATATCAAATGGTTTGAATTCGTGTTTCATTTAGTAAATATACATATTCACTTAAATCCACAATGAAGCTTATAAAATAATTATATTACTACTTGCTGAATTACAATCATCATGTATGATATTCAATAATTCAATCAACAATCTATTTTACCAGAAGGCGGAGTTTTAGTCATCTCACCCAGTGAGGCATGGTTTAAGTCAAAATATCAAGTATCCAAAGACTTCATGTTTCATTGGAACAAACCTACCAATATGACATAAATAATAGTGTTATGATGTCATTATTAAGTTTTTGATATCATTTCGGCACTTTCAATGTTTTAGAAATGCTTAAACTACTATCATTTAGATAAATACAAGAATAACTCATTCATTAGGAGTAAATAATATCCCTAGATTGTTTCAATACAAACTTCTATCCACATCGTCCTGATTATTTTCGGTCATGGGATGCACGTCGAGGAGTACACATGGTAACATCACAACGGAGCCCTGCTATGCTGTGAGGCATGTCCTGTAGCAGGCCAGGGCCAAAAGGTTCCATACGGGTGTACCACGCACCGTCGTACCCCGTGTTGCTAGATAGTGGGCCGCGCGTGCAACATGGGCCCACCATCAGCGTACACGGGTTGGAACGTCTGAGGTAAGAGGCATTCCCTTCACGCCAACACTCACCCACCGGGTTGAGGGGCCCGCTTAGACCCGACGTGGCGCGTTGACCACATGTCGTCTGCATCTCTCACGACTATGGGCCGCTCAAAGAGCGAACATGACACCATAGACCGTAGATGTCCATGGTTTCTCGCGGGCGTGGAGGTCGTCCAGAGTCGATGTGGTGGCATTATCGGGTACATGGGTGATGGCTCCAAAAATGGCTATCTGCCACCATGTTTAAACATTGTTTTTGGTCAAGCAATTGATAAGAAACACTCAATCCTTGCCACTAATGACTAATAATTTCAAGGATATGCAAAACCTTGCTTTGAATTGTGTTCTGCAGGAAATCACGCTTTTTAATGCAAAATCGGGAGTCATAATAAAGGTTTTTGAGGAAGTCAACACGGCCAAGTAATTAGGAAGTCATTTCCTAGCGTTTGCAAGATTAAGACCACTAGTACGGGCAGGGGTTGCCCGTAACATCCACCCGTACCATGTGGCGACGGCTTCGTCTCGTCAAACCCTACAACTTTCGTGAATACCTATATATTTTGAGGCTCCAACCACCAGCCAGAGAGCCACCATTCTTAGAATACATCACAACCCTACCAAAGGAGATCCATGCCATTGTTCATCAGTGTTCATCACTTCCATCATCTATCCCCTCCATTAGTCACAACCATTTCTTTGTACTTTAGATCTCCTTGTGATTTGGTGACCATTGTAAGAATATTGGATTTCAATCTAAGTATTTGTACGATGTTTTCTATCTACGATCTATTTGTTATGAGTGAGTAGTCCTCACGGGCTGCGGGTTGGGGAGAAACCTCGGAGCAACTATGTGGATCTAATTCATGGGAGTATTGTGTTTTGTTTGCAAATAGAGATTTGTATCTTTTGTTTCTTTGTCTCTTGTCTCAATCTATGGACTCGTAGGAACTCAAGATCCCGTAGATTCATAAAGTCTTGAGGTGAGATACTTGGTTAGTGGTGATCTCATAGGAAATCCAGTGACAGAAAGAGTAGTACGGTCTTTGCTTAGCGACCCATTCGGGATCACAACAACATCACAACTTAATGCTTTGATCTGTGTTTTACATATAATAATTGTGTGTAGCCCGTTGCTTCGGTGTGCACTCGGTTGGATTAAAAGACTATTGCTATGCCCGCTGCATCATGGAGGCTCTAGTATATTAGGATGTATTGCCCATAAGAGATTATCCCTATTCAACCATTACACATGACTATGCTTATTATATTTTGTATCCCACATGATGTGCAGCTGCAGGTGGATCCTCAACCATGGCCTATCTCCATCCATTGATTCAACCCATTATAAAAGTAAACTAGATTGGTCCGATAAACTAAGGTAAAACAAACAAACAAAGTCTTGTAGATGTTCCCTTTTTATTTCCTTTTAGCATTTCTTTCCAATGTTCAATTGAACCTAGGTCTTCTAGGGAAAAAGATATATACTACATCCGTGAATCTGGATCAAAGGTATCAACCCTTTTTCTGGCGTTGTTGCCAGGGAAGCAATTTCGCTATCCTGTTGAGGTCACTAGAGACCTTGTTTTTAGTTTTATTATTATTTTTTAGTTTATATCTTGTTATTAGTTTAATTTCTTATTATATATTCGAAAACCCCCAAAATTAGTTACTTGTTATTTGTTTTCATTACTTAAAATTTATCAAAGATATAAGAGCCATGGCTCAAAAGAGACTTGGGGAGTATGCTACTCCTACTTATGATTTTATTTTTTCACCTATCACTCAGCCCGATGTTAATGCAGAAACCTATGAAATAAAGCCTAAGCTTTTAAGTTTGGTTCAACAAAACCAATTTGGGGGCTCATCTTCTGAGGATTCGGGTTTGCACTTAAATACTTTTATTGAAATTTGCAACATGATGCGTACTAAGGACGTAGATCCAAATGTTGTTAAACTAAGATTGTTTCCTTTCTCTCTTATAGGAAAGGCTAAGGATTGGTTGCTAGCTCTACCAAAGGGCACTATTAAATCTTGGGAGGAATGTACTAATTTTCTTATGACTAAATTTTTACCCCTAGCTAAAACTATGCAGCTAAGATCCAACATTACATGTTTTAGACAAGAAGACCATGAGCCACTAGCGCCTGCGTGGGAAAGGATGAATGAAGCCGTAATGAACTGTCCTAGTCATGGGACGGAAGAGTGGCTTAAATTACGTTTGTTTTATAATCGTCTCCAATTTCTAATTCTATGCTAGATACTGCGGCAGGAGGAACAATTAAGCAAATGATTATTGCAAAGAAATTACTTGATGATATGCAAAATAATTATGCCCAATGGCATGTTGAGAGAACCTCGAAGAGAGTAAGTTCAATTACTGAGGTAAAGAATGAAGAGCTTACATCTAAGGTATACGAGCTACTTAATATAGTAAAGGAGAAAGAAGATACCCAAGTTAATGATATCGCTACCGATGTTAATATTGTCAATTTTATAGCTCGCACTCATGTTAATCCTGCATGGAAAAAAAATTATGCTTCTAATGTTCAAAAACATTATTCTAATCCTACAGGAGCTCCTTACAATAATTATGATAATCATAATAGAGAAAATCATTGCAATCTCTTGTTTGAGCAAACTATTAGAACTTTTATACAAGCTCAAACCAAGCAAAATAATATGCTTATTAAAATCACGGAGAACCATGAAAGTAGTATAGGAAAATTATCTAACTAAGCCGTTGCAGTCAGAAATGATGTGCAGGCTCTACAGGAATGGACAAAGACCATGGAGGCTCAGCTAGGCAAAGTAGTTGAGAGCCAAGCTCTCATACTAGCAAAATTTGCTGGAAAACACGAGCCAAATCCGGTAGAAGACCTCAAGATGATAAGGGTGGTAACAAATGAAGAAAAGCCTAAAGAACTAGATTATAGCAACGCGCTGACACCGGAATATACCATGGAAGATCTACTAAAGATGATCACCGTGAAGAATCCCGGTATAGAACAAGGTAATGATGCTATGTACCAACAATGTATACAACAAGTAGCATCTAAAGTTCGAGATTTAGAGATGGAGTATAAGAGACTAGCTGATAAGGTTCCTGCTAAGCTAGATGACATATTTGAGCCCACTATTAAATTAAGCTAGGAGTTAATGAGATATCCGCACTTTGTGATCTTGGTGCAAGCATCTCAACAATTTCTAAAAGCCTATTTCATAAATTAAACTTGGGGCCATTTGTAACCACTGAATTAAGACTCCATCTAGCGGATTCAACATATAAACAAGCTATTGGGATAAAATAAAATATAGTTGTTGAAATTAAAGGTAGTCTCGCTCTGATTAATCTTGTTATTGTGGACATGCCTAAAGATCCCATAACACCTATAATCTTAGGTAGACCATTCCTAAGAACTATCAAAGCTTTACTTAATCTACATGAGGGGAATGTCAGAATAGGGCTACCATCTAGAAATCCTTTTATAGTCCACTTCCCTAGGAAGAAGAAGGCCAAGCCTAACTATGACGATGGTATAATTACTTTGAAAGCTAAATACTTTGGAGTGGTTATTCCACTCATTAAACGTAAATGATTGCCATCGGGGTCAAGCTAATTGACCTTAGCTAGAAGTGCTTCATGGGAGGAAACCCATGTGAAATGAAGTTTTACTTATGTGTTAGTATTGTTTGTTTTTGTTTTGTTTATTTTCTAATAAAGAGTGTTCAAGAAGACCTTTGGAGAAAGGAGAAGAAATAAAGTAATACTCGATCTTTTATTTTACTAACACATGACCTAAGAGGTATTGCTGATGTTTATATAGTATACTTGTTGTTATCTTGTTCTTTGATAAGATGTGCATAGACGCACAGAGCTGCTAATCAAATTCTTTGAGTTTTGCAGCTCACAAGCTGTTTAACTACCTGCGGTATGGTCGGAAGGGACCATACCGTGCACTCGTACCACATCGAGGCTCGAGAAGATAAAATTATGATTTTTGCCGCAGGAAACTAGACTATTAACGACCACCAGTACGGTCGGGACGCGCCCGTCCCGCGCGCCCGTACCTTACACTAGAGCAAACCATCAGATTTCATGCAAAGATACCGAATGAATAAAGAACAGCGCTACGAGCACGCGCGACCATACCACGCGCCCGTACCAAGTGCTTCGCTGGAAGGGAGTCATCACCAGCAAGGTACGTCACCTGGTAAGGGCGGGCTCTGGCGTACCACCCGCCCGTACCACGTACGTGGGCGCCATAAACACCATGAGGAGGTAACCTAAAAATCCCCAAAACAATTTTTTCTGTTTATTCTTCCTCCAAACTCGAAACCACCTCCATTGGATCTTCAAATTTACTCATTCTTTCTTTGATTCGTCGCACTCAATCGATCTAAGATATGATTCTCCCCTGATCTTCAACTTATTTTTGCTAAAGCTTCACTCAATCTTTAATCATTGTCATTCTAGACTTAGGTCTTGTTCTTGATCTAATCTTGATATTGAGCATGCTTAGTATTGTTTTAGACGAGTTTATTTTTTAACTAGTGTAGAGAATTGTTTATGCTATGTTTCCATTGGACTAAAATCTTTTATTAGCAATCTTTATTTATTTATTTATTTATTTTATATTAACACAAGGAGCCATACACATGTGATGGTTGCGGAACCTTCCGCATCGTCCGTTGATACGTTGACCCCCCGAGTCACTTGGTATCGAGTTCACCGATAAGTTTGAGCTGAACCGTTTCAACCGTCTCAAGCTCCGAGAAATCAAGTCCACCAAGTGGGCATGTCCCTATATCCTAAACCAACTTGGCATTCGTGTTGATTTCGATTTACTTTGCAACAATGCCGGTTTCTATGACTTTGTCTTTCAGGATGTCGTCACATACCACCGCTTGACACTTGAGTTCCTCGGTACCTTGACGCATATGGTGGAGCCTCACTATTGTTCCGAGGAACAAAAGCCTAGAGTTGATCGCATCAACTTCCGTCTCATGAACCGTGATAACTGCTTGACACTCGACAAATGGGCTCAACATTTTGGGTTTGCCAAAAACGCCACCGACATACACTCCACTACTTTTGTCTTAAATCCTTCACCTTTATAGTACTTTAATTTAATGATAATTCATGGAAACACACCCAAGGGGAACTAAATTGATCATCTTGCTATTCACTATTTGTTGTATGTCATTACTAACACCTTGCAGGCCAGTGGTGAGTTTACTAGAGTCAATGAGGAGGACATGATGATTCTCGCAAAAGCTGATATTATTTATTGTAACTTAATGCCAAATTTGGGCACTCTTCTTGTGTTTTACCTTAAACATCAGGCTCTTCAATCTCTAGGATCCATATGTGGAGGAGGAGTTGTAACCGTTCTTTCACGTGCACTTCACATCAACCTAGGTAATATCCAACCATTGACAAGAAGTCACCGTCTCGGTCTTTCTACTCTAAGAGCATGTGGTATGATTTATAAAACTAATGGTAGATACTTCCTTGATACCTGGAGCGGATCACTTGATCCCAGCTCCTTTACCTAATGGTCTATTCTCTATTGAGGATGGACGTTTGTGTTTTGACACGCAAGTTGAGGTAAATCTACCCCATCAAGAAATATCCATGGGAGAAGGAGGAGAAGATGAATAAGTAGAAAAAGAGGGACCCGAACAAGTTGTGCAGCCACAAAACTACTAAACCACCTATGAAGATATCTATGCGCTCGAAGGGAATATTCAAAACATGAACAATCTTTCCATCAACCTTCGAGATGTTTTTGCAAACCTCGCCACCCAGTTCCATGATTGGAGCAGCCAATGGAACATGGGAGACTATCCACCACCACCACAATGAGCGACAAAAGGGCTTGCAAAATCCTGAGCTTAGGGATGTATTCCCCTGGCAAATTTATTTGTGTAATAACGAGGTTGTACTCCAGCTCCTTGGGAGCTTTGAAACACTCATGTTGGCTTGTTCTAACACTTTTCCTTTTTACTTTTCTTTCATTTTTAGTTTGCTTCTGTTTTTATTTTTTTTATTTTCTTAGTCCCTTTCTTGGTGGCAAGTTCTTTTTTATTCTTTAATCCCTATCCTCAAAAATACAAAAAGATTTTTTTCTGGTTTTATTTTTTCATAATTGTGGATTCACACTTTGCCTCTTTACTTTAATATCATTATGAGAGTAATCGTGTTTGAGTTTTGAAGGAACACAACCCTATAAGGAAGAGGATCATGAAGTTACTTATGAGAGGTATGTTCTATGTCTCTCACTATTAAAGTTTGAGTTATTTATCCTAATTGGGCGATTTGCTGAGATGCCATGATAGTGGGAGTAATTTAATGTGGTTAGATTTGAGCTTCTTATTAGTATGATGATTACTTGTTGAAGAATTTTCTCTAGTCTTTTAGCTAACCGAGTCTTTCCTTGGAAAAAATATTACCAAACAAATACAATAAGCAAAAGTCTGAAATTTACGACTTGTTTGATGAATGGTTGTCTTGAGAGTATACCCTTGAAGATACTTAAGCCCATAGATGTTTTAATAGTCTTGACGGCACTCATAAAAGGAGTTATTTGATTAAAATTAAGTCTAGTGGTAATTGTGCATGCCAAAGCTAACCTTGTGGATCAAACCACGGTACTAGCATATAAGAAATAAAAATAAAAAGTTCTATGTTTCTCATGCACACCTTTGGGATGCCAACAACTCCGCTAGCTTTTGAACAATCTATGGTATAACCCCGGATTTTGGCTATGAGTTGATGAGATGAGTGGCATACGTGTCAATATATGGGAAAAAGTATTGGTACTCTCAAAGGATGTGCAAGCACTTGTAAAATAAACAACCAATGCTCCTTGAAAGAGGAAGAAAAAATGATTGATGAGAAAAAAGAGATAAGTATGAAGATCCACATAACAAGACCTTAACATGGTCTCATTACTACTTTATGAATTTTCTTGAATAACAATGATTGGATTAGAAGTGTTTTAGATAGACTTGATTTATTAATGTGGGTGTAAATAAGACACTTCATTGTTATGCTAATTAGGACATGGAACTCTCTTACTCAATTATGTTATCTAAACATCCTAGTGTATCTTGGCAAGCTGAGAGTTACCTAGAAGAATTGGACTAATTGCTACACTTCTAGTTGCTTATACTTATATTAAACTTTACTTTGCTTGTCTTGACTTACTGAAGCTTTTATAGTACTCTTGTCATCTCTATAATTATGATCAGCCTCGAAAATGAATGAAGTGCTGAGTGCATATGACTACCAAGCGTAAGTGAATTCTTATTCTCATTGTTCCAAGTTTAAATGCTGAATTCCTTATAGTTCTTGTGTTTCTTCTTGCTCGAGGGCGGTCAAGGTTTGAGCTTTGGGGAAGTTGATGGCTCCAAAAATTTCCATCTTCCACCGTGTTTAAACATTGTTTTTGGTCAAGCAATTGATAAGAAACTCTCAATCCTTGCCACTAATGACTAATAATTGCAAAGATATGCAAAACCTTGCTTTGAATTGTGTTATGTAGGAAATCACACTTTTTAATGTGAAATCAGGAGTCATAATGAAGGTTTTTCAGGAAGTCAACATGGCCAAGTAATTAGAAAATCATTCCCTGGCGTCTATAAGATTAATGACCACTGGCACGGGCAAGGCCCACCCATACCGTCCACTTGTACCATGTGGCGACGGCTTCCCCTCATTAAACTCTACATCTTTCATGAAGATGCCTATATATTTTGAGGCTGCAACCGCCGGCCAGAGAGCCACCATTCTCATATTACATCACAACAACACCAAAGGAGATTCACGCCATTGTTCATCCATTATTAGTCGCTTCCATCATCCATCCCCTCCATTAGCCACAACCATTGCTTTGTACTTTAGATCTCCTTGTGATTTGGCGACCATTGTAAGAATATTCGATTTCAACCTAAGTATTTGTATGATGTTTTCTATCTCCAATTCATTTGTTCTGGGTGAGTAGTCCTCACAGGCTATGGGTTGGGGAGAAACCTCGCAGCAACTATGTGCATCTAATTCATGGGAGTATTGTGTTTTGTTTGCAAATAGAGATTTGCATCTTTTGTTTCTTTGTCTCTTGTCTCGATCTATGGACTTGCAGGTACTCAAGATCCCATAGATTGATAAAGGCTTGAGGTGAGATACTTGGCTAGCGGCGATCTCATAGGAACCCCAGTGACAGAAAGGGTAGTACGGTCTTCGCTTAGCGACCTATTCGGGATCACAACAACATCACCACTTAATGCTTTGATCTGTGTTTTACATTTAATAATCGTGTGTAACCTGTTGCTTTGGTGTGCACTCGGTTGGATTAAAAGACTATTGCTATGCCCGCTGCATCAGGGGGGCTCTAGTATATTAGGATGTGTTGCCCATAAGAGATTATCCCTATTCAACCATTACACATGACTATGCTTATTATATTTTGTATCCCATATGATGTGCAGCTGCAGGTGGATCTTCAACTCTGGCCTATCTCCATCCATTGATTCAACCCATTATAAAAGTAAACTAGATTGGTCTGGTAAACTAAGGTAAAACAAACAAACAAAGTCTTGTAGACGTATTCTTTTTATTTCCTTTTAGCATTGTTTTCCAAGGTTCGATTAAACATAGGTCTTTTAGGGAAAAAGCTATTATACTACATTTATGAATCCGGATCGAAGGTATTAGTGGGTACCGCAACAAGCAACTGTGGCATCGTTGATCATAGACATCCATGGTTTCTCATGGACGCGGGGCCTGTCTAGAGTCAATGTGGCGGGGTTATCGCGTCTATTTGGAACCAGCATGGAATCGTACCATGGACGTTCGTGCTTTCTCATGGACACAGGACCCATACAGAGTGGACGTGATGCCTTATACTATAGTCGGCTATGGTTCATTGCAGCGGGTGGGACCACGGACATCCAATGTGGCAACGTAGGCCCTAGCCGAACATGATTCATTGCGGCAGAGTGCTGAGATGGCTACGTAGACTCTAGGCGTCAACATTTCTCGCATCTGATAGAATAGCTGGTCGCGTAGACTCTATGCGGTAGTGTGGACAATATACGTGTGCGGGTTCTCATGGTGAGGTCAGTATTAATCATCTCATCTATGTCTCGCAGAAAAAACATGAGTAGCTAGCTTTTCCTTCCTCGCACTTTTCTACCGTGTGCATGGACGCCGACCTTCTTCCTCCTTACCCTTCTGCCTCCATGCACGACGACCTTCTCAGGCCCTTCACGCAAGGTAAGCTCCTACGTCTTGTCGGAAGGCGTTTCTATGGGGCTTTCCTCATTTTTTAATTTTCTCGTTTTCCTACAAGTCGCTTTTCTCTAACGTCTTTGAATGCTAGTTGATTTTTTTCTATGATTCGGTAGGCTTCACTTTCTTATGAAGGATATCTTCTTACGGTATGTGTGCTTCTTTATCCACGCGGTTTTTTTTACTTTCGTTCAATAGTAGGAGTTAGCACGCTGATCAGTGAACTTTCTGTATCTGCAGGTTTTCGTATACTCCATTCGCTCTTTGGGTATGATGGTATGTCTCTCTTCTTTTCGATCTATTTTCCTATTTGTTTTAGTATGACGATTCTTATTTTTCTTTTATTTTAAATTTTATTTTTTTAGCTCTGTGAGTCTGTTTGCCAGGGAGTAGCGGAGAAGTATTGCGATGGGAGAGATGCTAAAGGAAGACGGATCACATCACATCAAGGTATGTGTATTCTTTTTGTTTTCTATTCTTACTGATTCTGCGGTGTTTTATTTTGTTTTGCTCACATTTGCTTTCTTCTTATCAGGGTCTCCAGCGTGTCCACCTGCTAACGTCCAATGATGCTCGACCATGGTGGACGGCGACTTTCTATGCGTCTGCCTGCTGCTAATGAAGGAAGATGGTCTTCAGGCCTACCAAAAATATGGTAGGATTCCTTACCTAACTTTCTCTCGAGTGGACCTGCCCTTTCGCTTTGCTAGGCTGACCATTTCTTCTTTCTTTTTAGTGTATTCTTTTCGTGATCCGTCCATCGCCAGCTTATTCTCGACTAGGACTTCTCCTAACTTCTTTCACCATGGTTGGCTGCCTATGGAGAAATATGGCCTTAAGGAAGCCGCTACCGACCATGGTATGTTGCCTTGCTCTTCCAACAACGGTGATGCCTACTTGACTTTATTTCACCCTCGATCTATTTTCGCTAACCATTGCTTATTTATTTTTAGGTTTTTCTGCGTGTCGGCCCCTGCCATCGGCTTCTCCTCAACTACCACGGCAGTGGTTTCTTATGTCCTAGCCACCTGCAGATGGAGAGAGAGGCGAGCATTTTGTGTTTGCTCCCTCTTTGGACGAGCATTGATACGTCTATTTTGCATCACTATTCTATATCATAATTTACTGTTATTCATTGATATATTTCATATTAAGAGATGATACTTATGTTATTTCATCTGTTTTTGCATGGTTGATGACTTTTGGAGCATGGACCGCTGTAGTCAGGATTCTGATGGAAAAGGTGCTGTTTGGAGACAAAAATTCGCGAAGATCAGAAAATCCAGGAAAACACATGGAAATTTCTTTTTTCTAGAAGACGGAGGATGCTAGAAGGGGGAGTGGAGATGGGCCACAGGGGGCCCACACCACCCCCTGGCGCGGGCAGCCCTAGTCCACGCCAGCAAATGGTGTGGCCACCCTGGCCCACTCCAGGCTCTCCCCTTTGGCGTATATTATCCCCACGAAACCCTAAGCCTGGGGGAGGGACCACAGAAAGATTCCGCCGCCTCTGTGGGGCGGAAAACTACAGAGAGAGAAAGATCTCTCCGGCAGACATATTTTGGCGGGGGAATTACTTCCTGCAGAGGGGAGATCGTCGCCATCAACACCACCATCAAGCTGGACTTCATCGGGATCATCATCATCATCACCACCACCATCATCTCCACCAGCACCATCATCACCACTCTGTACCGCTGTAACAATTGGGTTGAATCTTGCATAGTTCTTAGGGGAAACTTTCCCGGTGTTGATTACTCCTTGTAGTTGATGCTATTGAGTGAACCATTGAATTATCGTTTATGTTCAGATTGTTACTTATCATTATATCATCTCTGATCTTGATCCATATGATGTCTTGTGAGTAGTTCGGTTAGTTCTTGAGGACATGGGAGAAGTCATGTTGTTAGTAGTGGAATTGTGTTGAGAAAAATTAAATGGTTTGTTAATTAAGTTTCTAGAGTGGCAGAAACCCGAACCCCCATTAGGAAACCTTTGCGCAAGGGATGTCAGGGTCTTAGAGTTTAAAGCTGTGGTTAGGTTTCAATTTTAATTACTTTCTTGTACTTGCGGATGCTTGCAAGGGGTATAATCACAAGTATTTATTAGTCCTAGGAAGGTCGGTACATTAGCACAGGTTCACCCACACAACACTTAGCAAACTAAAGAAGATTAATCAACTATATGAAGCGAAAGCACTTGACAATATTCTCGTGTGTCCTCGAGAACGTTTGGTCATCTTAGGTAACACAACCAGCTTGTCCTTTGCTAAAGAAAGGATTGGGCCACTTGTTGCATTTACTATTATTATCTTTTATTTACTCATACTTTATTTATCTGCATTATAAAAAACCATAAAAATCTGTTTGCTAAGTATTTGCAGAGAATTCCTGATCCATACCACTCATCAACACTCTTACTTATCGAAAATACTGCGATACACCCCCTATACTTGTGGGTCATCAAGACTATTTTCTGGCGCCGTTGCCAGGGAGTGAAGCGCTATTGGAGAGTGGAACTGGTAAAGGAAACTTCTACTGTGAGTATTGTTTATTTCTGTTAGTTTCTTTATTTTCAATATGGATAATTTGCTAAGTTTCTTATTTCGTAATTCTTCTACACTTCTAAGGTAGTAGATGAACCACCACCTGCTGAGAATGATACTTTCAAGATACCTACAAGAATTATTGATTTCGTTATGGATAACTACTATGTTGGAGATGGAACTGTCCATCCCGGTGATCATTTGCTCTTTATACACGAATTATGCGGGTTGTTCAAGTGTGCAGGTATTACAGCAGATCAAGTCAAGAAGAAGTTATTCTCATTATCACTGAAAGGAAGAGCTTAGGAATGATATAAGCTGCTAAAGAATGGTCAATCTCTTGAATGGGAGGAAATAGTGCCTCTCTTTTATTCTAAATTTTATCCTCCTAGTGAGATTCATAAAGATCAGAATCAAATATACAACTTTTGGCCTCTTGATGGAGAGACTACAGCTCAAGCTTGGGGAAGATTGAAGTTACCAATGCTCAAATGTCCTATTCATGAGCTCCCCAACAATATTATTATCAATAACTTTTATGCAAGACTTTCTCTTCATGATAAGGATCTATTGGATGCTTCTTGTGCTGGATCATTTACACGCATGGAAGAAGAAGCTAAATGGGATCTTCTAGACTGAGTTCAAGACAATGCTGAAGTATGGGAGAATGATAAAGGAAGAAAGTCAGGTATAAATTATGATTATGAATGCATTGAATCTTTTATGTGAACTGATGACTTTCAAAAAATTAAAAATGCTTATGGTCTTGATTCTCAAGCTATTGCAACTTATTTTAAGGCTTTTGCTTCCTATATTGAAGTTCCTAAAAAGAAGTGGAATAAGTATCATGAACCTTCTAAAGATATTGTTAATAGTGTTCCTGTGAGAAATATTGAAGTTTATACTGCTAATCATGTTTTACCCGAACCTTACATTGAAAAAATGCCTTTCCCAGTTAAGATAAAGGAACATTCTATGATAGCTAGTATGGTTAATGAAAGTACAAATAAAGCTGTTGAACCTGATGAACAAGTAGCTATTGAACCTATGATAGAAAATGTGAAAGACTTTGTCACTAAATATGTAGAAGATGGACACAATATTCTTTGTAAGGATACTTCAAAAATAGTTTCACAAAGTAGTGTTATGAGAACTAGTGTCCCTGTGTTTTCTGTTAGAATAAGTGATCATTGCTACAATGGTTCTTGTGATAGTTATATCATTAAATTATGCATGATACTAAAAGTTACTATGAGAGAGGGAAAAGTGTTCTTATGCATCTCAATAATATTAAGTTTCCTGAGAGCGACTAGCGTAAGCGTGCTCTTTACAACGTGCACGTGGGAACGAGAGGCCGTGCGTAAGGGACTACGATCGCGTGCCACGTGTCAGCCTGCTATTATCTCTGAGCACATGCGCTGCGCGGGGCTGCACGCTATTGCTAGGTGCATGCGGTGTTGACCGAAGGCTCGCTAGCTGGCTGCATGCATGCGCTACGCGGCGCTGCACGTTGTTGCCGGGTGCATGCATTGTTGACCAATGGCTCGCTAGCTGGCCGCATGCATGCGTTGCGCTGCTCTGCTGCTGTACGCATTGGCCACGCTCACATTGGCTGCCACTGGTGTGTAGTATTGTATGCATGCATAGCTAAAAACTGAGCGCATCATGCTAAATGCAAAACCAAAACCCAAAAGAGAAAAGACATTGCATCGAAAAGGAGAAAAAGCGGTACACATGCAGTGTACTGCTAGGACACCACGGCGTTTGCACTGCGACAGAAGGAAAGCAGTGCATCACAGTACAACAAGACCATGCATGGGATGTGCACTGCCAGGATACTGAGCCGTGCACTGCGACCGAAGGCAGTGCAACGCGGTACAACAAAGCAGTGCACATGAGGTGCATTGCCAGGATACCGAGCCGTGCACTACAACCGGGGGCAGTGCAACGTGGTACAACAAGACAGTGCACCGCGGGATACTGAGCCGTGCACTACGACCAAAGGCAGTACAACACCGTACAACAAGGCAATTTACGGATGATGCACTGCAGGGATACCGCGCCGTGTACTATGACCAAAGGCAGTGCAACATGGTATAACAAGGGAGTGCAAGTGCGGTGCACTGCCAGGATACAGAGCCGTGCACTGCAACCGAAGGCAGTGCAACGGAGTACAACAAGGCAGTGCACGGGTGGTGCACTGCCAGGATAACGCACCATGCACTGAGACCAAAGGCAGTGCAACACAGAACAACAAGGTAGTACACGGGCGATGCATTGCCAGGATACCACACCGTGCACTAAGACTGAGAGCAGTGCAACACAGTACAATAAGGCAGTGCACGAGCAGTGCACTGCCAGGACCCATGTGTTGCACTGCGACCGAAGGCAGTATGACACTGAACAAAAAGGCAGTGCCCGGGTAAAGTGGTAGTGCAGCACACATGCACTGCACACCGAAGGCAGTGCAATGTAAGTAATGAAGGAGGTGCAAGAAAAAAAATTCATCAAAACCTATCAACATGGGATCTAGTTTTGAAGATCTCGGTGTGACTAACACTGCTGTGAAAACGGTTTGTGATTTTAACCCTTGGCTAAAAAGTTATTTATTTTTCCATATTCGAACTTACAAAAGAAAAGTCAAAAGGCCAAACCGTGGCCTCCCCACATGGCTCTCCACGGATTACGGACGAGAATAGAGCAAAGGGAAAAACCATCGATCGGCAATGCGCCACGTGTCACGCGGGATGGGGATTTGGAGACACAGGACACACTGAGAGACCTCCACGTGTGGACTGCAGGAGGGACGTCATGCGAGCTTTGTACAACGCGCCCATTTACTAGCATTTTCGAAGTTTCCTCACTTTATGCTGAAAGTCTTTATGTTGCACTTGTTTTGCCTTCCTATGCTAGTAGCCTTTGGTTTCAACAATTTATCTTCTTACCAAATTCCCTTGCATAGGAAGTGGGTTAGACTTGAACATGTGAATTTTTTCTTCTTGATTCTCTCTTTTACTTCAATTCATATTCTTATGTGAGCATCATTGAAATTATCATGCCCATCTTAATGGCTATAAAGAAAGAGCTTTTTGGGAGACAACCCAATATATTTGATTTTTTAGTTTGTTTTTCGTTTATTTGAGGCTTGGAAGTTATTACTTTGGTAATAACCTCTCCTTATCCTTTTTGTTTGGTTTTTGTGTCAAGATCAACCTCTAATGAGAGAGAAGTAATATTTAGGAAAGTTGCTATCCCGAAACAGATTTTGTGCTTCACTGTAAAAATTCGTGAAAGATCTCTGTACGTCGGATTGAGATGTAATTTTTTGTGCCTCTGCCCCAGATTGTTATTTAACTTTAGTTAGTTTTGCACTTTTTTATTTGAGCAACAGAAGTTGTCCAAAAAAATTGATCTTTACCTGTTGGTCTGTTTTGACAGATTTTTACCACTCTTGCATTTGCCTCTTAAATTAATTTCCTTTTTGAATTCTTTCTTGGGTTTTCGGAAGGAGTTGTTATAGTAGCTTATGTTTTGATGGATTTCAGTTGAAGTTGAATCTTAAAAGGTCTATTACCTTGCTTATACTAATGTTGCTAATAAGAATTGTGTGAAGTCTTTTGTGAAAGAAATCTCCAGGTTAGTGGAGAAAATGGTATAATAAGAAAGTGAAAGGTTTCATGACTCAAGTAATATGGGTGTGAAGATGAAGATATTTATGTTATTCAAGTGGTAACTGAGGAAAAATTTATTAAAGACCAAGTTCAGAGACCTGAAGAGTATGTTTTCAAATAGGTAACAGTTCTGGTAAGAAAAGTTCCGTGAAAAATCTGTCCAGTTATATTTTTGGAGTTTTTATCCAACAAGGAAAGCAACAAAGCGAAAGAGGGACGGAAACGGAGCCAGGGTGGCTCACACCACCCCCTGGCACGGCCCCCCCGGCCGCGCCAGCAGGTGGTGTGGTCACCTCAGACTCCGTCTCCGACCAATTTTCTCCCAGTACCTTACTTTTATTGTAAAACTTCGTAATATATAATCCCCCGGATCCCCCGAGGTTCGTATATCGTGTTCTAGTCGTGTTTTCGTTTCGATCTGTTTCTGCCAGGAACTATTTCTTAAAGTTTATAAGCACAATGGTCTCCACCAACGATAAGGGAAAAGAGTTTGCGGAGGAGGATCCCCAAGACCCTTGGCGGGAGAAGGAGATCGAGAGTAAAGATGAAGAAAAGGCAAAGCATCCACACACCGGAACTATCATTGTAAGCATTCGAGTGGTGGCAAACCCTGCTAGCTCAAAAGAACTACACGGATGTCAACTAGAGGGAAGCCTCCGTGTCACTGTTTGGCTCCACGGTCACCTTCTCCACGCACTAAGAATCCCTTCCATACCCTTATCCATGAGCATCAATTCCAGATTATACCAAAGGAGAAACTACCCTCCAATTGGGACATGCCTCGTTCTAACCATGCAGGAAAAGAAGACTTCAAGGAGGAAGAGTGGGGAAAGAATCATACGAGCTAGGATTCACAACCTGACATGATCATGCACTGTATCAAGCACAACTCGGAGTTGATTCGCACTCTCACCTTCGAGATTGAAGACTTGAGGAAATTGATCGTGAAGCTCATCGAGAGAACACCACCACCACCGAAGGAGTAATTCATCATCAGGTTTTGGCATCCCCTTGGTTTGTTCCAAGCTTGGTGGATTGCCGCGGTATCACATCACTATCTTCTATCTTTTTACCTTTTTAGTGGAGTCATATCATTAATAGAGAAGTTATTATGTAGGATGGTTTGCATTATGGAAGTCTCCCCCCTCTCATTAGATATCTATGTATCCCTTGCTGTGATTTGCCGTTACGAAATATTAATGAGAAGTTCTATCATTTACTCTTTTGCATATCTTATATTATTTTTCAATTGCTATCATATGATTGATCTTGTTGTTAGTATTGGTATCACTTTGGAATCATTGAGTAAATTTAGTTGGTTTTGGAAAACCTGGCTCGGTCAGTAGCAACACTACCTTGAGAATTGAATGAAAAGGATAAAAGTACTTTCAAGAATAATAATTTCATCATCTTTCTTTCGTGATTGGCTCATAAGCTTAGTATTCTCTAGTTAAGATATTTTGTGCTTCCAAGGAAGATTGCATGTTTGTTTTTATCACCTGTATGTTTGTTTGTTTCCTTCAACTCATATACTTGCTACCCAGCCTTGCTAGCCAAAAATCTGTACTAAGAGGGCATGCTTCTCGTGCATCCAATCCTTAAACCAAAACCTATGCCATTTGTGTCCACCATACCTACCTATTAGCATTATTTCTATTCCAAGTAAATTCATGTTTTTATCTACCTTCCGAATTAAACTTGTTATGTGAAAATTAGTGATTAAAGCTCTCACGAACTTGATGGCACACTTTACTTTCTTGCACTTAATAAACTTGAACCATTGTGCCCATGTATGTTGCGTATATGCTTGTGCTTTGTAAGTTGTGAATTAGCAGAACCATGTTGTCATGGGGAACACTTTCAACATTGCACTGGTACATTGTACCTAGTTGATATCATGATCTTTTGTCTATGGATGTCGTCGATGTGAAATAAAAGGGGAGCTTGTAACTCCATGGGATTATGTATCTGTGTTAGAAAAACGCCTGAGCCACTGGTCTAATCCATGCCTAATCATGGTGGAAACCTACAGCGTAACCATAATGAGCATCTATGAAGCATTCTTCTTATAAAAAAGAGATAGAGATAGAGAAAAAAAAGAAAAAAAATAGATATGAGAAAAAAGGAAAGAGAGAAAAAAGCACCATTTTCCCATGGTAAATAAGAAGATTGCTGAGATGCTCGTTGTCTGCTTGCCTTGTCATTTTCGTATGGGGATTCTTCCGTATCATCGGGCAAGGGGTACCCCATTGGAGGTTCTCTATGATACACATGTACTTACTATGACAAGAACTTACAAGTAACTAAACTTGAGTAGCATGAGGAGCGGCCCTCGTATTCAAGGGTCGTGAGATTTTCAACTTACAACTTGTCAAGCATATCCTCATATTTGATCACTTTAACCTTAATCACGTAAATATGCTTATGATAGGGGCAATGAGAGCTGAAAACTAATAAGTACCATAATTTTTGGAAGCTCTTTATGAAACTTGAAATCCCCAATTCCCTCTGTGAAGGGCCTTTCTTTTACTTTTTAAGTTGAGTCAGTAAACCTATTCCCTTCTATCTCAGCAAGTATTTTGAGTTGTTGTGTTTCATTCATTCATATGATGATTTATTCAATCATGTTCCTTATGTTCCTTGTTTTGGAATTTGCTCTTATCTTAGTGTTTATTACTTTGAAAGCTATCATTGAAAGCCCGTTATGTGTGAACTCCTACAAATTGTCAACTATTCTTTGACCAAGAGCTAAGTTTGCCATTATCAATTGTGATTTACTTTATGTATCTTTATTGTGTTTCCTTTACATATTGCAAGTTAAGTTATATAATGGTGAGTTGTCTTCTATTATGATTTATGTATTGATGAATGCGATGCTTCTTGTCCGTATTCTTTTATCGACTCTTCACACCATAAACCAGAGGTCATGTTTATTGAGCTCAGTTTTTGCTTGGGGACAAGCGACGTCTAAGCTTGGGGAGAGTTGATACGTCCATTTTGCATCACTATTCTATATCATAATTTACTGTTATTCATTGATATATTTCATATTAAGAGATGATACTTATGTTATTTCATCTGTTTTTTGCATGGTTGATGACTTCTGGAGCATGGCGTGCTGCAGTCAGGATTCTGATAGAAAAGGTGCTATTTGGAGGCAAAATTCGCGAAGATCAGAAAATCTGGGAAAATACATGGAAAATTCAATTTTTCTAGAAGACGGAGGATGCCAGAAGGGGGAGTAGAGATGGGCCACAGGGGGCCCACACCACCCCCTGGCACGGACAGCCCTAGGCCACGCCAGCAGGTGGTGTGGCCACCCTGGCCCACTCCAGGCTCTCCCTTTTGGTGTATATTATCCCCACAAAACCCTAATCCTGGGGGAGGGACCACAGAAAGATTCCGCCGCCTCTACGGGGCGGAAAACTACAGAGAGAGAAATATCTCTCTGGCAGACAGATTCTGTCGGGGGAATTCCTTCCCAGAGAGGGGAGATCATCGCCATCAACACCACCATCAAGCTGGACTTCATCAGGATGATCATCATCATTATCACCACCATCATCTCCACCAGCACCATCATCACCACTCCGTACCTGTTGTAACAATTGGGTTGAATCTTGCATAGTTCCTAGGGGAAACTTTCCCGGTGTTGATTACTCCTTGCAGTTGATGCTATGGAGTGAACCATTGAATTATCGTTTATGTTCAGATCGTTACTTATCATTATATCATCTCTGATCTTGATCCATATGATGTATTGTGAGTACTTCGTTTAGTTCTTGAGGACATGGGAGAAGTCATGTTGTTAGTAGTGGAATTGTGTTGAGAAAGATTCAATGGTTTGTTAATTAAGTTGTGGTGTATTTCTTCTAGTGGTGTCATGTGAATGTCGACTACATGACACTTCACCTATATGGGCCTAGGGGAATGCATTGTGTATTTGGCAACTAATCATAGGGGTTGCTGGAGTGACAGAAACCTAACCCCCCCCCCCCCCGTTAGGAAACCTTTGCACAAGGGATGTCAGGCTCTTAGAGTTTAAAGTTGTGGTTAGGTTTCGATCTTAATTACTTTCTTGTACTTGCGGATGCTTGCAAGGAGTATAATCACAAGTATGTATTAGTCCTAGGAAGGTCGGTACATTAGCACAGGTTCACCCACACAATACTTAGAAAACTAAAGAAGATAAATCAACTATATGAAGAGAAAGCACTTGACGATATTCCCGAGTGTCCTTGAGAACGTTTGGTCATCTTAAGTAACACAACCGGCTTGTCCTTTTCTAAAGAAAGGATTGAGCCACTTGTTGCATTTACTATTATTATATTTATTTACTCGTACTTTATTTATCTGCATTATCAAAAAACCCTAAAAATCCGTTTGCTAAGTATTTGTAGAGAATTCCTGATCCATACCACTCATCAACACCTTCTGCTCCTCATTGGGTTCGACATTCTTACTTATCGAAAATACTGCGATACACCCCCTATACTTGTGGGTTATCAAGCATCATGTGTTTGCTCCCGCTTCGAACGATGGTGCAAAGACTCCAGCACAATAGGAAACAAAGGAAGTGTTCTACCGGTACTGCTAGTGGTGACAACAGGTGCTCATGGATGAGGACCTACTCAGAGTCTTCAACGCGCTTAGGAGAAACCTCCATACCTTCCACGTTGGCACGAAGGAGAATCATAACACACTGACGAAGCTCATGGCCAAAATGAAAGACATTAGGAAAATCTTTGTTTGCCTGACTATTCCAAGGAGGAGCGAAGGAGAAGGATGGAGGTATTAAGAAGTAGGAGATGATGATGACTATAAGGGTTTATTGTTTTTTATTTTAAAGACAATTTTGTACAATATATATTTTACTCTTTCACATAATTGTATGATCCGACTGTAATAAAATGATGCAAAAAAATAAAGAGTAACATGTGTATTGGTTATTTGGTTTGCGTCGCTTCATGTCTAGGAGTTATCGCTAGACTTCTTATTTTTTTGACTTCGCGTTCACGTCGCTCCTCATACATGAGTTGGCTTCATTTTCTTATGTCATCAGACGTTCTGCACGTGGTTGTTGAATACACGCAGTGTTGCAAAATTATGGTATAAGACATTTACAAATAACGATCGCGCCTGAGTTTTACCTAGGATGTCGATGCAAACATGTAAGCCTTTTTATATCCGGGTAAAAGAACCTACTAAGAAGTCTTATATTGTGGAACATAGGTAATACCTATCTGCGACACTGACGTGCCTTTGCCGCAAGGCATATGATACGTGTTGTTAGATGTTCCTCCTAACAACTTCGGTATGTAAAGACTAGATCGTCACGTGTTTTTCCTAACAGCTGCGACCCCGGGGCATATAAAAAGGTTAGTCATGTACACTCTAAATGCATATGTTGGCTAAGGACACCGTGATGTAAGGACGTGTTCCGTATAGAAGTTTAGTCCCACCTCGGTAATTTAGAGAGCACCGATGAAGTTTATAAACATGAAAATGAAGTTTGCATACGACCTGCAGTGCAAACGCCATTTATCACTCAGCCTTAGGTGATAGATGGTGTATGAGCTCTAGGTGTTTTGTGGTGGCTCTAATTCATCCATTTAAGCTTTTCTTTTAAATATCGTTAGCCTAGGCCTTTTCTATGATGCTCGACTATGCTTTCCTATCATGCATGCTTGACTACACTTTCCTACCTACAGCTGATTGTGTTTGTCTTTATGACTAGACAATATGCCTAGACATATATGACATGCAATGGTTGGTCTCGCAGCCGTGAACCGGGGGCATAGAGAGGAGTCTAGTAACCATAATTTGACCATAAAAGAAATTATTCATTGTAAACAGAATAATTGATTTGTATCTCATTTATATGAATAATTTCTCGCAAAAATGATCCTAAAAGAAATTATTCATCGTAAAGAGAACAAAGGATTTGTATCTCATTTATATGCATAATCTTCTCGCAAAAATTATTCATTGTAAACAAAACACACTAATTGTAGTGACCTTGGATCAATAATGATCATAAGTCCCTGTGATTAACATTCTAGTCCCTAGATCATTAGCTAGCACTCATAGTCGATGAAATATCATGTAAAACACAAGTCTTTATTACATGAATCGAATAATCCAGACTTTATATTATTATAACAGAAGCGAAATAATATAACTTGGAGTCCGATCAATGCCACATGCTGGTTGAGTGAAGACTCACGATCCTAGCACACCTTTGAATGATCTCCAAATTCTGCATGTAAAATGTGTAGCCAAACAAGTTGGTCAATACTTTGAATGTATTAGCAAATTACACCACGAAGGAAAGACTTGGCTATCTCTATATACATAAGGCTAACAAAAGGCTTGTGGTTTATTTCCATATAGCCAATTTTCATAAGTCAAGTAGAAAAGAAAAAATATTTTATCCTACTTTGGAAACATTTGATAAGTAATACAGGGTCGAGTGGAACAAGGATATTACACACCAAGTATCCAACGCTCAACCTAACACTTTGATATTACACACTAAGCCACTTGGATATTACACACTAAGACACTTGGATATTACACATGCTATAGGGTTTGATAACTTTTGTTTGAAAAGAGAGAGGAAATCCTTCATAGGGTCCATCCTTCAGAATTTCAAAGTTGTTCTTTTTTTGTGAACACGGCTGATTGATCAGATAGATTACTCTTGAGAGTTTACGCATTTTACACATAATTCACGATCAAGTCCTTTTACAAACAAGACCATGGCGAAGCTTTCCCTTAGTAGCCCCTCTACCTCCCAGATCCACCCGTGCCAAAAATTGTCCAAGTGGTGGTACCCAGGTGAGGTTTCCTACTAAGTACTAGGCCAAGACAAAGCCCATATCTACTGTGGTTGCACTAGAAGCTTCTGAATTTTGAAACATGACAGACTTCTTTGATCCTGGGCGGCCATCGTCCACCAAAATTCTGGTAGTTTCGACAACCAATCTGCCCAGAAGAAAACTTAGTTTTATTTTGAAATAGACTTTGATAGGAAAAACTTTGCTCAAAGAGATTTTATACTTAGAAAAAAATTGTCTTTGAAACCCCCCATCGGTATTTGTATATAGCATAGTACAAGCATAATACTTAGAAAATTCTAGGGATTGATATTAGGAGTTAAAAAATCCTAAGTATAGAGATACTCATGGCATACTACAAAAAAAACATCGCACTTTTAAAATATTTTCTAAGTAATTCTACCAAAAACACCCTACACATGCATAATACTCTTTTGAGGTAAAAACATGCATAGTATAAAATCATGGGACAAGGATATGAACAAAGGTGTAACTTGCCATATGTTTGTATTGTGACCGATGATTGTATTCCTTCGTAGAAAACACACTCTCCCAACAATCTAATGCAAGGACAAGTAATTTAAATCAAAACAATTGCAAACATTGCAATATTGCAAACATACAATACAACAATGATGATCAAATTCATGCATGATGAGTTAATAAGAAATAATGGTTATATTTAGTTCTCTGAACACTAGCATAACACATGATGCATAAGAAAAAACATTTAATGCATAAAACAATTTATTAATAAAACTATATTGATTTAAATAGGGTTTAACTCACTTTAACTCAACTTGTCTTGTTTTTGTAATATTAAATTGTGAAATAAATACCACTATATAGGTAACTCAATTTGGAGCTAGCAACAATTGGAATCATGCAAAAATAATTTGAATATCTTTTCATATAATTAAAATACTCTTACAATGTAAATTAGGCTTTCTGCAAGAACATCAGATAAAATAGTGTATATTATTTGTATTTTTCTAGGATGTAGTTATTTTTCTGCAATTTAAATAATATAAATGCCTATATAATAATTTAACTAAATATAGAAAAACTATACAATAAAAATTAGATCTGATCTTGGAATAGTGTTCTATGCTAAATTATCTTTCCAACTGTATATTATATGTATTTTTTGGACATATCTTCGATTTTATATGAATTTTACAAAAAATTCTCTTTTCCTATTATTTCAACTACCAGGGAATATTCTGAAAATATACCGTCGACGTGGCGTGATCTGATTCGCGAGGTGCTGACTTGGCGATGACGCGGCAGCTGACTATGCTGCTGAGGTGGCACTGACTTGGCATGACACGCTGCTGGATCTGGTTGGGCGATACCCCTTCAGCGTTGACTTCTAATCTGGATCATCGATGGGTGCTTAGACAGAGGGGAACAGAAGCTTGCTCTCCTCGGTGACGGGCGGCGACCGCTAGCGGCGAGACAGCGGCGAGACAGCGGCAGTGAGTTTGGATTTTGACGGTGGAGTGGTCTCCAGCGCTCGACAGCGATGGGAAGTAGCATACGTTGACCGAGCGAGGACAAAAACATAGACAGTGACCACGTAGACGTGTTTGGCTTCCTAGAACGGTTGCACGCGGCAGATGGAGGCGCTCGACGATGATAATGCTATGCTGAGCTATCCGTCGAGCTCCAGTGCTCCTATGATAGAGAAAAGAGGTTAGGGAGAAGCGGTGTGTCACGGAGAAGAGGTCCATATGGGGCGGGTAGATTGGGAGCGGCAGGCAGGGTGTAGATCAAATTGGCGTCTTAGTTCGGTGGTTTTACGAAAAGATTACAGGACAAGGCGGCGGAATTTATAGAGAGTTTTTCTTGCGCAAGGGGCAACACAAAATAATCAGAATCAATTCGATTTTGATGGGATTCGGTTCACGATCGGGAGGATTTTATGTCGACCATGATTCAGTCACGAGGAAGGGGATGACACGTTGGGTCCCACATGTCATTGAGTGGAAGGGGTAAGCGGGCTACGGGCCGAAGTTGGGCATGCTGGGCTGGCTGCGGCTTGCTACGCGCTGCTCGTGCACGGACGGGAAGGAGAGGGAGTAGGCTAGGTGTAATACCTCAGACATTATGCTCTAAGAACGAGCCTGGATGAACCCAAAAGTGGATAAGGGATTCTACCATGGTGGCCCAAGGTCACCCAGGTGTAGGCCTGTCAAAGCGGAGCAGGGCACGATACCGGCCGACCATCCTATCCACTTTCAAGAACATCGGGACTAGAGCGAGCGGCATAAGTGACAGGTAAGGCAACCACGACATACACAAATGAGCATGTATGTCTACGCATACAGTAGACATCAGAGTCACACCATCTAGAAACATTAGAAACAGAAATATTCAACACCATACGGCAAGATCCAAATATCCTAGATAGAGATAATAGTTTAGGATACATCCTCATATATCAATCAACATAGTAGCAAGCGGAAGCGGAAAACAAGATCTGAGTACAGATAAGAAGCAAATTGGCATAAGATGCCCTGAAAATAAGCACATCCCGCACACAGATCTCATGGATTTCCATCCCTAGAATATCTACACCGAACAGTCGTTGCCACCATCATCGGTCTCTTCGACCCAGTAGCCTTCCTGGGAGTATAATTGTCTATCTGAACCAAATATTTATCGTGTGAGACCCTAGGGGTACTCAGCAAGTCTTAATGCATCTAAAGGGAACAACCTGGGGTGACACAATTGCAGCGAAAGATAATAGCTACAAAGTTCTATAGAGAAACGCAACACAACCGCCCAACCAGAGATGGACGGACGCTTGTTAATTAATAGAAACAGTTACATATGCAACATAAATAAACATCGCTCGCCCTGCTTCTCGCTTACCGATGAGAAGGTGGAAGAACATCCCATCCATTGACAATTTTATTAACCATTCCATAGGTGTTGCACTATTTACTAGTCATGTTTTAGACAAATTAAATGTGGTACTTTAGTTATGCTTGTCTATGATCGAGAAACTGTGCTCCAAGTCGTCCATAACCACGAACACTGCTTTCAGAAAGATTTACCCTATAGGGGTGCACAAATACCAACACACACGCTCAACCTCGGGAAGAACCAAATAAAAAGCAAAGAGGCCTCACGATAACGCATTCCCATGATTCATAAATTATTTCAGGGGGCCACCCTATTAAGCTACCTGCAACAAAGTTGTCCGGCTCTGAGACAGACCCAAGGTTTGTGTAGACTGCTGTAAACGACTGGGAACCCGAAAGTGTGACTGGGCTCGTCGATACCACGGAAACATGTCACAAGTCCTAAACAGTATAGGTGCTCCACGCACAATCGTAAATAAAGCAGTAAAACATGGAATAAGTACAGGATAGTAATAAAGCACCAAACTAGTTTGTGGCCCCAATAAATAAAGTACGAATCAAGCTCAGGCTAAGGGGGATCCATAGGATCTCCTGTTTATGGATAGTGCGGATAGTCAAGGAACAAGAGTCAAGTACTCGGGGTCCTACGGGACACAAGTGAGCTTAAAAAACTAAATAGCAGATAATGCTCACCAGTGCCTCTTTTATTAGTTATCTCATTATTACTCAGGTTAAGTTGTTTAGGTACCTCGTTATCCAAAGACTCGCACAAACCCTACACATGCAATTCTACGACTCGCATGGCTCAAACAACTCCTGTAGTAATGGCTCATGGGATTGAGGTACAAGCTTCGGTGGGGTTTAAAAGTAAAGGCTATGCAATACTTGGGATTCAATTTAATGCAATTGCGACTCAGTGATGCAAGAGTAAGATCGAAGCATAGCTACTATATGTATGCAAGCATGGGGAATTGCTTGCCTGGCACTTCAGTTGAGGAATAAAAAGGATCCGGTAAAACTCCTGAGGCTCCTAGTATTCTCCTTGCTGAATGTCTATCCGGATAAAACCAAACATACAAGGGCCGAAATAAATACATTGTACAATCGTATAAATCATATGCAACAAGCAAACAAGGTATGTCATGACGGGATGATGCACAATTGCATGGTATAACATAGCATGACAAGGGTGAGATGTGAAAACAAGAAATAAGCACTTTTATTAATTATTTGGTCAAGTTTTACTTGCATAAACCATTCAGGTTTTTAAGTATTTATATGATGCATGCTTCAATTCATATCACTGAATACATAGTTAGAATGGGCTCGTCGCGCTGATTGATTTAGACATATTATTTGACGAATTTGGATTTACAGAATTAAAATTTATGGATTTATTAAGAAAAGGCATTTAAATAATCTCGAAATTTTAAATTGCGCAAAAATTATTTTGGATGGCATATTCATAATCCTCATATTTTAGTCCCATAAACCTTGCAGTAATATCATATTTATATGATGCATGACATGGCGAACATGTGATGCAACTAGGCAATATTAAGCGGAATCGGGATCTCGACAATTAATTATAAGGTTCAAGTTATTTGGGTACCCAAAATTTAGATGTTGTATTAACAAGGCAAAGCATGTCACCGGTTCACTACACAAATTTAAATAGAGGCAATGTAAGGCTAGATTTTCCCTCATGTGGTCTCCATATTTAATTATAAGGTGAAAAACAAAGTAACCCTAATCCACAAAATATGTATGCAAACATGTATAATTTATATGCAACAAGAGATATGTCATATTATAAAAATAGGGGTCTCGAAGAGGGGATCACATTGAGGTTTGCCGATCTTGGTTCCGAGGCAGGCTCGGCGAGATCGGTCTTCGGACTCCAGGAACTGGGTCTTCGGAACCGGGAAGGAGAGCTCGGGATCTTTCGGGGTGTCTGTGGGATCGGTCTCGATTCTTTGGATCTTTGGACATCCAGGGTCGAGGTCTTCGGAATCTCGGTGTCTCCGAGTCCGGGGTAGAAGATCTTGGGTTCGACGAGAGGTTCTGGTCCCGTGAAGGAGGCCTTGGTGTAACTTGGCATCGATCTCGGTCAAACGGATGGTAGCTCGAGAGGATCTTGAAAAACTTGTTGATGGTCCTCTTTGTCTAATTTATTGGACTTGCTTACTAGGAGACCTTGGTCGGCAACTACTTGTCTTCAACAGAACATGAGATCCAGTGATTGCATCACGATAGGTGGCCAACGGCAGAAGCTCACAATACACAAAGAACATGGTCGTGGAGGAGTCATGAGGGACCGTGCCTACGAGTAGCAGATCCTAAAAGAGGATGTCGGCCCGAACTAGAGGAGACCGTGCAGGTTCTTCAACGCGTCTTTGGAGCGGTACCTGCAAGGAATAGAGGACCCCACGCGAGGCGATCATCAGCACATGGACTCGACAAGGCTGAGGAGCCCGAGGAGCTGCCTACGGCGACTCAACGCAGTGTAGTGGACGGTGGCGGTTTGCAGCAAGGAGGGACTCGGCAGTGGCAGGGAGGAAAGGCTGGTGGCACTCCGTTGAAGGGAGTCCTGGGTCGGAGATGAGGGCAGTTGGAGGCGGCTAGGGGGCGACTGCGTTGCAGGACGGACCGAGGGCCGCGAAGCAGAGGAAGATGACGGGGGACGGTGAGACGAGGCAGGTTGCAGGGGCACGAGACGAGATGGGATCCGCGGGGTCCTTGGTGGCCAGAGCTTGGTCGATGCGATGACCTAGCTCATCCTTGCATCTGGTGGCGCTAGGGAAGGAGGCAGCGGAGCTTGACGGTAATGGGACCGCGGAGCCGGCAAAAAACCAGGGGTGTCACGGCAGCACTCACACGGGCGGAGGCCGACATGGTGTCGAGAGGGATGAGCCATGAGGGGGCGTGGTGGCGAGCCAGGTAAGATGGGTGCACGCGGTGGTGGAGGGCGCCTACGATGACGTTGCTCGAGTGAGAGGCTAGTGAGCAGAGATGAAAGGCGAGCGAGGTAGGTGGCGGAGAGATGATCGAGCGAGCGGGGTCACGGGGTGGGGTCGGGCCTCGCGTCGATCGCGTGCGGGATGGGGCAGTTGTGTACACGGGGCTGGGTCAACGACGTGGCGAGGGGGTCTGCGGGGTGTGAATCGTGTCGATCATGGCAAGAAGGGTCTGGTTGGTTCTGTGGTGGACCGAATGTGGCTGGCTGCGGGTTGGGGTAGTTTTAGGGTTTTGCCTTGCAGCAGGGTGGTAGGTGGCTGCGGCCTGGGCTTTTGGGCCTGGCCTGTGGTTGCCTCTCCCGATAAAACATTTTACTATATATTTAAAAGACTATTGTAATTAGTTTTTAGGCAAACAAAACATCCAGGCAGGCCCAGAGTTTTAATTGGAAGTAAATATGGGGATATCTAGAAAACAAAGTAGACTTTTAGGAAAATAGTTTTAACCAAACAATATGCAGGCAAACATGACGATGCTCAAATGCAATGTGGCATGATGACATGAGCATGCAATCATGATGGTGCAATAAAAGACATGTAGAAAGTAGCAATATATAGACTAGGCAAGTAGCATTGCAATTGTTAGACAATTGGGATGCTACCACTCTTGCCCACTAAACAAGAATCTCGCCCCGAGATTCCTAGGAAAAAGAAAAAGACACAAGGAGAGGCGGGTGCTTGGAACAAAGGTGATCCTCACATTCCCAAGTTGATGAACAATGGAATGGTGCGACCATTACACCTTGCTAAACTTTCTAGACTTGTTGCGAGTCTAGCGTCCTTTGAAAACAAGGGACTTGAAGAATTGAGGCAAAACAAGGAAGGTAGAATGGACATAGCTTCGGTGCTCTTGAGAAAAATGATAAAAGAATATAACCAATTCCTGAATTTTTTTGATAAGACAGTTTATCGTGGAGAAAGTTTCACTTGGAGATCAGAAGAGACGGAATGCGGTATTTGAGGCGATAGAGAAACTGAGGGTTGTTAGAGGATAACTCGGCAAAAGGAAGGCAACTTCCCGCTATAGGCCGAAGGAAAGACACATCGATAGTAATTAGGATCGAAGCTGCAAGTGAAGATGATTCTTGCTCTCGCCGGAAGAAAAGGTCAACTTTGCAGAAATTATCAACCACTATGAAAATAGCATTGTTTCTTCCCTTAGATTTAAGAAATGAAGTTCGGAAGAAACAATATTGCCTTCAAACAATAGAGTTCCTTAATATCGATTGAAATATTAGAATTGAGGACTTCTCGGATTAGATTCTTCTTGCCCCGGTAAGAACCCAAGGATCACGCAATTGAGGTGTGTGGATTTATACTTCAAGAGAAGGAAGTGACACAAGTTCATGGTGGAATCCTATGGAAGAAGCTGAATGTTGAAGATCCAAAGATTATTGTAGAGATGCTTATTGCTTTCCTTAATCATAAGGTTATTGCAATAGATTTTGCGATTGATGGCATCGACCATAATTGGATTTACCAATAGAAAAACGGATTGACAACTTGCAGTCAGATATATCTTCCATCCATCTTGTTTGATGATGTTGAACTCCGGTTGAATGAAGAAGATGGAGAAGATTTTGTGTTTGCTTACACTAGATCATTGAAGATTTTGCTCCATATTGAGATATACAAGACCACCAACAAGAGATTATTTATTATGTTCTTTGAGAGAACCCTCCGAAAAACAAGGACGTAAGTAAAAGTATCAAGAGATAAAGGCCACTTCTAACTTCCGTGGAATGAGTAAAAATCGCATTGATTCACCAATTCAATGTACAAGAGCGAATGATAAGAGTGGTCAGATGGGGATCAGTCCATCGTGCACCCAAAGCATTACTCCGCACATGAATAAGAAAATCATGCAACCTAACTCTCAGAAATTTAGACTGAAGATCTTAATAAGCAGAATTCATGAAGCTTCGTATGAAAACAAAGATGCGATTTAAACACTTCGGCAGATCCAAGCAGATAAAGAAGATGATATTGTCATCATGTTCGGAAGTCCCAAGCCACTGGAAAGATATGAAGGAAAACCATAGAAACAGATGAAGGATTCAATAGATATATTAAGGATAACACCCCAAAACTTGAATAGAAGAATTATGAAAGATTTGAAAATCTTCGTGGCATCTAGTGGATTGAGGATAGAAGATAAAGCAATAGGGTTTCAAATGATTTTTTTCAATGAGTGGAAGACTAAAGAATTTCCCATCCTTCTTGAGAAGATCTAGAGAGATTTAGCAGTCTTGAGGAAAACTTCAGCGGAACCACGATGATAACTTGCCAAACAAAGAAAACTCCAGATTTGGTTGGAGGTGAAGGATGGAATTAACAATTGACTTGATGATTCCAGGATTGTTATAATGTCTTTAGCAGAAGGACGTGATAGAGATAGGTGACTTCAAGAAGCCATACATCATACTTTGAGAACCTTGCACACAAGCGTTGTTCACGAAGCTTGAGAAAAAGATAAGAATATGTTCTTCATGTTCTTCCATTGATATAGAATAGGCAATCATATAGTCAAGATATACCACCATGAATTTAACAAGATATTCCAAGAATACCAATTCCATGAGGCGAGAGAAATGAACAAATGCTCGAAACACTTTTGGAGCTCAACGCTCTTTGAAAGATCAAAACTAAGAGCAAGGATTCTTTCAAAGAGATGCATTAAAAGAATAGATTAACTGGCCCATCGGATGAGAAGAGATACCTACTGGTTCACATAGTCGATCAGATCATCAGTTGAAAAGACAAAGAGATTTTTGGACAAAGAAGGGATGATAGCTCATACATCTATGCAAAGCTATCAAAAAGAAAGGATGGGATTCTTCTGTATCAAAGAGAATCTTGTAGATATGGAGCTCAAAAATATGTGAAGCATGATAAACGGATGATAATCCACCATAGTGTCTTAAGAAACCTCCGGATTGTCAAAGATACTTGAATACGATAAAGATATGATCATAGTATAACTCAAAATCACAAGAGATAACCGCCATCATTTAGAGAATTAGATTGATAGCACTGACCATATTCCACTCATGATAAGCGTCATATAGATATACCAAAAACCCAATTACAATCACATGCATCGGATTGACACAAGTTATGTATTTAGCCCAAAAAGACTTTGAAGATGTAGTAAAACACCAGGATTATGCACCGGCAGCAAAAGATCGAATCAGCATGGACATGCCGACAAAATGAAGGTGAAACATGTATCACACACGACTGAAAAGAAGTGTGGAAACATAGATGTATCAAAGAAAAAATTCCGCATTTTTTGGCATTGAAATACCAACTAGATGCGCAAAACAACTTAACAGATAGAGATTAGCGATTCCACATTATGTGAAAGCGTTCAGGAAGGATGAACACCCTTAACAAGATTGTGTCGGTTACAAAGAGTAAGATAGATTGCATCGGTTTACAAAGAGTCAGATAGATCGCGTCGGTTTACAATTAAGCATGTCGGTATGGAATGCGCCAATAGTAGATAACTAAAGGCAGATTGTGACAACAAGGTTGGATGCAATAGATAGACAAAGAATTAGACACACATCCTATGGTACTATAGAACCCCAAACACGTGAATCCTAGTTTGAATTTTTAGAAGAGGATAGACAAACGTTATACTTCCTTATCAGAAAAGGGTGGGTGGGTGGGTAAGAAGAAAAATGGAAGAAATCCTACTCTCCAGTTTAATTTTTTCCTAGTATACATAGCTACCAAAATATTTTTTAGACTGACAACGACCATCTTGGCTAAGACCCTGAAGAGCGGAATGGGTCTGATACCAATTGTAATACCTCGTACATTATGCTCTAAGCACGAGCCTAGATGAACCCAAAAGTGGATAAAGGATTCTACCTCGGAGGCCGAAGGCCACCCACGTGTAGGCCCGTAGAAGCGGAGCAGGGCACGGTACCGGTCGACCACCCTATCCACTTTCAAGAACATCAGGACTAGAGCAAGTGGCATAAGTGACAGGAAATGTGAGCACGACATACACAAATGAGTATAATAGACATCAGAGTCACACCATGTAGAAACATTAGAAAAATAAATATTCAACACCATACGGCAAGATCCAAATATCGTAGATAGATGTAATAGTTTAGGATACATCCTCCTACATCAATCAACATAGTAACAAGTGGAAGCGGAAAACATAATCCGAGTACGGATAAGAAGCAAAATGGCATAAGATGCCCTGAAAATAAGCACATCCCACCCACAGATCTTAGGGATCTCCATCCCCGGAATCTCTACACCGGATAGTAATTTCCACCATCATCAGTCTCTTCGACCCAGTAGCCTTCCTGGGAGTATAACTATCCATCTGAACCAAATGTTTATCATGTGAGACCCTAGGGGTACTCAGCAAGTCTTAATGCATCTAAAGGGAACGACCTAGGGTGACGTAATTGCAGCTAAAGATAATAGCTACAAAGTTCTATAGAGACACACTACACATCCACCCAACCAGATATGGATGGACGCTCGTTAATTAATAGCAACGGTTATATAAGAAATGTAAATAAACATCGCGCCCCTCCTTCTCGCTTACCGACGAGAAGGCGGAAGAACATCCCATCTGTTGGCAATTTTATTAATCATTATATGAGTGTTGGACTATTTACTAGTCATGTCTTAGTCAAATTAAAGGTCGTACTTTAGTTATGCTTGTCTATGATCGAGAAACTGTGCTCCAAGTCGTCTATAACCGTGGACACGGCTTTCAGAAAGATTGACCCTATGGGGTGCACAAATAACAACACACACAGGCTCAACCTCGGGAAGAACCAAATAAAAAGCAATGAGGCCTCACGACAATGCATTCACAAGATTCATAAATTATTTCAGAGGGACACCCCATTAAGCTACCCGCAACGAAGTTGGCCGGCTCAGAGACAGACCCAAGGTTTGTGTAGATGGTTGTAAATGACTGGGAGCCCTAAAGTGTGATTGGGCTTATCGATACCGCAGAAACGTGTCACAAGTCCTAAACAGTACAAGTGCTCCATGCACAATCGTAAATAAGGTAATAAAACATGGCATATGTACATGATATTAATAAAGAAATAAAGTATGAACCAAGCTCAGGTGAAGGGGGATCCATAGGAGAATATCATTTTGCGGCCCGAAAGTTGGGGTGTCCAGGCAACGCGGTACCCAAGTTCCCTGAAATCATCCGCGATGACTACAGTTGGTGTGCCAAATACTTAGAGGGTCTTTTTTGGCACGAATTCAACTTTACGTTTCAATACAAAAAATCAGGCTAACGGCCGTCAAGTTGGGCCCCCCTGTCAGTTCTCGCCGTTATGTCGCTCCTGTCGCTCCCATCGCTTAGGTGTCAATTAGGCTTGTAGCGTTGGCGCCTGCATCCATTATGCGTCTTCTTCTTCCCCGAAGCAGAAATCTGTGGGGCGTCGCAGCCATGGCGCGCAGCTGGGACGTGGACGAACCTGCTCGGCCCAGCTCTCCTCCCTGTAGGCTTGCAGCGTTGGCGCCTGCATCCATTACTCGTCTTCTTCCCTGGAGCGGCAATCTGTGGTCGCGGCCATGGCGCAGAGCTGGGAAGTGAAGAAGCTGCTTGGCCCCGCTCTCCTCCCCATCCCGAGTCGGAGCTCGCCCTCACCATGGATGCACCCATGGCACAGTCGGGGACGAAAATTGGTTCCCGGTGAGATCTATCACCTTGTCGACCATGCTCGGTTCTGTTTTCCTCCTCTAGAATCCGAGCTCACCGTCGCCGTGGTTGCACCCGCACCAATTATGCCACCTCTGCCGAGGTCTCTGTGGTAGCTCAAGTTCTGGGGCTCTCCAAGTTCTGCCATGTTGGGCCTGTAAGTGTTGTTGTATGTTAAACTAGGAAATATCTTTTGATCAAATCTCTTGGGCTGTATCAACTTCATTGTGTTTAATTATGAAAGACAAAATATAAATGACTTCTCTGAATTTCTCGCATAGAAAAATGCACAACTAATTTCATATTCTCGCGGGAACTGGCCCCACTTGTTGAACTGGCGGCACTGCCACGATCTCCACGTAACCACGGTGAGTTCTTGAACCGAAAGTTGCAGTTACCACGTTTCTTCTGTAGTCATTCCTCTGCAGTTTTTCCTGGGCGCTTCTTCTTCCTCTGTTCTAGAACCGTTGGTTCATCTTCTTCTTCCTCTTGCAGGCAGTTCCTTTCGCCCATTTCCTTGCATGCATGGACGATGGGAAACGCACAACAGAGACCCACTTGGTCCCTGCCCATGGCACCACGACTTTGACAGTGGTGTACACAAATGATGAAGCGACTGTGGAGACAACTCTCGCCAGGTTTGAGCAATTTCTTGAGAAAGAGAAGCACAAGTTTGTGGGGCTAGACTTGGAGTACACCCGTGCAAATAAGCGAAAAAATCCTCCACAAGAGATCGCTGTCGTGCAAATCGCCATACATGAGGAGGTCCTTGTTTACCACTTCTGCAGGTATGTGAAATTTAAATTTGAGATCACCACTTCTGCATCCCTTGTTCCCTTACATCCCTAGAACCATCTAAGTGCAGGAGTAAACCAACTGAGATGTGTTGTCCGGCTCGGGTCGAGTTCTTGCGTAGGAAAGGGATAACTTTCACTAGCGTGGATATCACATATGACACAATTATGCTTTCTCGTGCGTTGATAAAAATCTGAGAGGGGCACCACATGGACATCCAAAATCTGTACAAGATCAAATCATACCCAGCGAAGGATGGCATGGGTGATCTGGCAGCGGAAATCATCGGGAAAATTTGAATCATTGGCCACAATAAGAAATTGAAATGTAATCGTACCAAACAATATTCAGGGATATACAAATGCATCATACAACGCATTTATAGATCAGAAACAATACAAATATTATATATTTAGGTTCCATATGAGAGAGAAAATTAGGGCCTCATTTTTTTTAGCGATGGAGTCGGAGAACCAAAATACCAACAGCACAACCTATATTGTTTATGTGCGTTGCTGCCTTAGGGCCACTAACCATCCCTAAGAAAACGAGACCATCAGATGCCCTTGCACTATTTTGTGGAAAAATTGAATCATTGGGCTCAATAAGGAATAGAAATGTAATGTTATAGGCCTGTTGTGTATCGAAATCAACACTCAACTAGCAAACTCAACTAGATGGAAGATGAGCAGATTGGGGTTTTGTGACTAGATGGATTGGGGTTTTGTGACTAGATGGCAGATGCATCAATCAACCGATGGAATCATATATATACTACCCTACTTCAAGAGCAAAAGAATCTGTACACGATTGAGCAAATCCTATGTATGAACAGTGAAAACTGCGGCTGCGACTAGAGAAGCTAGCAATATAGTACCTCGGACTCCTCATCAGGGACCTCCTCCTCGAACTCATCATTCTCCGTGATTGCGTTAAAGATTTCTTGAACGGCGATGGGGTCGTCGATGTAGATCACTGGATTGCCTCCGCCAGCCGCCTGCCCCCCCCATCCAGATATGCCGCTGGCACCACGACGTTGTCGGCCACCTGCTGCTCGGCGGCGACGGCTACTACCTGCTGCTCGGCGGTGATGGCTACCACCTGCTGCTCAGCGGCGACGGCTACCAACTGCTGCTTGGCAGCGACGGCTACCACCTGCTACTCGGCGGCGACGGCTACTGGCTGGACGGATGAGTTCGCACCCTCGACGGTGTGGCGACGAGCGGCGTTCGTGCCCGGAGAAGACGCCTCCGCCTGCTTGGCGATGACCGAGCCATCTGCTGCTGCGCCTTCAACTGGCTTCACCTCCGGATCTTCTCCACGCGTACGCTTCATGGAGCACCAAGGGAAGGAGGTAGTGGAAACGAGGGAGCTTCAGCGCATGCGGCAGGTGTAGATTGGGGTCTTGGGACTAGACATACTGGGGGGAAATGACACGAGCTCATGGAAGAAGAAGGTCGAGGGGGTTTATAAATACCGGACCGTTCGTAGTCCTCGAGTGGACACGTGTGGTGGGTGGGGGTGGGGGGGCTACCACGATCTCCACCCTTTTTTCGGTTCCCTTTTTTTGAATCAGCCACGATCTCCACTTTAGAGCTGCATTGAAAACACGCTCATGGCAGACCTCGATTCCACTGCATGCAAGTGGCACAGAACTAATTTCTAGCAACGTTAGATCTACTCGAGGGGGCCCTTGACTCATGGAATTTACTAGCGGTAGGGTCCAGTTGGAAGTAAGATTGAGAGCGCTGCATAAAAATGGGATATGTTTGATTAAAATCAAGTGGCAATAAATTGCAGCGTCCCGTCGACAACCATGCACTCGATGACCCCGTTGCACTGTGCATGAGTTGTAGTAGCAGTAGTAGGCTTTTCAGACTTGATTAAACTTGACATGACCGCTCGACGACTTTTTCCATGGACAGCATCGTGTTCCTTCCTGTAGAAGTCTCGAGGAGGGAGACGTCCGTGCTGTCTCACGCTCTACTGTGAAGGGCACGAGGTGTGCAACGATCATCATTGGATCGCACATAATCAACGATTGGTGCGCACAATCCGCGTGACAACTGTGACAACCAATCAGGGAGTAGCAGACAGGGTGAGCACAGTTTTGGGCTTCTACGAAAGATAGAGATGGGGATGGGCAAAACTGAGTAGTATAAAAATGGAAAGTGTCTTGTACAATGAAATACATTATGGAATACATGAAATTATGCCAAGATAGATCCACTAGAGTTCATTGGATGTGTGTTCTTCTCATAAACCACACATGGATCCACCAGTATCATTGCATGTGTGTTCTTCTAAACAAACCACATAAGGATCCACCAGTGTCATTGCATGTCTGTTTTTTTCTGAACCACACCCGGTGTCAGTGCATGTCTGTTCTTTTCATGAACCACACCCAGTGTCACTGCATGTCAGTTCTTTTCATGAACCACATAAGGATCTACTAGCGTCATTGGATGTGTGTTCTTCTCATGAACCACACGTGGATCTACCGGTGTCATTGCATGTATGCTCCTCTAAACAAACCACATAAGGATCCACCAGTGTCATTGCGTGTATGTTATTTTCATGAACCACACCCAGTTTCATTGCATGTGTGTTCTTCTAAACAAACCACACATGGATCCACCAGTGTCATTGTGTGTCTGTTCTTTTCATGAACCACACCCAGTGTCATTGCATGTGTGTTCTTCTAAACAAACCACATAAGTCATTGCATGTCTGTTCTTTTCATGAACCACACCCGGTGTCATTGCATGTCTATTCTTTTCATGAACCATATATAGAGTCATTGCATGTTTGTTCCTCTAAACAAACCACATAAGGATCCACCAGTGTCATTGCATGTCTGTTCTTTTCATGAACCACACCCAGTGTCATTGCATGCGTGTTCTTTTCATTAACCATAACTAGAGTCATTGCATGTCTGTTACTTCCATAAACCACACATGGATCCACCAATGTCATTGCATGTCTGTTCTTTTCATGAACCACACCCAGTGTCACTGCATCTATGTTCTCCTAACAAACCACATATGGATCCACCAGTGTCATTGCATGTCTGTTCTATTCATGAACCACAGCTAGAGTCCACCAGTGTCATTGGATGTCTGTTCTTCCCATGAACCACACATGGATCCACCAGCGTCATTGCCTGTCTGTTCTTTTCATGAATCACAGCTAGAGTCATTGCATGTCTGTTACTTCCATAAACCACATATGGATCCACCTAGGGTGATTGCATGTCTGTTCCTCTAAACAAACCATATAAGGATCCACCAGTGTCATTGGATGTGTGTTCTTCTCATGAACCACACCTAGTGTCATTGCATGTGTGTTCTTCTAAACAAACCACATAAGGATCCACCAGTGTCATTGCTTGTCTGTTCTTTTCATGAACCACATAAGGATCCACCAGTGTCATTGCATGTCTGTTCTTTTCATGAATCATAGCTAGAGTCATTGCATGTATGTTACTTCCATAAACCACATATGGATCCACAAAGTGTGATTGCATGTCTGTTCCTCTAAACAAACCACATAAGGATCCACTAGTGTCATTGCGTGTCTGTTCTTTTCATGAACTACAGTGTCATTGCATGTGTGTTCTTCTCACAAACCACACATGGATACACCAGTGTCATTGCCTATCTATTCTTTTCATGAACCACACCCAGTGTAATTGCATGTGTGTTCTTCTAAACAAACCACTTAAGTCATTGCATGTCTGTTCTTTTCATGAACCACACCCGGTGTCATTGCGTGTCTGTTCTTTTCATGAACCATATCTAGAGTCATTGCATGTCTATTCCTCTAAACAAACCACATAAGGACCCACCAGTGTCATTGCATGTCTGTTCTTTTCATGAACCACACCTAGTGTCATTGCATGCGTGTTCTTTTCATTAACCATAGCTAGAGTCATTGCATGTCTGTTACTTCCATAAACCACACATGGATCCACCGATGTCATTGCATGTCTGTTCTTTTCATGAACCACACCCAGTGTCACTGCATGTGTGTTCTCCTGACAAACCCCATATAGATCCACCAGTGTCATTGCAGGTCTGTTCTTTTCATGAACAACCGCTAGAGTCAAACAGTGTCATTGGATGTCTCTTATTCCCATGAACCACACATGGATCCACTAGTGTCATTGCCTGTCTATTCATTTCATGGACCACAGCAAGAGTCATTGCATGTGTGTTACTTCCATAAACCACATATGGATCCACCTAGTGTGATTTCATGTCTGTTCCTCTAAACAAACCACATAAGGATTCACCAGTGTCATTGGATGTGTGTTCTTCTCATGAACCACACCCAATGTCATTGCATGTGTGTTCTTTTCATGAACCATATCTAGAGTCATTGCATGTCTGTTCCTCTAAACAAACCACATAAGGATCCACCAGTGTCATTGCATGTCTGTTCTTTTCATGAACCACACCCAGTGTCATTGCATGCTGTTCTTTTCATTAACCATAGCTAGAGTCATTGCATGTCTGTTACTTCCATAAACCACACATGGATCCACCGATGTCATTGCATGTATGTTCTTTTCATGAACCACACCCAGTGTCACTGCATGTGTGTTCTCCTGACAAACCACATATGGATCCACCAGTGTCATTGCATGTCTGTTCTTTTCATGAACCACAGCTAGAGTCCACCAGTGTCATTGGATGTCTGTTCTTCCCATGAACCACACATGGATCCACCAGTGTCATTGACTGTCTGTTTAGTTCATGAATCACAGCTAGAGTCATTGCATGTGTGTTACTTACATAAACCACATATGGATCCACCTAGTGTATTGCATGTCTGTCCTCTAAACAAACCACATAAGGATCCACCAGTGTATTGGATGTGTGTTCTTCTCATGAACCACACCCAGTTTCATTGCATGCGTGTTCTTCTAAACAAACCACAGCTAGAGTCCACCAGTGTCATTGCCTGTCTGTTCTTTTCATGAACCACATAAGGATCCACCAGTGTCATTGCATGTATGTTATTTTCATGAATCACAGCTAGAGTCATTGCATGTATGTTACTTCCATAAACCACATATGGATCCACCTAGTGTGATTGCATGTTTTTTCCTCTAAACAAACCACATAAGGATCC